>OX941087.1:23372500-24572500 GCA_954870635.1 Arctium minus | reverse complement strand
GGATCACGGTCGCTTAAAACGGTTTTAGGAATGCCATGGAGACGGATAATTTCGCAAACGAAAACTTCAGCGAGATGACGGGCGGTCAACGGGTGTTTAAGTGCGATAAAGTGACAATACTTGGAAAGCCCATCGACGACCACCAAGATGATGTCAAAACCTTTAGACTTAGGCAGCCCCGTGATAAAATCAAGGAGATGTCCTCCCAAACTGCATTCGGGATGGGTAGAGGCTGAAGAAGCCCCGCAGGAGCGGTGGTAGAGGATTTATAACGTTGACAGGTGTCGCAGGCTGGACATAAGTTTTACTGTGTTTGTCATCCCCAACCAGTAAACTTAGGATGCTATACGCCGGTAGGTGCGATAAAACCCGAAGTGTCCACCACTCGGGCTATTGTGAAAGTCGACCAACAATTTGGGGATCCAACGAGCATCCGCAGGAATCACCAATTACCCCTTATGAAATAAATGACCGTTAGATAAAGAAAATCCCGGGTGTGAGCGTGGGTCCTTAATGAGATCGAGAACCAACTTTTGGACTTTCGGGTCAACGTCAAATCCATCTAATAGAGAACCACCCTCCAGCCATCCATTGAGGATAGGATAACAAAGCCTTCAGCTCGTTGCCTTCCCCGATACGAGAAAGGGCGTCTGCTGCCCCGTTTTCTTTACCGGGTTTGTAGTGAATAGAAAATTGGTAACCCATGAGCTTGGCAATCCAATTTTGTTGGTCGGTAAGCAAATGACGAAGGTTTTTTTGATCCGAAAAAACTGTAAAGTTACGCCCCAAAAGATATGGCTGCCAATGGTGTATAGCGAGAACGAGAGCCATAATCTCCTTTTCATAGGCAGATTTGTTAAGATTTATATCCGACAAGGCCTTGCTGAAATAAGCAATAGGCTGTCGAGATTGCATAAGGACAACCCCTAGTCCGCGGCCAAAGACGTCACATTCAATTTCGAATGGCCAAGAAAAATCAGGTAAGGAGAGGACCGGGGCTGTGACTAGGGCCTGTTTTAATTCATCGAAGGCAGACTGAGCGGCAGGCCCCAACAGAACCTATCGCGTTTAGTTAGCTCCGTGAGAGGCGCGTTTTAATTCATCGAAGGCAGACTGAGCGGCAGACCCCAACAGAACCCATCGCGTTTAGTTAGCTCCGTGAGAGGCTTAGCGATCTTCTCGTAATCGCGTATAAATTTTCTGTAATAGCCCGTGAGGCCTAAGAAACCGTGGACAACTTTGACAGTCTTGGGGGTAGGCCACTGTTGTACAGCAGAAAGTTTGGATGAGTCCATCGAGACTCCATTGCTATAGATGTGTTGTCCAAGGTATTCAACCGATTGGTGACCGAAACTGCTTTTCTTCGGGTTAACAACCAGTTGGTGGACTTGTAAGAGTTGACGAACTTGCGAGAGGAGTTGCAAATGGGTTGACCAAGTCCGGCTATAGATTAAGATGTCATCGAAAAAGACTAGTACCCCACGACGTAATAACGGTCGGAAAACCTCGTTCATTAATGCCTGGAAAGTCGATGGGGCATTGGTTAGCCCAAAGGGCATAACCAAAAACTTGTAATGCTCGTTATGAGTTCGAAACGTGGTTTTCTCGATATCGGATTCTCGTACTCGCACTTGGTAGAATCCAGACTTCAAATCGATTTTGGAAAAGTATTGGGAACCATACAATTCATCAAGTAGCTCCTCAACAACCGGGATCGGATACTTGTCGGGAATAGTAGAGCGGTTTAAGACTCTATAATCGATACACATTCGCCACGAAGAGTCCTTTTTCTTAACAAGTATTACGGGACTGGAATAGGCACTCTGACTGACCCGAATGATTCCCGTAGCTAGTATTTCATTTACTTGCCATTGGATTTCATCTTTGTGTAAATGGGGATAGCGGTAGGGACACACACAGATGGACCATGACCCTCTCGAAGGTTTATAGCATGTTCAATTGATCGCACTGGAGGTAACCTCTGCCGTGATTGAAATAGCAGGGAAAAGTCGAGCAAAACGGCATCCAACTGAGTCTGTTGGTCATACGTTAGAATGGGGGTGTAGTTAGGGCATCGACTGTTCATAGTTGCAATTGCTCATCAAGCCAAAGCTCGAGGGAATATGGCTTGCTAGGTAACGAACAAACTCCCTGTAATTGAACGAGAGAACCCCGGTGCCAAAATCGCATTAACTGTGTTTGCCAATTAAAAATCACGTCTCCTAATGTGCCCAACCAGGCGATGCCCAAAATCATGTCTAACGATCCCAGATCGTAGACTAGGGCGTCAACAACGCACGTGAAGGTCCCCAATTGAATCGAAACGTCATAGCACATTTCGGCAATTTTGACTCTGGTTCCATCTCCCAAATTGATGGTAAGCGGATTGGTTGGTCGGACTTCCAACCCCAAAGCGAGAGCCAACTGTTTGGAGAGGAAATTGTGGGAAGCCCCACTGTCGATCAGAATCAGGGCCGTAATTCCCCGTAATTCGCCCATTAACTTCAATGTTTTCAAAGTGGGTGGGGTTTCAGAGGAGATACCAAAAAATTGAAGGGCGTTACATTCACCATCGGGAGTATTTTCGACATCCAATAGTTCCTCTATTCGGCGAATTTCACCGTCCTCGTCTACTACCTCACCATCAACCAACAATAGGACTCGGAGTTGTCCCTCAGCGCATTTGTGCTGAGGAGAGTATTTCTGTCCACACCCGAAACAGAGACCGCACCGACGACGCTCATCCCATTCTTGCTTCAAGAGATGTCTAGTACCAGGCGAACGACTCGCTGTGGTCATAAGTTTGGGGTCGTAAGGTTTAGATTGGGCATGTCCAGTAGTTGTATTGGGCCGAGAAAGTGGAGTATGAGATAGAGTAGAGGAAGTGGACTTATCCGTGTGATGGGCCGAATTGTACTTCCATGAATATCTAGATGACGATCCACTCGATCCAGAAAGTGGTTTCCCTTTTACGTGACCCTTCTCGCCCGGGATAGAAGTCATTGTAGCAACATGACGGGCGAGATCCATTGCCTGGTCGCACGTGGTGGGACGAAGTGCTCGAACCCAGTTTCTGATATCATTTTGAAGGCCTCGAAGGAACATGCCAATCGCTTGTTCTTCAGATTGATCTGGAATTAGAGTAGATACGGCTTCGAAATTTTCGATGTAGGCATCGATGTCCCCCTCCTCGTAGAGAGATCCTAGGGCTTCGTGTGCGTTGTAGTATCGGGTGCCACCAAATCGAGTGAGCAATTTCTCACGGAACTGCTCCCATGTGGTGTGAGGATGTTTGATGAGGAGATTGGTGAACCAATTCAGCGCTGAACCATCCATACACATTTGAATGAGTTGAAGTTTCTGAGAGGGAGGGGTCTGGTGAACCTGGTAATAAAGCTCTGCTTTGGTAATCCAGCCTCTGGGGTCAACACCTTCAAACACTGGTAGCTTGACCTTAGGCATGGAGAAAAGGGACATGTCGAAGTGATTGTGCTTAACGAATTTGCCCAGGTCTGGATGCAGAGGTTTACCGCTGGAATCGAACACCCCCGATCCAGAGAACTGACCTTCCTCCTGTTGCTGATGGGGAAATTTGGCTAACTTCTCGAGAGTATTGGGTAACTCGTTGAGAAGTTCCTTCATGGAGAGGATGTTAGCAGAGAGACCACTGACCTCTTTAGCGATGGATTCGATCTTCTCATCATGAGCGTCGACCCTTGATTGTAACCTGGTGCCGATTTGAGGTTTAGGAGCGACCATGATGTTCGATCTTGCAATGGAACCAAATTGATAGATACTGGGAATGGAAGATATTCAAGGCCAGGGAAAATAGCTATATTGATTAGAGGGAAATTACAAGGAACAATAAGAAATCAGCAGATCAACCAGAAGGTTGCCTCCACTGCCCAAGCTTACAAAGCCGAAAAGGAAATACAATCAAAGTAGGAAGAAAATACCCAAAGCACTATCTAACAGAATGCTTCTTATTTATAACTAACTCATCTCTCTTCTACTCATGCGTGTGTAAACGGATGCCTATCCACCATACACCTGTCCTCCCTTAAACTTTCTCCTTACATACACTTTCCAAGGCATGGGTTGTTGATTAGATGAGGCCTCCGGTCCAATGGGCTATTCTCCTGATATTGGGCCATTGCTATCAGCAACCACCATCAATGACCATGAATTCGCACAAACGCAAATCAACTCTCCATGATTCACAATGCAGGCCGGATTCTAACACAACCTTTTCTGAAATGAAGGATATTTGTAAATAAGCCTGGTAACAAAGAAACACTGAATGATATCCAATAATTCTACATTCTAAATTGGAAACACTGAAGGTAAGAACTGATGTCTACTGCTGAAAGCTTACCTCAGATATTTTTAGTGTACTACTATATGCCTAGACATGCTTGTGGGCCGAGAATGAAGGGAATAAACTGAGTTCTATTTTATTGGACATGACTAACATCATTTTAATACTAGCTAAATGTTTAATTCTAATTCTATCTACGACACTCCCCCTCAAGTTGGAGAAAGGTAGATATCAATCATTTCTGCCTTGAACAAGATGGAATTTTCAAAACAGAAAATCTGAAAACATACCAAAAATTATGAAACAAAAAGAAAGCAAGTCCGTCCAAGTGCCTCAACCTGACTGGTGGTTACAATCCTCCTCATGTCCCCTTATTCTCTTCCTAAAAGAAATTCAGTTTACATATTGCAACAGATTCAAAGTGTGGCTCCATATAAGTGCCTCAAGAATTTCGTTGCAAAAAATGCATTATTTATTTATATATAATCTATATATATATATACACACACACACACACACACATATATATATATATATATCTACGGTGTACTTATCAACCAAGATGTGGCTGAGGTCTGGCATGTACAGTTTTGATGATTTCTCCGCTGCATCCCTTTTCTTTGGCAGTGCAAAATCAAAATTGGTTGAGAGAATGGAGAGGAATGAGTGGAAGGAGTATCTGGGAGACTTGGACCATAATGAACTAGGTTGAACTTGAGGAGGGAGTTGAGCTATGGAATCAGATAGCTGAGAGGAGGATGCAAATGATGAATTAGGTAGTGGTCCTTGAACTATCTGGATTTGAAAATCTGACTTTCAGAAAATTGCTAATATTGCTTTTCCAAGATGTGCAAAACAACCCCTGGGTCTTCATAAAATTGTAATTGCGGCATGAAAGGTACGATGCCAAGTCAAGAGGATGGTGCCACGTAAGCATAGTGCAGGACAGAATCAGGTCACCATGTAACAGTCAGATCATCAAGGAAAGGGGAGTCCATGTCAATAGGGCACCAGCAACAAGTGAGACCTGTTGCGATTAACCAGTGAGAAGTAAACAGGATGGTCCTGAAGGAATTTTAGGCATATTGAAGACAGGAAGGCATGGAACCTGAGATTTGGTTGTGACAGATTCTGGCAACTAATTTTACAGGTCATGAAGGAATGATGGATGTATTTCAAACCCATCGTGGACCTGGAGCAGGCCACCGTGTCATCTGTGTGTTGACTAATTAATATCTCTGCTGGAAGTTCGATTATGTGTCATTAATTCTCAATCAACCACTTCCTATTCACCCCCTCTAGGTTGAACTTATAGCACGTGGTCATAATCCATGGGAGATTTGTGAAATTACTTATCTGTAATGTAATAATCTTTACAAAAAATGTAACTCAATGATGTAATTAACTCATAATGCTCTGAATGGCAATTGAAATGTGATCATATAAACAGTCACCGAAAGTATTTGAGCACATATATCATATAAGTTGAATACACTCTTCTTTTGTTTTCCATGGTCCACACAGGGTTCTGGTCTTGTTACTTTATATTACAGAGATAGAGCGGGCTTTATGTTGATGTCAGTCGCTCTCTTCCTGCTTTATCTTCTAGAGATTCCAGTATGTAGTCATCGTCTTACTTGTATCTTTGTCCTTGACCAATGTTGCAAATCTTTGGCAAAAACTAGTTGTACAGCTGGTTGATTTTGCAAAATCTAATACCAACCGTCTTCTCTTTATATTTTCCCTCTTACTTTTAGATTGTCAAAGTCCGGAAGCTTACATTTTTGTCTCTGTTCGAGGACCAGAATTTCAAACTTTACACTCATCTGCATAAGCCAAACCAACCGTACCCAGTAAGTTCCACATGTAGTAGGGTTTGGGGAGGGTGAGATATACACAGACCTTTCCTCTATCCAAAGTGAGCTTGTCTCTCTTAAAGACCCCCCCTCCCGACTTCACTCGTCTACGTATGGATGCTATTTTGCTGTCTTAGAAGTTCTTCATATTCTATGGTATTCTTTGCCCGTCCTATTTTAATTTAATGTGTTTGCAAAAATAAATCGTATATTAAGACAAAACTTGCAGCACATGATAAGTGTGCTAAATTAGTATAATATTTATTTGGGCAGACCTACAAAGATTGGATCTATTTGAGAAGCTGGATCGGGGGCCTCCGGTAATTTTCTTTTATCATTTACAAAATCTGAAAGTTTCTTTAAACAAAGCATATGGTGTAATATGGTTTGTGTTGCCTATAGGGTCAAGATGATGGTGATAAGGAGAAAAAAGAAGACGAGGATGAGGATGAAGACAATGAAAATGTTGAAGATGAAGAAGAGGACAGCGGTGACGACTATGAACAGGTATGTTTTCTATATATATGTATGTATGTATGTGTGTGTGTGTGTGTGTGCCAGTTTATGTTTTTTTTTTGAAGTATATAATATTTATATACGGCAAATGCAACAAATAAACTCACACACCCTCCTCACCTTTGGTGAGGTTTGAACCCCTGACCTCCTAGGAGGCCAGAGGCTCCGATACCGCTAGGCCAAAAGGCCCTTTGGTAGTTTATGGGGTTGTTCTTGTCTAGGTTAAAACACTTGGGTTGTCCTTTAGATCTTGAATAAAGATTGCATATGTATTTGTGCAGAACATTGATTTTGATGATGATGAAGATGATTTCAACATGCCGGATGATGTCGGTGGTGGTACGCCATCTTTAATTCAAACCTGTTTAACAAGAAGAGATTCTTGACATATTTTGCACTAACTTTTTTTTTATATATGTTGTTGCAGATGAGGGTTTTTACTAACTCATCAGACTCTTATTCAATACCTGCCCACCTATATGTTGATCTGCTATAGGTTGGTTGATGTATAGGTGAAGTGGGGAGTCAAAAATTTTGCAAAGGTAAAGCTATTCACTATTTACACCAAATTTTACACAATTTTGATGCAAGAAATGGTAGAGATGGTCTAAGGTTGATGTCACAATATTGATGTAATTCTTACAAATAGAATATATTTTGATCTATTTTTTTTTTTTTTTTCATTTTGAAGTATCTATCATCTTGCAAAAACTTTATTTGGAGATTTATAATTTGAAAAGTATTTTTCTTATCTTAGGAGTTGTTTGGTTGTTTTTTCAACGAAATTCTTAAGTTGTTTGTATGGAGGAAACTATCTGTATAGATTAGATTTAATTGTTGTTCGGATTAAATAGTTTGAATGATAGAAATGACTATTTTACCTTTAGACCCATATATTAAACAAGTAAAATAACTAATCTTCATAAAGAACATGGAAGAGGCAGTCGTGGATTTCATCCTCATTATCTCGATTCTTTCAACACGAAAATTAATGGCAGACATTGGATGGAATTTAGTCTAGGACAAGGAGTAAAATCAAATACCCATTTTGGTGTTATCAGATAATGGTGCATAGGGGTTGGGTTGTGTAACACCCTTAAAATCGGACGAAAATACAAGCTACTAAAACTTTGAGATTTCTATAAATAAATACAATCTTAAACCATGAAGACAAAGTAAGGGGTTGTTTTGTTTTTTAAAAATAACTTCTTATTGACTTTTAAGTTTGAATTATTCAAACTTTTTTACAATTAGACTGTTTTTTTTTTCCAGTTTTTTTTTCAGTTTTCAGAACCTCTTAACTTTTGAAATAAGAAGTGGTGACCTAACTTCTTAAAACCTCTTATCACCACCTTAGTTCATATGCTCTTCTCTCTCAAGACGCCTTCAGACGTTACAGAAACATACAGTTTTGTTGATTCAAATTTCAGACTTCAGCACCAGCTCTTAGGCTCTTATTAACCAGAAGTAAAATAAGACTTCAGACCTCTTAAAAAACAAAAGGCACCTAAAAACATAAGGCACCTAAGGCAACTAAATACAATTAATAAATAGAATTAAAGTCAACAAACTATTAGTCTAATCTTAGACAAAACTAGATTACAACAGGGTTTACTAAATTCTCAATAACCCATCTTTATCTCACAAGGCGACCCAAAAATGACATTTTCCTCTAATCCTTTTAAATAGCATAAACTTCACGCTTCAAATAGTCCTAGATCCGTCACTAAAGATACCTGATATAAATGTCAATGAGATAAAGTGTTAAGCTTACATCTAGTGAGCTCAAACAGTTAAAAATCATAATTATAAGACAATATTGGTGAAAGATACAAGAGGTTGACATTATCCGCAACGGTAAGAGTTATACATAGAGACACACCTAGGGGCAGTTCGGTTCGTTTTCCATTAAGGGGTTGTTCGTTTGTGGCTTAATGGGCTCTATGGTGGATATGGCTTATTCGCACAGCCATATCCAGGTGTTCGGTACCGACTTATTGTTGGTCCCGAAGGTGCTTAACAAGTTTGTAGAGGGGGGGGGGGTTGAATACAAACACAGAAATTAAAGTTTAATAAATTGTTTATTGATAAATCAAAATACAATTTACAAGTTTGTTGCGGAATAAGATTAAGACAGACTCAATCTAAACAAACTTAAGAAACACTAAGATGATTGCACAAGAAATTCAGAGAATGGGGGATTTTAGAGAGATAGAAAACAAGGGTTTCTATTATGGAGTTCAAGGATTGAGCACACCTTCAGATGAAGGGGTGAGCTTCCTATTTATACCCTATGCATTAAATGCATGGCAGGGCACTTTACACGTGGTATTCATAGATTGGCTTTGGGAGTCTTACTTTTGGAGACATGCTTTTGGCCGCTTTATGAACAGTGTAGTTGACAGAGTTGTTGTACGATTTGTGGCAGAGACGTGTCCGTTCTGACACATCGTACTGGTTGTGCAAGGTAAGACAAAAGAAAACTTGAGGCATAAGCTTTGTGATCGTTGATCGCTGAGTATCTCTTCTTCCAGAGATAAAGAAGTTCAGCTATCGCTGAAGCTTTTCCTCAGGCTTCTTCGCGTAAGTAGATTCGTCTGGTCTTCGCTGATATCCGCATCAGGTCACTAGTAGACTTATCTATTGTTCAGTGGCTTCGTCTTCGATTCAGCTATGAACTATGTTGACGCGAGACTTGTCTTCAGGGATTACGTTGACTGTGTTACATGGGAAACGATCAGCGATGACTGAACAGACTCAGTTTGATCGCTGAAAGTGAAACACATACATATTAAATGTTTACATAAAGGTCATCAGCGATAACTGAACAGACTCAGTCTGATCGCTGATGATGAAACACTAATACATATAATAACGTAATTTTCACTAAGTATAAAAGAGGGTCGTTATCAAATCACTGAGAGAGTTTGGATCAACACTTATTCACTCACCCGATGGCTGAATCGGTCAGCTAGAAACCATGAGTCCTATACATTCAGCCAATTAATTTCCACAACTACCCTTACCTTTGCAACAAAGAAAAAACCCTTATTTTAGAAAAAGAACTGCTCACGCCTCCAATCTAGTTCATGCTTCCAATCAATTTCCCGCATAGATGCTCTCATCTTCTTCAAGTCGTTTGCAGTATGCTTCATCTATGGTTTCCGATTAAGCTCATTCCACATCTAATAAACATGTGAGGCCCATTAATGGCGGTCCGAATTTCAACAGAAAATTCAAGAAGCCGACATATTTCTTGAGACAGTGGGTGAAGTACTGCACATGGCCTTACAGGGCATCCACAACATTTGCTAACCCATGATGATATAGCACTGATTCTACTTGCAGAAATAGCATAGAAAATGATGAAGATTTCAGGGAGCACTTACCTATAATTTTTTATTTCTCCCTATGTGTTCTCGATATGTTTCTCTTTATCCCCTTTTAGGTACACAACAATTTTTTGGTTTTTTCTTGTTGCTAATTCTACATAGATGTTACAGTATAATTTATTTGTTATTGTTTGAAAAATGTAAATATTTATCAAACTATTTTATTTGGATGAAAATATAGAATGAGGGGTAAAATGGTTATTTCTGATATCCAGATAGTTTATTTAGCACAACAACCGAACAACAATTTATCTGATAGCATACAGACAACTTTATTAATACAGACAACTTTATCCATCCAGGTCTTTTATGGATGACGATATTAATATGGATGCACAAGCTTAATTTCAATCTAACATTATTTCTTTTACCCAAGTGTTTTATGATTCGTCAGAAAAGGGGATGATAGCTACTTTTTAATGTCTAACAGGATTATTAATCACTCGTGATTGAATAAATCCTCCTCTATCTGTTGCGGGAAGAGGGCGATGGCTTTTCCCGGATGAAATGCAAATTGGATTCATGGAACAGGAGAAGGATTCGCAAATAAAAGTGCTAATGCTACAACTGACCAAAATAATTTACACCTAAAACACACCAATACAATGATACATTGCATTTTATTAGTTGTCAACTAATGAATTAGGTATATCTTAACGTAGTTACATATTTCCTAATAAAAAAAAGAGTGAATTGTGGATTTGGTCCTGTGGTTTAGTGATTTCTTTGACCATGGTCCTCATTCTATGTTTATTGTGGATTTGGTTCTTGTGGTATTCAATTTATTTTGGTCATGGTCCTTATGACTAACACTTTCATTAACTTTGTTAAATTAAGAACCATTTTAGTCATTTTGCCTATTTTTTGTCCTTTTTTATAAGAAAAATATAAACAATATTTTTATACACACACACACACATATATATAAAGATATTAAAATAAATAAAATAAGACATTATTGTATGATTTAATTGTTTAATTTTTTTAAAATTAATTATATTAAATACGATTTAATTTTATTATTTTATTGTAATTGTGAAAAAAGATATAGTTTTATTGTTTTAATGTAATTAAAATTTCAATTTAAACAAATCAGATCATAAAACTATATCTTATTTATTTAGATCGAATAAAATAAAATATGGTTTTATGATTTGATTTATTGAATTAAAATTTTGATTAATTTAGAGACGATTTAATTATATTGTTCTTTTACTATCATTGCAACAAACAAGCTTATCGTTGATATTTTAACACCAAAAATCATTGAAAACCGTTGAGAAATGAACTATAATTTTATCATCTTAAAATTAGAAGCTCCAATTTTCATATTGTTTTTCAGTCAAAAACTCAAAATCAATTTTCATATTGTTTTTAGTATGATAAAATTAAAATTCATCTCTCAACGAGTTTTAATGATTTTTTTGTATTAAAATATCAACAATAAGCTTGTTTGTTGCAATGATAATAAAAAAACAATATAATTAAATCGTCTTTAACTTAATTAAAATTTTAATTCAATAAATCAAATTATAAAACCATATTTTATTTTATTCGCTCTAAATAAAATAAGATATAGTTTTATGATTTGATTTGTTTAAATTGAAATTTTAATTACATTAAAACAATAAAACTATATATATATTTTTCCACAATTACAATAAAATAATAAAACTAAATCGTATTTAATATAATTAATTTAAAAAAAATTAAACAATTAAATCATACAATAATGGCTTATTTTATTTATTTTAATATCGTTATATATATATATATATATATATATATATATATATATATATACATGTGTGTATAAAAATATTGTTTATATTTTTCTTATTAAAAAAAGGACAAAAAATAGGCAAAATGGCTAAAATGGTTCTTGATTTAACAAAGTTAATGGAAGTGTTAGTCAGAAAGACTATGACCAAAATAAATTGAATACCACAAGAACTAAATCCACAATAAACATAGAATGGAGACCATGGTCAAAGAAATCACTAAATCACAGGGACCAAATCCACAATTCACTCTAAAAAAAATTGTCACCACGCAACACGTGGTGTCACACACTAGTTATTTTAAATAAGCAATCCCTAACACCCCTTAAAGGAGAATTTAATATAACCGTTAAAACAACTTTTTTCCTAAATATCTAAAATATATTCCTTTAACATTGTAATAGAATCATCAAGGTTGGATGGGGCCCACAAGTATTGGAGGGGCATACTTGTAATTACATTGGCACTTCTTAAACACACAGAGATAGATGACAGAAAAGGGGAAGAATACCCTCATCCTCCATACATTTCTTCAACGAAATTTGTTCCAAATTCAATGAAACTTGATTTCTGTTTTCATTTTCAAGAATCTAAACACCATTCTTCATTCCATTTAGAGTTCTATAAAACAAACATGTTGTCGAACACAACCTACCCCTTCGAGAAATCAGAGAAAATCGAGCACCAAAAGCTTCTATTTTAGACCCACATCGGGATGAGTCGAGGAAATCAACTGGTTTATAAATAGAAAATAGAGTTGAATGTTGCCGGCCTTAGTAACGTGAGCCTGTGACTCGAGTGAGGGCATCAAGATGGCTGGACTGTAATTGAGCCTAGATTGGTTGGGTTTGATGGTTGCAAAATATGGCTTGCCCATTCCAAGTTTGGAGTTGGACCATGTGGTCCGAGCGAAGGCTCAAGGCTTCATGTTTCCTAAAGTAGAGGGCAAAGCGTTAGGCTGGCTTCACAGAGCTGCGAAAACCTCTCTCTCGAAACAGTGGAAGGATAACAGGTCGGTGCTCCCTTGGCCCAAATAACCAGCTGGGTTCCTTCTGTGATGGACTCCCATCTTTTTTCATTAATGAAATTGTAAGGTCAAGATGCAAGATGTTTGTGCAGTAAAGCTATAAAAGTAATTGCGGTAAGAATGGTATAAGATATTTTAGATCAAAAGGACTTGAATGCTCTTTTAAGATATTTGAGCATTCATAATGTGTAGCGAGCTTGCAATAAATTTCCATGATCGAGTGTGTTTGGCATATGGGACAGGACAAAATAAAAACTTGTTGTCCAACTTAGGTTCTGACAATTAGATTGAGTGGGACAAAAATACATTTTTTTTGCCCCATCGAAATAGGTGGAACAAAAATTAGGGAGGTGAGGACATAAGATATGTAAAATACTAAACACCTCATGTCAAATTAAAATCTTTTGTCAATCTTTCACCCGCGTACCCACACCAGGCCAGTCCCGTCTTATCATGTCTTGTCCGCGTACCCACACCAAGTTTTAGTAAGTTAGAGACTAATGGTGTTTTCACTGCCTTTAACATCAAGTTTAGTTTGATGTATGCATTTTTACACTAGCATGATGGTAAAAAAATTGCATAAATTTCCTGCGTACAAGTTTCTGTACAAATTTGAAGTCTGCAAATTTTGTGCAAAAGCTCTTCAGTGTAAACTTACTGCATATTTGTTTTTGTATGGTGTAATGCTATAAGCTCTTGAGTGTAAAGTTAGAGGCCGGTTACTAAACGCTTATCCGGGTAAGCGCTTACCGAATCACATTACCTTACCGTGAATATCGCAAGGACCAAGATTCTTACGAGGTAAGAGTTAAAGCAAGGACTGAGAGTCTTACGCGGTAGACGAACACTCTTACCACGGTTAGCACTTACCCGGAAAATTGTTGCATACGATATCGTTTTGGTGGACTATAATCTTACCCGGTAAGTAAGTCATAATGTTGAATTTTACCGTTAAGCGCTTACCCGGGTAAGCGTAGGCACGGGAATGGGGCGGGGACCTCAATCCCCATCCCCGATTCTCCATCCCCATCCCCAACGGGAAAAATATGATTTTTTTTCCATATTTATGTAAGCTATTTTAAATTAAATATGTGAGAGACCACGTATGTTTAATTCTCACATATTACTTTCCAATAAACCTAAAATCGAAAGGAATTTAATTTAATACAAAAAAAATACATCATACAATAATTAATAATCTAAAACCAAAAGAAATTTAATTTAATCCAAAAAAAAACTTAACGTCAATATGTATCACAACATATCGAGTAATATTCAAAACATATCAAGATATCGAAAACATATTGAGTAATTTTATTTTTACTTGACATCCAAAATATTACATACTGACATCCAAAAAAATAACAATTATATATTCAAAACGTAGTTAGAATATATAAAATTTTGAGTTACCGATTTAATTGAAAAAAATAATATATATTTAATTTTTGGTTGAAAATAATAATAAATTAATAATATATATTTAGTTTGTTAATTAATATATATAACGGGTACGGGGCGGGGAGTGCGATACCCGTCCCCGACCCCATCCCCGGTTTGAGACAAACGGGGATCCTCGTCCCCATCCCTGGCCCCGGTTTAGCAAGGAATCCCCGTCCCCGACCGGGGCGGGTGAACCGGGTTCCTCAACGGGTCGGGGTCCATTCCCATGCGTAACGGCAACTTGACCCGCGACCTAAGTCATGCCAAATATTGTTTGCGTCTTTGATTTAGTATCATGTGTTTGATTACAGTACCACATATGCTATGGGTATTCTCATAAAATGATGGCGTTCTCATTTGAAGTCAACCATACATACACACACACATATATACATACATGTAACGCACATGTGCATACTTGACAAATTACTTTTATGCACATGTGATACTGTACATATAAATTATTATTAGGGTGTTCCTCGGTTTTTCATTTTTGTTGTTTCCCTTGAACCTGAGTGTACACACACACACACACACATATATATATATATATAGAGAGAGAGAGTAGGTTCCACCCGGAACCTAAAATTGATTAGGACCTAGGAACTACCCACAGCGCCACACGAGGCATATTCGTCAAGAATATGTACGACTTACACGTTCATGATGAATATTCATCCTAGAATACATGGCGCATTGTCGGCAATTCACGGGTTCCTAATCACTTTTTGGTTCTTAAATTCCCCCCCATATATAGGGGACGGGTTGCGACGTTGCATTAAGAACTAATTTTAGAAACCCGGGAACCGTCTACAACACAATACCTGACATATTCATTAGAAATGTGGACATGTTATTCATCAGGAAAATGGGCGTGTTATTCCTCATGAACGTTATAATATATTCGGCATTAATGTATGATTAATGAAGAACATGTCAATCACATGTGTCATTTATGATAATAACATTTCCATATTTATCATGATTCATGATGAATAACATTTCCAATATTCATCATGAATCATCTTGAAGAGGGACACATGGCGTGTTACGGGTGGTTCCCGGGTTTCTAACCAACTTTGGGTTCCAAACGTAACTTCCCCCCCCCCTCTCTCTCTCTCTCTCTCTCTCTCTCTATATATATATATATATATATATATATATATATATATAGTGGAAGAATATTTTGCAACCTTGAAAAAGGTTGCAACCCTTGCAACCCACATCTTAACCGTTGGATTCATGATCGACGGTTATTTTATTTTTATTTTTCTGTTTTTTTTAATTAAAAATATTGGGTCCCATATCTATTGTAACCGCCGATCATGAATCCGACGGTTAAGATGTGGGTTGCAAGGGTTGCAACCTTTTACTAGGGTTGCAAAATATTCAACCCCTATATATATATATATATTATATGTTTTCCAAATCCTTGGTGTCCCATGAACGATGGTAGAACATAATTGTAGACCATGATGCTTTGAACACACAAGTCACAACTCGCAATATATGCTCATCTGAATACAAAAAACACTAGTTGAGATTATAATTGCAGATCATGCTGGCCATGATACACACCAATCTACTTCAAAATGTTCGATCGAGAATCAATGAAACAAAGCAACATACCTATAGTGCTACGAGCAGCTTCACAACCTACCAGAAGTAGATATCGTCACACAATTGAAGTCGCCTGAACTTCTTGTAGCAATGCTCTTTTTATGCCATGTCAGACACTTGCTTTTATTCCTGATACAATGGAAGGAACTTATTTTGTGGTATGATTTTAGTCTCGCAATTAAGATAATTTTTTCTTGAATAAGTAATGCGCGACCATCCATTCTTCTCCATTATTGTAACCAAATAATTCAGCAACTGATATGAAGAATGTTCTCCAATACACAGTCCATTTGACTGCTGAATCTTTGCCGTAAGTTGACTCCATTATTGGCTTTACTGATGTTATGTTCTGATCCATTCTCTTTAGCCACTCTTCACTGCAATACAACATAAGATATCCAGGAAACCGTAAAGAACTGTCATAATTTTCTCTAATAGAATCATCGAATCAAAGGAGCTAAACATAGATGAATTCCATAACTTCCCGGAGGAAGTTTGAAACGTGTTGAGGGCCTTCACAGAAACATCAGCTCTACTCTTTGGGGCAGAGGATAGAGGTCAGGTCCCACTACAACAAAATCAGGTTTATAGGATGCCAAAAATGTTCCAATGCCCTAATAGACTGCTTATATGACTTGAGTTTATAGGATCAAACAATTGTGCATCCTATGTAAAAGCGTTTCAATAAGCTTATCAAATGTTTTTTGGCCTTTTAACACGGTTTTAGAAGACTTTTAAAATAAAGTATCGTACTAACTTTTTTACATGACAGTTTTCAGAAGTATCCCGTGAACACATTTTTTTATAAGACATGTTTTTATAAGACATTTTTTCAAATAACGTCATAAAAAATAATAGGACGATTTATTTCAAAAAGTGGCCTAGAAAACTTGTTAAGACGCCCAAAAGCAACGCTTTTACATAGGATGGACAATTGTTGTGTCCTATATACTTAAGTCATATAAAACGGTCTATTATAAAAGGTCCATTAAGACAATGAGACATTTTTGGTGTCCTATAAACCCAGTTTTGTTTTAGTGTACCCTCCCCAAGACCCCACCTTCGGGTGAAATATACTGGATTCCTTTGGTTTGGTTTGAAACGTACTGGGGCACAAATGTAAGAAAATGGGACACAATCATCAGTTACCTTGTTTGTGCATAATGTTTCCCATTCAAAAGCCAGTGGTTGACTACAGAAACATCATCCTGCAGAAATAAACAAGATATGAAGCCTTGTGTGCTAAAGGACCATAACCGTCACATAGTTACATGATGGCCAAGAAGATCAGTATAAACACCAAAACTCCAAAAGCCATCACTACTTATGTATAGTTTCTTCTAGCTTCCTTCTATGGTGTGTTCAGACAAGATATGATATTAAAATAAGGGCAAATGGCATGAAAATGCAGCGTAATTTGATCTGGTTCCTATTTTGTGTAATTTATTTTTCAGAACCTTCATTTTGGTACCTCAGATGTGATACCTCAAAGTCTCAAACATTTAGACCAAAAACGAAATAGGAATCAGTCCAAAACAATGAATTTTAATGCATTCTCATATGTAAACCAGCTACCAAAATGTTTGATGTCTCATCATGAAGTACCAAAATGAAGGTTTTGAAAGTACGTTGTACAAAATAGAAGTCGGACCAAAGTATGTTGCAATTTCATGCAAATTACCCTTAAAATAATACAAATGTGTGGTCAATAAATCAAATCATCTACTAACATAATTGAAGGAAACAAGTAGACTTGAGATCAAGAAATCAATTTTGAGAGGTAACCTGGAAATAAAGGAGAAGATTTGCTGATGGCATTGTACCTCCACTGAAAAAGTACCTAGTTATCCAATCTTCCTCACTAACATCCTGCATCATAAGTAGCAGCTATCCACTCTCAAAACTTCTTATTAAACATATTTGATAAACTAAATTATTGAAAAGTATATAACTCCGATAAAATCATGTCCATGTAATGAATCTTTTTAACTGGTTATTGATCGCTAAAAGAAGAATATTGAATAATTGGTTCGAGATGAAACTGGTACGAACAATAATTTATCAGAATATAACAAAAATGTAATTTAAAAAGCCAATTATTATTTGGAAAACCATATTAGTTTTACCTCAAAGTGGTAAGTATATGTTTTATGGCAGAAGTAATGAACAAAGAGAAACCCATCTGCTTTCATCCAGTTGGATATCTTCTTGAGAAGATCCTTGTAGTTTTTCATATGCTGTGGATGCCAATAAAGAAATCAAGCCAGATCAGCAATCAGCATCATAATTTATGATTTTTAGGAGAAATTTAACGTATTACCTCAAACATTTCAATGGAAAATATTCGGTCATAGGATCCTTCCATCTCGAATGTGCTGATATCTGCAACAATCACCTCCACATTCTGCAGATTAAGTTTCCTATATGAAATAAGACAGATGATCTATTTAGTATTTGTGGTCAGATTAAGGTAACTAAAATCATTGTTTGAAAGACCATATAAAGATATATACACCATGATAACAGATTATAAGTAAATATTGATTTCAAGGACTTACCCACACTGATCTTCAATGTGGGCTTTCTGGGTGACTGAATTGCAAATCCCTGTAACTTTGCAATTATGATACTTCTTTGCGATGTATATAATTAAAGATCCCCAGCCACATCCAACATCAAGAACAGTGTGCCCATCTTGCAGTTGTGATTTCTCACAGTAAAGTTGCAGCATTGCTTCCTCAGCATCCTCTAACGAGCTTATCTTATCGCCGAAATAACAACAGCTGCAAAAGATCATCCATGAAGCACATCAATAGAGAATGAAAAAAATAAGATAACCCTCCCTGTATATTATAAGCTAACTAATTAAGATGTTTCTGACTCTTAGGTACACACCCACAAAATACATTCTAGAGATTCTACGCCATTCTCACTTGACAGCAATAATACTAGAGGATTCACTACAAGAAAATCGGGCTTATAGGATGCCAACAATGTACAAGTGTCCTAACAGACTACTTTACAGGACTTAAGTTTATAAAAACAATTTTGCAACCTACGTAAATATGCTACAACAAGTTTATAGGACGCTTTTGGACGTCTTAACAAGTTCTATTAGAATCTTTTTGGAACAAAGTGTCCTGTTAATTTTTTTTATGACATTATCTGAACAAGTGTCTTATAAAAACAAATGTCCTATAAAAAAGATGATTTCGTAGGACACTTCTCTAAAGTGTTATGTGAAAGCTAATACGACACTTTATTTTAAAAGTATCCTAAAAAAACTTGTGAAGACGCCCAAAAACGTCCTATAAACTTATTGTAATACTTTTAATAAGGCGTACAATTGTTTGGTCCTATAAACTTAAGTCCTATAAAGTAGTCTATTAAGATGCTTAAACAATTTATAACCCCAATTTTGTTGTATGTAATTGGGGCTCCTCCCCATGGGTCGCCGGTTCAAGTCTCCTCAAGGCCACTGGAGGATTTTCCTAGATATTATTTTCAGGGTTGCATGGGATTAGTCGAGGTGCACACAAACCGTCCCCGACACCCACATTTACCAGAAAAAGATACTAGAGGATCTTTTCTTCAAAAAAAAAAGTAGAGGATCTATTTGGTTATATGGCTCAATGTTTGAGAAGGATGAGTATGTTAGGGAAAATAATTTGCCTGTATTTGAAATTCTTCCCAAGTACAAGCTTGAAGAAAGAGGTAGGCAGCTCATAATGTTGAGCTTTGGCATCTTCAGTCTTCACAGCTATAGGCATTTCCCTTAATGCTGCAAGAAAACATATTATTTCATAATAAGTAAATGCATCATATGCATCCATGGTTGCAACTTCATTCACACCTGTTTGTTTGTCTATTCAGCCACAACGATCAAGCCACTATTATTTTGATAAAACTTTGGTTGAATTTGAAAGATGAACAGTACTTAATTTTAACGAGTATCACCGTTTTAAAACCAAAAGTAGATGACATAAATACAGCTAACACTAGGCTTTGTGAAAAAGAAACTAGAAGTTCTTGAACTCTGATCTAACCATCATCTTGGATACCTTATAATCCCATCAGATAAACATTTCCGGTTCTTTTTGTTCCTTAAATACATAGGATAATAGACATTTTATACATATGCACCATTGCAAATTGCACTTTGTAAACAATATGAGCTCCCCCTCGAAAAAAGAAGACATACAGTTCGAATTTTAGACACAAACCATACAACTTTTCACAATCAGAGCTGATATTGATCTTATAATCAAAGTTCATAGATACTAAAAAATCAATTTTCTCTCCAAAGTCTAATTGCATCTCCTTTTTCTCCCAAAATCTTATGCAGCCGTTGCTTTGGAAAGAAATGTTTGAAGGATATGGAGTCAGAAAACTAATTTTGCTCCATAATAACACTCCAAATTATGACAAAACAAGAAATTCATCGATCTACCAGTGAGAAACAGGCGACAGCAACATAAAAAAATACCTAATTATCCCAAATTTAGAAAAGTGAAACAGATACAGTCATTGAAGTCGGGAGGAACCATAAAGCTAAAAACACATTGAGTTATAAAATTAAGAATTAAAAAGACAAATTAGACAATAAGGTAGTATCATACACTGAACAAACGCCATAAGATCTTGAAGCTGTTGTTGAGCGGTGGGTTTGAAGCAGGAACGAAGACGGCCTGCTAAAAGGAGACGAGTGAGTCGGCGTATAACTGCATCTGGAAGCAGATTGCGTTGGAGGGAAACCAGCATTAGCTTGACAGTAGCATCGTAGGGTACCTGCACTAAGTTGCTCATTTCTGTGCGATCTGGTTCCAAGTAGGAACTTCGGAAGGAAGGAGGTCGGAGAAGATAAGACTACAGTTTACTTGAATCAAGTTGGTAACTATATGGGGGTGTTTGGGATTGTGGAAAAGTTGTTTATCAGCTTAAGATGGTTGTTAAATCGGAGTTTTTTAATAAGTATTTGGATTAGCTTATAGTGGTACCACATCGCAATAAGCTGATAAGCACTTTTTAAGTGTTTGACAATTTTAACTTATACTTGTAAATATGACCAATAAGTCAATAAGTCATAAGTTAAAACATATTGACTTATCAGAAATAGCTTTTCAGCGGTTTGGCACCGCTATAAGCTGTTTTTAACTTCTTCCATCCAAACACTCAAAATAGCTTTTCTCCGGTGCCAAATCGCAATAAGCTAATAAGCCCCTCAAATAAGCAATCCCAAACACCCCTGTATATATGTCTTTATGTTCTATGATAATTTTTAGAGAGAATTTCACTTTTGGTCCCTGAGTTTTGGTGATTTCTTTAAAATTGGGACATATACTTTAATAAGTCAAGTTGTAGTCCCTAAAGTTTGGATTTTGCTTTGAAAGAGGGACCAAACCACTAACTCTGTTAGAATCCATCATTAGTGGCAGGGGTATTTTCGTCCAACCATGTTTTATCCCTCTTTTTGCACTTTTTTTGTTTTTCTATATTTTTGTTAAAATCATAAAATTACGGGACCTGTTATATAATATATATATATATATATATATGGGAGGGATCAATTGGAAATCAATAATACATTGGAAACTTTGGAAATCGAAATTAACCAATCATTGAATTTCCTTTTTTTTATTTTTAATTGATAAGGTTATTTTACTCTTTTACATAATTTCATAATATATATGGTAAGTGTTATTATTATTATAATATTAATTATTTTAATATGGAGAGTAATATTTTTTTGGATTATTTCAAGGAGGTAGTTACAAGGGTTTTCTTAGCTTACTTTCAAGCAATCGGCGTGTTCTCTATGGTAATTCTTTATCCATTTTGGGAACAACTTTTGTATGGGTCAAACAGATACCTAATATCAACAAAGACATACCATGAATTATTTGGTGTTTTTCTATAAGAGCTATTACTTTTGCTGCTTACATTCTAATTAGGTATTGAAATTCCATTATCAATCCCATTTTTCTTTCTATAGTGAAAGCATAAGCCCATGTTAATGGTTCCAAAAGATTGACTTGATATCATTCCAATGACGTTGTGTTGGCGCTGAGCTAAATATAGCTAACAAGTTCACTGAGAAATATAATATATGGTCAAGTGTATTATGCTAAGTACGATAATGCGCATATTGTACGTAGATAGGGAATTCCAGCTCCCAACATTTTTCGTCATCATCCTTTAGACGAAATGGATCTTTTCTTATATCCGACACTTCGATCGATCATGGGAGTGCTAACCGGATGCGCTTTGTCCATATTAAATTGCTGTAACACCCGTAATTTTCGGTAAGTGAATGTCAACCGGACATTTCTGTGACTTGTAAACGGTGGGGTTTCGTTGGGAAATGTATTGTTTAAAGTCCCTTAGAGTTTCGGGAGTATTGGCAGTGAAAAGGTCGGGTTTCGGGGCTCCGGAAAGGTCCTGCGACAATGCCCGACGACTATGACAGTGTCATAGTCGCACTGTCACAGTCGCAGAGGATGTACCGCGGCCTGGGGGCACCTGGCGACATTGCCAGGCGACATTGCCCTGGGCAATGTCGCATGGTCAATGTCGCACATGGTGCCCAGGGTGCTGTTAAGTGCGGATTTTCAGCCTTCTTCCTCATTTATCTTCTCCAAACCTTTCCCATTCTCCCCCAAATCGTTTTCCTTCTTCTCCCTTCAAACCCTAACCCATATTTGACCCAAACCCTTGTATTTTATGAAGGTAAAACATCACCAAGTGGTATAATTGAAAAGTTATGGTCAAGGTTTCACCATCCTCATCCTCATCTTCCTCATCAAGTCCAACGGTTGGGAGCTCGGTTCGAAGTGTTGGATTGGGTGCTCTTGGAAGTCTCATCGTCTTTAAGGGTAAGTTTTCTTGTGTTAATGTCATAAATGCTCCATTGGTGGTTTCTTAGGGTTTGATATCTCAAATCTCGGATTTGATGGGTTTGGAGAAATTAGGGTTTTGATCTTGTTTGGGATTATGGTATTTATTGTTTGGGGAATGTTTCTACATGGTTGGATATGGTTATTTATGGTTTGGATTGTATGGATCTAGGTTTTGGAAGTTTCCGGCTTGAGGATTCAAATGGCCATCAAAAGAGCTAGTTGGGTGAAATATAGATTTAGGGCTTGTTTGTTTTTTAGTTTTCAGCTCTTAATTGTGACTTTTATCTGAATCGGTCAGACATCAAGCAATTCAGAGTGTTTGTTTTTTGTTAAATTTCAGAGGCACTTATGTCTAAAATACATCTAAATCAAAAAGTGGTAGCCTAGCCTCTTAATCGTGTAGACGTGCGCTCCATCTCTCCAACAACTCCATCCAGATTATCTCCTTCATCCTCAAAGCGACTCCAGCCTCTCATGGATTCAAATCGACTCCCATCCTCTCATCGACTCTAGCAACGATCTTCCTTCGAAACGATCAGGTATCCTATCGTTCCTTATGTATCTCGTCCCCATTTCTCTCGTTGTTCCTCTCTCGTTTTCCTTCAAATCGACTCCATTTTCTGGTTTTCCCTCTCTCGTTTTTCCTCTCTTCCTTCGATTGGGAAAACGACAGCAGAAACCGACCTCGATTGGGACCTTGATTTAACAACAGCAGCAGCGACTGATCTCGATTTAAAAACAACAACTTGACTTGTTGATGGTTCCTTAACTGATTTTGCCCCTGTTGACAGCAACTTGTTCATGTATCATATTGTATTCTCTCATGTATCATATGGTATGCTCTCATTTTCACTTGTTGATGGTTCCTCTATCTCTACACATACACAAATAATATGTAATGCTTATGGCTTATGCATAATTTCCTGTACGAACTTCATATTTTAATTGTATTATTGCTTATGGTTGTCAAATATTTTAATACATAGATAATATCTAATGCTTATGGGTTCGTATTGTAAATTGGAATCAAGACGTTTAAAGGTTATTCATTTCTTCTTTTCCCTCTTTCTCGATTAGGTCTAATGGATAAATCGTGGTGTGTTTTTGCTGCAATTGTCGATGCCAATTCGGGACCATATAAGACATGGTTTAGAGCCCCAAAAATCAGCAAGTAGGAGCAATTTTAGTCCACGTCTGGACATGCTCGTTTACTACAGTCTAAGGACCGTTTTCAGGGTCAAAAACAGCAGCTTCAAGGCTGTTATATAGGGTGCAGAATCGAAAAACAGTAGCCCCATTGATGCTGTTTTCGAGTTGCCGTTTCGGGGCTCTTCTGAGGCCGCGTTTAGAGTCATTTTGGGGGATGTTTAGACCTGTTTCGAGACCACGTTAGGGGTTGTGTAAACCTGTTTTTAAGGCGGTTTGGATGCATTTTAGAGAGCATTAGGGTCTGTTTTGGGAATAGGGTCAAATTCTAAATTTAAATGAATTCATGAATCGTTTGTGTGTAGCTTATGTGTTCTTTATCAACGATTTATGCACGATACTTACCCATCACGTTGTCTTGAGTTTGCCTTGGCGTAAGTCGGGAGTCGGGTGATTTTTCTTGTAAAAGCTTTTAAAAAATGCAAATCCTCACGTAATGGTCATCTATATGGTGTGGATGATGCGAATATGTTCTTGCTAGATCATATTCAAAGGACTTATGTGTGATTTGGATAAACCGATGTACTTTAATGAGTTTTGAATGTATTTAAAATTGACGATGATGTAGTTTAGTTCAAATGAATTGCTACTTTATAATCTAAATGTAAATTTTATAATGATAATGAATAAACAAATCAAATTGTATAAAGAACATAAATTCAACATTATTATGAAGGGTCTAATAAACAATTAATCAGATTCAGACATTTATCAGTTTATAAAAACAAACAGTCTAAATGATTCAGATTTCAGACTTCAGCACCACCTCTTAAAAATCAGGAGTGAAATCAGATTTCAGACTTCAGCACCTCTTAAAAAACAAACGCCACCTTAGCCTAAATCTAGCAAGGTAAGTTCAAGTTGATTTGTGAAAACGATGTACATGCCAAAATGTGTATTTTAAAGTGTTTTACATGAAATGGTTAACTGCTGATAAGTTTTGAGTATTTATAAGTAAAATGTGTTTTACTTAGTTATTTGTCAAAGTGTGAGTATTTTGATAAGTTTTCTTACTTAGTAAACTTGGGCTGTGTTAACCTCTTAAAATGTTTCTATTGGGTTTTGAATGTTTCCAACAACTAAATAACATGAATTACATGTTCTTGGTGATTTTGTACAAGTAAGATCCATTTTATGAGTTATACGTCTTTGACGATTTTGTACAAGTAAAGTCTAATTCATGTTATGTGCATCTGGTGTATTTGCATTCATAAAAACTTTGGAAATCTTGAGTCCCATCTCGTATGGAGTTTTGGGTAAATCTAGTCTTTGAGGTACGTGTCTTCATAAACGTTATTTAAAGACATTTCACTATTTTGGAGACCGGTAATTATTGGTCAAACGGATTTTGAGCTCTTTAGTTCGGTATTGGCTTAAACGAGTCGTGTGGACATTTGTCCGGATTTTTAAACCGTTGTGGGTTTTGGATATGAGGACACTTAATTTGTGTCATTGGTGAATTACATGTTTTGGGAGCTTTGGTCTTTCAGTTGGAAGTCATGTAACGTTAGACAGTGTGTAATGGATCCATAGGCACGTGAGTCAATCTGTCTTGGATGGTCAATTGGGTATTACGGGGTTGCACTTCGGTACCTATGTTTTATGACCGAAAACTTTACAAGTGATCGCTAGGAGGCTTGAATCGGCTAGTGCTACCGGAATAGTAGGCGCTAGGACCTCCGCCGCTTGAAGTAATGCCTGGGAGGTAGTCTTTAAGTGTGTCGGGCCTTCGGGATGGAGTTCTTCGGAATGATCCATCAAGGTCAACTGACTTGGGGTGACACTTGTAAATAAGTCGTAGGGACACCGGGCTGGGATGTCGGGAGGTGTCATGCGATTAACGTTGTTTGGGTGGTATACTTTTGTGTTCCCTCCACCCTCAACGGATACGGGTATCCCCCGTTGTTGGCTATCAGTATGTTAAATATAAGAACGTCTTATTTTATTGTCATTGGTTCCTTACGGTCGCGTGAGTATTGGACCAAGTGTCCATGTTTTCGGACGTACGGCGTAAGTGGTTTTGATAGCGATTTATGGATCGAGCATTCTGTTCCGCCCGCATTTTGGGTACTTTGGGTTATTAATGGTTATTCATGTTTTTACCAAATAAGTGTCGAACTATGATCCCGTTTGGGTGAGTTATGCGTTGCGCGTTATATAAAGAATGGGTGTTTTGGGAGCTTTGCCTTTAAAAGCGCATATTATGGGAAAATGTGTCGTTTCCATTTTTAAGCGTAATATTTCGAAGGACCTTGCTTTAAATTGAATTCTTTTCTTTTAAATATACATATTTATGTTGAAACTCTTTAGCTCACTAGGCGTTAAGCCTAACCTTTTATTTGTCGGCATGTGCATCAGGTTCCAGTTGAGAGTTGGGTTCTAGCAGTTCTACGAAGAGTAAAGCCTTAGCTAGAGACAAAAGTAAGTAATTGGTAAAGTCTTCCGCGAGTTGGAGAAAGTGACATGTTTTGGGTTTTAGTAGCACCCGTCCTTATTGTTTACTGTATGTATAGATTGAAGGTGTGTATTGAGGTTAAATCTGAACTTATGGTTGTAGATGATTCATTTATCGTTGTATTTAGAAAATTTAAATTAGTTGCTATTTCCAGAATTTAGGGTGTTACAACTGCCTGATTATTTTCTGGACATATGCGATCGGTGAATTAATATTTCACAAACTCGGTGCCCTAGCTCAAATATCTAGACAAAACCAAGTTTTCCCAAGATCTTTCCTCTCAAAATCAAATTTCAAGTAGCTTGTGGTTCCTCTTATTTCATCAAGAGTGCCTATTATGGTCATAACATTGACATATATATCTACTTTGAAAATATGGAACTTGTTTTCCATAATAAATACGTAAGGGAACAGTTCATCGTTCTTATATATCATTTCCCAATCAAGTATTCCATTATGCGGATATACCACATCCGCTTAGATTGCTTTAATCTATAAAGTGGGTGTTTCAATTTTATTGCAAACACATTTCATGGTTTAAAGTTACTTGATTTTTGTAATGTAATATCATCAAGCACTTTTATATATCTCTAAATCTAGATCCCCGTAGAGATATGTGGTAACCACATCCATGAGTTGCATTTCCAGTCCTTCGGAAACTACTAGGCTAACAAATTATTCGGATGTCATAACATCCATCGTGAGAGAGTAAATCTCCTCGTGGTCAATCCAGGGCGTTGTAAGAAACCTTGTGCCAAAGGAGAGCCTTACATATTAGGACTTCATTATTCTCATTACGCTTTCTAACAAAGACTCAGTTATGTCCTACGGGATTTACACTTGGTAGGTTAGCACTACCTGACCAAATACCCAATCCTTTGTCAAATAATAGAATTTTTTCTGGATTGTTTCTTTACATTCAAGCCAATATGCTCTTTGTTGATATTATTCAACTGAGTCTGGTTCGATGTCGTCGTGCTCTATCATCTTATGAGCCATAGTATATGCGAATAAATCATCAATGATTATATATGATCTGTCCATCGACTCATATGTACTCTCATAGTTCATTTGAGATTTTTTTCATCTCTAGAATCAATATTAACTTCAGAGCGTCCTCCAGTGATGATTTATGGACATAATTATAATTAGAGACAATCTCATGAGAGTTTTGTGTATTGATGATAAATGGATGTGCTTCACTATTCTCTTCCTTTAGAATAGTATCTATCGAACCAAGTAGCTTCCACCACTTCCATTTGGTAGCTACGACCTCAAACACACCTCCACTATGTGTGATTGCAACATACTTTCCAATGGCGTTGTGCCCCTGTTGGGGACTTTTTAACCTTGCGAGTATATTTGCAGCTCGTATATGTGATCTTGTCACTTTTGGAATAACATTAAACGTATCAGGTATCGAGTTTGATTCGTTTGACTTCAACATTACGTTGTGAAGTTTTGGGGATCAAAATGAGACAAATTTGGGATATTCAATGACACTTCCTGTCGTTCCCATGGAAATTCCTTTTTCCTATCTCCCCCTAACGACGGGAAGACTGTCTCATGAAAGTGACAACCCGCAACTCTAGCGGTAAAGGGATCACTAGTCAAATATTCTAATTAGCGGATAATTGTTGGGGATTCATATCCAACATATAACAAATCGTTTTTAAGGACCCATTTTGATGCGCTGTGGGGGCGCAATTGGTACATATACTACAGAACCATACATGCGTAAATGTAAAATATCAGGCTTATATCCAGTTACCAACTAGTACGCATGAGGCTAGTTAGTAAAAACGAAAAGAAAAACTGCATATAATAATTGTATAACCCCAGGTAGATATGGGTAAATTGGTGCACATTACTAATACCCTAGATATCATCATATTCTTTTGACAACAACTTCTATGATACCATTTTATATATACACATGGGGTATAGGAAACTCTACATTGATCCTAATACATATGCATTAACATCAAATCCGTATGATGTAAATTCTCCAGCATTCCAAGTCATATATACTTGATGAAATAATTAGGGCGGTGAGCCCTTAAACGTATAGCTAGTGTTAGGAGTGCAATATTTCATGTGGACAATAATACGACATGCGTTCATCGTGTTGAAACCAGAACCATAAAGTACTTTAATGGCCCGCATTCTGGATGTTTATGTCCATAAATATCACCTTGTATTCGTTGTAACAATGACATATTTTTGTATTATGTACTTAGCTTTAGGATGATCTTATTCCTGTCTTGGCTAAGGATTAGGTTATATACAAAAGTTTTAGGTATTCGAGAGGGCATATTATGATGGCAATGTTGTTTCTTATGTTGTAGAAGTCAACAGTTGCAATTTGCCTCATTCTACCTTTTACTCAAAAGAGAATGTATCTATGTGTATTTTGCAATACACGGATCATGTAACACCCTAAAAATAGGGATAACAAAAATCCAAAAAACGGACATGCGGTATTTAAAATTGCCAAAGCAAGAGCATCCCAAAAATGGGGAAAATACACAAACCTGTTTAAATACAATCGTAATCAAACGGATAATAAATAACAACCAACTAATCTAATTTCTATAACCAGAAAAGAGATTACAATCAAGGGTGTCATTTATAGACCCAAAGGATTCTCTACCAATAGTAAGTCCAAAAGCGATATTCCCAAATCTCTCACCCAAGCACTACGCCCGCTTAGAACCGGTGCCGCTAAAACCTGAGATACACATCGACACAAAACAAGTGTTAGGCCAAAAAGCCTAGTGAGTTGAACAATAAATAGCATGGTAGAACATATACAATTCTTATCAGCAGTTAACCAGTTTTCAACATGTATGGAGTCAACGGGGGAGACCCATAGCACCAATCAATTCCACTCCAAAGAGTCGATGCACCTTGATGCCCTTAACAAGGAACGCCCCAAAGGCCCGGCCCACCCGGAGATCAGACCGTACAAGAAACTTTCCGAGTGACGGAGGTCTACTGGGCACATACCATCACAGTGGCGCCCCGAGACTACATCCTCCTAGTGAACTTGCCTTGGTTCGTCCAACATAATGCATATGGGAGGTCCTTAGGTATCTTTCAACCAAGTATATTTCACCCTCCTAATAGCTCGAGTCTAACATAAGACTTAAATATCCACATAACCACGTTGTAGATACAATAACACCAAGAGTGTATTCCGAATGGAAATCATCATGTTATACCAAACATATATTCCTTAATCATGTCAAATACCCATTGTGGGCACACATAATGTAAATCCCCAAATAATTACACAACATAGAGTAAATCATGGGATGTTACTTCATATACATATATCACACATAATCTCATGGAAATACCATCAAATACTTAAACCCGTAAAGATGACCATTTTGAGCAAATATGTGATAATAACAACAATTAAACAAATATGATGTGTATCCAGTTTTAACAAAAGTTTAGTAAACTCACCTTGCTAGATTTAGACTAAATCTAGATTTTACCCACTTAGAGCTTTCCTTGAAGAAACTTGGTTCTTCAAACCAAATCTTCCAAAACCTAGATCCACAAGGTTCCAACCATAAATATACATAATCAACCACAAAGAATCGTTTCCCAAACCATGTACATGGATACTTCAACTAATACCGAAACCCTAACTTCCATAACCGAAGAGAATAGAAGATTACCTTAACCAAAACTTGAATTCACCAACCAAAACACTTCTAGTTCACCAAAATGATTGCAAACCTTCAATCTATGAAAGGGAGAACAAAGGGTAGATGAAACCCTAGAAAACTTTGGGGAAGAAGATGAATAGGGAGAGATGAGAAGATTACCACCACAAAATTCTCTAGAATACTTTAATAAACTTCCAATATATTTCTTGATCCTTTAAGAGCTCTCAAAAACGAAACCGTAGCAAGTTGAATCACCAAAATCGGAGTTGAAATGAGAGAGATATGAAGAAATGAAATTTGGGGCTGAAAATCGCGATTTTAACACTCTGATACACCCAGACGATTGTGTCAGGCTATAGTGACAATGTCACAATCGCCGGGCATTATAGCCTAACACGTACCGAAACTGTTTTGGTCATAACTTCTTCGTTATAGCTCTGTTTTCGCTCCGGAAAGAACCGTTGGTCTCGTAATTGAATCATTTATCCATCAAGACTATAAAAACAAGGATTCAAGCCCAAAATCAAATATCTTATTTTTCCTTAATATATCAGTTTCTGTATAAACTTGAAATGATACCTTTCAAAAATCGGGGTGTTACAATCCTCCCAACCTTAAAAGAGATTTCGTCCTCGAAATCTAGCACCAACCAATCACCCAATATCGCCCTTGGCGAGGTCAAATGATTCCCTGTCCAAAAGGAATACCTTCACTAAACCTTACCTCATATACGAACCCGATTACATCTCGGTCGAGGTTGTTACTGTACTTCTCGTAAATAGCCATCACAATTCAATCTCAAGGTTCGACATAACTCACCGACGACGGAATGAACATCAAGTCCTCTCCTGATCCTTTTCTTAACCATAAACTCTCGGTTGCCTCCCAACCTTATGCTGCTCATATTACCTCAAGAGTAACTTACGGCCTTATCCAGTCATTTCCACCAAGAATACTCCAAAGCAAACATTTCCCTTAGTTACTTCTAAATACGACGCATCAAGGTCTCTTCAATAATAGATTTGTACTTAAAGTCTACCTCGACATTCTCACCAAATGTCTCTAATAAACATTACCACTAAACTCCCACCATGAACTCAAGCATCGATTTCCAAATCAACGAAAGTCCTGACAATTATCAAAATACCAATGATTGATTTCTTAATTATCGACATCTAATTTCCTTAAGTTTACCGCTCGTCCTGCAGATACACCAGATCTAACGGAAATACATTGAAGCACACCAACAATTATTGTCCTCAAAATCAAACGCCAACACCTAACCTCGAGATGGCCATTCTGCAAACGTGGGCATACTACCAAATATTTCCTTTCCGATTAGCAATGTCGATTCAAAGTTGACACCTACTCTTAGAAGTAGTCACCCAAATCCAACATCCTTACCAGTCAACCATAACATCATTATTATTCACGAATACCCAACAATATAGTACACCACCGACATATAGCATGCCGTCATACCAAAATCCCACAATTCCAAAACCGACCATATCCAAACAACCGAACACGATTTTAATCCGTAGGTTTAACGAAGCATAAAGATCGTTACTTAACTAACTGGGAGAAAGCACATGTCTAACGCCTCAAACTCTAAAGACTCTTTTAATCCTGAATATCGACTTCTAACACGAGGGGGCTTACACCTATAGCCCAATGAGTTCAAGGTTTTTCACATTATTATGCCAATTTAAAATTTATAAAACTCTCAAATACATAAGTTTTATAACAATTAAACGTGTGTGAAAATACACTATCGTGCATTCGATAGGTTTCAAAATTTGATCACCAATGCCACGCATATGAAACCATTTTCAAAACTCATTTGATTAGTACTTACGCTAAATAAACGATAACGAAAGATGTGTAACAAAATTTTCAAACGGGCTGCCAGGGTCTTAGCATGCATCAAATTATGTTATGCGTATGAAAATAACTTTCCGTCCCAAAACATGCGAAATAAAAGTTTGTACAACTCCCAAAAGAGGATTTCACAATTTCAACTTTAAAATCTTTCACTTAAACTCAAAACGTCGGAAGATAAAATTTCCCACATGACCTATATATGTCCGATCATTTCTCAAATGTAGCAACACAATAGAAACGTATATATATATATATATATATATATATATATATATGTTATTCGCGTTTCAAATTTGGGTCGTACCGATAAAACGTACCTACACAAAATCGTAATTACAACGACATGTAAACTGGAAATTCATTTCATGCATTGCGGAAACTCCTATTAGTAAAATCAATAACTGAAATATGTTATGGGAAAAAGTTCCATCCGAAATAACATAAATTTTTCATACGATTACTCACACCAACAGTTTAATTTATGTAATGAATGAGAGATAGTTTTACGTACTAAAACAGTGTATAACAAGACTTTCATACAAAACTACATGAGGGAATTTTCACAAAATTGAACCTCAAAATTTCTGCAGTTCACCCAGAAATGTCATGAAATAAAACTTTCCGTCGTGACTCGCGTACATCTGTTTATTCCCCAAAATTTAGTAAAGACATATGCATGCGATTTGAACAATTTCAAGAGTAATTTAGTTTAATTACAAACTGTATAAATAAAATGTTTGCAAAACCCGAGACAACATGCTCATAATACCGAACTCTTAAAGTTTTCTCTCTTTTAGTCACCACGTGGCACGAAATAAGATTTCACAACAAAACTTGCATGCGACCGTTTATTTCGCAAAACTAGTAGATTGATATGCGTATGCACCTGGTTAAAACATGAAATAATTTATGTCGTTTTCGAGTTCAAAGCCAAATATAAACATGCTCTCATCGTTCTGAAATATTGGCTGAAATACCATAACGGAAATTTCCAATAAAATATGCATATGTGATATGTGTAACTAAACTGCTCCCACTAAACTCAAAGGGAAATAATACCACTGGATGCCAATAAAATTTTCACCACTGTTTTTAAGCCGAACAAATTTCCTCAAGACTCCATTTGGTTAAAACCGAGTCAACGACCCAATAGTTTACATGAATACACAATGAAAGCCAGTAGAGGCATCGAAATACGTTTTGACCACAATTATGCAAACACCACGACCCAAAAGGTAGTTAACCCAAAATCTCATCGCTGGTTGAGACAAACCATTTTTCAAATGAACTTATACTCTTATGTTTTCAAAATGCCTCATAACACAATAATATGCATTTCTGAAAATGTTCATAAAATTAAATACATAAAATGAACCTTACGTCAATTGAACTCCAATTATATATGTAAAATCATCAAAGAAACATCTCCACATCATTTATTTACCAAAATACCCAAAGATCCCAAAATGGGTGTCTCAACATGTTCATAAAACTAACATTTCAAAATAACCAAAACTTATCATCGGTTGAAACAAAATGTTTTCCAAATGAACTATTTCTCTTCATGTTGCCAAAATGACTCATAGTTCAATGATATGCAATTTCCAACGGCTTATAAAATCGTATGCACCAAATGGCAATTATATAAAATGACTTCCATTTATATATTACATCGTAAAAGAAATATATATCAAAATGAATAATTTATCAAAATGCCCAAAAATCACAAAGATGTGTGTTACATAAGTTTATAAAGTTAAATATATCCAAATAACCCAAAACTTATCAGTAGTTAACAATTTAATGTAAAACACAAGCACTTTAAAATAAGTAACTTATAGATAATAGCCCATTTTCTTTTTAAATAATAAGACCAACTCATATACATATGAATCCACTGCATTACAGTCTAAACCGTACATGGCTCCCATTGAATGACCAACGCACTCAGGACATGTAATTTTCAATTGATGCGCATTAACCGCCATCATACTTGGTATTTCACAATTGGGCTATTAAACTAGACCGAAGTCCTAAAGACTCATTTATTTTCAAATATGTCTTTCCAAGTTTAACTGCTAATAAAAATGGAAATCATAAAATGAGACTATATACATACTTTCAAATACTTCACATAAATATGCAAGTAATGCTTCATAAAACATTCAATTTCATGAGTGATGCATAAAAACCGACAACCATTCAAAAGTATATTTCTTTGACCAAAGATCGTTTTATGCAATAAAACGTTAAAACACATTGATTTGTGACCCTTTATCAAAATGTCCAAAAATCCCAAATGTGGTGTTATACAAAGTTTATAAAGGTAAATACTTCAAATAATCAAAGGTTACCAACTAACCCAACATTTGATAATTTCATGTAAAACACATAAACACCTTAAAATGAATATTTTGGCATGTACACCGTTTTCACAAATCAACTTGAACTCATGCTCCTCGATTTCTCTAGTTACACTATCGTCATCCAGATGCTCAACATCTTAAGGCAAAACCACGGACTTCATAGGTTCACCTTACAATTTCTTCTCACATACATGGGTTCAAAAAGTCTATGGTTCTAATCCAACCAATTAATCCGACTCGAAACTGTCCACTTAATGCAATCACCATACTTACCGTTACTCCAAGTAACGAATAATAAAATCATCAACTTTTCTAATGGTTACCCATTCAGAAACTTTCTTACCACCCCAACGGTCGACATACCAAGGCCGTTCATACAAATACGAGGATGGATAAAAAGGAGATTAACAGAATTGAACACGAAGGAAACGTACTACCACGTCTACCAAATATCATAACATTAGCAAGCCAAGTACAATAGAACGTACTACTACATTACCAATTGTCACAGTAACGACACTTCAAGCACCATCATGTATAAATATCCTCATAATAACATTAGCTAGGTGAGACTATGAACATATAATACATAAAGGTTCTCGTTATCATCGCCACAACGCTTGATAACCATAGTTTCCGTCGACTCTAAGACTAACCCATCTTAAAAATTTATACCCATCTCACAAATCATTGTCTAACGTATTTAGTCTAAGTCTAGACATCTTACATTCATGCCTAGTTCACTTAAACTAGAGCTCTGATACCAACTTGTAACACCCTAAAAATAGGGATAACAAAAATCCGAAAAACGGACATGCGGTATTTAAAATTGGTAAAGCAAGAGCCTCCAAAAAATGGGGAAAATACACAAACCTGTTTAAATACAATCGTAATTAAACGGATAATAAATAACAACCAACTAATCTAATTTCTATAACCAGAAAAGAGATTACAATCAAGGGTGTCATTTATAGACCCAAAGGATTCTCTACCAATAGTAAGTCCAAAAGCGATATTCCCAAATCTCTCACCCAAGCACTACGCCCGCTTAGAACCGGTGCCGCTAAAACCTGAGATACACATCGACACAAAACAAGTGTTAGGCCAAAAAGCCTAGTGAGTTGAACAATAAATAGCATGGTAGAACATATACAATTCTTATCAGCAGTTAACTAGTTTTCAACATGTATGGAGTCAACGGGGGAGACCCATAGCACCAATCAATTCCACTCCAAAGAGTCGATGCACCTTGATGCCCTTAACAAGGAACACCCCAAAGGCCCGGCCCACCCGGAGATCAGACCGTACAGGAAACTTTCCGAGTGACGGAGGTCTACTGGGCACATACCATCACAGTGGCGCCCCGAGACTACATCCTCCTAGTGAACTTGCCTTGGTTCGTCCAACATAATGCATATGGGAGGTCCTTAGGTATCTTTCAACCAAGTATATTTCACCCTCCTAATAGCTCGAGTCTAACATAAGACTTAAATATCCACATAACCACGTTGTAGATACAATAACACCAAGAGTGTATTCCGAATGGAAATCATCATGTTATACCAAACATATATTCCTTAATCATGTCAAATACCCATTGTGGGCACACATAATGTAAATCCCCAAATAATTACACAACATAGAGTAAATCATGGGATGATACTTCATATACATATATCACACATAATCTCATGGAAATACCATCAAATACTTAAACCCGTAAAGATGACCATTTTGAGCAAATATGTGATAATAACAACAATTAAACAAATATGATGTGTATCCAGTTTTAACAAAAGTTTAGTAAACTCACCTTGCTAGATTTAGACTAAATCTAGATTTTACCCACTTAGAGCTTTCCTTGAAGAAACTTGGTTCTTCAAACCAAATTTTCCAAAACCTAGATCCACAAGGTTCCAACCATAAATATACATAATCAACTACAAAGAATCGTTTCCCAAACCATGTACATGGATACCTCAACTAATACCGAAACCCTAACTTCCATAACCGAAGAGAATAGAAGATTACCTTAACCAAAACTTGAATTCACCAACCAAAACACTTCTAGTTCAACAAAATGATTGCAAACCTTCAATCTATGAAATGGAGAACAAAGGGTGGATGAAACCTTAGAAAACTTTGGGGAAGAAGATGAATAGGGAGAGATGAGAAGCTTACCACCACAAAATGCTCTAGAATACTTCAATAAACTTCCAATATCTTTCTTGATCCTTGAAGAGCTCTCAAAAACGAAACCGTAGCAAGTTGAATCACCAAAATCGGAGTTGAAATGAGAGAGATATGAAGAAATGAAGTTTGGGGCTGAAAATCGCGATTTTAACACTCTGATACACCCAGGCGATTGTGCCAGGCTATAGTGACAATGTCACAATCGCCGGGCACAATCGCTGAGATTGTACCGAGAGTTTTCGGGCTCTGGCGACCATGACAGGCGATTGTGACACTGTCACAATCGCCGGGCATTATAGCCTAGCACGTACCGAAACTGTTTTGGTCATAACTTCTTCGTTATAGCTCCGTTTTCGCTCCGGAAAGAACCGTTTGTCTCGTAATTGAATCCTTTATCCATCAAGACTATAAAAACAAGGATTTAAGCCCAAAATCAAATATCTTATTTTTCCTTAATATATCAGTTTCTGTATAAACTTGAAATGATACATTTCAAAAATCGGGGTGTTACAGATCACTAGGTCATAACCATGGTGTCCCACATGGTCATGTCGAAACATATATGTGTCATTGCCCCCAAAGTTCTTTATTGGTGACAAAATATGTTTCGATGACCCAATAATATACTAGTTTGACACATTAGTTTCCATGATATATGTTTACTTTCATATTCATTATAACTTATGTATATATGCTCATTTCCTTTTCCATTTGATACGAATATCTTTACAAGGTTCCTATTAATCTTGTTCCACCAAGAAAGCGACAGTCCATCGTCTAAGTAATTTGGTTGGATGTATTATAAAATAAGTATTTGTCTATCATTTTAGATTGTGTGGAATATTATACAAAAACTCAAGTTCTCCTCGATACATTCCTACATGGAACGGAGAATATTGATACTTTTGTTATTTATTTAGATGTATTTCTTTACATCTATAATGGTTACATATTTGGTTTTACTTTAGCAAAGAAATTAATTTTGATACTTAAAATTAATTTCAAATAAACATATGCTTAATCAATATTAAATATTAAATTAATATGTTATTGTTCATTTTCAACTTGTTCCCCTTTTTTTATAGAATCACTTTTTAGTGTATTTCTTATTTGATTGTCCAGTATCACCTGGGGTAGTAGTTGTATCCCTACTCCAGGTGTTGAAAAAAAATCCTTCCTGACTCTTACCAAGATCCTGACCCTTTCTAAGGTTTCGTCCACATGATGCATAAATGTCACATGTGTGAAATTGTTTTTAACTCACAATCCTTTGGAGTTGTTTCCACCTCTAACGCTTTCATTATTGATATCAAGAATTTTCTTTGTCCTGACATATGTGGTGTTATTCGAAAGAACCTTGTTATTTCTCTCAACTACTTGCAGTCGGTTGATAAGTTTGTCTAAAGGTTACATTCCAACTTATATTAATATTTACTTATATATGAAAGGTGGAAATAATGTTAGGAATCATGTCATCTTCTGCAAGTTCCTAGCCATAGAGATTGAAACGCGTTTTGGATATAACATTTTTTTGTTGAAATCAGATACCTTTTTATAATCGAGTAAGAGGGTTTCATTCCACTATACGATTAGTTCGAGAAGTACATATTTCATGAATACTCCTGATTCTCCCTTTCGGGACATCCCACAGTTCTTTGGGGGTTTATAGTAAAGGTATTCCTATGAAAGTTAGGATTTATATGTCGTCTCAAAACATGAGGGTATTTGTTTGTACCTTTTCAAGAGGTTAGTTTTAGGGTCAGTAGGGAGTTGATGGACTTTAGGTATTTTCTTGTACCTTTCAAAAGAAGATTTATATACTCATTTATAGTACTCAGATTCTTTTGAGTTTACGACGTTGATTTTGGGATGAGTTGTTTCAACTATTTACATATATAAGGGATAATATATGATTTTCTGTTTGATAAGACAGTGGATTGTGGTTATAATTATTATTTTATGTATGAAATTTCATTATCATAACCATATTGGATTTTTGTATGCTTTATTTTTATTGATAACACTTTATCAATATTTCAATTTGCGAAAAAGAAATCACTCAATCTATTGGATTTCTAGGTAGTAGGGGAATCACATGAATTTCTTAAGTCCCTAATAACCTTAGGGTTGTTTACACCCGTTTGACAAAATCTAGTAGATATCTTGTGATTTATTTCATTTAAATATAACATTATTAATTATAGATCATTTGACATGAGACCAAATTGACTATGAGTTTGGCATATGAAACCAATTTTAATATTTTAATACCTTAATAGTATTTTTCGAGCTTTTGGCAAAATAACAAAAGTTATGGAGGTTGGAATTGTAAATTCCAAAGATAATTTATAAGATTGAGGTTAATGAGTAGGAACCTATAACCAAGATAAGCATTTGAAACATAACAATTATTAATTAGGATAAACATTTGGATATTATTATAAATAAATAAATAAATAAATAAATAAATAAATAAATGGTATTGTAAACTAATTGGATAACCATCTAAATATATGAATATTGTAATCTTATTTGATAAACATTAATAAGTAATAATAATATTTCAAAACGATAAATATTATCATATCTAAAAGTTATCATACCAAATGAAATAATAACATGTTGAATCAAAATTAAACTAATATAACAACCTAATATAATAATATGACAAATATTTTTCAAATAAAAAGAATCCAATCAATAAATATGATGAGCTGCATTTATGTCGGTCATAAAAAAAATTGGTTCTAGAATACAGTTTTTTTATTTTAACTAATTCTTTACAACAATTTTAAAGTTGCATAACCCTAAGATGGTCTTAAATCAATAATAACCAATATAAATTACATGTAATTTGTTGGTTTAATTAAACATATATTAACCAAGATTAAATAATAGTAAGTCCATTATTATCAAAACCTATATCATAATTAATAAAAATATAATTTAAAATTTAAAAATAATTTTGTAATTAGGTTTAGAGACACGTGTCAATTTTTTTCTTGCTAAAAGAACTAAAATAATTACAAAAATACATAAATATTCATCCAATTTTTTTAAATTGATTAATTAGTAAAATAAAAGAGTTTTCTATTAAAGACTCAACAATGTGGATAAAAAAAGAATAAACTATTTATTATCATCCATTGAAAAATTAAAAAAAAATTATATTTACATATTTATGGTCATGTATATATTTATCATCATAAAAATATTAACAAATTATTTTTATAATCATATTCTATAAAGCAGAAAAACAACATGTGAATTAAAATTTCATGAGATTTGACAAATCATATTTTGCGTTTATAACATAAAACATAGCTGGATGATGTTTATAATTTAAACATATAATAAAAAAAAACATGATTATATGAACTCGTCATATTTGTTCATAACATAAAACATAATATCGTGATGTTCTATAGCTAAAACATATAAAAGTTACCTCAAATGTCGAAGTGTAGCTTGATTTCACGATCACTTTGTTCTAAGAAGCGTACGTACTGATATCGTGTTAAAGGAAAAACGAATAGAACAACAATATAATGGAGATAATGAATCTGTAATTCTCATTAATCAAAAGCCCTTTAAATAGGGATGAGATACAAGTAGATAACAACGAGATATTTCAGTTTCAATGTAACTCTGATATACTTATCTCTATCTCTATCGTCATATCCTTTAGACGTTGACACACTTATCATACAACAATTACAAATTTGAATTTGTATTTAATTTTTTTTTCCAATTTTGTTTTTTTAGAGAGCAAAAGATTTAATTAGATACGTAATTTTTTTTTGAAAAGGAATTAGATAATTATTTAAAACTCAGAAAAGAGGGGAGTATAAAGACAAAATAAATATACCATATCAGAAACCCTCGAAAATCGAAATACAAGGTTACCTCAGAGAGTGATATATCTAAAAATCCCAACTGTAACCATCGATTCTTCAACCCCACAAATCTCCGGTTGACACAATCCCTCTTTCTGTTTGATCATTTGAACTTCAAATCCTGGTAAGTAAGCATACTAATTCAAAACCACCATCTTTCTTGCATTTGTTGCAGTAATTCGTAGTGGGTATTCATCAATTCTGTTTTTCTGTATCTGTTTTTGCTAAAAAGAAATCGAATCGAGAATCAATAGTCATAAAAGAATTGAAAGCTGAATGATTTACTTGTATAAAGCAAAACCCTTCAATGATTTGATCTATCTTTTGTTCCTTTGCTTTTTTCTGCTCTTATTCATCATTGAAAAATCCCATCTAATCATATATGTGAATAAGGGTTTTTTTAGTTATATAAGTCTAAATTGAGATTGATTCTGGAAGATTAGAGTTCCTTGACTGAAATGTAGCTTTCTTTAGGAATAGAGGAGTAGAAAAGTCTAATATATTTCTTTAGAAAATTATTAAAGAAAGAACATACGAAATATATATGGCGAAGGATCATGTGAGAAGTTGAGTTAATGGTGAGAAGTGTGAAAAGTGGATCTGAACCGTTAATATCTTTTAATCTCAAAGCTCTCCCATGAATTGCGACTTAGAAGAGAATTGATATGGTGCAAATGGGTGCATCTCATCCTAATGTGCGTCCATTTCTCATCCAATGGTTGATAACCACTTCTCACCCTTCTCACCGTTAACTCAACTTCTCACCGGAACCCAACCCCGGCATATATTTCCTTAGATTTCATATGGGTTTGAAGTTTGAATTGATATCATTTGCCAAATTATGTTGAATATGTGTGAAGATGATGATGAGCAATGAAGAATCTCGGAGGATGAACAGTGATGACTTTGGAAGTTCAAGACTATTACATGATATCGAAGAAATAAGTAAAGCCCTATATTTGCAGGATGCCCCATCAAAGACTTCAATGCCACCACGAGATCACCCTCCAAAGTATGCAAAAGACGATTTGTTACCAAATGGCAAAAAGTCTTCAATTTGGAAATGGAAACCTTTGAAAGCTCTAACCCACATTCGAAATCATCGGTTAAGTTGTTGTTTCTTTCTCCATGTTCATTCGATCGAAGGATTACCACTAAACTTTAACGAACTCAGCTTATGCGTTTATTGGAAAAGGAAACACGAGGTTTTGAAAAGCCACTCTATACGTGTTAAAGATGGTGTTGCGGAGTTTGAAGAGACACTAATCCGCCGTTGTTCGGTATATGTTAGTAAAAGTGATCCCCATGATGATGTAGCTAAGTATGAACCTAAGCTTTGTGTACTATACGCTTCTATAGTTGGAGCTCCCGGTTTAGATCTTGGCAAGCATTGGATTGATCTCACGAGATTGCTTCCGCTTACTTTAATGGAGTTAGAGGAGGATAAGAACCGTTATGGAAAGTGGGTGACTAGTTTCAAGCTTTCGGGTAAGGCAAAAGGTGCTACGATAAACGTTAGTTTTGGGTTTTCGTTATCCGGGGAACATTTTATGAGGTCTAGCAATCTTGGGAAGAATCCGAATGTTTTAAAAGGAAATGGGGCAAGTCATAATGGCATGCTTCGAAGGGTTGGGAGTATTCCAAGTAATTCGAGCCGTAGGACCCACATATCGAATTTATCGTTAGATATGAAAGTTCATAACGGGATTGTACCATATGAAGGGCCATCAATTCCTTTTCTTTATCAGTTACTCGATGAATCAAAGTCAAGTTATTCAAATGAGTTTAATTCAGTATCTACAGATTTAGAATCTTCTCCTGAGACCGAGGTTTATAATAGCGAGTTTACGATTCTTGATAAAGGTACTGAATTTGCTACGAAAGATGAGTCGAAGATAGAAGAGGATAATGTTGAATCTGTTGAAAATTCTTATATTGAGACCATCGATGTGGCTGAACTTTTTGAGGATGATGAGGATGATAACGAAGTTTGTGGTAATTTGGAAACCGAGACGGTTTTTGATGATATTAGTTCTAAAGAGCATAATAATGTGTGCACTGAAGAATTCACCATTGAAGAACTCGAATTATTTTTCCACAATCTCTCCACATTTGAGTCAACCGAGATGGATTTTTCATTTCACGAAAACCAGGTTCTTGAACATGATTACCGCATGATGAATGGTGCGATTTGTGAAGGAGGTGAAATGGTACGGTCACATAGCTTAGACGACTTAACAAATGTTGTCGATGATTTCATGAACTTGGTTGGTTCCGATAGCGAGCCAGAGTCTCCAAGAGAGCGTCTTTTGAGACAGTTTGAGAAAGAAGATTTAGTTTCAGGAAACTTTGCTTTTGATCTCACTCCTAAAGAAGAGGAACGAGACTGTTCCAACATTTTCGATTTATCTTTTCTATTTCAAGAAGCAGAGATGGAACACAATGATGGGGTGGGCCCTTCTTTGATAAGTAGAAGGAAAGCCAAGATTCTCGAGAACTTAGAAACCGAAGCTTTAATGCAAGAATGGGGTTTAAACGAGAGGGCATTTCAAAACTCTCCAAGAACCAACTCGGGTGCATTTGGAAGTCCGGTCTATCTTTCCCCTGAAAGGCCATCCGAGTTGCCTCCTCTTGGAGAAGGTTTGGGTTCGTTTTTGAAGACGGGAAGTGGTGGGATTTTAAGGTCTATGGATCCTTCGCTTTTCAAAAGAGCTAAAAATGGTGCAAGATTGATCTTGCAAGTATCTAGTTCAGTCGTGCTACCTCCATCAATGGGTTCTAATGGTATGGATATACTGCTGAACTGGGCAACAGTTGGTGCTGAAAAAATGCATTTGCAGGCCACTCATTTGATGCCGATAGAGGAGATTACCGGGAAGACGTTGCAACAAGCGTCTTGGGAAGCTGAATCGGAAATGGAGGTGCTTGAGAGGTTAGTCAAATCTATTTTAACCAAGTTTTTGACATCTGCAAATTAGATATTTTACATTTTAATGAGAGGATATAACATCAATGTCATGCTACCCAAGACAACACTTGTTTTCCTTTTCCTTTTTCTTTTTCTTTTTCATCCAAATAACCAAATCAAACCAAACAGACTCGATAGATAGACCACAAATAAGCAACAGAGTTATAAAAGAATGATATTCTTTTTCTTTTTTGTCCAATCGTTAGGCTATTTCTTGTGTTCCAAAAGAGGATCCAAGTTAGGATTTTGGTGAAAAATAACATTTGTGTTTGATTCATAATCATACTTATACTCTTTAGAGATACTTCACAATTTTCCTAATTGCTACATGCATCATAGTTCGTATCACTTTTGTCGTATCTTTCCCTCTAAACCCATAAATGATATTTCCATAATTCATTATGGTATGGTGGATATATTTCATTCTCCTATTTATTTATGTGAAATCCGTAATCAATACAACATCTATATAACATATCATATGTTTGGCAGGGGGAGAGCATTGCAACATGAATCAGAGGCCAAAGAAATGGCAAAAAGCATTTGCTGTGAGATTGATTCAGAATATGTTTCCGAAGGCAATATTGCGCCTTTGGCAATTGAAAAGATTCAGTACCTCTTAATTGATGGACTAAGAATTCAATCTGGAATGTCAACCGAAGAGCCTCCTTCAAGCATCTACGTCCAATGCATCAGAAGAAACTCGGCCTCTACAAGCAAAGGCGTTAAAAAAGGGTCGTATTCCAATTTCATTGGAAACTTAAATGACATCGAGGAACTGATTGACATGTCTATATCATTGGAGGAGTGGACGAGGTTGGATTCCGCAAGTTTTGATGCTACATGTGAAGTAAATGACCACATTTCCAAGGTTTTCGCAACTCATTGTGCCAAAATGGATCAAAAAGTTAGAAAATCATCGGATCAAAAATGCGGGCATCTTAGCAACAACTTCACGTTAGCCCTACAAATGTTGCTTAGGGATCCATTTCGGGATTATGAGCCAGTTGGTATCCCGATGCTTGCTCTAGTTCAAGTAGAGAGGACTTATGTGGAGAGCATTGTGGACCCCATGTTCAAAATCACCGAAGTTCATGTCACGGGCTTCAGAACTGACCCTGGAAAGAAGCAACAATCTGGTTCCCGATGGTTGCATTCTAGTGGGATGACGGGTAAGACGAAAAGGCACCCATTGACCAAGTCAAACGCGTTAGTGAGATCATCTTTACAATTGATGAACAAAGTGAAGCATGAAGAGATATTGTGGAGCATCTCTTCTTACGTTCATGGTGAAGTAGATAAATGGAAAGAGTTATCGGGACTAAGCTTATATGCAAGGAACCCTGATATCGTCTTCAAATGAAAATATCAAGTTCTAGAATAAGTAACGTTATTATTTCAGAAAATTTCATGTGAATCACTTAGTATAAAGAAACGTACATAAGATACAGGGGTTTCAGGACATATGGGTATGTCCATTCATAAATGAATACAGTAAAATATTATTGTTCGACGGCTGAACTTTTTCGCTCTTTCACATGTAAATTGCCTGTTTCGTATAATGATACAATTTGTGTAATCCCCTTGTTTTGATGTTCGAAGAAAGCAGAAATTTTTGGTCGATTTGTTCTTGGGTTTTCAATATTCTTTCTTATTATGTCTTGATATCCCCGCATTGATGTTTTTGTTGATAAAATAACCAAAAATAAGGAAAATAACTGCGGAGCCATATTTGTTATCTTCAGCAGGGAACTGTCACATATTGTTCGATGGTATCTTTTCTTCCCAGTAAACTATTGCTCTAATTTGATTCGCCTTTTTGTTCGTGTTACCTGTCTAATTAATCAATTTTGTGCAGGTGTGGTAGGTTGAGATCGAAAATACTTCTGCAAACGTGGTGTCAGGTAAAACGCTTTTACTTAGCTTTTGCTTTGCTAAAGGAAGCATCTTATGTGTCTTCACAAATATTTCTGTCTTCCTTTTTTTCTCGTTCACTTTGCACAAGCCGGGGGTCTTTACGGAAACAACTGCTCTACTCCTTGGGTAGAGGCCACGTCTGCTTACATCCTACCTTACGCGGACCCCACCCCGGGTGGGATATACCGGGTTAGTTTAGTTTGGTTTTTTTAATGCTGATGAGATATATCTTTGATCATATTGGTCACAAGTCATTGATAGACACTTCTTTCTTCGGTTAGTGTAAATGGATTAGATGTGATTGAGATCCTTATTTGCATCCATGTGGGATGCAGATACGATATATTTGTTTTTATCAGGTAGAAATACAAATTTGATTATATACAGATATTGTATGCATTTACATGTTACTTGATACTCCTACTCCCTCCATCTAAAACATGCAAGATTAGATTGGCATGTGGTTTAATAAAAGTTTGATTAATGATCAAATACTTGGAACACCCTTAACAAACTAACCCAATATATCCCACTCGAAAGTAGGGTCTGGAGTGATGTACGCAGGCCTGTCCTCTACCCAAAGATAAGAGTGGTTGTTTCCGAGAAGACCTTCGGCTTGTGTGGTAGTGTGAGCAAAAAGGTAAAAGGAACAAAGATTAGCAAATAGCAAACACAAAAGGGAAAAAAGGAGTAAGAAATGGTAATACCCCTTTATAACAAGACAAAAATTGAGAAAGTTTGTAGACCACAATTAATCATCTAAAATCTCAATATCTTGTTATGATTTGGCAAATAGGTTAATTTGGAAAGATATCTTTCCGAAAAAAGAAACTTTGCATTTTTGGGGGACAACCTAAAATAAGAAGTGTTACCATTTTCTAGGATGAATAGAGTAATTGGTGGAGAATTGAACAAATAATGTATGAGTATCGCCTTGTCAATACTAAGAAACGCATTGTTCGATGAAAACTCTATGCAAGTTTTGTTTAAGTTTAAAAAACGTACTTGGCAAATAATTGAATATACCCTTGTGTGTTTAGTCATATTATTACTTAATAACAAGATTATATTATTAATTAAAAAGCATTAATAATAAAACAAAACCAAACCGAAAGATCCCAGTATATCCCACCTAGATGTGGGGTCGGGGGATGAGATATATGTAGACTTATCTTTTACCCCAAAGGGTTGAGCAACAATTTCTATGAAGACTCCTCGATTGTTAAAAGTGTAATATTTTTGGATATATATATCGAGTCCCCTTCTTTTACAAACCTAATAGTTTGTACGAACTTACAAACCAATTTTCATGTATTGTTTCATCTGAAAATGCAGTGTTTTTAAATGTTTCATATGTGAAACTTTCATTACTATTTTTTTCCACACACAGAACAGTTCGAACGTTTCACATATAAAACAACACTGTATAAACACGACATTTTCACACATGTTTCATATATGAAACAACAAATGAAAACTGGTTTGTAAATTTGTACAATTTATTGGCTTTATAAATGAATGATTATATCTCCACACACACACACACATATATATGAACATTTGGATATCTACATCCAATTATAGCGATATGAATACGCAGTGGCGGACCCGAAATTTCTTTGAGCGTGTGCACGGATCAAGGTTCGTAAAATTGTTGTTTGACCTGGGGAGAAAGTCAACGCGGTGTGACTTAGGAAAAGTCAATTGTGTCGATTTAGGGATTAAAATACATAATTTTCAAATGAAATCGACCTTGATCTTTAAATTAAATATATGTTTCCCCGAAAATGAGATAAAAAGCGACGATTTTAAGATGAATTGACATTAGGAAGGAAAATAAATCATGAAAAATAATAATAAAATCAAAATGGGAGAAAAATTGACAAAAAGTTGCCTTGGCATAGTGGTAGTAATGCCTATAATTGTACCCGAGGTTGTGAGTTCGATCCTTCTAAGAGCTGACTATACTTTTATTGTTAATATTTTCAGAAATAGCATTGTAGGACCTGTGCTGTTAATATCGGATATCGGTGCTATATCGGTCAGGGACCGATATTTGATATATCGGAAATATCGGTGATATATCGGTCCAAAAATATCGGTTCATATAATATTTCTTAGAATTATATATATATATATAATATATATATATATATATATGTATGCATCCAATAACATATCATATGCATTAACTAAAAACATAGTTTCAACATCAAAACATCAACTTAAAATAGTTTCAACATCAAATCATCAAATTAAACAAGTTTCACAAAACAAAATAATTGAAAAGTCAACAGATTATAACTCTAACTAAAAACAGATTATAAGTTTATAACTCTATAACTAAAAACAAATTATAACTCTATAACTAAAAAGTAAAAACAGATTATAACTCTAATTTAATAGAATGTAGAAGAAACAGATTATAAGTTTATAACTCTAACTCTAATCTAACTCTAATTTAATAGAATGCAAAAAACAAATTATAACTCTAACTCTAATTTAATAGAATGCATCTAAGCAAAAGACAGATTATAAATTTATAACTCTAAACAGTACCTTATGTGTTGGAAGAGAAGAAACAGCAGATGAGCAGAAGAAGTCGAATGGAGAAGAAAGAGCAGAATGAAGAAAGAGCAGCAAGAAAGAAGAGAAGAAGTCGACCACCTCTGACCTCACTAAAAAGTAGAAGAAGGGAAGAAGTCGATGTAGAACTGTTGAAGAAGAAGTCGATGAAAGAACTGAAGAAGAAGAAGTCGTCTATGTAAAAACCTAACTTAGATTTCTCACAAATTAAAAAAAAGTCCCATATAACTCTAACAAAAAAGTATTACAAAAAAAGCCCAGCCCGGTAATAGTATTACAAAAAAATAGGCCCAAAATTGTATTACCAAAAAATCGGTATTATCGGCCGATATTTTGGTCAAAATATTACCGATATATCGGGTGCCGATATAAGGAGCGATATTTGAACACCGAGATTTTGTAAAGGAGCGATATACGATATATCGGCGATATATCGCCGATATTAACAGCACAGTGTAGGACCTGAGTTAATTCTCCGGGCCAGGCCGGGAACTTAAAATTGAAAGATAAAAAGTTAATTTCACTTGAAATAAGATTCGACCCATGACCTCTTGCATGTGGAGTGGTATGTGTTTAACTTTAGTTATAGATTTGGTTTCAAAGTATTTAAGTGCACCCTCAAAATCAAGTAGGTGCACCTTTTACACGCCTAATTTTTTTTCTTTTGCAATAGAGTGAGCGGGTGCATGGGAGCCCACTCAGCTCCTAATAGGTCCACCCCTGTGAATATGGGTTACTTACACTGGATGTGAACTTTTGGATATCCATTTACAATCCTAACTTAGTCATGGGTTTGAGTCACTGAAACAACTTTTTTTGCAAGATGTCAAAAGGAGAAACTACATACAAAGATTGTCATCCTCAAGTGCCAACATCAAACAGTCAGTGCACCAGAGGTTGCTCTTTTCATGCTTAATAGCAAGTAAAATCATTTATATTCCAAAAGATCCACAACCTTGGCTGGTGGAAAAAAGTAACCAAATTACAACTTTCTTCTCACAACCTCAGCAAACATAGGAATGATTCTTGCTTTTCAATAACATAGGGACTGGTAAGCCTAGAAAAAACCAACTTACTTTAGCATACGAGATCTGATCATAATACATTTTATCAGAAGTTAGAAGGGCGTTGGTGGTTATGGACACCCTCATAGGTCGTGATTACATATCTTGCATCTTCTACATCTCTTTCAACTCTCTTCTTCACGGAACATCCATCTGCTGAACAACGGTAATAATTCCTGTTGAAACATTCATATGATGTCAGTAACTTTCAAGCTTTCACAAATTTATAAAAAGCACTATGCAATATTATAGTTTGATGTTATGAAATGACATTATTGCCCTTGTACCTTGGGTTTGGGCTGTTTTTCACCATCTTCTTGCCGTATTTCCTCCACTTGAAGCCGTCATCGAGGATCTCTACTTGTGATTTAGTTTTGAAGGCAACTTTCTCTTTTGTGCCCTTCTGAGCCTGCCTGATTTCAGTGCCCCCTAGTAACAAAAGCACCAAGCCTCCTTAGATGCTTCAGATTTGTAAGTCTATCTTGATCATACCACTTGGTTTGTGTCTGTGTGTGCAAGTGTAGGTCCATGGTTGTGGATAACAATGGTCACAGAACAGTAAAACCAAACCAACCCAACTCAACCCAGTATATCCCACCTAGAGGTAGGTTTTTGGAGAGTAAGATGTACGCAAGAAATTGTTTTCAAGAAAATAGTCATAGAACAGTAAAATGGTAAATACCAATAGGATTTATGTTAGTTAAAGAGGGTGAACTTAAAGGTTATACCTTTATGACAAGAAGCTCATGGGTTCAAGATTCCTTGCAAATTGGGAAGAACATAAGACTTCATCCCCGAACCCTTAAAGCAAAGGAGCCTTGGTGCACCATTGTCACCTCTTAATGTGTTCATGGGCTCCATGCATGTTAAACCAAACCAAACGAACCCAGTCTATCCCACACATATGTAGGTTTTTTCCCCTTTGGGGGGGGGGGGGGGGGGGGGGGAGGATATATGCCGACCTTGCCTCTACCTAGAGGATAGAGAGGCTGTTTCCATGAAAACCCCATACTTGCTCCATGTGTGTGTCTATGTGATTTAGCATACACGAAAATCCAAACAAACCTGGAATATCCCACCTGGAGGTGGGTTCTGGGGGTAAGATGTACAAAGACCTTTTGCTTGAAGACCCCAGACTTGGTTCATGTGTGGGTCTACCGTGATTTAGTATACACAAAAAACCAAACAGACGTAGTATATCCCACCTGGAGGTAGGGTCTGGAGGGTAAGATGTATGCAAACCTTACACCACTGTCTCAAGAGACAGAGAGGTTGTTTCTAATTTAGTGTAGAAGAAAGAATACATATGACTTTATCATGAAATAAGTTTGCTTACTGCTACTATTTCCTTGAAGATGGCTGCTACTGCTACTACTTCCAATGGACTGACTACCATCTTCAATGGCAGGCGAAGGATAAACTGGAGTATGATCTGGATATTCAGGAACAATGGATGCTTGTTCGTCATTTAGCCAATCATCAAACACAAGAAAGCTATCAAAAAACTCAGAACTTTGGTGATTTGGAACATCATAATCGACATCAGGTGACTCTACTGATCTGTAACTGTAGGCTTTCGACATCGCTTCATACCCATCCATTTTAATCTATAAGTTGAATTTGCTGTTCTTGAGTATATCTATATATATATATCATCTACATAACTCAAAAATGGAGCCTTCCTAGCAACCTTCCTACTGCCAACGAAGAAGCTTCATAGCATGTCGTGTTTAATGGTGGCAGTGGTGGCTGCTATTAAAAAAAGCCAACGATTGGTCCCATGAAAACGAGCTCGTTGATGGTTACATTTGTAGATTAATTTAAAAAGGGATAGAATTAGGAACCTGTTATGGAAATTGGTAGATTGATGGGACTTGCATATATAGGTTTACCGATGATGATGATGATGTCTATTAATAAGTAAGCTCATGCGTCATCGGGGGTAAATGCCTATGTTGACTTTACAAGTCAAACATTCTGCCTTTTGATTTCTTAATTAATACAAACTTAGTTTTATGTTAGTCACATGAAGGCTATATATATAAATGTATAACAACAATACATTAAAATGAATTAAAAAAAGATTGGTGCTTGATAAATATGATCATGTAAAATTGGAATTATGGAATTTGAAAATTAATAGGATTGACTTGAAAAGTCAAGAATTGAGGGAGATTAGATTGAAAGTGATGAGAGAAGGAAGACTTGAGAGTAGACTTTTGTGTGGCCTCAACTGGTGGTGCTTAGTCCCAACCCTTTTACAACGCCAACCATTATCTTTTTGTTATTGGGGTGGGGTGGGGGTGGTCTCACATAAGACACTGTAACCTATCTTGGAAAGGATGAGATATATCTTTTAAAGAGTAGAACGACTGTTTCTGTTATCTTTTATATATTTTGTAATTACGAGTACAAAAACTTTGTCAAACAAGACCTAAGTTTTCCTATGTTGTTTTCTTCAAATTCACCATTTTATTGGTCGACGGTCGTGTCTTTCTTTAGAATCCAAAACCGTATTTCGTTTACGCCTGACACACTGGTAAGCCTTTGGGGGATGTAGTGGAAGATCTCATTTACATAGGGTTCAAATCCAGGCGCTGGCAAAACTCTTGTGGCCATGGAGGTTCACCTACGATGACTCCAGGCCATTCGTGGTCGCCCGGGGATTAGTCGGTGCGTGTAAGCTGGCCCGGAAACCCACGGTTACCAAAAAAAAAACTTGTCAAGGCAGTTTCCTTCTCTTTACCCAATTCTAGTATCTTTTTCTTTTTCGGTAATTGTAATATTCAATTTTTTTGAATGGTTAAGTTTATTATACCAGAGTTTATCATTGCATATATTTTAATCATAGAGGAAAGTTCTGGTTAAAATCCTGGTTTAGTTGAGACCTCAGGAACCGTCAATAACACGCCACTTGCCCTTCATGATGTATGGACGTGTTTTTATCATGAATCACATATTCATGAATGAATATGAACGTATTTCATCATGAATCGCACATTGATAATGTATATATGTTATAACATTCATGATGAATAACATATCTATATATTTAATGAATATGTTACGTGCTATTAACTATCCTCAATAAAAATGAGGTTCCTGAGTATCTTAGTGCACTGGAATTAGATCACTTATTTTTTTATTATATTCGAATTCAGATTTTGATACCCGTTTCATGCTTTAGTGCTTTGATATGGTGGACCCCAAACCCATGATGTAACCATAAAATTAAAATGTATGACGTGGCTTTCTTGTGTCACCTGCCGTTTTTTTTTTAAACAGGATGAAAAGTTGGCAACTCCAAACGGTTTTATATAAACCTGCCTTCAAGGACATCAATGTGAGGGGGTATTTTTTAGTTCATTTAGCGACTGAGGTTAGCCGTGCCCACGAGGTGGGGGGGGGGGGGGGGGGGGGAGGGATTGGGCTTGAATCCATAATTTGTCTTGTATTTAGACAAAGTCACTGCAACCCCATGAACTACATGATATTTTTGGTTGCCATTTTCATGAATTAAAAAAATATTAAAGGATTATAGTATAAAATGTATTTTCTGAATATATTTCTTAAAACATGTCAAAATATCTATTATTAAATAGGTTGTTTTATTGAGTAAATTACAGATTGGTCCATGTGGTTATTGAAAATTTTGGATTGGGTTCCCTAAACGAATTAATTACATCTATGACCATCGTGGTTTCACTTTTGTTTCGGATTAGGTCCCTTCCCCAACTCCACTAACAGTTTGTTCCGTTAAGTCAGGGACGCTATCGTCTTTTTAGTTTTTTCTTTAAAAACATAAAAAAAAATTAATAATTAAAAAGATCTTTTTCTAATAAACCTTTTTTATTATTATTAAGCTTTATCAAAACCCACGTATATGGCTTCATCCAGAAATCCTTCCCATAAACCCTTCATGTGCGGCTTCTTGCAGAAAACTACAGCCCAACAACCACGGTTAGAACCACCAAGAAGTCTTCAAGAGGCTTTGCAATCGAAATTGAATCTCGATACCACTCAACAACTATCGTTAGAGCCACCACGGAGCCCGGTTCGTACCCATCTCATTCTTGGACCAAAGAAAGCTTCAAAAACCATTGTTCCAAAAGACAACAAGGATTTGACTGTTAAGGACCTTTTAGGTTGCACCTAAAGCCAAGATTCAAGGGTTTCACAAGGGTAAATTCGCTAATGCAGCGAATACCGACTCTTTCAAGAAGCTGCTCAAGGGTCTAATGAAGAAGGCGTGGTGGCAGCCTGAGGCTACTTCCACCATAACACAATGCAAGGTCGACAGTGGTTCAAGGGGTAGCGTGTGGTTATTGTTTGTCGGGCCCGATAAGATGGCAAAGAAGAAGATAGCTATAGTGATTGCTCCAAAGGTTTTGTTATAATCAACCAAGGTGATTGCTTGAGTTAATTATGCAACTAATAATATCTTTACCTGATTCATTTCATCATTTCCCTCTCAAGTGGACAAAACCTTAATCATATCCTCTTCCACGTTGTGCAAGACGGCCTCCAGCCCATAATCGAACCAATACGAACAAATCGATTAAGGTAGTGGATCCACGATCAAAGGTTTTTTGTTTCAGAAATATATATTTGTACAATGATTCCCTTGTGAGGAGGGAGAGCGTCGTTTGGCCGGAGATGGAGGTGTGGAGATGGAGTTATCGGCGTTTCTACGAGACCATTCCATCATCGTAATTCGTAAACCCAAATTTACAGATTTGAGTTTTTATAAAATATTTTTTTAAAAGAAAAAACTAAAAAGACAATAGTGCCATTGACTTAACGGTGCAAACTTTAGTGGTGTTAGGGAAGAGACTCAATCCAAAACAAAAGTGAAATGACGATGATCATGGCTGTAATTAATTCGTTTTGGGGACCCAATCCAAAATTTTAATCACCACAATGACCAAATCAGTAATTTACTCATTTTTTTATACCTTAATACCGTTGTTTCCTCTAAAATTTTTAAAATTCTCTTTTTTATTTTGGAAAATGAAAATTTTATTATAATTTTATTTTATATTTTCTTAATATTTTATTTTTTTATGATTTTTTTATAAATATAAAACAGAATGGTTTTATTGACTTTATGTATTAGCAAAAGTATAATTATATATTTGTTTTTACACATAACAAATATGAAAACAAATATTATATTTTGATTTATCTTTCTCTAAACATGTCGACGTCAATAATAATTTGGAAAGAAAAATATTTTACCATCATTTCTTGTAATTGTTTATGAAATCAATTAAAAAAAAGATAAATTTCATGAAAATACAACGTAATCTGGTTCGATTCATATTTTGTGTAATATATTTTCAAAACTTTTATTTTCGTATTTTAGATATGACATCTCAAATATTTAAGTATTTGATTTACAAATGAGAATGAATGAAAATGTAAATATTTTGGTTGGATTTCTATATTGTGTAACGTGTTTTGGTCTAAATATCTGAGATATCAAATCTAAAATACCAAAAGTTGTTAAAAATAACATCACAAAAATAGGATTAGACCAAAATATGTCTTATTTTCATGCAAATTTTCCCTAAAAACAATCTGATAACATGAATGTGGTTGTTTTATTAAAATTTTAGAATAAACATATAATAGTTCTACTAGGAGCGTATGCCTAATGTGACGTATTACATCTCTATTTCATCTCTCTCGATTTTATTTTATGAATTTGTGCAACCTTAAGAAAGTGAGATAGTATTCTGTTGAGACTTATGGGTCGTTTACCCAAGCGCTTACCGGTGAGAATTCACACTATTATTTAACTTATCGGGTAAGATTCTAGTCAATCGCAACAACATCATGTGCAATAATTAATCCGGTAAGAGCTAACCGGGTAAGAGTCGTCACATTCACTTACCGGGTAAGACTATGGGTCTTTGTCGTGGTTTTTACCGGGTAAGATTCTACGTCCTTGCCATGTACATCCGGTAAGGTAATTGACCCGGTAAGCACTTACCGGGTAAACGTTTGGTAAACGGCCCCTTAGTTTTATGAAGTATTTTGCCGAATTGCCATATTAGTAGGATTGTAGGGATCAATGCTTATCTTGTATTTGAACATTTTAATTTAACGTTATGAATTAGTTTTATATAGTTCAAACGTAATAATAAGTTGTAAATGATGTATGATATAGACATAAAATAAAAATATTATATGAATATACTCGAATGAATATATTCATGATTGAAATTTAAAAACCCAATTAAAAAACTGAAAAAGCTAGATATATCGATATAAGTGTCAATACTAAGAGAATAAAATACCCGTTTTTTTTAATTAAAAAGTTAATTATATCTAAAATAATTTGAATTTTTGTTTTTTTAGTTGACATAAATGATTCGTTTTTATGGAAAGGATAATATGACATATTGTTTATAGAAAAAAGGTAAAATAGAAATATTATAAAAATTGAAAGATTTTGTATGTATTATTGATTTATATATGCTACTTTAACACTTGTTTCCTTAATAATTAGGAAGGCATTTGGTTTGACAGAATGTTTTAAATGATTTGGATTTCATGGAAGAAATTGGAATCTTTAGTGTGTTTGGTTTGTAGGATTTGCAAATTATAAATAATTATAAAAAATAATTAAATTACATTTTATTAATTGATTTATTACAAAACGAATGTTTTCAACACATTTTAAAAAATCATTACAAACAAATCTTATGAGATCTCAAATACCGGCTACTCCAACAAAATTTCAAGTTACAATAAATCCTGGGATTACAATTCCGGAATTTTCTTTAAACTAAATGTGGGATTGGAATGAAATTCAATTTTAAATCCCACCAAATCCCGCGAAACAAGCGAAAGGAGACGTTTGGTCCACAAAATGGAATTTGGTGGAATTGGAATCCTCATCAAAAGAATTTGACTTTGAAGGAGTTGAAATGAAATTTAACCACGTATTTGGTTGACATGAATTGGAATGAAATCTCGCAAAAGAATTGGAATCTGCATGTGTTGGGGTTAGAGCATCTCCAATGCAAGGTTCTTATATAAGCAAAAAGTGCAATGTCTTGTAGGAACTAGTATTGTGGAGAGTTCTTATAAGAACTCAAACCCCTTTATTCTTAAATAAGAACCAAGGTTCTTACCATGAAGTTTGTGAAACATGACATTTTCCTTATTTTTTATTTTATTTTATTCACTTTATAATAATTATTGAAGTTAAAAAACGTATGGGGCACACAAAAGAGGTTATTATAAGAACTACCATTGTAGACATTTATATGAGTTCTTTTTTTGACGAGTTAGAAATGAGGTGGCAACAAAAAGTGCAAAAGTGAGGTTCTTATAAGTAGGGGCGAGCATGGGTCGGGTCGGAGGGGAAAATGGAAACCCCGATCGGGTTTCGGGTAGGAAATGGAAGCCCCGAATTTTGTAATCGGGTGAATCGGTTTTTGGGTGTCGGGCTTAGTCGGGTTTCGGGTTTGATCGGATCGGATTTCGGATAAATCCATTTTTTTTATTTTTTCTTTTTCCACCATAAAAATAACTCCCCTAAAAGTTAATGCATTGGGCTTGACACCTTATTTTAGCATTTCACAAAAAAACACCAACGCTTCCTCTCCATTCTCATGTATTGTGTTTTGCTATGGGTGAGCAAAGGCGGGTACCTGCCTAAAATTCCTGGAACCGGAACCGGCGGTTCCTGGAATGAAGGAACCGGAACCGGTTACACCGATTCTTTATATTTGGGAACCGCTGGTTCCGGTTCCAGTACCGGGTACCCACTATCTAATTTTAATTTTTTTTATCATTCATATTATAAAAAGGTAAATATTAATTATATTACAAAGTCCAAACGTAAAGAAATAAATACCACAAACGTGAAAACTAATAAGATAAAAACTAAATACTAATAAATATACTACAAACGATGCTTACAAAACAAATAAATATTACAAACGGTGCTTACAAAACAAATAAATACTACAAACGGTGCTTCCAAAACACTTTACGTCATTAAAATTAGTTGATACTAATAAATACTACAAATGATGTTTCACTAAAAGGTAGTTTATTAAATGTTTATAAATAAATAAAATATATTTTATTAAAAAAATAGCGGGTACCCGTCGGTTCCGGTTCTGAGAACCGGTCCCGGCAGGTACCAGCGGGTAACGGTTCCATATTTTAGGAACCGGAACCAATCACATCGGTTTCGGTTCCGGAACCGGCAGTTCCGAAGCCGTTCCGGTTCCTAAGGCGGGTACCCGCTTCCGGTGCTCACCCCTAGTTTTTGCAATTCAAGTTTTCCACATTTAGCATACATAAATATAAGTGTAGCACAGATTAGATTACATAATAGGATTGAACATGATAAAAAAATATGATTAGGTATTTTTAGGAAAAGTAATTAAAAAATAGTATTTATATTTAGTTAATAAAAATTCGGGTTTCGTGTCGTATCGGGTGACGGAGATTAAGACCCTACCCGAACCTATATACCCAACCTAAATTTTGGACTTCGGGTATCGGGTACGATCGGGTAGTTAGGGTCGGGTTGTTCAGAGTTTTTTCGGTTCGGGTTTCCGGATTTTTCGGGTACGATCGGGTTTTGCTCACCCTTACTTATAAGAACCTCCATTGAAGATGCTCTTAGGGGGGATGATGGCTGTAACAAAGACAATAGTGGTGTGGTGGTGTCAGGGTGGGTGGTGGGTGGTTGACAGTTGTGACGACAATAGTAGTGGGATATTGGGTAGGTGGTGGGGGTAGGGTGGGGGTGCAATAGTAGTATCGTGGTGGTTGCGGCTGGGTGAAGGTGGGTAGGTGGCAACAGTGACTATGAATAGTAGTGGCGTATTGGTGATGATGGGTAGGTGACAGTTATGGCAACGACAGTGGCAGTAGCAGTGAAAGTTGGTTGGGGGTGGGGTGGGCGGTAGCGAGGGTGGTGAGGTTGAGGGTAATGAGGGTGGCGGGTGGTGGCGAGGGCGGGGGGAGGGATGGTGTTGGTTAAATTGGATACAAATGTTATTTTTGTCTTTTTTGAAAACAAATTATAAAGTTTGTTATATTTACTAGTAAATGGAGTTCAAATCCTTCACCTATGCCAAGGAATGGTCGAATCTCCAACCATGGAATCAACCATGGAATTCGGTTGACTCCAATCCATTCAATTTGCAAACCAAACATCAACATGAAACTTGGTCAAAAGAATTTGTCATTCCAATTCTATCAAATTCCTTTGAATTCCACGAACCAAACAACCACTAAGAGCATCTCCAACAACTTCTCCAAAACGGAGAAAATGAGAATTTTTGGTAATTTTTTGTTCAAACAGATTCTCCAATGGAGAAAATAGGAGATAGAGTGTAAATTTCTCCGAATTTGAAAAACTCTTCAAAAATGATTACCATGAGAGATAAATGATTTTTATTATATTTTATAATAAATGATTTTTTATTATATTTTATCAATAAGAAACTTTGAAATAAAATGTTTAGAAGAGATAAATAATATTTTATTAAATATATTGAAATAGTTTAATAATATAATTAATCATGTCATCTTTAAAATGGAGAATATTTTTAGATGAATACAATTTCTTTTTAAAGACTTTAGACTTTGATTTCGCATTTTAGAAAACTTTTGGAAATTTATTGGAGATGGTGAGTTTTCAAAGGTAAAACCAAAATATTTTATAATATAATAGATTATGTCATTTATATGATATTTAAATAATATTTTTGTCGGCATTTAACAAATTTTTTTTTTTAAATTTATGGGGATTTCGTGGGAGCTTTCCTTTGGGATTATTGAGGACTTTGAAGTCACATGAGTCATGTTGCTTGAACGGGTTAAAGCCTTTACTTACTTCGTCAAAGTTGACAAGTCAACCTTTTTCCGTGATGAATTACGTGCCTAACTCATTTTTGTATTCCTTCTCATTTCATATTTTGTAGAGTGAATTGTGAATTTGATCCATGTGATTTTGTGATTTTTTTAACCATGATTCTCATTCTATGGATATGGTCCCTGTGGTATACAATATATTGTGGTTATGGTCCCTAAACACTAACATCATTAACTTTGAAGGGTTAAAGGCATCATGTGCCTTGCACACTATGGGTATAATAGTCATTTTATTTTTCACTTTCAATTTATTTTATACACATTTTGGCTCACTAAATTTTAATTTTGGTATAAACTAAAATGTTAATTTTGGTATAAATAAATTTTGATAGGCGATTTAATGGCCGGTTTGAGATGCTCTTATGACACTATCGTCTTCCCTTCAACCTCCTATGTCATAATATATATGTATTTACAGATGTCAACTGACATGCATATAAGTCTTTTCCCACATCATGGTTCCCAAATGGTCTATGCATTTTATGAAAATGATTAATGTACTTCCTACTCAAGTCACTTAGATGTCGTCAAGAAAATAAACAAAACCGTTGCCAACAATTACTACATAGATGTTGATATAAACAATTGTCATTTTGATGGGTTGCCTTTTTGGGGATGTAATATTGGTTTCAAACAATTGTTATTTTGATAGGTTGTCTTTTTTAGGATGTAGTTTTTGGTTCAAACAATTGTTACTTTTAAAGGCAAGTATTTTTTTTTTTTGCACTTTATAAAAGTTATTTTTTCTTGTACTTTGACAATGAAGATTGGATAAAAAAAAATTAAGAGAGATGATAAATGTGTTTTAAAGATGATGAGTGATGCATAGGGACCAAATCCACAATTTAGTATTGTTTGTGTTAAAGGTGTATAAAATAAATTGAAAGGGAAAAGTAAAATGACTATTATACCCATAGTGTGCAAGGCACATGATGCATTTAACCCTTTAAAGTTAATGATGTTAGTGTTTAGGGACCCTAGCCACAATATATTGCATACGACATGGACTATATCTACAATAAACATATAATGAAGACCATGATCAAAGAAATCATAAAACCACAGGGACCAAATCCACAATTCACTCTATTTTGTATTAAAACAATTCTTTGTATATATACGAAAAATATGTATCCATAAATATTTGTAATTTTTATATTTCAGTTTTCTTTCTATAGTTTTATGATCATTGTACTTAATGAAATGTTGCTAGAAATATTCATATTTCTAACTATCATTATATTCTATATATAAAACTTACATTAAGTTGGTAGAACACAGTTAGATGACTTAACCAGTTTTTTTTTTGATTAATCGTGGATTTTCGAGCCAACTTATGCACGCCGATTAATCCCCCGAAGGACCATAAATGTCCTAGAGTCATCGCAGGTGAACCTCCATGGCCATAGGGGCTTTGCCGGTGCTTGGATTCAAACCCGTTGAAAATAGACCACATAACAGGAGGTCAAAGCTCGAGGTTGCTCAATTGGTCAGGTATTGGTTTACTCCCCATTGGTTACCAGTTTGACCATTGCACATTTATAAGTAGGAACTTATAATTAAGGTATTCATTGAATATATTATGTGAGAGATCAAATTCAAATACTAAATCCTTAAAAAAATCAACACTTAAATAAACATTTGAATAATGTATACATAAATCAATGCAAAAAGTAATACACGATTAAATTAATAAACATTTAAACACAATAATTAAATACTCAAATATTTTTATTCAAAGAGTGAATTACATAAATGGTCCCTCATGAATGCCTGGATTTCACTAATCGTCCCTTCAGTTCTGAAAGTACATTAGTGGTCCCTAAAAGCGAGTTTTGGAGCCCAAATTCGTCCCTGGCGCTAACGCCGTTCATTGAGCTGCCGTTAGAGGTCACATGTGCCCCTTACGTGAGGGGCATTTTGGTCTTTTCATGCTATTTTAATCATTTTTAGAAAAAAATATTTATATTAATATTTATCATAAAAATAAATTAAAAAATAAATGGATGTCTTCTTCCCCACACCCCTTAACCCATCAACCATCTGATTTCCATAAAACCCTTCACCATGGATGCCTTCTTCCCCAAGATCATCTTCAAAACCCATCCAACATCAAATCGCACCTTCATCCATTCACCACCATCGACCTCCTCTCCATCCTTCACGCCGGCGACCACCTTTACAACTACCATCGGGAACCACCTTCACACCAACAACTTGCTCTCCTCCCCCCCCCCCTCCCCCTCTTCTTCAAAAGCAACTATCCATTTTCGAGACCCTAAACCGACGCTACCATGGAGACCACAAACGCCAACTACCACTCCATCGACACTGTTATCCACCATCCATAGAAGACGAAATCCAAATCTGTTCAAATCGAGACAGGCGAAATCGAGTAGACCAAATCTTGTGCCTTCAAAATCGAGGACCAAATCTAGATCTGTGAACACCCACGAGACGAAGACCAAATCCAGATTGTTCGAATTTGTGGGTTGTTTTCTTGCTCAATTGGGAGTTCGAATTTGTGGGGTTTTTTTTTCTGGATTCGATTTGAAGATGGGTAGAGGAATGTATGAATTTATGTTGAATATTTATGGGTTTTTTTTCTTCTGGATTTGTGGGTTTTTTTCCTGGATTTTCATTGAATTTTCTGGATTTGTGGGTTCTTTTCCAAGTTGGAATCATTGTTTTCTCCAACAGTGGTCGTCTTAACGATTTTCAAGTTGTAGGTATTATACATTATAAATGAATCTGATTTTTTATGATATTTTTTTATTAATTTTTTGCTTGAATCTGATATGTTTTGGGGTTTGAATCTGATATATATGGAGTTTGAATATGATAAGTTTTGGGGTTTGAATCTGATATATATGGAGTTTGAATCAAAGAAAGAACATGATGATTTTTAACTAATTGTTGTTTATCTTTTATTTATTTTTTGTAATAAATGTTTGAACTTTCTGGGTTTAGTATTAGGGTTCTTGATTTGTGGAGAAAAAAGTTGGGGAAGAAGATGATAGGTGAAAAGACGAAAATACCCCTCACGTGAGGGGCATGTGATGAGGTTAACGGAGCATGCCTTAACGGCGTTAGTGTCAGAGACGAATTTGGGCTCCAAAACTCGCTTTTAGGGACCATTAATGTACTTTCAGAACTGGAGGGACGAAAAGTGAAATTCAGACATTCATGAGGGACCATTTATGTAATTCACTCTTATTCAAATATGATCATCCTTTAATAATTCTATATAGAGTAAATTACCCTTTTGGTCCCTGTGGTTGGCATTACTATCAACTTTGGTCCCTCTTTTAAACTAATTACAGTTTTGGTCATTGTGGTTGCCATTTTATTTCACTTTTGGTCCCTCAGACTAACTTCTGTTAAATAGGTATGTTACCTCAAGGGGTATTTTCGTTCTTTTTGTCTTTTGTCTTTTTTCTATTTTTTTATTTTAGATATTTTTTTTATATTTAAAGTACACCCAACCTGTGATCCATTTTCTTCTCGAACAAAGCATATCAAATCCATTAATCCAAAAAAAAAACTAACCTAAACTCTGTTAAATGTAAACCACACCTAAAATTAAAATCAAATTTGAATGTTGGTGATGGTGGTTTGTCAAACCCAAATCCAATCAAAAATTGAAAGCTAAATCAAACCCAAATCCAATCAAAAATCAAACCCAAATCCAATAAAGAAACATGATGATGGTGATGTTGGTTAGTCACCAAGGTTCATCCCTGTGATTTGTCTAAGATATGGAGTGGGTTTATAGGTTACAAATCTCGAGAGGTGTCTATTTATGGGTTTATCCGTTGTAAAAGTTGTTGATTGAGTGTTGCAGGTAGGATTTGAGAAGATAGTTATATCTGGAAAATGTTTAGAATTACAATGTTGAAAATCAGAACCTATAGTAGCATCTCGTCCTCTAACTTGTCGGAGGGGTGTTGCAGGTGGGTTGCTAGTTTGCTACAACCACCACCACCAAAACACAAAAAACACTAATTCTCCGGTAAAGGGAGATCGAAACCAAAACACAAAACACCCCCTCCACCTCTCGTCTTCTCCGACAAGGTAATCCAAAAATCCAATCACCACCAACAAACCTCAAAACTTAATTAAAATGGAGCCAAGGTTTAGTTGTTATTCAATCCAAAAATTGGGGATTCTGTCAAAAGTCGAGAACCATGGATTTTCAAAGGAGGGAGATAGAGAGCTGAGAAGAGAATGGGGATAGGGAATGGCGACCTGCAACAGATAGCAGTTGCGTCCCATGGTGATGGCTACAACTACAAGCATTCGATAGCAGTAGATGGCAATAGTTTTCGAGTGGGTTCCATGGCGATTGGAGTGCAAATGGTTTTCCAGTGGGTTCCATGGCGATGGCTAAATCAATAGCAGTGGCGTTTCTCCCGATTTCGAGTTAATCCCAACAGTGACAGACTTGAGGTTAGGGTTCTTCTCCAGAGATGGTGCTCGACGACGGAGAAATAGAAGAGAGAATAGGGCGAGAGAGGAGATAAGAGATAGAGATCGGTGACTGGCGGTGAAGGAGATCGCTGGAGATTGCCGGAGTTCAAAGCGGAATTTGCACCTGCTTCTTGAGGGATGGGTTTTAGGATTTTAGGGTTGCTCAGTATATATATATATAGGGGGGGTTTCTTTTGCAACCCATATATTTTATACAAACTTTGTAAACTATCTCCAACCAATCAGAATTCACGGTTTAATTATAATTATAATTGTAATTAATTAATTATAATTCTATAGGGGTATTCATGTAAATCTGTATATGTTAAATTAGTAAACATTTTTTTTAATATTTTTTTAATTATGGAAGTGCATATATTAAATTAGTAAACATTTTTTAATATTTTTTAATTATGGAAGTGCATATATTAAATTAATAAACATTTTTTAATATTTTTTTAACATTTTCTAACCAATTTCTTGATTTTCTATGATTCTGTATCTTCCTCATCTCATATTCCATTAACGGTGATTTGCAAAAAATCCCATTAACAGTGTTTAACAAATGGAGCGACAAGGGTTTACGATGGATGGTTGTTACCCGATGAATGAAACATATGTCAGTGAATTGGATGGTTCACCGCATTTGTTTCAGATGCATGAAGGTGTCGGCGGCGATGAGAACGACGTTGGTTCGTCACGACATTTCTTACAGATGAACGAAGGTGTCGTCGGAGATGAAAACAACGGTGGTTCGTCTGGGAACCCGTTTTCCGGCAACGAAGAGGATGTTAACTCCGATCATGAAATCGATGATAGTGGTATGGTTGTAAAATCGAATATGAACACTTAATCATGAACATAACACTTGACAAGAACCAATACTTTTATGAATTGAACGATACGTATTCATGAATACTTATTCATGAAATGGTTAAATTAAAATGTATGAAACACTTACATTTTAAAAATGGCACATGACAAGAACCAACATTTTCATGAATTGAACAATACGTATTCATGAATACTTATTCATTATCAATGTTCTTATTCATGATTACTTAGCTATGACCACAATATGAAACCAAAGGAGTTAATATATATTAGGGTCACAACATCAACAAAATAATCTCCAAATCTAAATTACTACCTAGTTTCATGAAAACTTACTCATGTTTACTTAATCATCAACACAAAATTGTAAACGTGGACAACAAATCGTGGACCCAAAAAAAAAAATTGAAAAATTATTCTTGAATAAGCAAGCATTAACAAATTATTAATGAAGATATGGGAAATATATGGGAAGATATTAATTACGGAATATCTTTTAATTTTGGGAAAGATGATTCATTAATTTTTTTTCCAATATTACCCTTATTTGCTTAATAATTAAAAAGAAAAAATTAAAATAATTTCATTGTTTCCTAATTTATCATTCAATTAATCAAGGCCATTGATGAAAAGAATGGATGGTAGAGATTAGCTTGTATAGGTTGTACAAATTAGTAGGATTGTAAAAGAAACCAACCCTATATATATATATATATATATATATATATAGGGGTTGGATATTTTGCAACCCTAGTAAAAGGTTGCAACCTTTGCAACCCACATCTTAACCGTTGGATTCATGATCGACGTTTATTTTATTTTTATTTTTCTCTTTTTTTAATTAAAAGTATTGGGCCTCATATCTTTTATAATCGCCGATCATGAATCCGACGGTTAAGATGTGGGTTGGAAGGTTTGCAACCTTTTTAAGGGTTGCAAATGAACCTCTCCCTATATATATATATATATATATATATATATATATATATATATATAGAGAGAGAGAGAGAGAGAGAGAGAGAGAGAGAGAGAGGATGGTGTTGCCGGGGAAGTTGAATCGATGCCTGATTTGCTGACTAATAGTAGAGACGTTGTAATGGCGTTTGATTCACTGCAGTGCGACTCCATCGAAGTAGCCGAAGGAGGTTCGAAATTAGTCGAGTTTTATAATATATATATATATATATATATATATATATATATATAGGTTCATCCCCGGCAACACCGCCGGCTGAAACTTCATATGGTATATTATCGTTGGTCGAGGTGCCGCCGACGTGTTGTAGTGCTTCTCCTTCGGCACAGTCCCCGTCCTCATGAGCATCTATATTCATTGTAAAAATCGAAATTGCAGGAAAAAAACTATCCGAGGAAGAAATACTACCAACGGCTAATCATCGTACAATATATAAAAGTCATGAAAATCGAATTCAAGATTGAACCTCATCGACAATATTCATCTGCATCAATTACGGTTTTTGAGATATTCATCTACAAATAACCGCTATAATTATGGAAGGGATAATGCTTGCTGAAAATTATCCTAATTATTAAAAGAAAATCGGATTTTGTAAATGACTAAACCACCCCTATCGCATCAATTTTAATTAAATGAAAATGAATTTAAATCCAGATGAGATCGACGGCTATGATGTGGGTTGCAAGGGTTGCAACATTTTTATGGGTTGCAAATTATCCATCCTCTATATATATATATATATAGGGAGAGGTTCATTTGCAACCCTTAAAAAGGTTGCAAACCTTCCAACCCACATCTTAACCGTCGGATTCATGATCGGCGATTATAAAAGATATGGGGCCCAATACTTTTAATTAAAAAAAGAGAAAAATAAAAATAAAATAACCGTCGATCATGAATCCAACGGTTAAGATGTGGGTTGCAAGGGTTGCAACCTTTTCCAGGGTTGCAAAATATCCTTCCACTATATATATATATATAGTGGAAGGATATTTTGCAACCCTGGAAAATGTTGCAACCCACATCTTAACCGTTGGATTCATGATCGACGGTTATTTTATTTTTATTTTTCTCTTTTTTTAATTAAAAGTATTGGGCCCCATATCTTTTGTAACCGCCGATCATGAATCTGACGGTTAAGATGTGGGTTGTAAGAGTTGCAACCTTTTACTAGGGTTGCAAAATATCCAACCCCTATATAGGGGTTGTTTAATTTGCAACCCTTAAAAAGGTTGCAAACCTTGCAACCCACATCTTAACCGTCGGATTCATGATCGACGGTTACAATAGATATGGGGCCCAATATTTTTAATTAAAAAAAATAAATAAATAAAATAACCGTCGATCATGAATCCAACGGTTAAGATGTGGGTTGCAAGAGTTGCAACTTTTTTAAGGGTTGCAAAATATCCTTCCACTATATATATAATATGTACATTATATATTAAAAAGTTGCAACCTTGCAACCCACATCTTAACCGTTGGATTCATGATCGACGGTTATTTTATTTTTATTTTTCTGTTTTTTTTAATTAAAAATATTGGGTCCCATATCTATTGTAACCGTCGATCATGAATCCGACGGTTAAGATGTGGGTTGCAAGGGTTGCAACCTTTTTAAGGGTTGCAAAATATTCTTTCCATATATATATATATATAGGGTTAGGTTCATTTGTTAACCATATTTTTGGTGTTAACTTTATGAACCAATCCAAGCCCTTGATCTTGAAAATCAACGATTAAGATTGAATTTTTTTTAATGCTATATTAAATGTACAATTGAAGAAAAATGGGGAATGAACCATAGTGATAAGGGTATTTTGGGGAAAAATCAATGAAATTTAATATGACTTTATTATCTCTCAATTAATGTTTATTCCAATTGAATCGTAACCCCCGATTGAATTTCTTTTAAAAATTGTAATTTTGAACAAATAATGAGGTGCCCTTATGTTTGTATTTTAGTGTTCACATATGTTTATCTGAGGTTTATTATGTCAAGATATGTTAGAATACATCATAATGTACAAGTTGATTCCAAGGGTTCATTAGTGTTCATGTTCATTCTTTGAAAAAAAATATGGTGCACACTAATGAACACATTCTTCTGAAAAACTATGGTGCACACTATGGTTCATTAGAGTTTATTCTTTTGAAAAAAACTATGTTACACACTAATGAACACATTCTTTTGAAAAAAACTATGGTGTACACACTAATGAATACATTCTTTTGAAAAAAAATTATGGTGCACACTATGGCTCATATTCAAATGAAAAAATATGTACATTATTTCTTTTAAAAGTTGATTTTTTTTTGAACGACAAGTTTACACACGCACACGTTCCCGGGATATCCGGGCTCCCACTTAAGGGTGTCACCCGACTAATCCCCGTCGACTACGATCCAGCCCAATTAAGGACACCACTATGTGGCAGTGCCATGATCATGGATGAAATTTTGACCAAAAATGCGGTTCCTTATGATTTTATATTATAGTTCACATAGTTTCGTCTGAGTGGTGTAAACTGTAAAGGAATCATATACCTGGATTTGCATAAATCATCATACTTAATCGGTGAACAAAAAACTTGAATTGAAACAAGTAGCCACTAGACTTTATGTGATGTTCATACAATTTTAGCAATTGATTATAGAAAATATTTTGTTATCAAAAATTAGCTATAATTGTGGAATTTCAATTTTTGTAACTCCCACATAGTTATAATAAATATTGTATATATTTAGATTTACCTTTATACCCTTTGTCATTAATGATTAAAGGAATAAAAACAACATATCAAGATGCAATTCTATTGGTTGGAGTGGTTCACAAAGTTAACAAGAAAATGGTGGTTAACAAATGAACCTCCCTCTCTCTATATATATATGTATATGTGTGTGTGTGTTGACATATATGTGTTTAATTTATTTAAAAATTAAGGAAACAGTAAAAAGACCATAATACCCCTGAAGTTAATAGACATTTTTAACAGAAGTTAGTATGAGGGACGAAAAGTGAAACAGATTGACATCCAGAGTGACCAAAATTGTAATTAGTTTAAAAGAGAGACTAGATTTGATAGTGAATGACAACCACATGAACCAAAATTGTAATTTACTCTTCTATATATATGGTTGCCAAATGAATTCATATATAAAAAAACGATTTAAAAAAAAGTAAAATTTTTCAAGTCTACCAATAAATTTATTAAATAACATTTAGGAAAGAAAAATATAAAAAAAATATATTTTATAATTGGTTACAATCTTAAAGATATACATACCAAAAGAGATAATCAACCAATTTAAAAGAAAATATTTAATAGACGACTTATGTTGATTAATTGATAAAATTAAAATCATAGTTAGAAAGTGTAACATAAAATATAAAAATAATTTTATAATTATGTTTAGAGATATAAGTTGACCTTTTTTCTAAAAGAAATAAAATAATTAAAAAGAACATATCGAATTTCATACCTTTTTTTTTCAATAAAATAGTATTTCCTTATAAATCAATCGGTAGAAAAAAAAGTTTCTCTTTTATTTTTAAGACTCAATCAGATGAATAAAAGAATAAAAACAAAAATATATTCATATATTTATAGTCATGTATATTTATCACCATATTTGATTGTCATCATATAAATATTAACCATAAATTTAAATAGATGCAAATAAATTTATATTTAAATTTTTGTAAGTATAAAAAAACAGTACATAAATTACGATATCATGAGATGACAAAAGAACATCATCAATATACTAGATTATCTATATTATATCATCAAAACATAGGTGCCTTATGTCATAACCATTCTGATGAAAGTAAAAACCATATTTATTTCTTATGATATTAATTTTGAAGATTTGTGTGGATTTAAAACAAGTATACTAACAATATTTGAATTAGAAGTCGAAAAATTCTTACTTGGATTATAGAAGTATTCGAGACTGATTGATGAAGTTGGAAGCCAAAAATCTATCCGTGAATTGACTGAGCGTACGTGCTGATAACGTGTTACAGAACAATCAATATAGAGATAATAACAATAAGACAGAGAGAAGAAGTCCGTAATTCTCATTAATCATAAGCCCTTTAAAGAGGGAGGAGTTTACAAATAAAAGGAAACATTCATTATGGTAATATAATACTAAGAAAATATTCTGTAAATCACTTTCTTTTGATAATTGCACACAATCCTTCAACATAACAGAATATTTAATGTTTATTTTATAAAAAAAATATTAGATCATAAAACCTAAAATAAATTACATTATTATTAAACTATTGAAGAAACTTTTAAAAACAAACTTTTATGCATTAAGTACTGTTTATTGATACACATTATTTAAAATTCAAGATTACAAGTCATAATGCATGAGTACAAATTTCTAAAGTTATATGTTTGAATTCATAACTAATTGATAAACATAATTAAAACATGATGAATATTTCAATTTAAATATAAAAAATTTAAAATATATAAGATAATCATTGGATTTTAACAAAATACTTAATTTTTTTTATATAAAAAACATTATATTATTAAGCCTAAATTAAACAAATTTAAAAAAAAAACCATTATCACTCTCTCAAAACATCCAAAATCGTACTGTAAATCGATAAAAAATAAAAAATAAAAATAAACATTAAAATCATGATGTATCTCGCTATATTGCACAAATACACTTCTAGTTTACTCTAAATATGTATTTAAGATTGTTGGTTAAGGTGTATCTAAAGAAATCTTAGGGCTTGTTTGTTAGCAGCTTAATGAGCTTAATGAGGCTCACAACTTATTCAGTCAGCTATATATGACTGTTTGGTAGTGACTTAATGATATAGAAAGTGACTTATTCAGTAAGATTTCAAGGGGGAGCTTTATGCAGAAAGCCAAGTTTTTTCCAAACCAGTCCCTCCCATTAAAAAACACGTTCCTTCCATCTATGAAAAAACTCTCTCAAATAAAAATCTTCTAAATCTATACAGACAGATTAATCCACACAGACAACTTTATCCATACAGAACTTAATGGAAAACCAACCAAACAACCCCTTAGTTCATCTTAAAGTTCTCATTTTATATCTAAATTTCTTTTTTCATATTAAATGTTTCACTGTTTCAAAAAACCTTGAAGAAATCTTTATTTATCTTAATGGTTCCATTTTTCATATTAATTAATTTTTTTTCTTTTTTTATCATTACTAGTATCTGTTTTCGTGATTTTACTCAATTCTTTAAATACATTTTGCAAATCTCGTTTCGATGATTGACAAATGAAAACCCAACTTTAATTCAATAACTTTGGTGAACTGACTTCCCGTACTTCAACAATTACACATTGAGAAATTGAGAGAGAGAGTAGAGAGAGAGTAGAGAGAGAATATTTATGTGTATTGAATAATGAGAACATAAGCTCAATATATATACAAGAAGAAGAAAAAGAAGGAAAAAGACTAACTAGAAATGTTGACCAGGATAACAAAGTAACATAAAATAATAACTAAACTAACACCCCCCTTCAAGCTGGTGGGGGTGTTAGTTTAAGATTGTACCAATGACATCGCATGCTTCCAGACTCCGAAACTCTTTCCATCAAATATCTTCGTGATTAAGATTGTTCCTGGATTATCATTCTGACTCAGAAATAAAGGATTTGAATAAGTAGAGGCATTTGTACTCTTGTTTGCAGAGGTCTAATCTTCTGCCATTTTTCTTTACAAGAAATCGAATGAGGAGAACAGAGAACAAACAAAGGATAAACAGATCTGTAAACAAGAAGAACAGAAACAATAATTTTCAAATTGGAATGAAACTGATTGGAATCGATCGCTCTGATACCATGAGAAATTGAGAGAGAAAGAGTAGAGAGAAAGTATTTATGTGTATTGAATAATGAGAACAGAAACTTAATATATATACAAGAAGAAGAAAAAAGAAAAGAAAAAGACTAACTAGAAATGCTAACTAGGATAACAAAGTAACAGAAAGTAATAACTAAACTAACACACATCAAAAAAATTGATTTCAATTCAATTCTCTGTTCGATGTGTAGTGATTTCATCAAATCATTGGAACATAGTCTTCTCAGTTGCAAATATGCTAAAGCATTGTGGGAAAATGTAACACCATAAAAATAAGGGTAAATTTTAACCTGATAAATTGCGAAATGTGACATCTTAAATAAAGGGAAATCACCCAAAAAAGGGAAATAGTAATAGCGTTTACACCATCTATAAATGGACATTAAAATTAACAACTTACTATCTAAACAATTTATATCTATATTATAACGGTTGTCAACTCAATTCCCTAAAATGTCTATTCCTTTCTGTACGCCAATAATCCAAAAGTATATCTCCAAAAGATGTCGCTAATGGCCAACACTCGTCCTTCAAGTCTTGGGAACCCCACCACTAACGGAACTTGTTATACATGATAAGAAGAAGTGTTAGGCTTTACGTCTATTGAGAACAAACATTTCATAATTGTAACTTGGAAATGAAGGAGACATTGATAAATAGATTTTTCATTAACTTAGAAAGGTAAATCTTGACAAATAATCATATAAGGACCTTGCGGTCTGAAAAACATCTTACGATGATCGGGGAGACCCGAGTTCCAAGGATCGTGGTGGAACACAAAAGTAAGCCATTTTCCGAGTTGTGAGCTCAATACTGGGACCCATGGCCACGAACAACGCCAACTCGTACATGGATGTGGGGGAGGGCACCCGAGGACCTAGTCATACTCATTTACTAGGATTACATTTACGGCCCATGGATAGTATTCGGTCTCACATAACCGTACCAAGTTGCCTCCGATGACCCAATGTCTCTGTTGGGTCATCAAGGATTTGAAGATGACCTCCCCTTTTCTGCTTGTAATTGTAAATCTGCAATATGTTGTACATGTTCATACTTAGAATATTTCATGGTTCTTTGTAATAGATTAGTTGTGCTTTAAAAGATCGGTGAATCGAAGACCAACCGAATTCAACATGAAGTGAGTCTACTGATGCGGATCAAGATAAACTTTACAAGTACTGAGCTACCTATGCCTAAGAGAAGCATAATCTTTCGCAGACTCTCTCCTGCCGATACTACCTTAGTTGGTCGGCAGGATTCACCTTTGCCGAGATTTGCTTCAATCGGCAATCATTTGCCGAAGTTTCGGCAAACTACCTTCCTGCTGAATTATTTCCTAATTCAATGATACCATTTATAGCAAATCCTCATGATTTGACTATACTTTCTTTTTCCCAACATCCTTCTGACAAAAGGAATGGAACATTCTATTGCACAGAGGATATTCACTCAAGTTCTGATCTGATAGAGACTTTCTTCTTAAAGATCTCAAAAAGATTTGTTCCAGGTATATTTTATTGGGATATTGTCTTATCATAGTACAAAAGTCTCTTTTTGTATATTGATAAGTCACTTCAAATATCTCATAATTTATTGAAGAAATCTCAAGGATCCACTCAACATGTGACAAGTGTCCTTTGCATTCAATGCATTGGGTAGTATAAAAAGGTGAAGTCCTCCTCCATGCAACTCATGCTTTCAGCAACTATAATTACACACATAGTTTCTCAATTATAATTCCAAAAGAAGCACCTCTTTGAATTCAATGTCACATGGAATTAAATCAATATAAAGGTCCAACCATGACCATCTCATTTTCCATATAAATTGTTCATAAATTAGGTTTACCAAAAGTTATATATTTCTAAGTGATCATTGATAACATGAGTGATTACCCACATATTCGTTTGTCTAAATATCCACTTTACTAAATAAACCTCACAATGAGGTGAAAACCATAAAAATGACCAAAAGGTGTTCATGCAAGTATTTAACCCCCAAAATGGAAGTTTTCTCATATTTTATAACACAAAACATAGAACTATTCATCATATCTCAAAACCGTAAAACCGTAAAACCCTAAAATCTTCAAAATCCCAAAGTTAGGTCAAAACCTCTTTAAGTAAGAAAATATAAACAAGTAGATGTTTATGAGTTCAAAATGTATAGTTTTGTCATGTATAAGGTTTAAAAAATAGAATGAACTTACCTTGGCTTTGATTACAACTACCCTCAAGTAAACCTTAGGAAATGGGGCATAATGAGCACTATTGAATCAATCTTGGTAAGCTATCCTTTAGAAGCTAGCAACCCTAAAATCAACCATAAATGATCTAGGTTACCATGGATTAGAGTAGATGAAGAGGGAAGGAAGGTTGGGGTATACTTACCTTAAATGCAAAAGAAAATCGCACCTAACAAGATGGAAATGAAGCAATGAGGACTAGAAAATTGGATTGGGCACTTAATACCCGCTACCCCCCCCGTCCCGCCGTGATAGTGCCCAAGCGATAGTGACATTGTCACTATCGCAGGCTTAATCGCCCACAATGTACCGAGAGTTCGCCCTTGGGTGCGAGAGTGAAAGGGCGAGAGTGCCCATGTCACAATCGCTGTCACACTCGCTATGAGTGTACTGAGAGCATGCCACCCTCGGCGATTATGACACACGATTGTGCCGTAAGGCACTGTTGCAGTCATAATCGCTCAACATGTACCGAAACTCCAAATTTCCAACTTTAGGTATGAAACGTTCTCTCACTTGCTAAATTGAGTTAATAACTAAGTCTTGCTTAGGCAAAAAGGATGACAGATTAACTCAAGCTTACCTAATTTTTCGGGTGTTACAGAAAACATCTTCAAATGGTGGAACTTGGAGTACTTCATTCCATCTCTTTTATCGGAGCTGATTTTTTTTATAGTGATAACTGTATTATGGGATCTTCAAAAAGTATTTGGCAAGGCGTATGTGACACCCCCAAATCTAAAAATAGCAACCAAATTAAAATTTTCTAAATACATCGATAATAGTTTTATCTACAATCACAATTTAATATCTAACCTCAATACACGTATATCCTTCTATGCATAAGATCTACAATAAGGACGGGTGTTACTAAAACCTAATAATAGCCGCTATCTCCAAACTGCGGAGGTCTTCACCAAATACTTACACTCGCAAATAACTAAGCACATTTCTTCATAGGACTGCTAGAACCAAACCCCCATCCGGAACCTGATGCACATGCCGACAAATAAAAAGGTTAGGCTTAACGCCTAGTGAGCTCAAGAGTTTTAACATGAATGAATATATCTTTAAAAGAAAGGAATTCAGTTCAAATCAAGATCTTTCGAAAGGGTTTACTTTAGAAATGGAAACGACACATTTTCCCATAATATGCACTTTTAAAGATAATGCTCCCAAACACACATTCTTTATAAAACGACGCAACCCATAACTCACCCAAAACGGGATTGTAATTCGACACCCAATTTATGAAAATATAAATAATACTTCCTATCCCAAAACACCCAAAACACGGGTGGGGCATAATACTCGACCCTTAAATAGCGGAAAACAATCCATATAAATATGATACGTCATCGAAAACATGGAACTGAAACTTAATACTCACGCGACCATAAAATGGAATGAAATCCAAATATTAAAGCGTGGACAATTAAATATCCAATATACAACGGGTCGACAACGGGGGATACCCGTATCCGTTGAGAGTGGAGGAAACACAAAAGTATGCCACCCATACAACGTTAATCGTACGACACTTTACGACATAAACGCCCAAGTGTCCCTACGACTTCTCGACAAGTTTCACCCAAAGAGACAACTAACCTTAGCGAATACAACCGGGAATACCGCCAAAGGCTCGGCACACGGGGGATACAACGAAGGCATTACCCCACACGGCGAAGGCCCCAAACGCCCATCAGAGGACTACCCATAGTCATAATAGCACAACCGGACTCAGCCCTCCTAGTGCCTACTTGCAAAGTTCCGGTTGTAAAACATGGGTACCGGAGTCCAACCCCGAAATACCCAATCGACCATCCAAAACAGACTGACTTACGTACCTATGGATCCAATACAACACAGTCTGATATTACATGACTACACATGAATGACCAACACATCCGCATGTAAATATTAATAATATGAAATAAGATGCATTAAGATGTAACTCGTAGATGGGACTCTACATTGAACTATTAAAACTGGACAAATGTCCTCGAGACTCTTTTAAGTCAACACCGAGCTATAATGCTCTAAATACCGTTTGGCCAACAAATAACGATTCCCATATAATGAAATGTCTTTAGACGACGTTTATGAAGACACGAACCTTAAAGATGTGATTAACCCAAAACTCATCACGTATTGGGACCAAAGATTTTCCAAATGGTTTATGAACTCAAATACCCCAAAATGTCGTACGTCATAAATTAGACTTCACTTATACCAAAAATCACCGAAGATGCATAAGTCATAAAATGGACTTTATTAGTACAAAATCCCAAAAAATGCATAAATCATGCTATTACTTATCAAGATATCCAAATCCCAAATATGAGCATTTTATGAAACTAAAATAAGTCAAGTTTATCAAATATGAAAACTTATTAAAATACTCACACTTTGACAAATACCAAGTAAAATACATTTTTACTTCAAAATACACATTTTGGCATGTACATAGTTTTCACAAAGCAACTTGAACTCACCTTGCTAGATTTAGGCTAAATCTAGTTTTTTCCCACTTTGAGCTCCTTTGAAGAAATTTGAATCTTCAAGGTCAAACTTCCATAACCTAGATCCACAAGGTCCAACCATAAATAACTATAATCAACCACATAGAAACATTTCCCCAAACACTTAATCATCAAAATCTCTATTTTGGGCAAAACCCTAATTTTGACCCCAAAACTCCCAAAATCTTCCAAACCAAAATTTAGAGAAATCAAACACTAGGAAACCATCAATGAAGCATTTATAACTTATTTCATGGTTTAGAAATGGAAGAGATACACTTACCACTTAGGTTTTGATGAAAACCTAGAAAACCCAAAAGTAAACTTGAGGTTGAAGATGAAGATGGAGATGGTGAATCCTTGACCATAGCTTTCAATCCTACCACTTAATGATGTTTCATCTCCACAAAATCCAAGGATTTGAGCCAAAATAAGTTAGGGTTTGAAGGGGAAAGAAGGAAAACGGTTTGGGAGAGAGTAGAAGAAGTTTGGATGAGAAGGAATGAGGAAAATGGATGAATTTCGCGACTTAACAGCAATCTGCCCACTTTGGGCGACTTTGTCATGCGACAATGCCCAGGTTCTCCCAGCTTTCTTCTCGTTCACTGTTTCGGCCGTAACTTCTTCGTTATAACTCTGTTTTCGCTCCGAAAAGGACCGTTGGACTCGTAATTGAATCCTTTATCCATCAACACTATAAAATCTAGGATTCAAGTCCAAAATCATATATCTTATTTTTCCTTTTAAAGCTACTGATTTCTGTATTAACTTGAAATGATGTTTTAGAAATTCGGGGTGTTACAGCGTAATATGGTGTAACACCCAGAATTTCGAAATGTATCATTTCAAGTTAATGCAGAAATCAGTAATTTTAAAGGGAAAAATAAGATATATGATTTTGGACTTTAATCCTAGGTTTCATAGCCTTAATGGATAAATGATCCAATTATGAGTCCAACGGTCCTTTTCGGAGCAAAAACGGAGCTATAACGAAGAAGTTACGGGCGAAACAGTGAACGAGAAGAAAGCTGGGAGAACCAGCGACAATGCCCTGGGCATTGTCGCATGGCAAATTCGCCTAAAGTGGGCAGACTGCTGTTAAGTCGCGAAATTCAGCCATTTTCCTCATTTCTTCTCATCTAAACTTCTTCTACTCTCTCCCAAACCATTTTCCTTCTTTCCCCTTCAAACCCCAACTTATTTTGGCTCAAATCCTTGGATTTTGTGGAGGTGAAACATCATCAAGTGGTAGGATAGAAAGCTATGGTCAAGAATTCACCATCTTCATCTTCATCTTCAACCTCAAGCTTATTTTTGGGTTTCTAGGTTTTCATCAAAACCTAAGTGGTAAGCGTATCCCTTCCATTTCTAAACCTTAACATAAGTTATAAATGTTCCATTGATGATTATCCTAGTGTGTGGTTTATCAATTTCGGGTTTGATGGTTTTGGAGAAATTATGTCAAAATTAGGGTTTTGGCCAAGTTGGAGATTTTGATGTAAAATGTTTGGGGATCGATTCTAAATGGTTGAACTAGTGTATTTATGATTGGAAACTTATGATGATAGGTTTTTGGAAGGTTTTGCTTGTGGATTCGGAGTTCTTCAAGGAAGCTCAAGTTGGGGGTAAAATCTAGATTTAGCCTAAATCTAGCAAATGTGAGTTCAAGTTGATTTGTGAAAACTGTGTGCATGCCAAAATGATTATTTTAAAGTGTTTGTGTTTTATATTAAAATGCTAACTGCTGATAAGTTTGGTTATTTGGAAGCATGTAACTTTGTAAACGTATAAAACACTCATCTTGGGGATTTTTGAGTATATTGTTAAATGCATCGAAATGAAAATGATTTGACGACTTATTTACCTAAATGGAAAGTATTGGGTAAGAACGCGCTTTTATGCTTGTTGGTATTATGTGTATTTTGTATCGTGAAATGTTTTAAAAATACCACCGGGTAAGCCATGGGCGTTTGGTCTTTCCCAACTTTGCAAACGTTTCTGAACTTCTGAAACTTGGATTTTGGGAAAAGATGTTACTCAAGTATTTTATTGAGTAAACCGGGGATATTGGTATTTAAATGATTTATTGTATGGGTATAAACCTCTTGCGTAATTGTCATTTAAATGTGGGTCATGGAACGTTTGGAAGGAGTAAATGAGATTATAAACTTGTTTGGAAAATGTTTTATGTTGAAGTTTATTTCATTTAGTTGAAGCATGTGTTTGCATAGATGCGGTCATTGCATTTTATTGCATTTTGCGGATTGTAGCATATGTCGCTTGATTGGTTGAGCTTAAGGCTCAGTTTTTGGTTTTGTCGGGTAATGGGGACTTTTGTCCGGTTTTAACAACTTAAAGAGGAGCTTTGGGTGTGAGTTGCATTTATTGCACTTTATTTTGGGAATGCATGTTTTGAGTGCGTATGTCATTCATTTGGAGTCATGTATTTTAGACGGTAATGTATTGGATCCATAGGCATGTAAGTCGGTCGTGTTTAATGGTGAGGACCCTTGGGATTCCCACTTTGGGAAATAATGTCGTGTTGGCATTGGTGTCGTCCCGGTTGTTAGGTGAAGAGGAACCTTTATAGGTTGTACCTCGGGACCATTGGGTCTTGTGTTTGGATGTCTAATTCTTGTGCACGAGGTTAGACATCGAGAGTTATCAAGTAAAGAGCTGGGGCTCTTATCTTGAAGGCTAGGGAGTAGGCACTAGGGGTCGAATGAGTACCCTGAGGATGAAACTCCGCTAGAGACCGAACAAGCAATAAGATCGTGTATCCTTAAGGTGTAGCTCGACGGAGCAGGCAATGGGGGATACGGTGTTTGGGACTCGAAATAAGTCCGACTGGAGGTGTAGCTCGGTAGAGTAGGCAATACCGTCAAGACTGGAGGTGTAGCTCGGTAGAGCAGGCAATACAGTCACGATCTGAGGTGTAGTTCGACAACATGGTTATGTGGCTTAACTTTGTGTTCCGCCACGTACAATAGAATCGGGTCTCCCCCGTCACCGGAAGGTGTTATTTGGGTATTGTCAGGGATTATTTTATTATCCATACTTTCGGTGACGTGTTGCGTATATGGGTTTGTTTACCCAAGATCTGAGGGTTGTGTATTATGCCCGCCCACGTTTTGGGTGTTTCGCGAAGTAAAATCTTATTTCAAGTTATTATAAATTGAGAGTTTGCTCACCGTTCACGTTTTGGGTGATCTTGGGGATAAAATGGTTTTACAAAAGAAGGGTCAAGTTGGGTCCCTTGTTTTAAAGGCGTTTTTGGGAAATGTTGTCGTTTGATATTTAAAGTAAATCTTTTGATCGTCCACGATTTAAATTGCATTCTTTCCCTTTAACAAATATACTTATTCCATGTTGTAAACTCTTGAACTCACTAGGCGTTAGCCTAACTTTTTTTATTTGTCGGCATGTGCATCAGGTTCCGGATGGGGGAAATGGTTCTAGCATTGTTGTGAAGAGTTGAGCATTAGTTTATCCACGAGGGTGAGTAGCCTGGTGAAGTCTTTCGTCTTTATCTTGGGAATAACAACTTGTGTTTGGGTTTTAGTAACACCCGACTCGATTTAGTCTTCGTGTAAGACTTTATTTATTTGTTGATGGTTGAACCTAGATTAGTAATTCAACTTTGGACTTGTTGTAAGAGATTTTATCCTTATTTGAGGTTTCATTGAAAATTTTAAATTAGTTGCTCTTTCCAATTTTAAGGGTGTTACAAGTTGGTATCAGAGCTTAAGTTTGAGAGAATTAGGTATTGATTTTCGGATGCCTAGTCTCAAACTAGCGTTCTTCTAGGTGATTGAAAGTGAAACTTCACCATTAGGTACCTTAGGATATGATATTTTAAGGTTGATTGAGTCGCTAGAAACGGGAAACTTGTCGAGGATGGCTAGGATAATCATGTACGGTACGTTCATAATGACACCTAGCCTGTGTTATGGTGAACCTACATTTACATGGGTATACTTGAACTGCCTTGCTGTGATGACCGTTGGGGTAGTGAGGAAGTTTCTGAGCGAGTGACCGATAGAAGAATTGATATTTATAGCATTGCCATATTGGAGTGATGGTTAAGCACGACGAATGCATTGAGTTGACCATTTTTTTTGGATCGGAGTTGTTGGTAGAATTAGAATCATAGGCTTATCGAGTTGACTATATTTCAAGAAGAAATTTGTAAGTTTACCGAATAAGTGTGATTATTGCTTTAAGGTGTTGAACATCCGGATGACGATAGTATGACTATGAGATTAAGGAGCATGGTTCTAAGACATTGTGATGCCAACAAAAAGTCATGCACAAAATTATTTCTGAAACGAGTTTGCACCAATTACTTTTCATGTTTTCCGAATCACGAAGTGAAATGTATTATGAGATTTTGGAAAAATGTTTAGCACACACCGGATTTTAATCGTGAGTTTAAACATCCATTAAATTGCTTATTGCACGTAGTTACAACATTGTATTGAAAACCTCTTCATCCCCGTTGTGTGTCTAACGCCATTTCGAACATTACGGTATGCATATTATGTTGTTGATTAAGTCTTGTAAAAGTGATTACAGTTTATGACTTTAACATTCGATCTCCTCCACATATGTTAAAGTTTTGGACGAAGAGTTATCTTCCACTATTTTGGTGATTGAGTTTTATATAGAATCTTATTCCGAGCGATTTTGTGGATTTAAGGTGGTGATTTTAATGGCGTCCAGTTGTGTCGTTTCTTTTTCTCTTGGGTTCTTATATGAGCGGTTGGGTTGCATATAGTATGCATGTCTGTCTTAGTGGGTGTTTTCACCACTGTGTTTTAGCCCATGTCCTAGAGCGACAAAAGCATATTGTTGATTTGACTTTGAACTTGAGAACGACGTAAATTATTTTACCTTTTAACCAAAGTGCATACACATGTCACAATGCTAGTTTTGTGAGATACCTGGCGCATGCAAGTCCAGTTGTGGAATGCTTTTTCCGTGTGAGTTTGTGGAGTTTTATGAAGTATTAATTTTATAACGCTTTGACATGCGACAGGGAACTATGAAATGCGTAGACTCTAATTATGTTGCATGAAAATTTATGAGTTTATTTAGCGTCGAGTCTCATGCAAGGTGTGTTGAAAAATGACGCTTTATTTTGCATGAAGGTAAAAAGGGGAAACTCCTAAAATTTTAACATTTTTCGAACATATTGCCGTCTTACGCTTTTACGTTGGGAAACGAAAATTTTGATACCATTTGAATTTAACGTTAGCGAATTTATGAAAATTCAGTTGGGTTTTTATGACGTCTTATTGCGCGATATTTTGAGTCGTGTGGGTAAAATTTTGGAACGTGAATTCTTGCATTATTGTGTGCGTTAATTTATGAGTTTTGTTTAATACTTTGTCTAATGCGAGTCTTGCACCCATATTTTTACAACCGTAAGAGACATCTTGAAAATCTTAACGTCGCATGATTACATCTTGAGTTTACGCGGGCATATGTGCATACTTTTGGGTTGAATTTGATTTTCACTCGCGTGAGTAAATATGTGATCGATTTATGTTGTCTCGTGTTAAACTTTTAATCTAAACGTGCTTCGATTGTTGACTTTACTGTTATAAATTTTCCGCGATGCATTAATCGAGTTATCGGGTTACATGTCGTTGTAATCACTATTTTGGACAAATGTGTTTTATCGGTGCGGTCCAAAGTTTGAACTTGATTTAAAACTCAATTACGTTCCTATCATTTTGCTGAACTTGGGAACTAAACTGACGTTTATGGGCCTTGTTGGGGATTTTATCCTCCGACGTTATGTGATGTAAAGGAAAAGATTTTAAAGCCGAAATTGTGAATTTTCTCTTTTGGAGTTATACAAACATTTTGTTGCACATGTTTTAGATCGGAAAATTATCTTCATATACATAGCATAGATGGACGCATGCTAGGACCATAGTAGCCCATTCGAAAATTTTGTTGTGTATCTTTTATTTCTGCCCATATTAACGTATGTATTGATCAAATGAATTTTCTGAAGTGGTTTTATATGTGTGGCGGTTGTGACCACTCTATACACCTACCGAGATAAGGTAGTAGATTTTATTCGTACGGTTAATCTTTATAAAGCTTTTACGTTTAGAGGTTTTGTAAAAGTAAATTGGCATAACAACTGAAAACCTTGAACTCATTAGGCCTAAAGATTTAAATCCCTGGCGTGAAAGGAGTTATAATTAGGGACTAGAGGAGTCCTTAGATTTAAGTCTTCCCAGATAATTAAGGGGTGATTTTATGCTTCGATAATCATGTGGGATAAGGTCTTATGTGATTATCCGCGCTTAAAGTGGGTTCGATTTGGTGGGTTGCTTGTCGGTGTGACATCATGGTGTATGTTGATGGTGTACCGTCTTAGTGGGTTTCGCGGTCAAAGGAATTCTTGTGGTCCGTTTGTTAGAAATGCAAGATTTGGAATATTAGCACTCTGTTAGGTGTCAACCTTAGTACGACCATCCGTCTGGAATGAAATTTTGGGCGGAATGTCCACGTTTTCGAGGTCGCCGTTTAGTCTTAGGCGTCGACTTGTTTTCTCGAAGTCAATGGATCTTGGAAGGTATGGAAGTATCCCGATTGGATCATGGGAAAGTTGACCCCTTTCGCGATGAAAATTTAAAGGAAGATTAGATATTAGTAATTAAGTATCGATGTGTACAAGCTTTCCTGGCATGGTGAGCATCTTGTGTTAGATTGTTCGAGGTTGGAAGTAGATCGGAATTGAGAGATAGTCGGATCTGCATTAACTAGTTTCAGGGAGAACGTATTGACACGTCTCGGAAAGACGACCTTGTCAATATAAAGGACCGAGTATTGAGGATTTAGATGTTCCTTCGGAGGTTGATGTCGGAATTTGGTATGAATTCAGAAATATGTTGAGTGGGGGTGTTGTTGGATGAGAAGTGGAGGTCACAAACTACTCTAGACGTAGTAAGTGTCACTCAAGGTTGGGAGGCAGCCGTAGTCTGGGGGTAAAGACTGTTTTAGTGAGTTGAGCGCTCACTCGGTTGTAAGGGTGATGTGCCCAATGGGACATTTCTGAAGACCAACATCATGTTATGGGGAATGTTTTGGCAGGCGGAATGGGGACGATCTTTCTACGGGTAACGCTTTATGGGAATCTAGATTTCGAGGACGAAATCATCCTAAGGTTGGGAGGATTGTAACACCCATAATTTCAAAAGGTATCATTTCAAGTTAATGTAGAAATCAGTAATTTTAAAGGAAAAAATAAGATATATGATTTTGGACTTGAATCATAGGTTTCATAGTCTTAATGGATGAATGATCCAATTACGAGTCCAACGGTCCTTTCCGGAGCAAAAACGGAGCTATAACGAAGAAGTTACGGCCGAAACAGTGAACGAGAAGAAAGCTGGGAGAACCAGCGACAATGCCCTGGGCATTGTCGCATGGCAAAGTCGCCCAAAGTGGGCAGACTACTGTTAAGTCGCGAAATTTAGCCATTTTCCTCATTTCTTCTCATCCAAACTTCTTCGACTCTATCCCAAACCATTTTCCTTCTTTCCCCTTCAAACCCTAACTTATTTTGGCTCAAATCCTTGGATTTTGTGGAGGTGAAACATCATCAAGTGGTAGGATTGAAAACTATGGTCAAGGATTCACCATCTTCATCTTCATCTTCATCTTCAACCTCAAGCTTATTTTTGGGTTTCTAGATTTTCATCAAAACCTAAGTGGTAAGCGTATCCCTTCTATTTCTAAACCTTAACATAAGTTATAAATGTTCCATTGATGATTATCCTAGTGTGTGGTTTATCAATTTCGGGTTTGATGGTTTTGGAGAAATTATGTCAAAATTAGGGTTTTGACCAAGTTGGAGATTTTGATGTAAAATGTTTGGGGATCGATTCTAAATGGTTGAACTAGTGTATTTATGATTGGAAACTTATGATGATAGGTTTTTGGAAGGTTTTGCTTGTGGATTCGGAGTTCTTCAAGGAAGCTCAAGTTGGGGGTAAAATCTAGATTTAGCCTAAATCTAGCAAATGTGAGTTCAAGTTGATTTGTGAAAACTGTGTGCATGCCAAAATGATTATTTTAAAGTGTTTGTGTTTTATATTAAAATGCTAACGGCTGATAAGTTTGGTTATTTGGAAGCATTTAACTTTGTAAATGTATAAAACACTCATCTTGGGGATTTTTGAGTATGTTGTTAAATGCATCGAAATGAAAATGATTTGACGACTTATTTACCTAAATGGAAAGTATTGGGTAAGAACGCGCTTTTATGCTTGTTGGTATTACGTGTATTTTGTATCGTGAAATGTTTTAAAAATACCATCGCGTAAGCCATGGGCGTTTGGTCTTTCCCAACTTTGCAAACGTTTCTGAACTTCTGAACCTTGGATTTTGGGAAAAGATGTAACTCAAGTATTTTATTGAGTAAACCGGGGATATTGGTATTTAAATGATTTATTGTATGGGTATAAACCTCTTGCGTAATTGTCATTTAAATGTGGGTCATGGAACGTTTGGAAGGAGTAAATGAGATTATAAACTTGTTTGGAAAATGTTTTATGTTGAAGTTTATTTCATTTAGTTGAAGCATGTGTTTGCATAGATGCGGTCATTGCATTTTATTGCATTTTGCGGATTGTAGCATATGTCGCTTGATTGGTTGAGCTTAAGGCTCAGTTTTTGGTTTTGTCGGGTAATGGGGACTTTTGTCCGGTTTTAACAACTTAAAGAGGAGCTTTGGGTGTGAGTTGCATTTATTGCACTTTATTTTGGGAATGCATGTTTTGAGTGCGTATGTCATTCATTTGGAGTCATGTATTTTAGACGGTAATGTATTGGATCCATAGGCATGTAAGTCGGTCGTGTTTAATGGTGAGGACCCTTGGGATTCCCACTTTGGGAAATAATGTCGTGTTGGCATTGGTGTCGTCCCGGTTGTTAGGTGAAGAGGAACCTTTATAGGTTGTACCTCGGGACCATTGGGTCTTGTGTTTGGATGTCTAATTCTTGTGCATGAGGTTAGACATCGAGAGTTATCAAGTAAAGAGCTGAGGCTCCTATCTTGAAGGCTAGGGAGTAGGCACTAGGGGTCGAATGAGTACCATAAGGATGAAACTCCGCTAGAGACCGAACATGCAATAAGATCGTGTATCTTTGAGGTGTAGCTCGGTGGAGCAGGCAATGGGGGATACGGTGTTTGGGACTCGAAATAAGTCCGACTGTAGGTGTAGCTCGGTAGAGTAGGCAATACAGTCAAGACTAGAGGTGTAGCTCGGTAGAGCAGGCAATACAGTCACGATCTGAGGTGTAATTCGACAACATGGTTATGTGGCTTAACTTTGTGTTCCGCCACGTACAATGGAATCGGGTCTCCCCCGTCACCGGAAGGTGTTATTTGGGTATTGTCAGGGATTATTTTATTATCCATACTTTCGGTGATGTGTTGCGTATATGGGTTTGTTTACCCAAGATCTGAGGGTTGTGTATTATGCCCGCCCACGTTTTGGGTGTTTCGCGAAGTAAAATCTTATTTCGAGTTATTATAAATTGAGAGTTTGCTCACCGTTCACGTTTTGGGTGAGCTTGGGGATAAAATGGTTTTACAAAAGAAGGGTCAAGTTGGGTCCCTTGTTTTAAAGGCGTTTTTGGGAAATGTTGTCGTTTGATATTTAAAGTAAATCTTTTGATCGTCCACGATTTAAATTGCATTCTTTCCCTTTAACAAATATATTTGAGGTTTCATTGAAAATTTTAAATTAATTGCTCTTTCCAATTTTAAGGGTGTTACATATGGATTGCTACATACTTTATTTGGAGGAAAAGGAATTCCCATGTCTTCAAAGGTGTTGTGTTGAGCAATATTAACTTTATTGGCTAAATTCAATCTCGTTCTTTCAGTTAGATATCCGTAAGGTGGTGCAAATCTTTCTCTTGTATTGCTTCTCCAAATGCAGTTGCACTTTTGCGTTTTTTAGTTGTTTGGGTTTCTTTTTATTTGTTCCTTAGTCCTTCCTGAGTTTTGAGCTCACTGTTGTTTGGGTTTGTTTCTGTTTGGATTCTCTGTTTTTTTGCACCTCAGACGATTCTATTCCTTCGCCTTTTCTTGTTTTAATTTATTAGATTTTCAGAAGAAAAAAAAATTGTGTTCCAACAGTTTCATTGTATTTTGTGAGAGATATACTCAAGTATTCATAGAATAGTCAAATTCATAATAGACCCTTGAAGTGTGTCACATGCTGAACGCAAATTTTATTATCTTATAAAATGTGCCACACAGATATTATTAAAGATAAAGATTTAGTTTAAGTTGTTCTTATCGCGTCAATAGATTAAATGAAATGGTAATTTCTCCGTTTGGCATTTTCGCAACAAATTTATTTTTGATAGGTCGGCGTCTAGAATTAGTGACATGTTTGACTTTATCGTTGAAAACTCTTTTAGATGGGTGATTTATAGATGTAAGGGGAGTCGGAAAAACTTAGTCGAGTGGAGATCTTCCCCTTTTTCCTGTCTCGGGTCCATGTAGTCCTTCCTGTTGTTAGCCCTGGCTATCTTTTTAATTGAATTGTTGTTTCCAAAAAAAATGGTAATTATTCTCGATAAAATTAGTAACCACCGGATGAAACTTATAAAATGAATTGTCGTTTAAAAAAATACAATTGTCATCTATTTATAAAAACACCATCATTATATAGTAAAATCACCAGGATTCTTTTAAGAAGTCGGTCTTTTTCTGAAATTCTAAAGTAGAAACCGCTTGAACATATAACAAAGTTCTCTACAGCTTATTCTTCAAGCATTCAAGTCTCAAAAGAGAGTTTATTTCAAACATCCAATACTCATTCATCGTCTTGTGAGTGGTTCATTTTCTGTCAGTGACACCTTCTAGGGGCTAACAGAAAGTGTACATTTTCTTGTTCTTTGCCTTTGAAAAAGAATAATTATAGTGAAGTGTCTCAAGAAAGTGTCATGGTGTGGATTAGCCTTAAGTTTGGATGAACCTAAATTATCACATACCCTACTTTTTATATTTCTTGCAAGTTATATGCTATGTGGTTGTGATCAGGGGCGGAACACAAGCTTTTCAACCGCAGGGCCCGGACCAAGGGACAGACCTAAAGAAGGCCATTGGTGGCTATTATCTCTCCGCCGAAAGGTTAAAAAATTTATGTTTATGAAATGTGCAACCGTATCGATTTAAAAGATGACACCATACGATATTCAAAAACTTGAAGAAGGTACGGTGCACCTTGTAATCAACCAAAAAACCAAATCAATCCAAAAAACCGAAAAAGTCCCTCGAAATCGATAAAAAAAAACATAAAAATCCTTTGAAATCAATCAAAAAGCTATAAAAATCCTTCGAAACAGTGGAATTAGGTTAAAAACACATCGGGTGATGAAGTGAATGCAATTCTATCAAAAAAACATAAACTCACTTGACCACTTCTATAAAAGTGGATTTTTTTTGCAACCTAAACCTTATTTCTAAGTTCAAACAACATCTACTTCTAATCTTCTATGTTCTATCAAAAAACCTAATCAAAGTAATCAAACAATTTCATAAAGAGTTAAAAGACCCAAATACCCAATCAAACAAATTAAATCCCAATCAAAGTAATCAAACAATTTCAATCAAATTTAAACAATGAAACGGTTAAACCTAATCAAATAATTTCAAACAAAATCAAACAATGGCATTTTAAAAATTGAATAAAATGAAAAAGAACCTGTGATTTTAGGAGATTTTTAGGTATATAACCTTAAATGAGATTCTAATTAAATCCATGAGTTTCTCATGAGTATAAACCCATTTTTTCTTGAATAGACGAGGAGGTTATGCATTTAATTAAAAACTCATTTAAGGTCATTTTCTTAAATAACCCTTTCGATCTATCAACCCCCCCCCCCCCAACAAAAGATATCTGACACATATTTTTTTACTCCCCGTTAAACTCTAGGATCTGATTTGAATTCCATATTAAAGAAAAGTAGACATCTGCGGCTCTTTCTTCTCGGGAACATCTCGAAACCGAGCGGGCAGCAAGAATAATAATAAACCTATAAAACATATGTTCCCATGTAGTCGGCATTCTAGAAGCAAAGCTTCCCGGCCTCCTGCCTCCTTGTGTGGAAATGCTTTTCATGATCTCCAGCATAGATTTTGCAATTGTCGTAGGATGTAATGAGTATTAAATTGACTGTCTTTTCCTTTTCAAGACTTTGTGAACCTACCAGGAAGTTGAGTTTTGCCTTCTATGTTGGCACTTTGTTGCTAATTCAATTAATGATATTCAAACTGAAGATCGTTGTACATAGTATTATGAACAAATAGGAATTTTACAAAATATCTGAGATCGATCACATAAACGATTGATAAATATTATGGATTTGTTGTACTTACGTTCATGGTCGGTAAATTGTATAGAATGCGGCTTTTATAATATGAAATCATGTTTGTCTTTGTCCTAAAAGAACAAAAGTTAAATAAGTAGATGAAAATATTTAAATACTAGTAAAAAAATGAATTATAATAATTAAACAAACATAAAATAAACATAATTTATGCATAAAAGAATCAATGTTTTCAATATTTCGTCGTAATGATTAATAAAAGTAAACATGGAATGAAACCTATGGTAAAAATGTTACATTTGCTTTGTAACAAAAAAGGATGGTTGTGGAAGCAAAATTTTGTTAATTTAAAAAAACTGTAGAATTTACATGTTTCAACGTTCACTTTTTTTTTTCTTTTTGCTGCACAGTCACGCAAGACATGAGTTCTAGAATAAAAAATTGGATTTACCCGAAATCCGACTAGGCCCGATCCCACCCGAAACCCGACTAGGCCCGACACCGAAAACCTGATTCCCCAAATTGCAATATTCGGGGCCTAAATAGCCTACCCGAAACCCGATCGGGTTTTTCATTTTCCCACCCAAACCGATCCGAACATACCCATGCTCACCCCTAATGAGACATTCCTTTTAGAACACGAACATATATGTTTGAATAGCAATAATAGCTAAAACATGCATGCATGCATACATACATGTGTATGTGCATATATATATATATATATATGCATTCCTTTATAACTTGCAAAACACATAAGGGTATGGTCTCATGTCCACCCTGCTAGCTACGATGAGGGGTAGTAGTAGTAGTCTCACGAATGGACATCGATCGAGCTATAGTTCGTTACCCATAACTCTGTTGATGGATTGATCGATTATTTGTATAAATAATATTTTTATTATTAGAGATATATATATTATTATAAGGTAATTAAAAAGATTTACATACAACTATTAATTCTTCACACTATAGAATAATCCACACAAAATTGTTGAAACTCAAAAACCTCAAATGGTTAGAAGCTTCATAAAGAGGTGTAGCCAACCATCATCGAATTTAGTGGTCAAATTACGACCAACCAGTCATAGATTCATGGTTCTAAAAGTCTTTGTTTAATTGGTGCCACTAATTAATTAGGAAATTAGCGAATGTAAATTTGTCTTACTAAAAACAATAATAACCGAACTAGTGATCGATAACCCACATATCAAATCCCAAACCCAAATCAAATCAAATCAAATCAAATCAAATCAAATGTGAAAAATTATCAAATCCAAAGCCCAAATCATAGTTTTTTCAACTCTCCAATGGGTTAACATATAACACATACAACACTCACACAAAGCCACATCAAACCCAAAAATCAAACACGTATAATTGAAAAGAAACAGTAAATTTTGGTGATGCCATAAAAATTGAAAGCCAATCCCAAAATCGAAGGAGAAACTCCAAATCCTCGTTTTGCGTTGACCTTACCTAGTTGCTCCTTCTTGATCTATTATATTTCTTTTTGACGCAGCGTAGGTTTGCGGAAGGATCGATAAACTTTTATTAATTGATAACTTGATTGAATTGAAAACAATAAAGGGATTAATCCTATTTATAGCTAAACTAATTAAGAGATAATTATGGAAATTAAAACTATCCTAATCCTAAACCAACTAGGAAACTATTTAAATAATTAATAAAAAGGAAACTAATAATAATTTAAAGCTAATAATTAAAAGAAGGAAATAAGTTGTCGAGAGTTGTCCCGAGACTTAAGTCTTGGTGAAACTCTCGGTAGTTTCTGGTCCAGCGGTCACCGAGACTTGTACCGAGACTTAATTCTCGGTGAAACTACCGATAGGGGTTGTTTTCTCCTTCTTCGATACCAAATTCCGAATCTTCTTTGAGCTCGTTTTCTTCTTTTCCAATGATAGGAGAAACACCTTGATAGTTCCCTAATTCTCCCTACATCAGACACCCTCACTTGAAAAGAACTCGACCTCGAGTTCACTTGAAGATCACCATCATTTTGTTCCTTGGGGCTTCGATGCAACACCGAATCAGTTATGTATAATAGTTTCTTCATTAAAGCATGTTGATCCATAAATCGGTCTTTAGAATTTAGAAAGGTTGACCAATCTTCAAGTTCCAAAGGATTATGTCTTGATCGCTCCCATACAAGGGATACTTTATCTAACTCGAAAGGGTAAGAAACGACAAGATTTTTAGTAGGAACTTTTTCGATTTGATTCGGTACCTTAGGTGTTGGAATAATGGAAATATCATATTCGGGCTCAACCTTCTTGACTTCTTGTGACAAAAGTTTCGTTGGCTAAAGATTGTCCTTAACCGGTTCACTTTGGGTTTCTTTGGTGGCCAACCCGAGATCTGGTTCAAACACTTTGGTCTCGGTAAAGATTTCTTGTTGTGGCTCGGCCACGACGGGAATGACTTTCTCTTCAAATATGTCCGGCAAGATTTCATCTTTTTCGGGTGGCTTCTTCGGAACAGGTGGTTGTTTGACGAGGGAAGAAACGGGATACATAATAGAATCGTTGTTGTTGCCCGGTTTGGGATATAACTTGTTAAGGATCCGTTCATAACCTTCTAGTAAGAATCGTTCCATCATAAACTGTTTCATTCTCCTCCAAGATTGAAATGGTCCCTTTCTTTGTCGTTGTCTTTGCGCGATCAGTTTATCCCACCAAATAGCGGTGACACTCTTTAGACGGAAAACAACCAACTTTACCTGTATGTCTTTTGTATGTCTTTGGGAACATCCATAATGTCAAATAATCGATCGACTTCGACTTGTCAATCTAAAAATTCTTCTACTCCTTTGGTTCCATAGAAAGACAAGATGTCCACTTTTATTCGGTTATTGTGGTCGTTTCTTTTCAAGTTCACTGGTTCTTCTTCCTTACCTTCTTTAGATTCGAAACTTGAAAAATTAATCCGGTTACAATGGCCATTACACGGCGCCATAACCGGTCCTTCAAACCTGTCTCTTCTTCGACGGTTGTCGTTGACGATGTTTGGTTGAAGCCTGTTAACAGCCGCCGTCAGATTAGTAAGTGATGTGGATAAGGCCACATTCATCTCTACTAAACCCGCTTTGGTAGTCGGCTGTCGATCTGCAATTGTTAGTGAAAAGACAGGCGAATCCTGCTCTGATACCAACTGACGCAACGTAGGTTGCGGAAGGATCGACAAGCGTCTAAACCCTTTTACGGTTGAGAATTACGACGCGTAAAACTCGAAAACTCAAGAGAATACTCTCTAAAAAAGCTAAACTTTTATTAATTGATAACTTGATTGAATTGAAAACAATAAAGGGATTAATCCTATTTATAACTAAACTAATTAAGAGATAATTATGTAAATTAAAACTATCCTAATCCTAAACCAACTAGGAAACTATTTAAATAATTAATAAAAAGGAAACTAATAATAATTCTAATAATAATTTAAAGCTAATAAAAATTATCCTAATAATTAAAAGAAGAAAATAAGTTGTCGAGAGTTGTCCTGAGACTTAAGTCTCGGTGAAACTACCGATAGGGGTTGTTTTCTCCTTCGATGCCAAATTCCGAATCTTCTTTAAGCTCGTTTTCTTCTTTTCCAATGATAGGAGAAACACCTTGATAGTTCCCTAATTCTCCCTACATCACTTTTCTTGTTGTTAATCGAAACCCAATAGTCCCCTTTGCCACCTCTTGGTTCGAGACGGTGAGGATTGTAACGAACCGCTGGGGTGAAGGTAGAGGAGATGGTGGCTGGTGGCCGCAGATATGCATGATAATGAGACATGCCTCATTGGGGAACCCTGTCCCGACTAGGGCTGGGATTCCCTGCAAAACCAAGGACCGGGGATGGGAACAGAGATCCCAAAAAGTTAAAACCCAAAAATGGGGACGGGGCCAGATAACGTGATTATCTATATTAATTATATTAAATACTTACTGTTAAATATATTGTATATTTATGTATTAAATTACAGATTTCGTCCCTGTGATTATACAAAAATGATGGCTCAGGCCCCAAACAAAATAATTATATTTATATATATCGTCAATGTGGTTTCATTTTATTATAGACTGAAACCCTTATACTAACACCTTAACCTACACTCTCTTAAATAGGGGTAATATGATCCTTTCAGTTTTCACATACTTTTTTACAAAATAAATACGATATAATTTATATTTTTGTTTATATGTTAATATAACATGCATAATATATCTGTTATATATATATATATATATATATATGTGTGTGTGTGTGTGTATGTATCACAACCACATAGTAGCCTCCCCCAATAATGTGCGACGACCACCACTACTACAGAATAGTTAATGGAACCCGGTTGCTAAACTTAATGGTACCTTGTTACACAACCGGTACTATCTAAGGGGGTACGATTATGGCATGTAATGCTACCCGGTTGTAATAACCGGATGTGATATGGGTAATGCTACCCGATTCCTTCGAACAAACGGATACTATTACCACATAGATAAAGCAGGAAGGGACATCAAATGGAACCCGGTTCTGTTTAATAAATCGGGTAGGATTTGTATATAATTTTTTGATTTAGCATATATTGATATGCTACATAGACATGAAATGGAACCCAGTTCTGTTTAATAAACCGGGTAGGATTTGTATTTTTATTTTATTTAGCATATATTGATATGCTACCTAAAACCTGTTTAAAGACTAAACACAAATAAAAATGGATGCAATATCAACACAATGTTGGAAATCAACAGATCTATTATTCTAAGTCATTTGAAGTATTTACATGAAATGTATAAAAAAATGGCAACACAATCAATAGATTACTCATATAAGTCAAGAGTATCTTAATGACAACCAAAACCGGCACAAAAGTTCAAATCTTGTATGAGAATAAAAAGTGCAACTTACAAAAATGACCTCACAAAAACTTGTCTATCAACAATACTATATTTCCGTTATTGCAACTTCAAGTGGTGCCAAAAACGGTCAAATGATAAGCCAGTATCCACGTCAACTGTTTGAACCAAGCAAGCTTCCATAACAATGACATACAAACGTTAAAATCCCTACAAATGTAATTATTTCACATAGTTATGAAACCGAGATAAATTAATAACAATGACAAACCATACTATTACAACAAAAACCAAACATCCAATCCAAATATTAAAAGTAATTGCAACATGGAAAGCTAGGCAGCATAAACCTTGCAAAAAACTACATGTCGAGTCAAATGTTGTATTTCACGTGTTAATAAGATTTGTAGTCTATCCCCATTTGTCCATAAGTTTTATTTATTAACTGAACACAAATTAACTGGTAGCATGTTTTTTAGAAGACTTCTCTCCGGTGACTCGCCATCGTTGCAAAATCCCCCTACATCGATCTTCTCCTCCTTCCAAACCCCTTCTACCTTCATTTCCCTTCTTTTAAATCAATGCTACCTTTTTCTCGAAAATGGAATCAATGCTTCTTCTTCTGGGTTTCTTTTTCTTCAAGTTTTTTAATTTAGTAATCGGAGGTCTCCCGGTTCAAAAAGGAAGTTATAATGATCTCCATGATTTAAGGAGTTTTAGAGGCTATTCTTTATCTTGATTATCATTCCCTGTTTTAGTTTCCTTTAGGATTATGCTTTCCTTATGTTTATCTTCTTTTGTATTCTCTATATAAAGGGGCATTTGGTTATGAAATAAACCCAAGCAAAACATTGTTCTCAAAAGCTCTAAAGTTTACATGGTATCAGAGCGGTGACGACCAGAAAACAAAGCCACCGTCATGGCCAGCGGAGAAGAAGCACCGCTACCACCACCAGCAAAAATTGAAGCAAGCTCTCCATTCTTTCTCGGTCCTCAAGACTGACCAGGAGACTTTATCACACCGACGCGTCTCAAAGGCGATAATTATGACGACTAGGCGGCGATATGCAAACAACTCTCAAAACATGAAGGAAGTTCGTGTTCTTAGACGAAACCATTACCAAACCCGAACCGCCATGCACGCAATCTGATTGGAACACAATTAATGCCATATTGAAGTCATGGATCATGACCACTATTGATCCAGAAGTACAGGGTTATCCCTCCAAATACAAGGATGCGAAAAGACTGTGGGAAACATTGAAATCAAGATATGTTGTAGTCAATGGACCAAGAATTCAACAGATGAAGAATTCTATTGCAAAGTGTGAACAAACGAAACTCATGCCCGTCGCCGAGTATTTTGGAAAGTTTTCAGCCCTGTGGAAAGAATTGAACAATCATGAACCACTAATCGAATGTTCCTGTTGTACTCAATGTTCGGTCCGAAAACAACATGAAGAACAACGCGAAAACGGTATGTTCCACGAATTTTTAATGGCTTTATATTCTGAATATTATGGAACCCTTCGCACGAGCATTCTATCTCAAGATCCGTTGTCGTCTTTGGATCGGGCCTTTCAATTGGTAGCACACGAAGAGAAAGTTCGTCTGGAAAAAAACTATTGACAAAAAACCAACAGAAGCAGTTGGATTCGCTGTCCATACCGGCGGAGTAGGAGGTCACGGTAGCCGAGGAGAAAAACCCGATCGAGAAAACCTTACATGTGCGCACTGCAAGAAAACTGGACATGAAGCATCTTATTGCTTTTGAACTTGTCAGTTATCCTGAATGGTACTGGGAAGATCGAACCAAAGCAGGAAGTAGCACCAATAATTGAGGACGATTGGGAGGATGATCAGGAGGACGAGGTCACAACAATGTTCGACAAAATGTAGTTACGACTGCAAATCAAGAAATCCCGAATGTTTTCTCGGATAAACAGTGGAAAACTCTGACGAGACTCATTGGTAATATAAATGTTTCAGACAATCGGTTGAATGGTACGTTTATAAAAACTTGTGGATAGTTGACTCTGGGGCTACTCATAACGTTACAGGTAATGGCTCTTAGTAATTTGATCCTAAAGAATTTGTAGGTTGTCCGGTTGGTCTTCCAAACGGAAAGATTGTTGTTGCATCCCATGAAGGAAGTGTTCGCTTGTCGGCGAAAGTTACTCTCAAGCATGTTCTTTTAGTTCCCTAACTTACATGCAATTTAATTTTGGTTTCTCAGTTAAATGATGACCTGAAGTTCACTCTTCAGTTTGACTCTTCTATGTGTGCTATACAGGACTGATCGAAGGAGCTGTTTGGAATGGGGATTAGGCGGAACTTTGGCATAAAATAATGGGGCGTCCTTTTAAAAAAAGTGGTGAAGTTACTCTCTCTGGTTAGCAATACGACGAGTAGTTTAAACAAAGCGTGTGACACTTGTTTTCGTGCCAAACATAGTAGAGATAAATTTCCTTTGAGTAATAAAATAGAGAAAATCAAATTTTTGAGAAAATACATTGTGATTTGTAGGGACCCTACAAACACACCTCCTCGTGTGGTGTACGATTTTTTAAATTTGGTTGATGACTATTCGCGTGTTGTCTGGGTCTATTTTTTGATGGACAAGACCAAAATTTTTCGAACATTTATGTCTTTTGTTGCCATGATAGATCGTCAGTTTTCTCAAACTGTTAAAATAGTTCAAAGTGATAACGGCATCGAATTCAATTGTTTTTTAGACTACTTTTCTGCGACCGAAATTCTTTTTCAAACATCTTGTGTTGGGACACCACAACAAAATGGGCGCGTTGAAAGAAAACATCGACACAATCTCAATGTTAGTCGTGTCCTTCTTTTTCAAGCAGGTATGCCCATTTCTTTTGGGGCGAAGCTGTACTCACGGATGCCCACCTAATCAGTTGGACCCCATCTGTTTTGCTCAACAACAAAACCCCTTACGAACTTCTGTTTGGGAAAGCTCTGTCGTTCAACACTATACGAACGTTCGGGTGCTTGTTTTTTGCTCATAACCAAAAAACCAAGGGTGATAAATTTGCAAGTCCAAGTCGCAAATGTTTGTTTGTCGATTGTTCCTTCGACAAGAAAGGATGGAACTTATTTGACTTGGACACCAAAGAATTTTTCGTGTCAGTAGATGTAAAATTCTTTGAAGATACCTACCTGCTCATGGATCGTGAATCTAAAAACATTATGCTGGAAAATGTCGTTCCTCTTAAGGTTGATGTTCATGAAGACTTCCGCTACAATGAAACCGAGATTGACATGAGTTCTAATGTTTCTTCTACTGAGCAACACTCCATGGATAGAAATTCATCAAACCCCGAAAATCCAAACATGGTAGACACCTCCGAGTCTGTCGCGACCCAAGATGAGCCCGATCAGCCTCCAACGTCCCAATCCTCAGCCCAACCTGAATCAGCTTCTCCAAAAACACAGTCGGAAGTAGAAAACACATATGTTCTATCCATTGATTAACCCCTGGGTTGTGGTTTGTGCAATAAAATGTCCCTGGTCCATCTAAAAGATTATGTCACTCAAATAGTTGCTCCGAAAAGTCCATCCATCGCCACCCCATCTCCACTCGGCCCATCAGGTGCTCCATATCTTCTAGCATATTATATAAATTGCAATAATTTTCCCAGTCCACACCAAAGCTTTCTTGTAGCTATAACATCGGGACATGAGCCAAGGACATTCAAGGAGGCAATGAAAGATGATGATTGGAAGAAATCTATGCAACAAGAAATCCAAGCTTTAGAAGAAAATCGCACGTGGACTCTTGAGCCTCTTCCTCCCGGCAAACGCATTTTAGGTTGTCAATGGGCGTATCGCATCAAATATATTTCCAACGGCAACATCGAGCATCTCAAATCTCGGTTGGTTTTCCCATCAAGAAGCCGGCATCAGTTACACTGAAACTTTTGCTTCGGTTGCCAAAATGACCACGGTTCGAGTCTTACTTGCCATCGTTGCTTCCAAAAACTGGGAACTTCATCAAATGGATGTGCACAATGCGTTTTTGCATGCCGACCTTGAAAAAGAAGTTTACATGAAACTTCTTCCCGGATTTCATAACTCTAATCCAAATCTTGTATGTCAATTGAGAAAATCCTTGTACGGCTTAAAACCAGGGCTGTCCTTGGGGGAGGGCGGGTCGAGCGCATGCCCAGGGCCCAAAGGAAATAGGGGCCCAAAATTTTGAAGTATATACTATATAATAGTAAAAAAATTAATTAAAAATACAAAAAAATCATTATATAATAGGACCCAATTATATTTTTTAGAATTATATTAAGAGCCCAAACATGTATTAATTAATTACATTGGACAATAAAATTTGTAAAAAGTTAATTGGTCTTTCATTTTATAATATTGCTTATTGTTTCTCTAAGTTTTTTTTATCCATTATTTATCTAAAAACTATTTTTGCCTACAAACCTTGATATATACTCTATTACTCATCTTCCACATACTATTTTGATTATTCCATCCGTATGAATTTTTTTTGTGTTAGAATATAGTATATTTCTTGTTATTAACTAAGAAAACTCCTACATTTTGAAAAACAATTACCAACTGTTGATCCAAACTCTCTCAGTGATTTGATAACGACCCTCTTTTATACTTAGTGAAAATTAAATTATTATATGTATTAGTGTTTCATCATCAGCGATCAGACTGAGTCTGATCAGTTATCGCTGATGACCTTTCTGTAAACATTTCATATGTATGTGTTTCACTTTCAGCAATCAAACTGAGTCTGTTCAGTCATCGCTGATCGTTTCCCATGTAACACAGTTAACGTAATCCCTGAAGACAAGTCTCGCGTCAATATAGTTCATAGCTGAATCGAAGACGAAGCCACTGAACAATAGATAAGTCTACTAATGACCTGATGCGGATATCAGCGAAGACCAGACGAATCTACTTACGCGAAGAAGCCTGAGGAAAAGCTTCAGCGATAGCTGAACTTCTTTATCTCTGGAAGAAGAGATACTCAGCGATCAACGATCACAAAGCTTATGCCTCAAGTTTTCTTTTGTCTTACCTTGCACAACCAGTACGATGTGTCAGAACGGACAAGTCTCTGCTACAAATCGTACAACAACTCTGTCAACTACACTGTTCATAAAGCGGCCAAAAGCATGTCTCCAAAAGTAAGACTCCCAAAGCCAATCTATGAATGCCACGTGTAAAGTACCCTGCCATGCATTTAATGCATAGGGTATAAATAGGAAGCTCACCCCTTCATCTGAAGGTGTGCTCAATCCTTGAACTCCATAATAGAAACCCTTGTTTTCTATCTCTCTAAAATCCCCCATTCTCTGAATTTCTTGTGCAACCATCTTAGTGTTTCTTAAGTTTGTTTAGATTGAGTCTGTCTTAATCTTATTCCGCAACAAACTTGTAAATTGTATTTTGATTTATCAATAAACAATTTATTAAACTTTAATTTCTGTGTTTGTATTCAACCCCCCCCCCCCCCCTTCTACAAACTTGTTAAGCACCTTCGGGACCAACAAGTGGTATCAGAGCAGTTTGTTTAATCTAATAAACAAGATCTTGCTGTATACTCTTTCTTGCTATTCTAAAATGGCACTAAACACAAACACAAACTACTATGATAATGGTTCACTTTCTAAACCTCCTCGATTTAGCAGAGATAACTTTTCTCTATGGAAAAATCGAATGATGCTATTTCTTGAAGGTGCGGATCCTACTATACCTGAATATATAGAAAACGGACCCTATGAACCTGTTAGAATTATAGCTGCGGTTCCCGCTACTGCCACCACTGAAGCTGTCCCTGAACGATATGTCATTAAGGAAATAAGACAGTGGAGTGATGAAGATAAAAAGAAGGTAGGCATAGATGCAAGAGCAAAGACCATTATATCAATGGCTCTGCCTGATGAAGTTTTCCATTCCATCATGCATCTAAAAACTTCTAAAGAAATGTGGGAAACCATATGTGTTCAATATGAGGGCACCACTGAAATCCAAGAGACCCGAAAGATTAACTTGGTAAGACAGTATGAAAGTTTTATCGCTGGTAAGAATGAATCTCTTTCTGACATTCATCAGCGGTTTAACTGCCTGATCATTGACCTAAGAACTGTTGGAAGGACCTATTCTAATTCTGAGGTCCTAACAAAATTCTTGGAAAGTCTTCCTGAAAGCTGGGACAGTTATTCAATATGTCTTAAGCTGACAAAAGACTTACATACTCTCTCTCTAAGCACTTTGTATGGAATATTGCTCAACTATGAGCAATCTAATCTCCTGAAGAAGAATCTTGTAAAAGATTCTAAAGACTCCAAAAGCACTGCTGTTGCTTTAGTCTCATCAGAGATAATTCCATCCCAGCGATCTACTCTCACCATCACTGAGTTAGATTCTGAATCTGAGGATTTATCAGACCCTGATCTTTCAGAGTTTAATGAGTCCTTAGCACTCTTGACAAACTCTTTTAAGAGATTTGCAAGAAAGAGTAACTTCCGAAGAAGTAAACCTCTCTCTCTTACTGAAAAGCCAAAATCAACTCCGGTTGATAAGGCTACAGCCACTTGCTATAACTGCGAAAAAATTGGACATTTTGCTAGTGAGTGCAGGTCGAAAAAGGTCTTCAAACCTTCTACCTCAAGAAGATCCAGTGATGACAAATACCATAAGCTGAAGAACAAATATCAAAAGCTGAAAAGCTATCAGCGAAAAGGTAAAGGTCTCATCGCTGAAGAACATGACTGGGCTGAATCAGAAGAATCATCTTCTGATGAAGAAGAAGTCGCTAATCTTTGCCTCATGGCTGAGATTAAAGAAGAAGTAGAAGAACCATCAGAACCTTCTATGAGCTACATATCATCTCAGGTATCTATCTCAACAAATCCCTCTCTGCCTGAAGCTGAGAGAAGTCGCGCTGTTGATGTGCTGACGATTGACCTTTATAATGCTCTAAACGACAAAACTCAAGCTGAAAATAAAAATGTTTATTTAACACAAGAGCTAGAGAAATGTCATGAAAAGATCAGTGAACTAAATCTTTTAGAAGAAAAGCTGAAAGATCAAGTCATTATAAATGAAATCATCAGCATTGAACGCGAACAAGCCATCGCTGCTCTAAAAGCAGAAAAGGCTCATGTTGAAAAATGGTGCAAATCATCAACAAAGATCTCTGAGATAATAAATGCTCAAACTCCTGAAAGTGATAGAACTGGTCTTGGTTTTTGGACACCCCAGGATGATCCTAAAGAAGAAAGTTCCTCGCTTAAGTTTGGAACTTTTGTCACATCTTTCTTTGACACTTCTTATAATCAATTCTATCCCTGTTCTTCTTCAAATCCCATCCCTGAGGAGATATCTGCAAGATCTAAGTCTGCAGATAAAGGAAAGTCTATTCTTCCTCCTCAGAAGGCTTCCAAGAAAACCAAACTGAAAGTTCCTTCCAAACCTTCAGTGGATAAACCTTCTAGCTCAGTGACAGAAATCTTTGATATCTGTCCTCCAAAGCTGAAGGTTGATCTAAAGCCCGTGAGACCTGAAGAAATAAAAATTCCTCCCAGATCTCGTGCTAAAGGCATTCTTGGAGCTGGACCTGCTCATCTTAAGTTTTCAAAACCTTTTGGTTATAAAACCACCATCAGATATAGAAAATGTTATCACTGTGGATTCACTGACCATATTGCGAGCAAGTGTCCAAATACCACCGAAGCTGATAAAACAGCCAAAGTGAAGAAAAATGCCTCTAAGGCAAATAAAGTCACCAAAGTTGAAAAATCAACCAAAGTGAAAAATACCACTAAGGTTAAGAAATTAACCAAAGTGAAGATTACCACGGAAGCTGAATCTTCATCAGCGGTGAAGACTGCTGAATCTTCCTTATCCACTAACTCTGAAGGACCCATTGAAAAGTGGGTACCAAACAACGCTTAATCTTCCTTATGTATGCAGGGATCAAAGGGCATCTGGTATCTTGATAGTGGATGTTCTCGTCATATGACTGGACAAAGAGACCTGCTCACTGAATACAAGGAAGAGAAAGGCCCCTCTGTTACCTTTGGTGGAAATGGAAAAGGATTTACCCGAGGGTTTGGTGTCCTCAGCAATGGGACAACTACCTTTCGAAGAGTCGCTTATGTAGATGGACTGAAGCACAATCTTCTAAGCATCAGTCAGCTATGTGACAAAGACTACGAAGTTCGCTTTTCTAAGAAAGCATGTTCAGTGGTAGATGAAAAAGGAAAACTTGCTCTCAGTGGTTATAGAAGAGAAAATGTCTATGTAATAGATATGAACTCTACTATCACTGATAACTTATGTTTTCTCTCTAAGGCCTCTTCTGATGTCAACTGGCTATGGCATAAAAGGCTCTCTCATCTAAACTTCAAAACCCTGAATTCTCTCTCATCTAAGGAACTGGTTTCTGGTCTTCCTCAGCACTCATATGCTAAAGAATCTCTCTGCTCAGCATGTGAAAAAGGAAAACAAACAAAAGCTAGTTTCAAATCGAAACAAGTTTCCTCAGTAACAAGTCCTCTTCAGCTCTTGCATATGGATCTATTTGGCCCTGTCAACATCCAATCAATAGCTGGAAAGAAATATACGCTTGTCATTGTAGATGAATATTCTCGCTACACCTGGGTTATTTTTCTTCGCTGTAAGAATGATACTCCAGAAGAACTAATATCTTTTGTCAAAAAGATGGAAGTGCTGAATAATCTTACTGTTCGATCAATAAGAAGTGATCATGGAACTGAATTCAAAAATAGTTCTTGGACAATTTTTTGAGAACAAGGGAATCTCTCACAACTTCTCTTCAGTAAGAACACCTCAGCAAAATGGAGTCGCTGAAAGAAGAAACAGAACGATCATAGAAGCTGCTAGATCAATGCTCAGCGATTCTCACCTCCCTACTCAATTTTGGACAGAAGCTGTAAACACTACATGTTTTACTCAAAACAGATCGCTGATAATAAAGCGATTTGGGAAGACAGCTTATGAACTCTTTCTTGGAAGGAAGCCTTCTATCAGCTTTCTTCATATCTTTGGTTGTCAGTGCTTTATCTTAAACAACAAAGATCAACTTGGAAAGTTCGACCCAAAAGCCGATGATGGAATATTTTTAGGATATTCCTCCATCTCCAAAGCCTACAGAGTTTTCAACAAGAGAAGACAAACCGTAGAAGAAACCATTCATGTCACGTTTGATGAAACGCGCTCAACGAACTCTAAACCAATCGCTGACAATGAAGAACTGAATACTTGGATGATCTCTCACTATAGAGAAACTGAACCCTTCTCAAATCATCAGCACACTGAAACTCCAGCTGCTGATGAAGAACCAAGTATCATACCTCCCATCGCTGAATCCACCTCATGGGTTTCAGCTGAACCTCTAAACACATTACCACCATCAAATCTGCCTTCGTCTGGAAACCTCTCTAGTGAACCTACTCAACAGTTAATTGCTGATGAACCTCAAACGTCCTCATCAGTAAACATCCCAATTGTTGATCCAACCTTTGAGTTAAGCGATCATGCTCCTGCTCAGCGATGGACAAGAGATCACCCAATAGATCAAATTCTCGGTGATCCAGATGCAGGTATTCAGACACGACGAAGCTCAGGTAATATCTGTCTCTTTGTAAACTTTCTCTCCTTAATAGAACCAAAGAAGACTGATGATGCCCTTAGAGATCCAAACTGGGTCAGCGCTATGCAAGAAGAGCTGACTGAATTTTCTCGAAACAAAGTTTGGAATCTCGTTCCTAGACCATCTGATAAAACTGTAATAGGCACCAAATGGGTGTTTAGAAACAAGTTAGATGAACATGGAACTGTAACCCGCAACAAGGCTCGACTTGTTGCTCAGGGATACAGACAAGAGGAAGGCATAGACTATGATGAAACCTTTGCCCCTGTGGCCAGGCTCGAAGCAATTCGACTATTCTTAGCTTATGCAGTCTATAAAGACTTCATCGTTTATCAAATGGACGTAAAATCAGCTTTTCTGAATGGAAAGCTGAATGAAGAAGTTTATGTAGAACAACCACCAGGGTTCTATGACCCTAAGCATCCAAATTATGTTTATAAATTGGATAAGGCTCTCTATGGTCTAAAACAAGCCCCTCGTGCTTGGTATGACACTCTCTCATCTTTTCTTATCTCTGAAAATTTTGAACGTGGCAAGATTGATAATACGTTATTTTTCAGGAAGATAAAAGGTCATATAATTCTTGTACAAATATATGTCGATGACATAATATTTGGTTCTACTAACCCATCTCTATGTACTCGCTTCGCTGAAAGAATGAAGAAAGAATATAAAATGAGTATGATGGGTGAGCTGACATATTTTCTTGGTCTTCAGATTAAACAATCTGACAAAGGTACTTTTATCTGCCAAGGTAAGTATGTTAAAGATATGCTAAAGAAGTTTGATCTCACACAAACTTCAGCGATGAAAACTCCTATGGCACCACCGCTGACACTTAACAAGGATCCATCTGGAAAACCTGTTAATGTCACTGCCTATAGAGGAATGATAGGCTCATTGCTGTATCTTACAGCAAGCCGACCTGACATCATGTACTCTACTTGTTTATGTGCACGCTATCAATCTGAACCCAAGGAATCCCATCTGATCGCTGTAAAGCGAATTTTCAGATATCTGAAAGGAACTCCTAACCTCGGTCTTTGGTATCCCAAAGACTCAGGGTTCGATCTAACTGGTTATTCTGATAGTGATTTTGCAGGCTGTAAACTTGACAGAAAGAGTACCACTGGTGGATGTCAACTCTTGGGAGGAAAGCTGGTAAGCTGGACAAGCAAGAAGCAAAATTCTGTGTCCACTTCCACAGCTGAAGCTGAATACGTAGCCGCTGGAAGCTGTTGTTCTCAAATCTTGTGGATGAGAAATCAACTATTAGATTATGACCTTCAGCTGTCAAAGATTCCTATCTATTGCGATAGCACTAGTGCTATCGCTATAGCAAATAATCCAGTGCTACATTCAAAGACAAAACACATAGAGATCAGATATCACTTTATCAGAGATCATGTGATGAATGGTGATATTGAACTTCACTTTATCCCTACTGACTTTCAACTTGCTGATATATTCACCAAACCTCTTGATGAGACAAGGTTCAACTTTCTCATCAGTGAGCTTGGAATGCTGAACCTCGAAGAATAATTCTTCAGTGTTCATGTATTGTGTCAGTAATCAAAAGTACCTCTCATCTTTCTCTCTGATAAACATTCTGACTCTCAGGTCTGTTTTTCTCCTTTCCATCAAAGACGTTTTTCTTCAAAATATAAACTTTAATCACTGAACTTTCTTCAAATGATTAAAAGTTTTTTTTTAAAAATACATTAATCACTGATATTTCTAGTCAGTGATCCTTTAAAAGGAAAATCTATCCCTATCTTTACTATAAGGGATACTTTTTAAAAGGAAAATCTATCCCTATCTTTACTATAAGGGATACTTTTAAAAAGGAAAATCTATCGCTGACTTTTCTTCAGTGATCATTTCAAAACGGACAAATGTACAGTCTCTCTCTTCTATGACGTCATTTGAACCGACAATCCACGACATGCCTTTTCTGACACGTTCATCCGTTGCCCTTCTATCCAATCAACTTCGTGGAACGTGTCAATGTCATGATGATCCTTTCTTTTCCCGCTTCATTCTCTCTCTTCTCTCTCTTCGTATAAAAGGAATTCTTCTCTCCTTTATACGGTTTACGCTTTCAAAACTTTCAAAGCAAGAAACATTCTCTCAAGAACACTCAAGCAAGTAAACCCAGAATATTGAATCTGCAACTCTTTTTCTTCAAGATACACAGGTTTATTTCATGTTTATATGCTTTGTTCGTATGCTTTTTATTCTTTTTAAAATCCTACTCGTTTTCTATGGATTTTATAAAACGTTTTTAAAAAAAAAAACTAAAGATCATTCTTTCTGATTTTATGTTTTTCAATAAAAACCTTTTGGTTTTAAAGTGTTCTTCATTCTTTCTACCCAGAACACTATTTTTCTCCTAAAAATAACTTGATAATTTTCCAGTTTCCCTTCTTCTATGGAAACTGGTAATCATATTATTTTTAATCTAAATCATTTCTTCTATTATGCCTCTTTCCATAACAGAAATGACACAGTCTTCAATCGTTGCTTCCAAGCATGTACGATTCGCTCTCACTGAAGTTGAGATTACTAAATGTAATCATTTGGCCAGACTCGAGTTCAAAGCTGACAAATACCCACATCTGGTGGAAGCTGCTGAATTCCTCAAGCAGTCATGCATAGCTTACGCGATCACTGTGGATCCTAAGCCCTCCAAGACTCTACTCCAGCAGTTCTGGTTCACTGCTGATGCAACTGAACTCACCAACAAGAAAGGTGAACGAGTCCCTGCTATCTCGTTCAGCACGGAATTGGGGCCAGGGAGCATGACCGCTCTTAGCCTCAGGAAATCTTTAAGATTCCCTGACAAACCAAAGAGTGGGTTCGACGCACTCCCCACTGATGATGAGCTGATCTCATTCCTGGACGCAATGGGCTATTGTTGGGAAAACAAACCAAGATCTTCTATTCCCAACAAGAAGCTCACCAAGATCCTAAAAGCTCATATGCCATCACAACTGAACTTTATCTTCTCGCACATAATTCAGTGCATGAGTGGGAAGAGTGGTTCGCTGGATCAAGCCAGCAAAACACAACTGCAGATGGCCTACTCCGTTATCGCTGGTCAAAACTTTGACTACGCCACAGCAATCTTTGAAGATCTGAGGTCGAGATTAGAGAAGCCTAAACGAGATCCCAAGATCTCGTACGTACGTTTCATATGTACGTATATCAAGTTCCTCTATCCCAACACCTATCCCACCAAAGATGATGGCACCTTTGCCAGGGTAGGTCAACGATCACTGGAGGTCAAGCCACTCGCCGACGAGGTAAGTATCTCTCTCCTTCGCTCTCGTCTCTCTCTCCATTCTTCTTCATCTTCAGCGACCACGCAGACGGTTCCTTCGTCTGCTATCCCTGTCGCTACCACTACTTCCAAACGACCATCAGCTAGTCCGATTGGTCCTTCCAAAAAGGCCAAAAAGACTAAGGAAAGTACACCCTCTAGTACTATACCTGAGGGAGCTTCTCAACAAGCTACCTTAGATGCATTTGTGGGTCTTTCCTCCACAACTTCAGCAGTCACTCATACTGCCGTGTCAGCGATCTCACTCGCTGTCACATCATCAGTAACCCCACCTACTATCTCATTCACTGAGATTAACCCCATCCCTACTTCTATCCCCAAAACTCTTCCTTTTTCTCCTCACTTGGTCTCTGAACCCGCTACCTCTTCTTTCCCTATAGGACCTGAGAATCAAACTTTTGAGGAATCTATGCAGTTCTACAAAATGTTTGATACGTCAGGTACACCTATAATCCTAAACACTTCTCTCCCCCCCTCTCCAAATAAGCCCATATCTGAACTAACATTATTTTCAGGTCCTAGCTTGGCGTCTGTTGACACGCATGTCAACAGTCTGGGAGAAAAGGTGGACGCACTCACCAACACCATCAATGAAACCACCAGCGCCGTCAATCAGGCTGGTGAGGAGCTGAAGAAGTTGACCGCCACTTGCTCATCTAAAGCTGAGAACTCCCAACTTTCAGCTGTTGAAGAACAAGTCGTCCAACTCAGAGAGTCCTCTCGACTCTTTCAAGGGCGATTTGAGTCTCTTACCGCTGAAGTTCAGGGTCTATCTTCAAAGGTTGACCTCTGCACGTCCCTTCTTCAGCAAATTTTACAGAAAGTGAATGCACCAGCTCCAGCGCTGCCTCCCTCCTTCACTGAAGATGATCGTACCAACCTCAACATCGCTGTGGAATTCATTCATGATGCCACGTGCGACATCCCTGCGGTTGAAGACCGGATTAAGCGTCTGGAGGCTGACGTTCAAGTGCTAAAAGCTTCAACAGCTACTCCAGCAGCTGAACAATCCCCTACCGCTGATAATGACAAAGTGGGGGAGAAAACTGAAGAAACTTCTATTGCTGCTGCTGGGGATGCTAAGACTCCAAAAGAACCTCCCTCTCAATCTGAGGGGGAGAAGGCAAAAGAATCCTCATCAATTCACTCTATTCTCTTTGAAGAGGATGAGGAAGAAGACGATGAAGAGGAAGATGATCTAGATCTTGATGATCAAGAAAAGGATCAGCCCTCCGATGACGACGACGACGATGAAGACCAATCTATGTGGTTCTCTAAGCCGAACGTCGCATCAGGGACAACTTCGCAAGAGGTTGTCAAAACAGGGGTGAGAGGTGATACATCTTCAAGTGTTCCTTCGCAAAGCAAAGACAAGCAACCGATCGCTGAAGAATGCTTGAGGACTGGATCACAATCTGAGGGGGAGCATCCTTCTCAGGTATGTCTTTCAATTGTACCACTCTCCTACTCTTTCCAAACCCCTATTTCTTTCTAGCCTTTATCTCTCTCGTTCTAAAAATACACTTATCCCTTCTTTCCCTCTTTTTCTATCTAGACAGTTCTCACCCCTGCTTAAGGGTTCTGAACTACAAATAATTCCAGCTACTATCGCTGAAGAAATAATCCCAATCTCTATCGCTGAGATTGATGAAGAAGAAGAAGAAGATTCCCTGGTCCATCCAGGAAGGCCCTCTCGACCATCTCATTGGTCAGAGGAAGTGGTGAAGAAAAGAGTTGAAATGATCGCTCAACTAGAAAGTCAACGGCTGAAAATCCCTCTTCAAACATCCACAGAGCTCGACTTCCTCACTGAAGCTGAAAGAGAAGAATCTGCCAAAGCTGAGAAGCTGATCGCTGAATGCAAACGAGATGCCCAACTCGCTTTAAAGATTCAATCTTCTCAAGTCAAGGACAAAAAGCTGAAAAGCAAACCTGTGGAAGTTCAAGCTGCACTACTGAAAGAAATTGAAGAGGAACGCTCCAAAGAACAAGAGATCAACGATAAGTCTATCGAATGGTGCAAACAAAAGATGGATTATCGTTCTGATCTTCTTCCAATATCAGCCGTGACTATCTCTGGTCGCAAGAAGAAAGATCAACTCTCAGTGACCATGGAGATTACCAGAGAGGATGGAACCCAAAAAGCAATGTACGTATCAAAACTTGAGAGCTTCGGATTTACGGAATGGTTAGAGTTCTGGGATGCGCTGAAGAAATCCAAATCTACATACAGAGGCTACGTTGAAGGACTTCTTGAAGCCCTCATAAATAGAGTCGTTTCTGTACTAAAGCTGCCATCTCCTCTTCCTCCCAAATCTTTGAAACTCAAGAGAAAAATTGGGTCCTCCTCCTCTGAAGATGTCTCCATCATCAGGAATGAAACTTCTATCAAATTTTCAAGAGATGCATTGTTTGGTCCTCCTCCCGATCTTTCAGTTCTGGACTTATCTCTGCCTCCTGGTGGTCCTTTCCAAGCTGGTCAAGTAATTGACAATCCTTATGGAATATTCTTCAGAGATGATGATGAAGAACTCAGATTTCAAAGAATCTCTGAGATTCCTATCTGTCCTCTGAATCATCTCAAGGATCTCTTATGCTTATGGTGTGACTTCTTCCCTGCTGCTGAAGAAATTAAAGAAATTATCAGTCAAGAATCTTTGGAACGAAGACAGAAAGGAGAAGAAATACCTGAGTATATGATCAATCCTCCTAAATCTTCTTTTAATAGCTGATAGATTAGTTTTCTTCTCTGTAATCTGTTAGTTATACTTACAGTAGTTAGTTACTCACTTGTACTTATGTTTTTCATATCTTGTAATTCCATCCCTGAATTAAATGAAAATCGCAGTGATGTACTTAACCCTATCAGTACTGTAAAAGATCCCTCAAAATAGTAATTGGGACATGCATTCTATGAGTCCTTTTTATTCCTATATTTTGAATCAAAGTAATTTTCTTTTGTTACTTTGTCATTATCAAATAGGGGGAGATTGTTGATCCAAACTCTCTCAGTGATTTGATAACGACCCTCTTTTATACTTAGTGAAAATTACGTTATTATATGTATTAGTGTTTCATCATCAACGATCAGACTGAGTCTGATCAGTTATCGCTGATGACCTTTCTGTAAACATTTCATATGTATGTGTTTCACTTTCAGCAATCAAACTGAGTCTGTTCAGTCATCGCTGATCGTTTCCCATGTAACACAGTTAACGTAATCCCTGAAGACAAGTCTCGCGTCAACATAGTTCATAGCTGAATCGAAGACGAAGCCACTGAACAATAGATAAGTCTACTAATGACCTGATGCGGATATCAGCGAATACCAGACGAATCTACTTACGCGAAGAAGCCTGAGGAAAAGCTTCAGCGATAGCTGAACTTCTTTATCTCTGGAAGAAGAGATACTAAGCGATCAACGATCACAAAGCTTATGCCTCAAGTTTTCTTTTGTCTTACCTTGCACAACCAGTACGATGTGTCAGAACGGACAAGTCTCTGCTACAAATCGTACAACAACTCTGTCAACTACACTGTTCATAAAGCGACCAAAAGCATGTCTCCAAAAGTAAGACTCCCAAAGCCAATCTATGAATGCCACGTGTAAAGTACCCTGCCATGCATTTAATGCATAGGGTATAAATAGGAAGCTCACCCCTTCATCTGAAGGTGTGCTCAATCCTTGAACTCCATAATAGAAACCCTTGTTTTCTATCTCTCTAAAATCCCCCATTCTCTGAATTTCTTGTGAAACCATCTTAGTGTTTCTTAAGTTTGTTTAGATTGAGTCTGTCTTAATCTTATTCCGCAACAAACTTGTAAATTGTATTTTGATTTATCAATAAACAATTTATTAAACTTTAATTTCTGTATTTGTATTCAACCCCCCCCCCCCCCTTCTACAAACTTGTTAAGCACCTTCGGGACCAACACCAACTATATGAGACGACCCAACTTATATCTATATTTAGGATTTTAGAACTATCTTTTTTTTTCTCCAAAAAGTATTGACTCCTTATTACCTAATATTAAGTGCATGAATCTTAAGTACTCTCTTATTTCTAAAACAATAATAAGATCTCAAACTAGAGCCAACATGGACTTTTGATTATAAGATTGATGGTTCTTAAAATGTTTTTTTTCAACTCTAAAAGTTTAAAATTGTGATAAAAACCATCAACATCAACATCAACATCAGGAAACATGTGAAAACTCAACTAATTTATTTTGATTTACTTAAAGTGTTACTTCGAATGGTCAACGTAATGACCTCAAATGATTTCAATCTATATATTAAAGGTATATCATAAGACATGCCTTTGATGGTGGAACGGATTAACGATGTTATGTAAAAATGATATGGTAGATAATATTAATTTAGAAATAATTATTGATTGATCTTGCGCTTGGAATACCAGGAAAAAACGATTTTACATAAATTATTAGTATTTCTTGAATTCAATGTTATTTTTGATGATATAAACAATATATTGAAAATAAATTTGTAGTTATCGAGGGCCTTTTTTTACATCTCGACCAGGGCCTAAAAATGTTAGAAACGGGGCTGCTTAAAACAATCCCCACGATGTTGGTTTGCTAAACTTGTCATGGCCTTGAAGAATTATGGGACTATTCCTTGTTCACTTATTCAAGTGGCGAAATTCAAGTCAATGTACTCGTCTATATTGATGATTTACTTAGCTCCGGAAACGACTCTACTGCATTACAAACTTTTAAGGCTTATCTAAGTGATTGCTTCAAAATGAAAGACTTGGGCACCTTAAAGTACTTTCTTGGCATAGAAGTGGCTCGCAGTTCCACTGGCATCTTCATGTCCCAACGCAAATACACTCTTGACATCATCTCTGAAATAGGTCTGTTAGGTGCAAAACCATCACACTTTCCTATTGCACAAAACCATAAACTTGGTCGCGCAACAAGAGATGTTCTTGTAGAACCCAAACAATACCGTCAACTTGTAGGTCGCCTTATTTACTTAGCTGTTACTCGCCCGGATCTTGGTTATTTCGTACAGATTTTATCGCAGTTCATGCAAGCTCCTTGGGTTGAGCATTGGGACGTAACTTTAATAGATGTTTGTTACTTAAAAGGGTCTCCTGGTCAAGGTATTCTTTTACGCTCCGATAGTGACTTGTCATTGCAAGGATGGTATGATTCTGATTGAGCTTCCTGCCCCATTACTCGACGATCTCTCTCTAGTTGGCTAGTCTTTCTTGGCCGTTCTCCCATCTCATGGAAAACTAAGAAGCAACACATGGTTTCACGCTCTTCTGCCGAAGCCGAATATCGCTCTATGGTTGCGGTAACATGTGAACTCAAATGGTTAAAGGGACTAGTTTTGAGCCTTGGAATCAATTGTAACACTCTCAAAATATGCGGAAAATAAAATTTGAAATTCGACAATATACTGTTTGAAAATAGGATAATTCCATCACCCTAAAGTAGGGGATAATTTAAACCTGTGAATAAAGGGTAAACCATTTCAGAACCCAAGAGTATCATCCCAAACGGGGTATAATGTGTGGTAATTACAACCCAATAAACGAAGCATAAGACGACAACCTACTAATCTACAAGGAGTAACTAGATTATGGTCGGGTGTCGCTATACTTCAAAAATGTGTGTCTTCCAAAATAATCAGCATGTTGGTCACTACATATCTTCCCAAAAAGACCACTCACGACCCCAAGGTCGTTCCCTCAATCCCGATGTGCCCCACCGCTAGGATAGCCTGTCAAACACGACAATAAGAACAAGTGTTAGGCTAAGGCCTAGTGAGGATAAATCAAACAAGGATTAAATAACTAAACCCATTCGAAGTCTCACGAAGTATGTAGCCATGAGCTAAAACCAACAAACCAAATAAACCATTAGTGATTAGATATGATACAAATAACACCAATCACATATTGAGCTCAACTCCTCTAAGTCTATTGCTCGAAAACATCAAGTCAACCCCTCTAGGTCTATTCTTGAGAGTTCCAAAGCGGGGAACTCTAGCACAAGGGAATTACACCTTACTGCCCATGAGACGTTGCCCGACCGTATAGGTCCACACCTTACTTATCATGGTGACCCGATGCCTATTCCGTGCTAAGTGGTAAATCCCAATGCCCAAAGCGGGGACATAGGGACACCGTGCCTATGGATCCATTGCACTAATACTAAATACCAATAAATAGCATACACAATGCTCATATAAAACATAGGTATAGATAAAGCACATACAAGGGTTACCAACATACAAAGCTTAACACCCAAGTGGGTGAACTTTCCATAATAATAATCCACCTTTAAAACATTATACTCGTTCTACATATAAACCAACATTATGATTATTTCACCAAATACTTGTTTTTCCCAAATAGAACCCAACACTTCCATTTAAGGCACCACAACCCAAGAAATCAAAGTGGTTTGTCAAAGGAGTGGAGGTTAAAGCATCACCTCTTTTATACTTGAGATATTCTCTTCACATTTTCACTTAGGTTACCAAACCCTAGTATTTCCCAAAATCCATATCTAGGTCTAAAAATCAAGAAAGACCAAAGTACAAGAGATATACACATATATTAAAGTTAGAAGAAGAGAAATGAGCTCACCTTGCAAGGATTATACAAAACCCTAGATGTAGATATTCTAGAGGAAGGAAGAAGAACCCTTGAACTTGAAGCACCAAGCCCTAAATCACAACTACCACCTAGAATCAAAACTGAAAACCATAAATGAACATCCTATCCAAGAAGCATTCAATGAGAGGAGGTGAAAACCCTACCTTTTGCTCTCCAAAAACGTCCACAAGGAGCCCCCAACAAAACCAAATGAGTTAAAAACGGGTTGGTGAGTATTTAAGGGCCTGGAGCCCATCGGCGACCTTGCCCCGCGACTATGACACTGTCATAGTCGCTTGGTCACAATCGCACACGCCCAAGGAGTCTCGGTACCATCCTGGCGACAATGCCACGCGACAATGACACATGTCATAGTCGCTGGCATAGTCGCCGTCCTCACCCCACCCACGGTACGTCCCTCGCGACTTTGCCCCGCGATAATGACCTTTGTCACAGTCGCGGGCATTGTCGCCCAGACTTGCCAAAGTCTGTTTTTCGCCCCAAAACAAACCTGTAAACACATGCCCCTTTCGCTAGGTTCGATAACAACATTTAAGATCAACTTAGCGACGTACCGGAATTGCGGGTGTTACATCAATCATCCCAAATCCATTCCTCTATTTTGTGATAGTCAATGTGCCTTTCACTTGGCTAAAAATCTGGTCTTCCATGAACGCACAAAAACACATTAAAGTTGATTGTCATTTTGTTCGTGACGCGATTCTTGATGGCATGATAGAACCTTCTTTTGTGACAAACAACGAGCAACTAGCCGACATTTTCACCAAGGCTCTTGACAAATCCAAGTTTGATCTTATGCTTTCCAAGTTGGGCATTTCTAATCCCCATGCTCCAATTTCGGGGGGGGGGGGTAATTGGAGGTCTCCCGGTTCAAAAAGGAAGTTATAATGATCTCCATGATTTAAGGAGTTTTAGAGGCTATTCTTTATCTTGATTATCACTCCCTGTTTTAGTTTCCTTTCAGGATTGTGTTTTATGCTTTCCTTACGTTTATCTTCTTTTGTATTCCCTATATAAAGGAGGCTCTAATTATGAAATAAATCCAAGCAAAACATTGTTCTCAAAAGCACTAAAGTTTATATTTAGATTTAGGGTTATGGATTTACATGAGTTATGTATAACAATAACTTTTTTTATAAATTTGTAATGGAATTGATCGATTGGTGAAGGAAAACAAGTTGAATCGAAATCTCTTATGAATTCTTTCTATGAATCGGAGTCTTGTGGTGGTTGAGTGTTAAAATGGAGATATGGAGCCTCTGTTCTCGTTGTTGGTGGCTTTTCAACGTGTATGTCGGGAAATGTGTGTATACATATAGATAAATAGATATAAATCTGTATGTGGAATTGAAGACTTTTTGAATGGAAATGGAAGATGGGGGAAAAAGCTTGGGTATAGTTTACCGTAGTGACAAGGAAAACAGACGATAAAAATCAAACGAAACTTGGTTTACAAGGCGGAGGAGGGCAGAGCATTTGGATGCTAGTGGAGGCATCTTGACATACTTTGTTTTTTTTGGGGGTGCTGGTCCTCACATGCGTATCTATGCATATATACAAACAATTAGAGGTGGCCAAAAACCGGATACAGGTCGGGCTAGGTCGGGCCCAATCGGTCGTGGGCCGAAACAGTGTGGGTCGGCAACCAGTTAAGCCGTAACTAGTCTCGGTTTGGTTACAGTTATGGGGGTTCAGTTTAAGGCCCAGTTAAGGTTAATATTTTCCGGTTTTGGATAACCGGGTCTCAGTTCTGTTATGGGCCGAGCCCAAAATCGGTTAAGGCTTGATTTTTTTAATAAAATTTTAAAATGCTTAATTAAACTTGAAAAAAAAATTTTGGGTCACTCAAATACACTTTAAAAATACGTTTTATTATACTTTCGAGTTAATTACATCAGTTATAAAACAAAAAATACACTTACATATTCCCCTCATTCCATGTATTGAAGAGTCCCGTACTTTTCAAGTCTCTGAAGAGTCGTTGGTTCATCTAGGTCGTCAATGTTGAGTTCTTCATTCTTATTTCTTGTACGGGTGTTCAAAAAAACCGTTGGACCGCTCAAACCGGTCGAACCAAGTCAAACCAGACCGTTTTTGGCAGTTTGAGCGGTCTGACGGTCTGGTTCGGTCTGAAAAATAGCCAAACCGCTCGGTTTGGTCTACAGTTTGACTCTTTTTTTGAGCGGTCTGGACCAAACCGACCGCCAAAAATACGCAAGTTTTAATCATACTTAGTTTTCATGTTGTAGGCTCAACTTTTATGGCTCAGTTAAAAGAAGTTCATCAAAAAGTTATGTCTTTAGTTTTCATTTTCTCAATTGATTGTGTTATCTAGATTGACAAAATTTTAAGATCCATTGCAAAAACAAATCTAATTCAAATCGTCTTTCGACTTTCTCAATATTTGTCCAAAATTCAACCATTGTTGGTGGACTTATTTAATTTTTTTTTCACATTGCTCAATGTTTTTTTTTAATTTAATATATAAACGTTCTTTTATAATTTGATATACTATTTTTTAATAATGTTATATTGTATAAATTTTGTTTTGTATATAGAATTTATGTTTTTTTAGTTTAAAGTCCATAAGAGGCTCAAACCGCCTAAACCGATCAATCCAGACCGCCTTTTTGTGGTCCGGTTTGACCGGTTTGGTCACTTACTATCAAAACGCTCGGTTTGAAAATTTTCTTAAACCACCATTTGTGGTTTGGTTTGTGGTTAGGGGGTTAAACCGTCCGAACCGGACCGAGAACACCCCTAATTTCTTGAAAACTAAGTGAAAATGAAAAGACCATTTTACATGGGTTAGCCGGGTTAAAGGCATTCGAATAACCCAACCCATGTTTACGGTTTGAAAAATCTCAACACACTGCAATTAAAACTACAACCTAACCCAACCCAACTGGTGCAGGTTGAATCTAACTAAGTATTTGTGTTTCAAGGAAGTAAAATTAAAAAGAGAACATACCAAAACCAAGAACAAACAGGGTACAAATTGATTCTGCAAATGCTAGGTTCAACTATTCAAAAGGGGAAAACAATTCATCATATTATTGCACAATCAAGATTTTTATAGATAGTAGTTGTTTAAACAATACAGAAGAATCAATATGAAGATTTGAAGACCAAGGCCACTCCAATTGCACCGAATCGATCATCGATGGAGCAGAGCATGAAGACTGAACGTGGATTGTGTGGAACAAGATAGATTGGAATTGGAGGTGAACACGGAATTGATTGAAGGTGATCTACGATTTTAGTGGCCTCGAAGTCGAACAAGAATAAATTTGTAACAATAATCGTTCGTTGTTTGATAAACTAAGCAAAAGAAATCGCAACCACCCATCAAATCAAATTCAACGATTCCCTTCATGCTCAAAATTCAAACAAAACTAGTTCAGATTAAACATGAACAACGCCATCACAAAAAAATCAAAACCAAATGGACAAACAAACACATCTTGATTATATAATAGCAGCAATAGAAATACATATATAGTAGCAAAACATTACATATAATATAACCAGTCGTTCTTCAGATTCAAACCAAAATGCTCACAGAAACAAGATCCAGATCGATTATTCATAGAAACCTAACCACATCTGGTTTCACGCCACCTGAACCTGAATCAACTTGGGTTTTTTGGGCTCCGGTGGAGGGAGTTTCTCAACAGTTACCGTAAGAACTCCGTCTTGACAGATCGCAGATATCTTCTCCGTGTTAGCATTCTCCGGCAACGAAAACTTCCTCATAAACTTACCAATTCTCCTCTCCATCCTCACATACTTCACTCCTTCCTTCTCTTCCTCATTTTTCCTCTCTCCACTAATCACCAACACGTTCTCCTCCTCCACCTGGACCTTGATATCGCCGGATTTGAGACCCGGCATGTCGACGATGAAGACGTAAGAGTTGGGATACTCCTTCACATCGGCCGGAGTTGCAGCCATTGCTCTGGCGTCACGGACGTAGGCTCGAGTAGGTCCGGCGTTGCTTGATTTGTTGTTATTGGCGTCATCGGTGGCTTCGAGGATGTGGTGGAGGTCGCGGAAGAAAGGGGTGTCGAAACCCATCAAACTGATATCCATTGATTTCGAGTTGTTGTTGATCGATGATCTTGCTACGAGCGAGTTGAAATGAGTTGCAATTGAGATGTTACTGGTGATGAAAGAAGGTGATTTGGATGGTGAATTTATAGGAGGGAGGGAAGAAGAAGAAGCAGCAGCACAGGGGAAGAGGTGGGTTCTGGAAGGAGAAACGAGGATGTTCTAGTAGTTTCTTTTGACGTCTGGAAGGTTAGGGAAGTTTCTAAACCGTTAACTGAGTTGGATTTGTGTTGTGACTATTGTGTAGCTTTTTTTTAGGAAAAATCAATTGTAAAAGTGGAAATAAAAGATATTGAATTTTTTAATGTAAAAATAAGATTTTTTTTTTAGTTTTAATATGCATTTTTGTCGTTTAGTAAATAACTTCCAAGAAATTTAAATGCCCTATTTACTTATGATTTTCTTTTCTTTTAGGGTGCGTTTGGTATGCAGACGAAACATGACAGAACATGACAGGATAGGACAGATGTCCAGCGTTTGGTAAAACAGGATATGACAGGACAGAACCGGTTAAAATGACCAATTTACCCTTGATGAGTTTTCTAATGTTTTTTTATTAAATAATCAATATAAGCTTCTACATAATATAATTAAATATAAACAAATTGCCTAAACAATGTTTATAGTACCATAGAATCAATTTTATGAACAATGTTATCACCATCAACATTGTTTCCACTTCTCATGATATTTACAGCATCATAGAACATAGCAGATTAGAAACATAGCAAATCATAAACAAAAAAAAACTTGCAGGTCCCAAACATAGTAGATCAGAAACGAAACAAAAAAAACCCAGATCAGAAACAAAAAAAAAAAAAGAAACCAATCGGTGGCTTTTTGGGGTAGCAATCGGTGGAATAAACCCAAAAAGTCGAGATTTGCAGGTCCATAAACCAAAAAAACAAAAAAAATTGGGTAGCAATCGGTTGAAAAGCCGAGAATCGGAAACCAAAAAAAAAGTTGCAGTCCTATGGATGGAGTAGCAATCGATGGGTTGTATCTGATAGATTAAGAAGCGACGCCGACGACCGGTGAGAAGCGGCGCCGACGACCGGTGAGAAGTCGTCCGGTGAGAAGCGGCGCCGACGACGACCTGAGGAGAGTTTCTATCTGAAGCAACTGACGACGGGTTGTATCTGATAGATTGAGGCGTGTCTTTAGGTTCAAAATTTTCAAGGGTATTTTTGTAAAATGATAGCTTGTTCAATCTTGTTCTAGGGGGGTAAAGGAGAACACGCGTGTCCCATGGTTGTTCTAGTTAGTTCCATTTTGTTCCACATGTGGTCATACCAAACATGGGACAGGTGTGTTCTGTTATGTCCTGTCCCAACCTGACCACCATACCAAACGCACCCTTACGGGCTGTTTGATTGGTTTTCCATTAAGTTCTGTATGGATAAAGTTGTCTGTGTGGATTAATCTGTCTGTATAGATTTAGAAGGTTTTAATTTGAGAGAGTTTTTTCATAGATTGGAAGGAACATGTTTTTAATGAGAGGGACTGGTTTGGAAAAAACTTGGCTTTCTGCATAAAGCTCCCCCTTGAAATCTTACTGAATAAGTCACTTTCTATATCATTAAGCCACTACCAAACAGTCATATATAGCTGACTGAATAAGTTGTGAGTCTCATTAAGCTGCAAACAAACAGACCTTAGTGTATTATTTCTTTTTTGAGTACTCTATAATTTTAGTCCATCTTGTTTACACCCAACAAACTTCATTAAGTATAAGAATCTTCACTATGGTTTGCATTTTGTTAAGAAAATGGTTCCTTCAGCTAACTCAGTTACCAAATATCCGTTAAATAAATTATTTTTTCGTTTTTTACTTTTTTTTTTTGTTATTTTATGTTTTGTCTTTTACCCATAAATGCATCACACCCACCCCTTCCCCTCACCACAAACACCTTCTTATCCGGTCAGTATTGGCTAGCAATAACCTTCCTTCTTTTCTGGTCACTATTCACCGACAATAACCTCGAATCGGACTCCATTTCTCCTAAACCCCAAAAATGAAAGCTCTAATTCAAGGAGTATAAGTCGGGACAAATCCTTTTATGGAGAAGAATCGATGAACAAACTACTTTTGGGTTTTGATCACATCCTACTATCCACCATAATCCTGAGTCACCACCATAAACATCTCCACACCTACCCATCTCCCTTGTTGCTCCAATGATCTCTCTTATTGAGTAGGTTATTGTGTGTTCTTTAGGGGAGGGACTTGTTCTTAAATGTGGTTAAGATTTTGAGGATGGCGGAAAGTGACAGGTGGAGGTGTGGAGGTAACAAAAAATTGGGTCCTATGAAGGCAATGGCCAAAGAAACTAATTTTTATCATGTACAGGGGAATAAGGGATAGTGGGAGAGAGTGGTGAGCTTCCATCTCCATCTCCAGGAAACCGTTCTTCGGAGCTTTCGTCCAACTCTTCAAGAAACAGTATGTGCGTGTATATATTATTAATATATATACAGGGGCAGGTTCAAACGAGAAACTAAACATTTTTTTATATGAAGTAACCACACCGCTATCGCAACAATCGTTAACTGGTTTCCAACAACTTATATGAATCCTACAATTTTACTAGGAAAAATGTCGATTTTAAATTATTAATTTGTAAAAAGAAAAAAAGAGCGGATCAAGACGGCTACTCTCACAAACCATATCAAAATCCATCATCATACTTCTCACACAACCAAATTGAAACCCAAATTGGAACAATGACAAGGAGCATATAAAATATAGGAAACCATATTAGAGCAGTGGCGATGGTAAACCATATCTGATCTACGGTGACGATGATGAACGTAGGCGTAGATAGGAGGTGACGAACATGAGTTTAAGGCAAATAGAAGTGATGATGACGAGACATAGGGGGTGTCAAAATGGGTGTGTCATTTGAGAGAATTATTACACGTTTTTCACAAAGGGTTTTTTTAAACAAAAGGGTAGAGTTGGAAAAATAATGGTCGACTCCATAAAACTCACTCTCATGGGCTTACCAAATAAGTCGGTGTCCATATGATTAGGCCATAAATAAACAACAACGTATGGATTACCAAATAAGCGATATATACCATACAACTTAAGCCACTTCCAAATGGGTCCTAAATTTTAAACAAATAGAGCACTCAGAGCATCAACATTAAGTTTTTGACAACCCGTGAAAATCAACCAGAATCATCTCATTAGTTTGATTTTAATCTATCCTATATATTGTTTCACATGTTCTGTTCTTGTGTGTATTTTTCAAACCTTTCTCTTCTATCTCTCATTTATCCTCTCCACAGGAACCTTGTGAACAAAATTACGACATGAACACTTATTTTTATTACACATTGTGAACACTAAAACACAAGCATAAAAAACTAAAAAAACTATAAATCCTTAAACCATTGTGAACAAAATCAATAATCAAATTTGAAGAATCGTCAAGCATCTCCAATGAACCCAAAAACAAAACCCTAGAGTATCACGATGTGAACCACTATCAAATATAATGTTTCAATTAAACATTGTGACCACATGTTTTATTACATATTGTGATCACCTTGTGAACATGATGTGTTACAACACCACCCAAAACAAAAAACCAAAAAAACTACATATTCCTAAAAACATTGTAAGGTCTTGAATACAGATTTGTGAACAATGAATTATTGCTTTTATGGGGGAGTTTCGGATATGCTATTTATGGGGGATAAAATTAGTTAAATTCTTTTATAAGTTGTATTTTCTATTACTAAATTATTCTTTTATATTTATTTAATAAATAACCTAATTATCTTAAATGAATGGTTCACGATAGATCTTATGGATCTCACAAGTTCTAAGGGTTCTCATTTGATTAAGCTTTTTGTCGTGTAGTTTATGCAACCTTAAGATTCATGCAAACATATCTCAATGCAAGTATACATCCTGATTTATCATCGTTTTTTCAAACAAGTAATAACAGTAAAAATATCGAATAGTGGTCCATAGAGAGGAATAGTAAAAGTTATTCAAAAGTCCAATCTTTAATAGCCAACTTCAGATGGCGAAATCACGGAAATTAGTAGTAAAAGAATACACAGAAAGATTATAGCACACAATCCTTTAGTACCACGAAATGGTGTTATAGCACTGTCACATTTTTCAACTATTTGCTCAGACGGCCTCCCTAGAGTTCATACATGCCCACTCTTATCGCAACACAGTATTACTTTCCTACACCATATGATTATAATACTTGTCAGGTACTGTTGTGTCATAAAGACAACCCCAAAAAAGGCTATATTAAATGGAGGAAAACACATGTATACATACTCATCCCATATCGTCTGTAAACAAGTAATAATTGTAAGAATACCAAGTTATGGATCCTCAAGGACAATGAAGGAAGAGATTCCAACAAGTTGATCTTAAAATAGGATTTCCAAAAGGTGAATTCGGAGAAATGATCTTTGGTTTGAGTTAACAATCTACTAAGTAATGACAATAATAAAGAAAGCATGGGTGCAAATTCACATTGAGATTTCAGAAAGGAAAGTGCAACAGAACCTTGCTAGAACATCTAAATTAGATGATGCATTATAGCTCTGAACTTAACCGGTACTAGTTTGAACAACTTTCTTTCGAAGTTAAGACGAAACACCCTACTGCAGTATTCAAGAATACAAATCCAAGCAAATGGTGTAGATCCCACCATTCTCACCATGTAGTTGCAACCTCTAATTGGTTAGCAGGAGCACAAATGTCTATCTACAACACTCGAAGTTTTATATTAATGTAATGCCGATAATTTCATCTATGTAAAATATTTGTGTCACTTTGTCAAAGATTACTTAGATGCAATATTGGAAAAACGATGTATAGGGGGGTCGATTGCTATGGTAAAAGCAATTATCCACATACATTTAGGTGGCGTTTGATTTTTAAGAGGTGATGAAGTCCAAAGTCTGATTTCACTTCTGAGTTTTAAGAAGTGGTGCTGAAATCTGAAATATGAATCAATAAGACAATTTGTTTTTGTAAACTAACAAACGTCTGAATATGTATAATTGTCTATTTTATCCCTAAAAAATTGTACTTAAATACATCAATTCAAGTGAGCATCGATGATCAAAAGACGAAAAGGATGTTGGCAATCATATCTCACACACTGAAACCCATATTTAAGCGGTTCAAAATGTTCTAGAAAACCAACGCACAGATCTACAATCTCCGTGCTTTACGTTTTTTGCAAATTCGGGGTACATCGGGCTAAAACCGACGTTGAAATCAAAAGAATGGTGCTGGACGGAAATAAGAAGTGATTTAAGAGATAGGTTTCCACCTGTTTGTCCAAACCATATTAAGATATAAGAAGCTATGAAAAAAAAACGTTATGGATTACAAAACGTCTGATCAAATCAGACATAAGTGGTGATTAAGAGCTTAAAATGAAAAAACAAACAAGGCCTTAGACTTAGACTTAAGGGTTGTTTGTTTTTTTAAAAAAACCCTCTTGATGGCTCTTAATCTGAATCGTTCAGACCTTTTTATACACCACCTCTTATTAATCATAACTAAAATAAGACTTCAGACTTTAGACCTCTTAAAAAACAAACGACACCTTACTCTCTCAACTTTACCCACACCCACGCTAAGGTTTTAGGCCATTATCGCTGGAAAAAGTAAAGACATGACTGTAATGGCATTGAAGTAAAGTTCTTAAAGTAAAATGCGAGAAAAGTAAAGGTGCGAGAAATGTAAAGTGCGATAAATATGAAGTGCGAGAAACATAAAGTACTTGAAATGTAAAGATGTGTGGAAATAAAGTTGCAAAAATAGTAAACGTGTTGAAGGTGTAAAGTGTGTGAAAAAAGATTAATTGCATAAAAACTAAGGTAACTAGCTAAGTTTCCACAATCTTGAAAGCTTATTTCTAACTTGCCTCCAAATAAAACACGGAACTTCTAATATTTGTACTAAGTTAACAAACAATATAAGGGAATCAAATAAAAGCCTTACCAAGTGGGTAATAACCAACAAAAAGTCACTTTAAGTATTAGATACAAAGCATCTAAGAGTACTTGGGGGTTACATCACAAAAGTAAACAAAGATAGCATAAAGTGATAGGAGTCTGGCTTCCATTTCTTCAAGTCAACCAAAAGAATTTCAACTAGCACCTGGAATCCAACCGAACTCTTTACACAGTCTGGTGTCACAGGCTGTGGTGGAATTCTACAACAACTTAAGAGGTAGTATATTTTTCCATTTTGCATGACTAAACTCACTAACCGTGTTGCAGCCTCAATAAAGATATAAATATGAATAAAATTGGCTCATTTGTGATTCGGATAAACAAAATGCTATGAATAAAATCCTAATAATACACTAAAAATGAGTATGAATATACACTTATCAGGTACTACAACTCTCTTTAGCCTTATCATATCATACAAGTTTTTATGTTTGTTGTTGCTTAGAAGCTAACACATTTTCATACATACACTAACATGTTAATTAATCATATGTAACCTTCAACGAAACACTATTAACCTGAATTAGGCATGGCAACTTGACTCGACCCGGTGGGGAACCCGGTTCACCGGACCCGACTTATCACACACCCCGACCCGCCCCATACCCGGTATATATATATATATTAATTATTATTTTATTTATATAAATTATAAATAATTTAATATATGTATTTGAGTTATAATTAGGTTACCTTTTCCTTCATTGATTTCATTCCACCGCTGCTGCTTCCTTCGTGTTCCACATCTTAAATCAGTGTACCAAACTACCATTGCAAGTTAGCTACTTGAAACTCAACAGAAAAGGTTTAGCTACCAAAAAACTGCATAAATATGGCAGAAAAATGAATTAAAACCCGGGTCTGAACCGGGGTTTTGACCGGGGACGGGGGTTTGACCGGGGCTGGAAGATTAATCCCCGTACCCGCCGGGGATCAGGGCCGGGGCCGGGGAATGCAAAACCCGCCCCATCCCCGCCCCGTTGCCATGCCTAACCTGAATAAATAGCTAGAAGGTTGTACTATCACATCGGTTTCGATCTTAATTTCCCCTACACCCAAAGTTAAGGTGATTAACGCATCATTACTTGGTTCTTGTTTCAAAATATGTAAGGACTAAAATATAAATGATTGAAATGGGAATTACAAGTAAAGTGCGTACAATAAAGGAAACTTGCAATCTAAGTAACAAAACTGTAGAAACTAAGACCCTCACCACCTCCAGCGTGAAACCTTCCCTCAATCTCAACATCTCTGTTCCTATCTTTTTCCTTTCTAACCTCCAACCACTTCCCATGCACCTAACCACCTCTCATCTCGTAATCGTCTTCCCAGCATAGCTACATACATATGTATATATATATATATACATACATACACACAATTACGCAAAACCCACTTTCAAAATCCATTAACATTGTTTCATAGTTCTTTTTTAAAACCGACTTACAATGTGTGTATATGTGTGTGTGATATTTGGGTGAGACTAGCCGATTAGCAGACATATGAGGAGTTACAGGTGGTGGTGGTCTATTGAAATTGGGGTTGGTGTAGTGGGCGTTGCCGTGTTGATCTTAAATCTCAGATTGACCGAAAGGTGCGATACGGTGCTGGTCTAAGGTCTCAGATTGACGGGATGGTGCGGTGGGGTGTTGGTCCAAAATTTTGGGGTTGAATTCCTCATCCCCGGTGTTGGAGGTGGTGTGGGGTGTCATGATCTATGTTATCGGTGATGAGAGAGAGTGGGGGAGGGTCACACTGAACCATTCCACGATATTAGAGAGAAGGGGGGGGGGGGGGGATTGTGGGTTTCTTTTTTTATTTTGCTAAACAATTCACGTCAGAAAAAAAGGAATAACTAAAAAGTATTAAAGGAAAAAAAATAACCAAAGGACCATCTTGACCTGAAGATAACATAGGCCAGTGGACGATCATTTCACAAAGAACCAACTCCAAGACAAATTGTATCATGTACTAAATAGAGAACCAAACCCATAATAAATCACAAAAACCACAAAGACCAAATTTGTAATCTACTCTAAGTTTTAATTTGATATAGAGTAAATTATGGATTTGGTTCCTTGGGTTTGGTGAAAATTAGGAATTGGTCCCTGAACTTTACTTATTACATAATACCCTTGAACATTTAGATTTGTTTTGGATCTGAACTCTCACGTTAACGTTTGTACATCTTATCCGTTAAGTATAATGGCAAACCGTTCAATCTACAATTTCCTTTATATGAACTTTTTTCAGAAAAAAACCCTTAACTAAACCTATTTCTCTTCTCTCTCCCTCAATCTTTGGAGTCCCACCTTCATACATAAATGGTTCCCCTAGGATCTTCGATGAAGACCTCTCTCCTTTAGATCGCCAGTGAATAACCCTCTTCTCAGGGAAGACCCCCCATTCGTTGCAACAAAGCTCTGGTGCATATCCCATGAATAGCTCAAAGTGAATATCAGTATGCCCTAACCCCCTGGAACCTCGCCCCTAACTTCTCTATCATCATTGCATCCCATATGTTCTTCTTCGGCGTTGCCTCTTAGCTTCTAATCTCGATCTAGATCAAACATCATCCTCAAATCTCCAATTAGGATCAAACATCATTGTCGGAGATCCCTTCCCCTTCTCCTTTTGTGCCTAGAGATTGTTTCACGAACCATCGTTGAAGATTATTTCACGAACAAATACTTGAATTCATGACTTCAAAGTTAATATTTTTATTGATGTTTTTTATATATGTTTTTGATTTAGGTTCTGATTTAGGATTTGATATATGGTTTGTATTATAAGCATTTTGGAATGAAATTATATAATATTGTGATTTATGTTCATATATTTTTTATGTTAATGATCTTTTTTAATTTCATGTTGTTTTTGTTTTAGTTTGGATGAGTTTGTTGTTAAATGTTTGGTATTATTGATGATAAAATAGAGAAAAAAGGATGACGACAACGAGATAGGCGAGGGTGCTTGTAGGGCCGACCCTAGCCCATTGTCCTGATGGCGGCGACCATGGGCATCGAGGCCATATGAAAGCCAAAAGGACATCAAATAAAAAAAAATCCTAGGTAACAGGTTAGGCTTAGAGGGCATAAAAAGAATTTGGGTAGGAAGTGGCATAAATCTATAACTCAGTTTATTAATATTTACTTATTTAATTTTATGTCATTAATTAGAGTTTTAATAGATTTGTTGTTTTCAATTATATGTTTTTTTTAAATTCTTTCCTGTGTTTAATAATGTTAATTATTTTACTTGGTAATTGATATTTATCATGCTACCAAAATGCCTTAAGCATCAATTTTTAATAAAAATGTGGTTGACATCGTTTTAGGAGATGTAATTTTTTTAGGGTAACTGTGGGTTTCCGAGTCAGCTTATGCGTACTGACTAAAGCTTTGACAACGCCTAGATTCAAACCCTTGGAAGATGAGATTTCTACTACATTTCCCTGAGTGTTGCTAGTACGCCACAACCCAAGTGGTTATGTACTTTATGTTTTATTATTTGAGTTTTTGGTTTATGCCCCATATTATGATTTTTGTTATATTTAATAAATATTGGTGTGGAAAGAGCCGCATAGCTTGAGTAGGTTTCCAACCCCTTTAAATAGTTTATTTGTTATATACACATACACACATATATATACTCTCTCTCTCTCTCTCTCACACACACACACACACATGCACATATATATATATATATATATATATATATATGAAGGATCAAACGAGAACAATACTTATTTAAAAAAACACGAGAACCAACAAAATCATATATGATTTACATTAACGCGCGACAAAAGCCACGCGTACTTGATGTCGCGACCAAAGTGCTATTTTCGCGCGTTAATGTAAAATCATATATGATTTTGTTGATTATCGTGTTCTTTTAAATAGGTATTGTTCTCGTTTGAACCCGACTCTCTCTCTCTCTCTCTATATATATATATATATGGCATTATTTGCCTTTCCGCCATGGACATCCAAAATCTCAGGACCGACCCTGGTTCTTTGTCGAAGTTGGTGAGGGTGTTTACCCCGACAAAAACAAAAAATAAAAACAATTCTTTTAATTAAGAAATATTTAATATGAGAATAAAAAGACGATTATTTTAGAAAGTAAAAATGGTAAAAAAGAGGGGTGGGGGAATTTTGCTCTTAGATTTAACGACAGGGGCGGAGGGCCTACAAGGCTACTAAGGCCAAGGCCCCTGGGCTTTTTCAAATTACAAGTAACAGAGTTTGATGCTTCAAGTATTAAAAAAAAATTGAATTGGGCCTCCCACTTTCCAAGTCCAGTCCAATAAGATTAGAGGTCGGCTAAAGTCCAAAATCCAAGTAATCAGACCATACTCACATACTCTCGTCTACCTTACCTCAACTCTCTATCGCACACGACACACAACAGGTTGAGCTTCTGCAGTCGCCATTCCATTGCCGACTGTCGGTCTCGTACTCTTCTCTCTGCTTCTCTCGACTCACTACCTCTCTCGACTCTCTACCTCTCCTCAGGCCTTACTCCTGTCCAACCCTCTCGGTCTCCATTCTTGATTCTTCAAAGTCCAAAGGCAAATCTCAATTTTTTAATGGAAGAGCAACAACCAAATCCTCCAAATGCAAGTGGAATCCCATTGATTATAACTTCATCTTCATCAAATAATCCTCCAACAACCCCTAAATCATAGGGTTTTTTCCCATTTTATTCAAGTTTTAAAATACCATTCCCATTGCTTATTTGCTTGTTTGAGTTTGAAATTGTTTGATTAGCTAGGTTTAAATTTATTTGAAATTGTTCATTTGTTTGATTACTTTGACTAGATTTAAATTTGTTTGATTGTGTGATTGTGTCTCTATGAGACTACGACTCTATGAAATGTCTACTAATTACTAATAAATTTAGGATAATAGGATGTTCACTTGTTTGATAGAATATAGAAGATTAGTCTATTAGAAGTATATATTTTTTGCAATGCTTGTTTCATTGTTTGATAACATTTGTACAAATTTGTTTCACATGTAAATGAAGATGAAAACCCAATCTACCATTCATGGGTTTTTTAAAAGAAAACATGTTAGTTCTTCTTCTCAATCTCAGATATCCTAAAGAAAACATGTCGAGTCCAACTTGTGAGGTTTGTAACATCCTTATTTTTATCCCAATTGAGGAAAAGTGTTGAACTGGGTGAATCGGTACAGGAAGAACCAAATATGGGGTATGGCTATAATGTCATGTGGTTATGACACTTGTCACAATAGCACCAATGGTACTAAGAGTATGTTTGTCTCGGCTATAGTGCCATGTGGTTGTGACATTTGTCACAATGGCACCAATGGTACTGAAAGTGTGGTAGTCTCGGCTATGTGCCATGCAGTTGTGACATATGTCACAATAGCACCAACGTTATCGAGTGTTTAGTCATTCCAATGAATGTGCCATGAATTTATGAAAATGGAACGATATTTGGCATAACAGCATCAAATGTACCGGGAAGACGGTCGAAAAATGGCCGGGAAAATGGCCGAGGAACGGTCGAAAAACTATCAGTACGAGTTTGGCTAGAATGCCCGGTGACAGTGCCATAGGGAACTGCAACATGGCAGGGTCATTGTCGCAAGAAGGAAGGGGGCCTCGGTAGATCCCCGGGAGACAGTGACAGAGGGAATTGTCGCATGTCAGGGTCGTGCCAGACCTGCAGTGCATAAAATCGGGATTTTCTTCATTTCGTCATATCTTGCTCATTTCTCATCTGTTTTGGGCGATTTTTGTTGCTAGGGATCCGTATTTCAAAGCTTTTCAAGATGGAAACAAATAGGATTAAAGTTTTCTCGTAGAGTTGGGGTTTTTATAAGTCTAAAAGGTAAGTCTATATCTAACCATATCTTAACCTAGGGTTTGGTCCTTTCTACCTCAACCCTAATTTCTCTTCTTGGATTGTTTATGTATGTTTTAGGGAGTAAAGGAAGTGTTCTTGAGAAGTTATACATCATAGATCTAGAAGTTTTACTTGCGGATCTAAAGTCTCCACCACTTTGGAAGTAGAGGTGGATTTGGAACTATGTACATGCCAAAAATTTCTATTTTGATGTATTGAAATATTTTCTTAACATTTATCAAAAGTGGTTATTATTTGATGAAGTTTGCATTTTTGTACCATGAGTTCATTAATCTAGAAAAATACCCGTACTTGGGGTTTTTAGACATTTTGATAACTAAATCATATTTGTGGGTTCTTTAGATGATTTATCTTATAAATGGAGATTATTTTGTTGTTAATGCATTTTAGTGTATTTAGGTTTAAAATGAATATTCTTATGATAGGGACATTTTGGAAATATAAATGATATGATTTCTTTTGGAAAATGGTTTGTCCCAACAAATGATGGGTTTTTTAGTTAATCAAATTTTTAGAGCATGTATTTTGTATGAACGTTAGTTAAATATATTTTTATCGCTTATGATGACTTTTATTGAATAGTCACTTGAACTGTTGAGCTTTTGGCTCGGTTTTGACTCAGATGAATCTTGGGGGATATTTGTCCGGTTTTATTAGCTCAATGAGGAGCTTTGGACGTATTGTGCATTTAACTACACAATTGTTGGAAATTACATGTTTTGAGTGCATTAGTCATTCAATTGGAGTTGTGTAATGTTTTAGATTGTAATGCATTGGATCCATAGGCATGTGAGTCTGTCCGGTTGTAAGCGTGGAGTTTTGATGTCCACACTTAAGTCTAGTGAGTGGTCCCCAAGTCATGGGTAGTGAACTTGCGATGGTACCCTATTGGGTCGTATACGAATCTAATAGTCTGCGGTGGTGCTCGGTTGAGCCGTATACGGGACTAGGTCTTGCGATGGTGCTCATTGGAGTCGTATACGGAGACTGGTGACTTTGTGGTGAGACTCATCTAGAGGTCGAGTAGGCACTAGGTCATTTGATGGGAACCTTGCGGTGGTGCTCCATGGAGCCGTATACGGGGATCCATGGCCCGAGGTGAAAGTCGAGAATGTTGATAAGTGGCATAACTTTGTGTTCCCGTCATATTCGATGGAATCGGGTCTCCCCCGTCACCGAAAGGTTTGTTTTGGGTTTTGAGTATGACCCATGTCTTCGGTGACGTTTTGTATATGGATTCCTATCCATGATTTTGGGGTTTTAAGTATTGAACCTTATACATCTTTCAGATGTTTTGGATAATAAAATTTATCCGCATTTCCAATATTTAAATGTTAACCTTTATTCACGTTTGAGTGTGGATTGCGTTTTGAATTCATATTTGAAAGAATTTTTGTATCGGGATTTTTATCATGAAAAAGGTGGGTTTTGGGGAAAGATATTGCTTTCATATTTAATACATTTTTACTTTAGAAATTGAGATTTAAATAGAGTTCCTTCGGTTTACCATTTTATTTAAATGATAAAAACTCTTGAACTCACTAGTCGTTAAGCCTAACCCTTTTTATCTATTGGCATGTGCAACAGTCCTTGATGGGGGTATGGTACTAGCAACACCGTGAAGTGTTGAGTACCATTTAGAGGCACGAGAATGATACAGCTATTGAGTGACATCTTCCGCACTTTGGAGATGGCGATTGTTAATGGGTTTTAGTAACAACCGACCTCATTCTAGTCTTGATATAAGGCTTAGTTTACCTATTGTTGATGTTATACCTAGTTTTGTTAATCGAGTTAACTTAAGTATTGATTTAGAGAAAGGGATTTATCCTTTATGTGATGTATTATTGAAACTTTTAAATTAGTCGTTCTTTCCAAATTTGAGGGTGTTACAGGTTTTGCTCAAAATTGTTGAGGAAGGAACTGGTTCAATCAAAGGAGTTGTAGATTCGACGTATGAGGCTATGATTATGTTCAAGTTCATATTTTTCTTGCATCTCGAAAAAGAAATAATGGAGATCACTAATTTACTTTGTCAGGCTTTACAAAGACAATATCAAGATATTTTTAACGTATTGAGGTTAGTTGCATCTACTAAAGTGTTATTGCAAAAAATGAATGATGAAAGTTGGGCTGATTTGTTTCACCTTATTAAGTCATTTTGCCAGGTACATAATATAGTGATCCTACACTCGACATCATTATCAAGTAAATCTTCCTAACTTGTCTTCTTCTAGACTTGTTTTCTTTTCAGGTACGCAACATAGATATTCCTGACTTGTCTTCTTCCTACTTTAGAAGAGGGGCTTGGGCTCAGGCTCATAATAAGCGTGATCATGCACTTGAGCATCATTACCGAGTGGATATTTTTTATGAAGCGATTAATTATCAATTAATGGAACTAGATCATCGTTTCAGTTAGGGGTGTACAAAAAATTCTCAACCCGCGAAACCCACCCAACCCAATCCACTAACAACCCAATAAAACTCAACCCGCCAACCCGTTAAACCGCCAACCCGCCAACCCGCTAATTAGAAGGGTTGAAATTGGGTTAGGATAACTCAACCCAACCCAACCCAACCTAACCCAAACCCCCAACCCGCCACTAATATATATTATTTCTATAATTATATATATATATATATATATATATATAATATTTACACCCATTACAATTTACAACCCAAAAAATATAAACATATATTAGTCTAATTTACATCCCAATATATATATATATATATAAATATATATATATATTAAAACTTATAGTCCAAAGCTCGAAATAAATCCAACTAGGTCAAGGCACGATTTAATTCAAGTACGTCGATTGATACGTCTCAATAAGCATGGCCGCACGAGTACATTAAAATTTGTTGTCCCTATTATAGTGTTTGTTGCTAGAGATATTTATCAATTGCTTTGCGATAAGAGTATTAAATTGAAAAAAGAGTTAACAAAGATCATATAAAGAATATGTTCAACAACTAATTGGCGTCGGAGAGGTCCAACACGATTACACTTGATTGATGATTTGAATAGGATGTTATTATTCAATCTTTTGAAGTTTAATTCTAAAACTTAAGAATTTTAATATATATTTTGTAATAATAATAACTTTGTTGAGTATATTTTTAGTAGGCGAAGGATCGTGTGAGAAGTTGAGTTAACGGTGAGAAGCGTGAGAAGTGGATCTGAACCATTGGTCTCTTTTAATCTCAAACCCTTCCATGAATTGCGACTTAGAAGGGAATTGATCCAGTGCATCTCGATGCATCTCATCCTAATCTGCGTCCATTTCTCATCCAACGGTTGATAACCACTTCTCACCGTTATCTCAACTTCTCACTGGAACCGAACCCATTTTTAGTAATATTTATTCTATTTCATTAGTCAACTTTATGTATATTCATAACCCGCCAACCCAACCCAACCCAACCCGCCCTAAACCGCAAGGGTTGGGTTGGGTTATACTTTTGAATGGGTTGGGTTGGGTTGGGTTGAGAATTTTCAAACCGTTATAATTGGGTTGGGTTGTAAAAATGTCAAAAACCGCCCAACCCAACCCGCGTACACCCCTAGTTTCAGTGATAGTTTTTTTTGGGAAGGGTGTCCTAGACTATGCCTAGACTAATCCCTTGGCAAATTATGATTGTAAGACGTCAGCCCTGGTTAAACCTCAGTGGCCACAATTGTTTTGTACACCTGGATTCGAACCCTGGACAGATGAGATATTTCACCACATCCCCAGGGCCTTAACAAGTACGCCATAACCCTTGTGGTTTTTAGTGATAGTTCCATGATGCTTCGTCTTGCTTCAAATCTAGATCCAAAAATGTGTATGACTTTTAGAAGTCTTGTTGTACGTAAACTAGTAGAGAGGTTCTATCCTGGAGATTTCAGTAATCATGAGAAAACAATTCTAAAAATGCAACTTCAACATTATGTTGTTGATGTAGTTCAACATGCAGACTATAAGAAATTGACATCTACTGCAGAATTGTGTCAATGGCTGGTAAGGACTAGAAGAGAACCCACTTTTGATCTTATTTATCGATTAATCAGTATACTACTTACTCTCCCAGCTTCTACCGCGATAACCGAGAGATCATTTTTTGCCATGAATATAGTGAATACAAGAATACAGAAGAAAATGGATGATGAGTTTCTAAACGACCCGTTGCTTTTGTTTATCGAAAGGGAACTTGCTGAAAATATTAGTTTGGAGGAAAATGTGGAAGACTTCAATGCCGCGAAAGATTGACGGGTTCCATTTTAATAAGTGATGTTTAACATTTTCATATTTAACATCTAGTTTTAGAGTCTTTACTACGTTAAAATTTTGGATAATGTATTTATATTTTTGAAATTATATAATATATTAGATCCGACCCCTACAATTGAAAAGCTTGTGTTCCGCCCCTGTTTAACGAGGAACTGAACGAACTATAAACTACAAATGTTAAAGGTTCTTATGTGGTAAATGAAGTTTAGACGCTAAATTCATAATTCTCTAAAACCATTGATCCATTTGAATCATACAAACAACTATTTATGATTTTTGAAAAAAAAAATGTAAACTTTATAGCTTTTGAGAACAATGTTTTTGCGTGGCTTTATTACATAACCAGAGGCCCCTTTATATAGGGAATACAAAAGAAGATAAACATAAGGAAAGCATAATCCTAAAGGAATCATAATCCTAAAAGGAAACTAAAAATAGGGAATGATAATCAAGATTAAGAATAGACTCTAAAATTCCTTAAATCATGCAGATCATTATAACTTCCTTTTTGAACCGGGAGATCTCCGATTACCCCCCCCCCCCCCAAGTTGGAGCATGGGGATTGGAAATGCCCAACTTGGAAAGCATAAGATCAAACTTGAATTTTCCAAGAGCCTTGGTGAAAATGTCGGCTAGTTGCTTGTCGGTTGTCACAAAAGAAGGTCCTATCATGCCATCAAGAATCGTGTCATGAACAAAATGACAATCAACTTCAATATGTTTCGTGGAAGACTAGATTTTTAGCCAAGTGAAGCGCGGATTGACTATCACAAAATAGAGGAATGGATTTGGGATGATTGATTCCAAGGCTCAAAAGTAGTCCCTTTAACCATTTGAGTTCGCACGTTACGACAGCCATAGAGCGATATTCGGCTTCGGTAGAAGAGTGTGAAACAGTGTGTTGCTTCTTATTTTTCCATGAGACGGGAGAATGTCCAAGAAAGACTAGCCAACCAGAGAGAGATCGGTGAGTAATGGGCGCAGGTTGCCCAATCAGAATCACAACATCCTTGCAATGACAAGCCATTATCAGAGCGTAAAAGAATACCTTGATCGGGAGACCCTTTTAAGTAACGAAGAACTCTTAAAGTTGTGTCCCAATGCTCAACCTGAGGAGCTTTCATGAACTGCGATAAAATGTGTATGGGATAAGAAAGATTCGAGCGAGTAACAGCCAAGTAAATAAGGCGACCAACAAGTCAACGGTATTGTTCGGGTTCGACAAGAACATCTCTTGTTGCGCGACCAAGTTTGTGATTTTGTTCAATAGGAAAGTCTGATGGTTTTACACCTAACATACCTGTTTCGAATAGGATGTCGAGAGTGTATTTGGGTTGGGACATGAAAATGCCAATGGAACTGCGAGCCACTTCTAAGCCAAGAAAGTACTTTAAGGTGCCCAAGTCTTTCATTTTGAAGCAATCACTGAGATAAGCCTTAAAAGTCTGTAATGCAACAGAGTCGTTTCCGGAGATAAGTAAATCATCAACATAGAGGAGTACATTGACTTGAATGTCGCCACTTGTATAAGTGAACAGGGAATAGTCTGATTATGACCGTAAGAAGCCATAATTCTTCAAGGCCGTGAAGTTTAGCAAACCAACATCGTGGGGCTTGTTTCAAGCCGTACAAGGATTTTCTCAATCGACATACAAGATTCGGATTAGAGTTTTGAAATCCAGGAGGAAGTTTCATGTAAACTTCTTCTTCAAGGTCGCCATGCAAAAATACATTGTGCACATCGGTTTGGTGAAGTTCCCAGTTTTTGGAAGCAGTGATGACAAGAAAGACTCGAACCGTGGTCATTTTGGCAACCGGAGCAAAAGTTTCGGTGTAATCGATGTTGGCTTCTTGATGATTTCCAAGGATATCTAATCGAGATTTGAGACGCTCGATGTTGCCGTTGGAAAGATATTTGATACGATACACCCATTGACAACCTAAATCGCGTTTTCCAGAAAGAAGAGGCTCAAGAGTCCACGTGCCATTTTCTTCTAAATCTTGGATTTCTTGTCGCATAGATTTCTTCCAATCATTATCTTTCATTGCCTCCTTGAACGTCCTTGGCTCGTGACCCAATGTGATAGCTGCAAGAAAGCTTTGGTGTGGCCTGGAAAAATTATTGCAATTTAATAATGTGCTAGAGGATATGGAGTACCTGATGGACCGAGTGGAGATGGGGTGGCGATGGATGAACTTTTCGGAGCAACTATATGAGTGACATAGTCTTTTTGATGGACCGGGGCATTTTATTGCGTAAACCACAACCCAGGGGATAACCAGTAGATGGAACAGATGCGTTTTCAACTTCAGGTTGTGTTATTGGAGAAGTTGATTCGGGTTGGGCAGAGGATTGGGTCGTTGGAGGCTGATCGAGTTCGTTTTGTGTCGCGTCATACTCGGAGGTGTCTAACACGTTTTAATTTTCGGGGTTTGATGAATTTGTATCCATGAAGTGTTACTCAGTAGAAGAAACATTAGAACCCATGTCGATCTTGGTTTCATTGTAGCGGAAGTCTTCATGAACATCAACATTATGAGGAACAACATTTTTCGGCATAATGTTTTCAGATTCATGATCCATGAGTGGGTAGGTATCTTCAAAGAATTTGACATCTCGTGACACGAGAAATTCTTTGGTGTCCAAGTCAAATAAGTTCCATCCTTTCTTGCCGAAGGGATAACCGACAAACAAACATTTGCGACTTCGACTTGCAAATTTATCACCCTTGGCTTTTTCGTTATGAGCAAAAGACAAGCATCTGAACGTTCGTATAGTATTAAACGACGGAGCTTTCCCAAACAGAAGTTCGTAAGGGGTTTTGTTGTTAAGCAAAACAGATGGGGTCCGATTGATAAGGTGGGCAGCCGTGAGGACAACTTTGCCCCAATAAGAAAATGGGCATACCTGCTTGAAAAAGAAGAGCACGACTAACATTGAGAATGTGTCGATGTTTTCTTTCAACGCGCCTATTTTGTTGCGCTGTCCCAACACAAGATGTTTGAAAAAGAATTTCGGTCGCAGAAAAGTAGTCTAGCAAACAATTGAATTCGGTGTCGTTATCACTTTGAACTATTTTATCAGTTTGAGAAACTTGACGATCTATCATGGTGACCAAAGACATAAACGTTCGAAAAACTTCGGTCTTGTCCATCAACAAATAGACCCAAACAACATGTGAATAGTCATCAACCAAAGATAAAAAATATGCACCACACGAGGAGGTATGTTTGTAGGGTCCCCACAAATCACAATGTATTTTCTCAAAAATTCGACTTGCTCTATTATTACTCAAAGGAAATTTATCTCTACTGTGTTTGGCACGAAAACAAGTGTCATACGCTCTGTTTAAACTACTCGTCGTATTGCTAACCGGAGGGAGTAACTTCACCACTTTTTCAGAAGGATGCTCATTCTTTTATGTCAAAGTTCCAAGATTGAAGTTGCTTCATCTGTTGTGATATGTTGAACCGAACCTTCTTCTCCAAAGTAGTAAAGTCCATCCCGCCTAATCTCTGTTCCAATCAGCTCCTTCGATCGGTCCTGTATAACACACATAGAAGAGTCAAACTGAAGAGTGCACTTCAGGTCATCATTTAACTGAGAAACCGAAATTAAATTGCAAGTAAGATGGGGAACTAAAAGAACATGTTTTAGAGTAACTTTCGCTGACAAGCGGACGCTTCCTTCATGGGATGCAACAACAGTCTTTCCGTTTGGAAGACCAACCGGACAACCAACAATTTCTTTAGGATCAATTAACCAAGATGCGTTACCCGTAACGTGATGAGTAGCCCCTGAGTCAACTATCCACAAGTTTTTATTAAACGTACCATTCAACCGATTGTCCGAAACTTTTGTATTACCAATGAGTCCAGTCAGAGTTTTCCATTGTTCAGCCGAGAAAACATTCGAGATTTCTTGATTCGGAGACGTGACTGCATTTGTTCGAACATTTCCGCGACCTCGTCCTCCTGATCGTCCTCCCGAACATCCTCCCGATCGTCCTCGATTACTAGTGTTGCTTCCTGCTTTGATTCGATCTTCCCAGTACCATTCAGGATAATCGACAAGTTCAAAGCAATAAGATGCTTCATGTCCAGTTTTCTTGCAGTGGGTACATGTAAGGTTTGCTCGGTCGGGTTTTTCTCCTCAGCTACCATGACCTCTTCCTCCGTCGGTATGGACAGCGAATACAAGTGTTTCTGTTGGTTTTTCATCAATAGCTTTTGTCAGACGAACTCTCTCTTCTTGTGCTACCAATTGAAAAGCTCGATCCAAAGACGGCAACGGATCTTGAGATAGAATGCTCGTGCGAAGAGTTCCATAATATTTAGAATACAAACCAATTAAAAATTCATGGAGCATACCGTTTTCGCATCGTTCTTCATGTTGTTTTCCGGCCGAGCATTGAGTACAACAGGAACATTCGATGAGTGGTTCATGTTGTTCAATTCTTTCCACAGGACTGACAACTTTCCAAAATACTCGGCGACGGGCATGAGTTTGGTTTGTTTACACTTTGCAATCGAAGTCTTGAACCGTTGAATTCTTGGTCCATTGACTACAACATATCTTGATTTCAATGTTTCCCACAGTCTTTTCGCATCCTTGTATTTGGAAAGATAACACTTTACTTCTGGATCAATAGTGTTCATGATCCATGACACCAACATGGCATTAATTGTGTTCCAATCAGATTGCGTGTACGGCGGTTTGGGTTTGGTAATGGTTCCGTCTAAGAACACGAACTTTCTTCGTGTTTCGAGAGCTGTTTGCATATCGCCGGCCAGTCGTCATAATTATCGCCTTTGAGACGCGTCGGTGTGATAAAGTCTCCTGGTCGGTCTTGAGGACCGAGAAAGAATGGAGAGCTGGCTTCAATTTTTGCCGGTGGTGGTGGCGGTGCTTCTTCTCCGCCGGCCATGACGGTGGCTTTGTTTTATGGTCGTCACCGCTTTGATACCATGTAAACTTTAGAGCTTTTGAGAACAATGCTTTTGATTGACTTTATTCCATAACCAGAGGCCCCTTTATATAGGGAATACAAAAGAAGATAAACATAAGGAAAGCATAATCCTAAAGGAAAAACATAATCCTAAAAGGAAACTAAAAATAAGGAATGATAATCAAGATTAAGAATAGCCTCTAAAATACCTTAAATCATGGAGATCATTATAACTCCCTTTTTGAACCGGGAGATCTCCGATTAACATAACCTCTTAATTAATGAAAAAAGAAAACAATTTGATCATAGAATATCTTATATAAGATATGACATAATTAAAAATTATAATCAACTAAAAACACAATACGTATATATTATAAGTATTTTGTAAATTTCACTCAAAATACTCAATCAAATGTGATCGAAGTAACTAACTTATCACGTATTTAAGTGTTTCGTTTAATGTGTAGTCGAAATGCTTCAATTACGTATTAGTTTAGAAGAACTTTTCTAGAATCTATTATAACAAAAAAATTTAATTTTTCTATCTCTGAAAATCTATTGAAATATACTCTTAACTATTATACGTCATTTAAATTTGTGGTATTCTAATTAAAGCGAAAGTAGTAGACATTGGATGACTTGAGCATCAAGTCTTTCTCTGATATATCAAACCAAAGCAAAAACTTCAATAATATTCTCGTAAAATTATTATAGACATTTGATCAACTCAGTTGTATTCATTGGTGGTCAATAACAACGTATTTATTGAACTTCTTTTTTATCAATGGCATCATTTCTCAATTGAAATACTCCGAGGGCATGTTTTGTTTGACGAAAATTTTGAGTGATTTGAATTGCGTAAAAGGATGTAAAAAGTTTAATGTATTTGGTTTGTAGGATTCAGAATGAAATTTAATTCTTTGTAAATATTTGTTTGTTTTATAAATTAATTTGTTTGTTTTTTATAAGATGTGAAGACGATGAAGAAATTAAGATAAATTTGATGAAAAGGACAGAGTAAAGATGCCATGGAAATAATTGATATTCAGATTTAAAATGGTAAATTACAAAATATTTCTAAACCCATCCGTTATATGATTTTATTTAAATTGATTTTGAATTCAAACTTTCCTTCAAACAAATGTGTCGTTTGTTTTTTAAGAGGTCTAAAGTCTGAAGTCTTATTTTAGTTATGATTAATAAGAGGTGATGTGTAAAAAAGTCTGAACAATTCAGACTTAAGAGTGATTAAGAGGGTTTTTAGAAAAAAACAAACAACCCCAAAGTATAAGATTGAAATCAAATTCAATTTAATTCGGTTTATATCCTATAAATTTAAACTTTCATTCAAAGATTAAAATAAAATTCAAGCTCTTGGCTCTAAATGTTTTGATATTATTAAATAATTTTTTTTACCCAAAATAAATGTCGGGTATTTTTATTTGGTTTATTTGATAATAAATTAATAGTATATAAGTTCTAAAAATAAATGTCTTCTCCTATTCTTGAAATGGTATGTGTTTTTTAGAAGATTAATTAAAATAGACAATCTTTTCAATCAATTTCACTATTTTTAGCCAGAATTTATATAAATGTCTTGCTTGTTTACAGCCAGACGTGTTTATTTAAAGCCTCATTTCATATTTAAAAAAAAATTTGTGTAAATACTTTTTTTCTTTAATTTGAAAAAATCGAGTGCTTGCATAGTACTTTTTTTTAAGCTGAAAATCAATCAGGTATATACTTGTAAATTCTCTGACTAAAATCCAAATTAAATTAAAAAAGATTATTTTAGTCAAAAGTGTAATTTTTAAAATCCAAATTAAATTAAAAAAGATTATTTTAGTCAAAAGTGTAATTTTTATGAAACCTTAAATTGTATAAACCACAATTAAAACCACCTGCACAACCTCCATTTCAAAAACTCTGCTTTAAATGCCAACATCCATTTTGTATTCTTATCGGGGTATGAAATTAGGGATTTAATCTGTAATTCACAATCTCATCATGTTACACAAATTAGAACTACTTCAGATCAAACAAAATCCAACAACACATATATAGCAGAACAACAAACAAACCATTAATACTTCTTCTTCCTCATAGAAACAACACAACACTACGAGCGACATCCAAACCACATCTGCCGATCGATTCTGTTACGCCACCTCAACCTGAATCAACCTGGGCTTTTTGGGCTCCGGTGGCGGGATTTTCTCAACAGTTACCGTAACAACTCCATCTTCACAGATCGCAGATATCTTCTCCATGTTAGCATTCTCCGGCAACGCAAACTTCCTCATAAACTTACCCATTCTCCTCTCCATCCTCACATACTTCACTTCTTCCTTCTCTTCCTCATTTTTCCTCTCTCCACTAATCACCAACACGTTCTCCTCCTCCACCTGGACCTTGATATCGCCGGACTTGAGACCCGGCATGTCGACGATGAAGACGTAAGAGTTGGGATACTCCTTCACATCAGCCGGAGTTGCAGCCATTGCTCTGGCGTCACGAACGTAGGCTCGAGTAGGTCCGGCGGTGCTTGATTTGTTGTTGTTGTTGGCGTCATCGGTGGCTTCGAGGATGTGGTGGAGGTTGCGGAAGAAAGGGGTGTCGAAACCAATCAGACTGATATCCATTAATTTCGAGTTTGTGGATGATCTTTTAAGGAAATTGGAACGAATTGATGTGAGAAAAGAAGCATTTTGATGGTGGATTTATAGTGGATTCTGCTCTGGAAGGAGAAACGAGGATGTTCTAGTATCTTCTGTTGACGCCTGGAAAGTCAGGGGAGGTTCTAAACATTTCGGTGGGTTGGATAGTACGTGGCTATTAGAGCATGTCCAACACCTTCTTTAAAATTGAGAAGTGAAAATTCAATTTTAAAAAAAAAATCACTTTCATCTCCAATATTAATTATATTATTAAAATATTCAATACAATTCATAAACTATTTTTCTCTCATAATCATTTAATTTAAAACAATTTTATTGATGGAAGAAATAAAAAACTATTTATCTCTCATAAGTAGTCATTTTTTTTAGATATCTTCAAATTTGGAGATTTTCATTCTCTCCATCCTACTTTCTTCATTTTGGAGAATCTGGTGAATGAAAAAATCTCCAAAATCCTCATTTTGGAGAAGTTGTTGGAGATTCTCTTATGTGTAACTTTTTTTCAAAATAAAATTGTGTAAATTACATTCCCGAATCCCTATGTCGTTTATTTGACTAAGGTCCCTAAAATTCGTTTATTACACTCATGGTACATGTGGTATGCAAAAAAATGTACGTTTTAATCCTTTTTACTAATGGAATACGTTAAGTCAAATAAGCTAGCTTATTTTTCGGGTATATATTTGAATAGACATAAGGTAACTTATAATCTAACTTATAAGCTAACTTTTTGATAAACTACTTAGGGGTGTTTACTTGGGGCTTAATGAGCTTAATGACAAAACCGGTTTATTCGCGCAAACATTTGGAGTGTTTACTTGGGGCTTAATGACAAAATCGGTTTATTCGCGCAGACATTTCCGACTTATTCACTAAGTAGGGGAAAGATGTGTTGTTCCCATCAAGACACATCTTTGACATTTCTACCCTTTAAAAATAAAGACATGCCTACCCTCCTACTCAATAATCAGGCAATAAAAACCTAGCTGCTCGATTTCACCTTCACTGCTTGTTCGATTTCGATTTCACCTTCACCGCTCGTTCGATTTTACTGCTTCGAGTTCATTGCTGGTTCGATTACACTATTTCAATTCACTGCTGGTTCGATTTCAACCCTAGACAATACTTGTTTTTTCAGTCGATTTTTGTTACATACTTGTTTCTTCTCCATAGTTGTTCGACATTTCTGCAATGTAGATTTTTGTAACCATGATTTCTACAATGTCGATTTCATACTTACTACTTTTTGTTTGAACTTGGCTACATTGTGTTTGAACTTGGAAGTTTAAGTACTTAATGAATTTTTGTTTGATTTTTGGATTATATCAATGAATTTATGAATATATGGCTTAAAAAATAAACAACAATTTATGAAACAGATTAAAATTCATATTCAGGGGTAAATTGGTCATTTATGTTATTCAGACTGTTAATTCAGATAAAAAAGTAAACAACAACATTAATTTATCCAGACAGACAAATTTATTCAGACAGACACATTTATCCATACAGGACTTAATGGAAAATTTGGTAAACAACCCCTTAGAGTAGCTTATGAGGAGTTTTTTTTGTAATTATTCAAATTATTCTTTCATTAATATTCATTACTATATATTAAGTATTAATTAAAAATAAATATTAATTATTAAAATTTATTATTATTAATTAATAAATATTAATTAATGTTATCTGAAAAGTATAACATAAATGTTAATTATATATTGATATTAATTTTTAATTATTTAGAATTATTAATAATTATATCAATTTTTTTAATATTGATCAATATATTTTACTTATCAATTATTATTATTTTCGTAATTATTATTTGATTTTATTTTCATATCATATGTAACGGCTATTTAAAATCAGAAGTTAATGTAGATTTTTTTTTTAAAAATTTTAAATTTTAAATTTTAAATTTCAAAATTTATAATATGTATAATAATAATAAATTTCAAATTTTTTTAATTAACATATTATATTATTAAATATCTTATTTGTATTAATTAATATATTATATTACTATAAATTTGTTTTAATTACATTATTAAATATTGTAAGTGATTATTTTTTAGGTGTCCTTTTTGGTAATTTTAAATACTTATAAACTAGTTTTTGTCAAACTTGATTTTTTCATCAGCTAACTTATCAGTCACCAGCTAACTTATCAGCTACCAACTAACTTATCAATCATCAAATAGCTTATCAGCAAGTTTGCCAAACATATTAGTCTTTTCTTTTCTTTTCTTTTTTGTTCTTTCTCTCCTAAATTATTTTTGCCAACCCACCCTCCACTAGACCTCCAACCCCACCTATAGTTTTTTTTCTTTTTTCTTTATTTTTGTTTCTCTCTCTCCTCCCTTCCCATGGCACCAATACAACAAAATTAGTTTTATTGGAAGCTTAAAATGTTTAAGTATCCTAATAAAATATTGGAAAAAGTTCAAAAAAACCTAATAAACTATCATATTTTGAATGGTTAAATCCCTGAACTATTTTTTTGAATGAAAAAACCATTAAACTTTCTCATTTTGAATGAGTAAGTCCCTCAACTATTTTTTTGAACGAAAAAACCATTAAACTTTCTAATTTTGAATGATTAAGTCCCTCAACATTTTTTTTTAATAAATAAACTATCAAACTTCTAAAATTTGGTTACCTTTTTTCAAAGATACCTGGAACTGACGATGAAGATTTTAAAGTAAAAACAAATCAAAATCAGTTTTACCGTTCTCAAATTATACGACATTAAAACCCCTCATAGGCAATCGTATCGCTCCGCCTCGCCTCTCCCCATTGCCTTTACATTGTCCGTTCTCCATATCACCTAACACGGTGTTGCTCCTAGCATCAATCTCCCTCTTTTTGATCTAGTTTTTATTTATCAAAAGAGGAAGAATCAAAAGATAATCGGTTTCATATAGTTTTTTTCGGTTAAAATTATGTAAGCAACCAATTTTTAAAAGTTTGATGATTTAATTTATTGAAAAAAAATATGCAGGGACTTAATCATTCAAAATTAGAAAATTTAATGGTTTTTTCATTCAAAATGAGAAAGTTTAATGATTTTTTCATTCAAAAAAATAGTTCAGGGACTTACTCATTCAAAATGAGAAAGTTTAATGGTTTTTTCATTCAAAAAATTAATTTAGGGACTTAACCATTCAAAATGGAATAGTTTGTTGGGTTTTTATGAACTTTTCCCTAAAATATTTTATTGGACCAAACCAAAAGGCCACCTATCTAAAAGTGTTACAATAGGTTTATATGATGTTTTTAGGCATTTTAACATTTTTTTAAGAATATTTTTAAGGTCAAGTGTTGTATAAGCTATTTTATACGACACTATTTGAAAAGGTGTCCTATAAACACAAGTGTCCTATCCTATAAAAAGATGAGTTTATATGACACTTCTCAAGTGTCCTATAAAATAACTAATATGACACTTTTATCTTAAAAACGTCGTAAGAAACTTGTTAAAACACCTAAAAGCGTCTGATAAATCTATTGTAACATTTTTACGCTTTATAGTTTGGTGTCATAAACTTAAATTGTACAAAGTAATCTATTAGGACGTTTAGACATTATAGACGCCCACAAAGCCAGTTTTGTTGTAGTGCACCCATCTCCCACCCACCTCCAACTTTCTTCTACTCTTTTTCTCTCATTTTACTTTTCATTTTTTTTAACAGTAAAGATGTTAGAAAACAAAACAACCCCACCTTTAAAACCAAATGTAACTTTGCATTAGTTACAAAAGCATCAAAACATAAAAATAAGTTAGTCTTGGAGGATGAGATCATGATCGACCTTGGAACCGATAAGCTCTGGTTCCTTTTTCACTTCTACTTTTCCTTTTTGTGTACATTAATTAGTTTGTACTTTCATTTGTTTTTAAGAAGTGGTTGCTTTCGATTAGGCTTAACTCAACCAACTCAAGTTTCTTCAACTCTACAAACAAGTGGATTTAACATTTATGTCACAATGTGTGTTTAAGTTTAGGTCGTAGAGAGAGGAGAGAGAGAGAGAGAGAGAGAGAGAGAGAGAGAGAGAGAAGTTGTAGGTCTTATCCGGTCAGTGGTGGGTTCATGTGTGTGTTAATATAAAAAGGAGTGAGAGAAGTTGATGGTCATCGAAGGAAGAAGACAAAGTTGGAGATGGGTTTACATTGTGAACGAAAACAAATGATGGTCGAATAAGACATCAGAGACAGTGACCGAAGAAAGGTCGATGACGGGACAATTGGAATCATGAATTGGCCTTGGAACCCAAAAGCTATGGTTATTGGATAATTCTTTTTTTTTTTTTGGCAAAAACAGAGAGAGAAAACTGAAAGAAGGGCAACTATGTTTGGCGAGACGTTGTGTAACACCCCGATTTTTAGGAAGGTATAATTTCAAGTTAATACAGAAATGGATGTTTTAGAGAAAAAGAAGAAATATTATTATGGACTTGAATCCTAGATTTTATAGTCTTGTTAGATGAAGAATTCAATTACGAGTCCAACGATTCTTTCCGGAGCTAAATCGAAGAAGTTATGACCAAAACAGTGATTGGGTAAGGAAAATGAAGAAAATCGGGCGGCAGTGCTCCGCGCGGATGGATCAGCGCCACCATCGGTGTGGGGCTTTGTTCCCCCGCGTTCCCAGTGCTCCGCACGGATGGATCAGCGCCACCGTCCGCACGGAGCCACTATGCGCATTTAAAAGAGAGGAATCGGCCCCAAACCCCCTTTTTCACCCAAACCTCTAATCTTCTCCCTAATTCTCTCCCAAATCGACCCTCCAACCTCCAAATTGAACCCTAACTTATTTTTGGGGGTTTTCCTCCTAAAACCATGTGATTCCCCTTCATCTAGCAAGTTGGGAACATGAACCATAAACCTTCCATCTTCATCTTCTTCACCAAACTTTCTAAGGTTTCATCCAACCTTTCTCATCATTTTGAAGATTTGGGAGCTTGTGGTTATTTTGGGGATCTTGGAGAGTAATGTTGATGGATTCAACTATGGCAAAAGTAATCTTCCCTTTTCTTCATCTATGGAAATTAAGGCTTTGGTATAAGTTGAGATCTTCATGTATAATGTTTGAGAAACGATTTTATTTGGTTGGAAATTTATGGATCTAGGTTTTGGAAGTTTTTGTTTTGAGGATTCAAGTTTCTTCAAGGAAGCTTTAAGTGGGGTAAAATCTAGATTTAACCTAAATCTAGCAAGATGAGTTCAAGTTGATTTGTGAAAACGTTGTACATGCCAAAAATGTCCATTTTAAAGTGATTATGTGTTTACATTATCTTTATTAAAGTTGGGATATTTTAAGAGTTTTACTCATTCGGACTATTTGGTTTTATAAATTTTGTGAAACACCCACATTTGGGATTTTTGAACATTTTGGTAAATAAATCATGTTGATATGTTTCCTTGATGATTATATATATAAATGGAATTCATTTGATGTAAAAGTCATTTTTGTGTGTTTGATCTTATAAACCGTTTGGAAAATGCATATTATTGTGTTATGAGGCATTTTGGAAATATAAGGGTATGAGTTCATTTGGAAAATGGTTTGCCTCAACCAATGATGAGTTTTGAGTTAATCATACTTTTGGTCGTTGTGTTTGCATATCCGTTGGCCAAACGTGTTTTAATGTTTACACTAGCTTTCATTGGAGATTTAAGTAAATTGTTGAGCTTTTGGCTCGGTTTTGACTAAGATGAGTCTTGAAGACATTTGTCCGTTTTAATAGCCCGTTATGGAGTTTTGAGTATGATGGCGTTTATTACGTGTCATTTGAGAGTTACATGTTTTGGGTGCTTTGGTCATTCAATTGGAGTCATGTAATGTTATAGACTGTAATGTAATGGATCCATAGGCATATGAGTCGGTCTTTAATATTTTAAAAAAGAGCTATTGTTTCCATGATGGGACCAGGATTAGTCATGGGGTCATCGAGAGGGCCTTATGGTGCGGGCTCGTGGAGTCAGGCATTTGCCATTGACCCCGTGATGTAATTGTTGAATCTGTTTTTATGGGATAGTTACTTCCCATTTGTATCTAGTTGAGACATTGGACTCGAGGATGGTTATGTGGGACCGGATACTAGCCCTGGTTCGTAAATGTAATCCTAGTGAATGAGCATGACTAGGAATCATTGGGTTCCTTCCCCCACATCTTAGTACGAGCCGGCATGTTCGTGACCTTGATCCTAGTATGGTGAGCTCAATAACTTGGAATGTGGCCTACTTTTGTGTTCCGCCACTAGCCATGGAATTCTGGTCTCCCCCATCACCGAAAGGTGTTGTTTTGGGTATTTAGTTTTATCCTTGTTTTTCGGTGACATTTTGAGTTTAGGTTATTCCCCATACGTTATAATTTTGGAGGCTTGAGTTTACTCTTATTTCATGTCGTTTGGTTTATAAAGTTTTATTCAAATTTCAATATTTGCGCATTTACCATCATTCGCGTTTTGAGTAAGTGTTGGGTTGCATTACTTCATGAAAGAATGTTTTGGCGTTGAGGCGTTAATCTATAAAATGTGTATTATTGGAAAACGAGTCGTTCTCATATTTAAAGTAATTCATTTTTAAGGATCATGATTTAAGTTGCATTATTTTCGTTTGACGATTTCTATAATCATGATAAAAAAAACTCTTGAACTCACTAGGCGTTAGCCTAACCTTTTTATTTGTGGGCTTGTGCATCAGGTTCCATTTCGGGGTTAGTTCTAGTGACACTGTGAAGAGATGAGTGCTAGTTGTGTGCTCGAAGAAGCGAATAACTTGGTGAAGTCTTCCACATTTACTTTGGATGTAGCGACTGCATTGGGTTTTAGTAATCACCCAACTTTAATTAGTCTTTACGTAAGACTTTATTCATTCTCTTGGCGGTTAAATCTAGAATTGTATATTTAGTGTGAACTTGTCGTAAGATATTTTATCCTCCTTCAAGGTATTATTGAAAATTTTAAATTAATCATTCTTTCCAAATTTGAGGGTGTTACACGTTGGCTAGTGAGGAGAGATGTTGGACTTGATGCATGCGAGGATGGTGGATACTGGGGAGGAGTAGTCTACGTGGGTTTTTAGATGGAGAAGGGCGTGGGGGGAGGTGGTTCATTGGAGAAGTAGAATAGTGGAGAAGATGTCGGGTTGGAGAACGAAGATGGGGAGAGAGAGAGAGAGAGAGGTGGTGGTGGTGGTGGTAGTCTAGTCGGCGATGGTGTTAAAGGAGATGAGGACGTAAGCTCTATTGTAAATATATATAGGGTCCCCTTCATTTGCTAACTACGGCATTGGTGCTAACCGTGCTAACCAATTTTCAACCAATCAGAATCATGCTAGAGTTTATGTACTCAGAGGGTAATATGGGCATTTCATAATTCATGCTTATTTAATGTATTTCCATATTTCAAGGAGTTATTAATATGGTAGTTATCTAAATATTAAATATAATATTTAATGTATTTTCATATTTCAAGGAGTTATTAATATGGTAGTTATCTAAATATTAGATATAAATTTATTTAATATATTTCCATATTTCGAGTGTGCATATATGCATGTCTAGATATCAGTGTGTATCTCAACCAATGCAGAATAGATCAGCTAATATGCACATATGCACATATACAACATGTACATATTCATAATACTCAATATGCACATATGCATATTATATACAGTGTGCATATATGCATATGTTCAATGTGCAGATATGCATATGTTCAATGTGCACATATGCATATACTCAATATGCACATATGCATATTAGATATCAGTGTGCATATATGCAGATATAATATTTCAGCAAACATATGCATATATGCACTATCCTGAAAATCGATTTCTTCAAATCCTGAAAATCGTTTTAACCAACTTTCCGGCCAAATTCCGGCGACCCCTATCTTGGTTCAATTCAACTCCACTTCATTTTCCGGTAACGTTGATTTATGCGGCGATGCGTTTAACCTCCCATGCATTATTTCTCCGTCTCCCTCTTTTTCTCCGGCGAACCCAACCCCACCCACCATCGTCACCAAGAAATCGAACCATCTCCGAAAAATCAAGATTCTCATAATCGTCGTTTCCGTTGGTGGGTTTTTATTATTATACATCTTGGTTGTATTATTAACGATTTGTTTGAAAAGAAAAAAGAAAAAGACGTCGACGGTGGGTGTGAAAGGCGCTGAAGTAGTTCCGGCGGCGTGTGGTGGCGGCGGCGGCGACAGAGGTGCGGCGAGTGGTAGTGGGAAGAATGGTGGAGGTGGGTTTTCAAGTGAAGGTGATGACGGCAATGGGATTGGGAAGTTGGTGTTTTTTATGGGATGAAATCCATAATTATTTGGGTTTTTAATTTGGTAGGCCCATATTCCCCAAATTAAAAAAAAATTGTATTTTGACCGAAATACCCCTATGCATACATGCATTGTATTTTTTTCAACCGTTTTTAATATTTTAATTTAATAAAAAATCAATTAATTGTGGACCATTGATCTCATCAATGTACGGTTGAGATTGGTTGGCACAGTTAGCACCAATGTCGTGGTTAGCAAATGAATAGGCCTCTATATAAATATATATATATATATATATATATATTATAACATAATATAATAAATCAAAATAGGAAAAAGACAAAAAAAAAAAGAAGGTAAAAGACGAAAATGTCCCTTTAGTTAACTGGTTACAGATTTTGTTAGAGGGATGGATTCAGAGCGTGTATTTTTGCATACCATAGAGATGGACAATGTAATACAATCGTTTGAGGGACTGTAGTAGACAAAACCAATAAATCATAGGGACCGGGAATGTAGAATACTCTACAATTTTATAAGTAAAAAAAGTATTGAATTTTTTAATTAAAAAAACAACTCAAGAAATTTAAATGCATTAAGTTATGATTTTGTTTTTTAGTATATTATTTATTATTTATTATTTATTGAATGATATATATAACTATTTTTATCAAACTAACTGATAAACTAGCTATTAGTTGATGAACAAATAATGTATTGTAAAAACTAGCTGATAAATATGTAAAATGATAAAAAGAGAGCATCTTGAAAAATTAGTCAATTACAATATTTTATTATATAATTAAAACAAATCTCTAATAATATAATATGTTAATTAAAACAAACAAGATAGTAAAAAAAAGTTAAATAACATAATATGTTGATTAAAAGAATTTCAAATTGATAAACTTTGGATTTTTTAAAACATATTTTAAGAAAATCTATTAATTTATAATTGGTAAGTTACAAATTTCATCCCTATAGTTATTATTAATTTTGGATTAGGTCCCTCAAATTAAATAATTACATATATGGTCACCATGGTTTCAATTTTGTTATGGATTGGGTCCCTTACCCTATCTCCACTAACTAATGATATGTTAAATTAAGGGTAATACTATCCTTTTACAATTTTCTTTTTTAAAATTATATTTATTATATATTAATAAAATATAAATCGTCCTATCACACCCCCTCCACCTCGGCGTCGACTTCCTGCTCTCTTGTTACCGGTAACTTCTCTTTCTACCTAGTAACCCATGTTTTTCCCCAAAACATGGGTTTCAAGATCTGATCTATTTTTGTTCCTGGAACATGGGTTTCGAGATTTTTTTTCCCTAGAACATGGGCTTCGAGAGATGCAAACACTCTCGTCGGAAGCCTTCATCTTCTCCATCTTCGATGATAATGGGTTTCAAAATTTCATAATCCTATGTTTGGTTTTAGGATCTTTGGTTCAAGTTTGCATAAGTTGTAGCCTGTAGAAATCCAGATACTTACGCTTCGAATAACACTTGTTGCTTGCTTTCAAATTTTTACATATGTCGTGTGATGGATTGAAGACAAAAGAGGTAAATCCATCAAAAGTAATATCATCATTCAACTCGTTCCACAAAATTGAAGCTTGTTCCACAAAAGGATCTAGCTGATATAGCATGCAGAGCTCAATTTAGAGCTCGACTTAGATTCGATTTCAAGCTCGATAGCCAATGGATTTTGAACCGAATTAGAGCTTGATAACCATGGATTTTTGAACGGAATTAGAGCTTGATGATAACCAATGGATTTTTGAACTGAACTAGAGCTTGATAGCCAATGGATTTTGAACCGATTAGAGCGCGCTTTATGATCAATTAGAGATTGATAGCCTATGGATTTTGAACCGATTCACAGCTCGATTTATGATCATTTAGAGTTGGATAGCTGATGGATTTTTGACCGATTTAAGCCTTGATTTAGAATCGATTTATAGCCCCATCTTCATCGTGTCACCACCACTCGTCCTCTCCTTTCCCCTATCCCCATTTTAGCACCACCAGATCCAGATATACAGTAACCAAAAAACTACACAAATATGTGAATGAAAAACAAACCTGTAGACTAAATCAAATATGTGAACGAAAACCATATCTAAGTGAATTCTATGAACGATTATATGGATTTTCACTTTGATTTCGATCGATATATGAATACACATTTTTAAATTCCGAAGAAAACCATAAATTGCTTCTGAGTTCATTTGGGTCCTTTTAAGAACTCCGTTTGCATTTGTGGTTGATGAAGTTTCTCTTGAAGGTTCTAATACCATGCTTATGCAAAGTTAGAAACGAAAACTAGGTTCTAATACCATGCTTATGCAAAGTTAGAAACGGAAACTAGTATGGAGAAGATGATGATATATGTAGAGATATACCTCTGTTGTATTAAGTAATCCAAGTTCCAGTTGGCATGTTCTTGAATCTAAATTAATCAATCACTATCATCTTAATCCCACATTTTTTTCGATCTTGAATCTGTATGTACCTAATACCTCTACTCACTCTTTCCTTCTACTAGACCTTTCATCACCAAACCTGATACACCCCGGTATTTATTCTACCGATTTGGATTACTTGATCCAGTTCGACTGAAATCACATTGACAACCTTGGACATCTTTTCCGATCAAACATTCCACACCACAACCCTCAACCCGAAGGCACTCCTGATTTATGTTGCTCCTTCCAGCTAGGGGTGCTCAAAAACCCGATCAACCCAACCCAACCCAACGTGAAATAACTCAAACCGAAGCAACCCGATGTCTAATCGAGTTGTAAAATCTTCAAACCGTAGGTATTGGGTTGATATCGGGTTACTTTTATTTGAACCCAACCCAACCCGATGAACCCGATCCTTTTATTTTGTGGATTTAATATGATTATTAAGTTTTTATTAATATGTAAATTAGACAATTACACTATTACGTACCCTCTTCATTTACATATATTCTCAATCTATTATTCATCTCTATATAACTCCCTTGTATATATGTTTAATAAATGTAAACACACACACACACACACACATATATATATATATAGGGGAGCGATCAAATGAAAACCACTCTAATTTTGAAAACCGTGGAAACCCTCGATTTCATTGGTTAAGTTAATGAAATTGTTTCATGAAATTGTTTAATTTGATGAAATTGTTTCATATAATTCTTTTATTGATGAAATTGTTGCATATATTTGTGTTTTTTATGTAAAAATGAAAAAGTTTCATCAGACTGAAAATACATGAAACAATTTCATTAGAATGAGAAAAATAGATGAAACTACATAAAAAACACAAATATATGAAACAATTTCATTAACAAAAGAATTATATGAAACAACTTGATCATATTAAACAACTTTATGAACCAATTTCATTAATTTAACCAATGAAATTGACGGTTTCCAAAGTTTCCAATCTAATATGGTTTCCAATTGAAACCACCTCTATATATATATATGTGCAAACTAAAAAATTAACTAAATGTGATGTATTTAAGATTTAAGAAGTATGGATAAGTTGTACCAAATGGTTGATGATCACGACCAACCTCGAGGCCAAGAAAGCGAAAAGCATCGGGGTTGGAGACGTCTAAAACGATTGTTGTTGATTGACATATTATCATTTGGTTTAGACATTTTATATGTAATATCATAATATTTTTGATGAACTTACATACTCTCATGAATTATCGGTCATTCGGTTGTATTTCAAAGAAATGTTTTCTTTATGTTTATATTTCTAAATTTGATTTCATCTTGTTTAAACACAACCCGACCAACCCGATCAACCCGAACGGTTTAGGTTGGGTTGGCTTGTACTTTTGATTGGGTTGGGTTGGGTTGTAAAATTTTCAAACCGCCTATATTGGGTTGAGTTGTTAAAAAACCTTCAACCCAACCCTTGAGCACCCCTACTTCCAGCCTTGAACTCGAACCCATCGCTGCACCCCCTGGTTTTCATTCGTCAAAAAGTGATGGTTTACAACCTTGGTCAATGAAATTGTGGTGAAGGTGAGGAAAAAAACAGAAAGGGTGCTGGTAGGGGATTAGATCACGGTGTTCACAAGGTCAAATGCATCTCGTCTTGTTCACGGTCGCCCACGACGGTGGAAGGAACAGAGAAACAAATAGGCGCCGGTGGGACCGTGGAGGAATAGGTCATTCACTGTGTGTATAATAATATAGATATATAATAGCCATAAATATATAATAAAATAATCACTAAATTTTTAAGTTTTTAATTAACATGTCAAATTACCAAAAAAAAAACCTGATTTAATGAACTTATTGTTAAGAGAATTAGAGGCAGGACCTAATCCATAACAAAAGTGAAACCATAGTGACAATTCTTGTAATTATTTGGTTTGGGGGACCTAATCCATAATCTTCATATAACCATGGGGACGAAATCTATAATTTACTCTTTATAATTTTAAATAACCATTACATATAATATGAATAAAAATAAAACTGGTCAAACCCACATATCCTAATTAATCAATAATTTTTCCAAAAATGTAATTAAATAATTAAATTAAATATTTTATATTAAAATCAATTAACACAATTTTTTATATATGAAGCAAAATAATTCGATTCTTATATAACTTACATAAACATTTTTAGAATTGTTATATTTGTTTTTAGTAACAAATATATATATATATATATATATATATATTGAATAATAATTAAAAATAATAATAATATAAAACACGAAGGGATTCTCTTATAACACGAAGTAACCCCTCGGGCATTCTTCTGGTCTAAGGTTGCCTCACGGGGGAACGACGAAAGATGTTGGCAGGAATATCTGTGAAGGCCCTAAAGGCCTCTATGTCCTCCTTGTCCTCGACCCTGCTTAAAGGATCAAGTGTCATGGAAAACTCAGGTATGCTCACCGAAGCTTTGTACAAACAAAAAGCTTCCCAGTTTTTTCTATGCTTCTTTGTTGTGGTCTTAATGTGCATGTGAAGAAAAAGGTTAAGGAATTGTACCTTAAATAAAAGTCTAAAACCCCAAAGAATGGCAATGATTTGCAGGAAGGATGGAAACGATTTCGAAACTCCTTCTCCCTAAAAAATTTGTATGCGTGGAAAGGAAAGGAAATAAAAAAAGGATCGCCTTTTTATACGATCTTCTATGCCAAGTCGCTCGACCGATGGTCGACACCTATCCCTCATCTTTTCGTATCCTTCGCCGGATAGACGACAAGTGTCAATTAACAGCTGCACCAAGCGCATGACATGCCCATGATATCACAATCTTATTGTTTTTTAAGTTACCAAGGTAACTGATACGGTTCAAAAGAAATTGATTATGTTTCTCAAGTGACGCATGGCGTAATCTGGAGGGAAATTAGAAATTCAAAACCGCCTCTCTCGTTCCAAATTTCAGGGGCAAACTATTTTGGTAAAAAATCTCATAGTCTCAACCGACGTAAGAAACTTGCGACCAATCACATCTATATTTCAAATACAAGCGACCGAAACCTTTATGACCTATGATCATCATCATTGACGATGTTCGTAAGTTACTCCTAACATGCGACATACAACCAATAAACTAACGACGCACATTCAATATTAACTAACCACGACATACGTTATTTTCATTGTTCTAATGCAAGATTCATATCATAAATTCTAAATATCATAACCGAAGACACAAATTTAATATAATTTAATGACATGATCGTTGCAGTTGTTAATGATCATAAAGACGATCGTGATGAAGACAACTCCTATATAAACCAAACACTCAGAATCATCAAGGGGATTCATTCAAGATCAAGCAAAAGATACATTCTAGAAGCATTCAGCAAAAGATACATTCTAGAAGCATTCAAAAATCTACAAAGTTCATTTTGTAATTTAATTACGATCATAATTGTAACTATTGTATTTACGACCACTGTTACTTAAGGACGATATCCCTGATTTCCGTCCATAGTACATTGACGACTTCCATTGTCGTCCGTGGTTTTTACCCTCGACAGGGGTTTTCCCCGTCACCAATTGTCTTGTCTTCTTTATTTACTTTCAATCGTCGTGTGTATTTTGAAGAAAATTGTCTTTAGTTGTTAAATATCCACAATCAACCTTAAATTATTTCAAATTTAATTTTTGGCATAAACAGGTTGTATTTGATTTTAATGAAAATAAAAATAAAAAGTAAGGGTAAAATAGTAATTTGTAATATTCAGGTTGTTTATTCAGCCTAAAACCAAACAACAGTTTGACCTAATCCATATAGATAACTAAATCCCTACAGACAACTTTATCCATACAGGACTTAATAGAAAAACAACTGGACAACGCCCAACTAACAATAACAAAATACATAACCTTAAATATGGTTTAAAACTACAACATATCATTACATACACAAAATGACAATGGCTATCTAGACTTTACATTTAGCCTTATAATCATAAAAACCTCGGGCTCTAGAGATGCATACCAATAGTCAACCAAATAGCTTTGTGATACATGGTTTACGTACACATAAATACACCCCCCCCCCCCCCCCCAAATCATGCATAAAAATTTCACCATGCAATAGAAGTTTGCATTTCCTTTCAGAAACAATTGACAACGACGAAATCTCTAAACATGTCACCCATGTCAGGACTATACCCTCTATTTTTATGGCATCCCGACCGTAATCCCAAACACATACAAGTGCATCATAATGTATAAAACATGGAACCAACTTCGAATTTTAGCATGTTAATAATGTTTGAAAATCAGTAAACAAGTAACATGCACCCACCAAGTCCTCCAATACATATTAAACATGACCATAAATATGTACGTGAACATACCATCATTATGCATATCATACGTAACAACACGTGATCAATAATATCAAAACATGTCAAGATAAATATATACATACGTATGTGATAACTTCGTTATCTGACGGGTTTTTACCCTCTGAATCATAAGTTTACGGCTCGTCTTGAAGTAATAATTGGTATTTCGGACTAATATTTTGTGCAAGTGTTGTGTATACATACAAGATGTCAAGTGGAAGGAAAAATGCTTATTTATACTCCATTTTGACGTCCCGGTTGAAGACGGTATCGAACCAAGTGAACGGGCGAAGAAAATCAAAAATCAGTGGTCATGCTACTATGACCATGCGACAATGACCATGTCATAGTTGCAGGTCATAGTCGCACAACATGTACCGTAAGGGTATGGCTTCGAGCGACAATGACCATGCGACTATGACACTGTCACAGTCGCGCGTCATAGTCGCGGTCGTGGTCTGAGGGTACAAAAAGGTACAGGATGTTAATGCTTAGGGTTATCTCGGGATTGTTGGAGGCTAGGCTCTAGGAGAGCTGTTCTAAACCGTTTTTGGAGCTGAAAGGAAGACTTGCATTGATTGGGAAGGTGGAAACAACATTTGGAGCTAAAAATTGGTAGTGTGTATCAATCATTGGGGGAGTTTTATCATTTCATTTGTATTTTGTTGAGAAACAATGTATTTGGGTGTTGTCGTCTTCTTCTCTATGGTGTTATTTGCTACTAGTAACATGAACTAAACATTTTGAGGTTGGGGGAAGGATGGATTTTGGTTTATACCGTGAAATATATGATATTTGCATTTATTTAGTCATTATACTTGTTGGTTGAAGTTTATCTTTCTTGTTCTTATTGTTTATGAGATTGGCAATCTTGTTCGTCTTTTGGTTATACTTCCTCTTGAGAAATTGGTTTTATAACTTGATAAAAGTTAGATAAACCTAGGGTGAGATATTGGATAGAGATATATCAAGTAAACCCTAGTTTTGTGTTTGTGATTCTTATGCTTAATGAGTTGAATGTTTGTGTGTATTGGTTATGAGACTTCAATATATATTGCATGATACATTCTTGCTATTGCTCGAGAGAGAGTAGTGAGTATATTTGGAATTGCTAAATTTAACCTTGTGTATTGATTTATTTAGTCATTATACTTGTTGGTTGAAGTATATCTTTCTTGTTCTTATTGTTTATGAGATTGGCCATCTTGTTCATCTTTTGGTTATACTTCCTCTTGAGAAATTGGTTTTATAACTTGATAAAAGTTAGATAAACCTAGGGTGAGATATTGGATAGAGATATATCAAGTAAACCCTAGTTTTGTGTTTGTGATTCTTATGCTTAATGAGTTGAATGTTTATGTGTATTGGTTGTGAGACTTCAATATATATTGCATGATACATTCTTGCTATTGCTCGAGAGAGAGAGTAGTGAGTATATTTGGAATTGCTAAATTTAACCTTGTGTATTGATTTATTTAGTCATTATACTTGTTGGTTGAAGTATATCTTTCTTGTTCTTATTGTTTATGAGATTGGCCATCTTGTTCATCTTTTGGTTATACTTCCTCTTGAGAAATTGGTTTTATAACTTGATAAAAGTTAGATAAACCTAGGGTGAGATATTGGATAGAGATATACCAAGAAAACCCTAGTTTTGTGTTTGTGATTCTTATGCTTAATGAGTTGAATGTCTATGTGTATTGGTTGAGAGACTTCAATATATATTGCATGATACATTCTTGCTATTGCTCGAGAGAGAGTAGTGAGTATATTTGGAATTGCTAAATTTAACCTTGTGTATTGATTTATTGAATGTGTACTTTTATTTGTTGGTGGAATCCAAATGAAATCCAACCCCTAGCCTTTCCCTAATCATATAAGTATTCTCTTTGTGGTGCTTGAATTATTGTTTGAATAGTATTTCCGTGCTTGCTTTCATTTTCTCTTGATAAATAGTTATTTAGTCATACTCAAACCTTTTTTATCAGTCGTTCAGTTAGTAGTTGTGATAGCCTTGTGGTACTTAAACTCGTAGTTCCTCGGATCGATACTCGTACTTAGTACGTATTACTTGATTGATGTCGTACACTTGTGGTAGATTTGGAGGTTGCATAAACCTTCTATCAAGTTCTTGGCGCCGTTGCCGGGGAACTATTGTAGTGTTATTATCACTACCGGTTATAGCGCTGCTAGATTGGACATTATTCTTTATATTCATTATTTTTTGTCACTTGTTATTCTATTGGTTTGTTTTCAGGCACTCACTCTAGTGTATGCCAAGAAGATGCAACCGAGGAAGAGTGGTGTTTCCCTTAGATCCCGAAATCGAACGCACACTTCGACTAAGGAGAAGAAAGCAAGAACAAGAACAACTTATGGCGAACAACCAAGCTTTGAGAGATTTTTCTTGCCCTACTTATGATGGCTCACAACAGGGCATCCGTGCTTCTAATGTGGAGGCTAACACTTTTGAGATCAAGTCGGCCATCATAAGCATGATAAAACAAGAGCAGTTCGGGGGGCTACCTTCTGAAGACCCGATTGCTCATCTAGAGAAATATATTGAGATCCTCAACACTTTCAAGATGAATGGAGTCTCACCGGAGGCCATTCGTCTTAGACTCTTCACATTTTCTTTGAGAGATCGGGCCAAATCGTGGCAAAGAAGTATTCCCGCCGGGCAAATCACTACATGGGACCAATTAGTGAAGGCCTTTCTGTCAAAGTTCTTCCCTCCGGTTCGTACTGCAGGACTGCGAGCGTAAATCACGTAATTCAAACAATTGGACCAAGAATCGCTCTACGATGCTTGGGAAAGATATAGGGAATTACTCAGAAAGTGTCCCCACCATGGTCTTCAAGAGTGGCTTATCATCGAGATGTTCTACAATGCCCTCCTCCCAAACTATAAAGCTACCGTTGATTCTGCAGCGGGGGGATCTCTTATGTCAAAGTATTATGATGAAGCTTAGGCTTTAATATGTGAAATGGCCGACAATAACTATCAATGGCATTCCGAAAGGAGTGGCCAACTAAGAAGGCCAATTGGATCTAGCTCTCAAGACTCATCGGAGATCTCTTCTTTGAAATCCCAAATTTCCGGGCTAATGGATCAACTAAAGAACATGGCGATGAAAGCGGTTGGCACTGTAGCTTGTCAGTTATGTGGAGATTCTCACTCTACTTGAAAGCCCAATCCAACCGAAAATCCAACAACCCTTTCTCGAACATATATAATCCAGGTTAGAGGAATCACCCTAACTTCTCTTGGTCTAATCAACAAAATCAAGGGGATCAATCTAGGGGTGATATGGGTTGGTCACAACAACATCAATCGCAACAAGCCCAACCACAACATCAATTTTCTTCTTCATCCCGGAATTTTAAACCTCCCGGTTTCCAACATCAAGGAAACCAAAATATGAGGAACGATGGGGAAGGATCTTCAAGTGAAAAGAAATCGGGGTTAGAGGAGATGATGATGAAATGTTTTTCAAAGATGGATACGGTCATTGGTGAACAAGGTGCAACTATCAAGGCAGTCATGCAAAGTAATGAGCAAAATGCAGCCACAGTTAAAGCAGTTGTACAAAGCAATGAACAAAATAACATTGCCATTCGGAATCTCGAAAGGAAATTTGGTCAATTCGCGGATGCACACTCTTCAAGGAACCATGGCACTTTCCCTAGTCAAACCGAGCCAAATCCGCGAGAACATTGCAAGGTTGTTACTCTTAGAAGTGGGAAGCCGTTGATCAAGGATCCAACTAGAGATGACATGGGTACCGAGGAGGAAGAAGTGTTAATCACCAAAGAGCCGGAACTTATTGAAGTTGAGGTTGAAGATGTTATAGAAACACCCAAGAAGGCACAAGAGGCACCATCATCATCCAAACCGATTGTGGAAGCATACAAGCCACCAATACCATTTTCCAGCCGACTCAAGGAGTACAAGGACCAACAACGATTCACTAAATTCTTGGAGGTCTTTAAAAAGCTACAAATTAACATTCCTTTTGCGGATGCATTAGCTCAAATGCCCTCTTATGCTAAGTTCTTGAAGGACATTTTGTCCAACAAGAGAAAGATTGAAGAGCATGCCACCGTCGCACTCACGGAAGAATGTAGTGCCATAATCCAAAACAAGCTTCCACCCAAGCTTAAGGATCCAGGGAGTTTTACTATTCCTATTCAAATTGGTGATTTCGAGTTTGGTAAAGCTTTATGTGATTTAGGTGCAAGTATTAATCTTATGCCTTTATCTATTTTCAAGAAGCTTGGTCTTGGTGAAATCAAGTCAACACGTGTCACGCTTCAGTTGGCGGACCGTTCCATTAAACACCCGCATGGTATCACTGAAGATGTCCTAACCAAAGTTGGGAAATTCTACTTCCCCATGGACTTTGTTGTTTTGGATATGGAAGAGGACGTCGATGTACCTCTAATTCTTGGAAGACCTTTCTTAGCAACCGGAAGTGCATTAATTGATGTCCAAGGTGGGAAATTGACATTGCGGGTGGGAGATGAAGAGGTCGTTTTTAATGTGTTCAATTGTACACGAAGCCGAAATGATGTGAACTCTTGTTTTAGTGTGGACGTTGTTGACCGAGTGGTACAAGAGGCATTTGAAAGGAAAGTTACAGATGATAAGCTCGAGAATGAATTGGTGAATAGTCTTTATGAAAAATAAAGCGATGAAGATGAGGATGTGGAATGTGTGATGCATTTGGAAGCCACCCTTTTCCGAAAATTCTCAAGGCACCAACAATTTGAAGAGTTGGGATCTAAAAATGTCAAACCCCAACCATCGGCGGAAGTGCCTCCGCAACTAGAGCTCAAGCCATTACCGTCTCATTTAAAGTACGCTTACTTAGGGGTAAATTCTACATTGCCCATGATCATTTCATCACAACTAAGTAAGTTGGAAAAAGAAATGTTGCTTCGGGTTTTGAGGAAGCACCAATCCGCCATCGGATGGACAATTGTCGATTTGAAGGGGTTGAGCCCTTCCTTTTACATGCATCAGATCAAGATGGAGGATGGATATAGACCATCCGTTGAGCACCAAAGAAGATTGAACCCTAATATGAAGGAGTTGGTGAGAAAAAAGGTGATGAAACTTCTTGATGCGGGGATTATATATTCGATTTCTAATAGTCCTTGGACTAGCCCCATTCAAGTAGTTCCAAAGAAAGGTGGGGTAACCGTGGTGAAGAATGGGAAGAATGAATTGATCCCGAAAAGAACGGTTACCGGTTGGAGAGTTTGCATTGGCCGGGCACGCTTATTATTGCTTTCTTGACGGATATTCGGGATATAAGCAAATCCCGATTGCCCCCGAAGATCAAGAAAATACGACTTTTACTTGTCCATAAGATACATTTGCCTATCGACGTATGCCCTTCGGATTATGCAACACGCCCGCCACATTCCAACGTTGCATGATGGTTATCTTTTCCGATATGATAGAAAATACGATGGAGATATTCATGGATGGCTTCTCTATTTTTGGGGACTCTTACGACGCTTTTTTAGCAAATCTCAAGATGGTCCTCAAGAGATGTTAAGACACCGACTTGGTCTTGAATTGGGAGAAATGTCACTTCATGGTGACGGGATGAATTGTATTAGGCCACAAGGTGTCCGCCATGGGTATCGAAGTTGACAAGGCGAAGATTGAAGTAATTGAGAGACTTCTATATCCGACTTCCGTGAAGGGGATTCGTAGCTTCTTGGGTCATGCGGGGTTCTATCGTCGGTTCATCAAAGATTTTTCTAAGATTGCCAAGCCCCTCTCCGAATTTCTATTCATGGATGTGAAGTTTGAGTTCACGGAGATCTGTGAAGTAGCCTATGATAGGCTAAAGAAATAACTCACTTCCGCACCAATTCTCACCGCACCGGATTGGACCTTACCCTTCAAAGTCATGTGTGATGCTAGTGACTTGGTCGTGGGGGCTGTTTTGGGCCAACGAAAGGATAAGAAACTCCATGCAATATACTATGCTAGCAAAACCTTGGATGAAGCACAAGTCAATTATGCCACAACGGAAAAGGAATTGCTAGCCGTAGTGTTTGCATGTGAAAATTTTAGATCATATCTTGTTGGGTCTAAAGTCATTATCTACACAAATCATTCAACTCTTAAATATCTTATGTCGAAGAAGGATGCAAAACCAATACTAATCCGTTGGATTTTACTTTTGCAGGAATTTGACATCGAGATCGTTGACAAGAAGGGGACGGAAAATCTCGTCGCGGATCATTTGTCAAGGTTGGAGGGACTGGAGAGAGAAGATGTAGTCCCGATAAATGAATATTTTCCAGATGAGCGTTTGTATGCCATAGGGGTATCCGACCCATGGTATGCGAACGTAGTGAACTTTTTGGCAAACGGTATGGCTCCTCATGGCCTAAGCTCACATCAAAGGCATAAATTCTTTGCTGATGTGAAATACTACTTTTGGTAGGATCCATATCTATATAAGCATTGTGGAGATGGGATGATTAGGTGTTGTGTGTCTGATGAAGAGAAATCAAGTGTGCTTAAGCATTATCACTCTCTCGAGTGTGTCGGTCACTTTAGCACCGATCGCACCGCGTCTAAAATCTTACAATCCGAATTTTATTGGCCCTCTTTGTTCAAGGATGCCCGAATTTTCATAGCTTCATGTGATAGATGTCAAAGGGTCGGAAATATCTCCAAACGGAATGAAATGGCAATGAAAATTTTCATGGAGGTGGAGATATTCGATGTTTGGGGTATCGACTTCAGGGGTCCATTTCCGCTGTCATATAAGAACGAATACATCTTAGTGGCAGTGGATTATGTTTCCAAGTGGGTCGAAGCAAACGCAAACCCAAGGAACGACTCCAAGGTTGTTATCAACTTTTTGCGCAAACACATCTTCTCAAGGTTTGGAGTTCCGCGTGCATTGGTGAGTGATGGTGGAAGTCACTTTTGCAACCAATATTTGGATGTCGTACTCAAAAAGTACTCCGTCACTCACCAGGTCACTACACCCTATCACCACTAAGCTAATGGGCTAGCCGAAGTATCTAATCGAGAGCTTAAGAAAATCCTAGAAAAGACGGTTAGCTTATCTAGAAAGGATTGGTCGGCAAAACTTGATGATGCACTATGGGCGTATCGTACAACATTCAAAACGCCCATAGGTATGTCACCATACCGATTAGTTTTTGGCAAATCTTGTTACTTATCGGTGGAATTGGAGCACCGCGCATATTGGGCAATCAAGGCCCTTAATTTTGAGTTGGGTGCAGCGGGGAAGAAGCAAACATTGCAACTTAACGAGCTCGACGAAATTCGTCTAAATGAGTATGAAAGTGCACACATCTACAAGGAATGAACAAAACAATTTCATGACAAATTCATCATGAACCAATCGTTTTATGAAGGTCAAAAGGTGCTTTTGTTCAACTCTCGTCTTTGGTTATTTCTCGGTAAGTTGAAATCACGATGGTCCCGTCCGTTCGTTGTGGTCAAAGTCCATTCATACGGGGCCACCGAGCTAAAGGGTGATGATGAGGAAATCTTTAAGGTCAACGGTCAAAGGTTAAAGCCATATCTGGAAGGCGAGTCAATCCAAAGCAAGGACTCCGTCTTGCTCTCGACACCAACTTGAGGATCATCAAGGTCGTGCCACGACCCTAAAATAGCGCTAGGTGGGAGGCAACCCACCAAGGTTAGTTGTAATTTTTGTCGATAATAGCAATTTTTGTTTGGCAATGTGTTTTCCAATGAAAACCAACCAAATACCCCATTTTTGGTCACATACCTGTTTGTGAGACTCACCCAAGCTCATTCTCTTGTTCTCAGTTTTAAAGTGCTTGAATTCTGTCATTTTAGCCCAAGAAACAGTGATCTGGACCTAATCCGAGACAATGACAGGCGACATTGACATTGTCATTGTCGCCCATGTCAAATTCTCCTAAACCTAACACCCTACGGTACACACCATGCGACTATGACCTGCGACTTTGCCATGGGCATTGTCGCTCAGTCATAGTCGTCGAGCAAAGTCAGTAGATGGCACATATTGTGCGACTTTGACTCGCGACTTGTCCTGGGCATTGTCGCAGGGTCATTGTCGCCGACGGGTTTGGGGTTTTAAAACCCTTATTCGATTTTCAGTCCACACGCACACACACAGAGAGAAACTTCCAGCGGCGATTTTAACAGCCTTCAGAGGGCGATTTAGACGATTTTGAACTCTCTCCTCCATAAATCTCGAATTCCTTCCAATTTTATTGATTCATTGTCTTCTTCCACCTCTAAAGTAAGTAATTTTTAATTATCTCACTCTCATTTCACCTATATTGTTGAAAATTCAAGGTTAGGTCACAATGTTTGTTCATGTGCTTTTTGTTGTGAAATTATGCAATGATGTAGGTTTGGAGTTGTATATTTGCTTGTAAATGCATCATTTCACTCCATATTGTTCATGTTTTGCACAATTTCACCTTGGATTGAAGTTAGGATTTTTGCATGTTATGCTTTATAGACTTGTACATTTGGGGGTTTTGGTGATTTTGATAGTATAATAGATCTTGTTGAAGTCCTACATACTAGTTCACCTAAAACTCACTATTGTTTGCATTATGTGCCCTAAATACCCAAAATTTGAAGCTAAGTTCATAGGTTGTGGGATGAACTTGTGCATTTGTGCTAAATTGCCTAAATTTCTTATATGCATGCTTCTAGTGACCTAGTTTATCACATTGTCAAATTGAAAGTTTTGCCAAATTTATTTTTGGTTTGTTCGATGTGGTTACTTGACCTTGTTTAGTTTTTTTTTGGAGAGGGTATCCCAGACCACATTGGGCCCAGACTAATCCCTGGTAATATGGGCCGAAGCCCGACTGCTAAAGCATGCAGCCCGGGGTCGAAGCCCCCGTACCTCCAGGATGCGTACCTTGTTTAGTTGATGGCATGATAAATTGCGCACATTGTCTCTTATTTTGGTCATGCCATGCAACTTGTTCCGGGTAATTGTTTTATGCTTAATTATGGGATTTTTGGTGTTCGTATCATGTTGATTAGGGGTAATCCAATTTGTGAAGGTCGGTATTGTAGTTTGTATATCTTTTATGCATTTTGGTATATGTTGTCCTTTTGGTTGATTTTTGCACATTTATTCCATCCATAGGTCATTCATTGAACTTGAATGGTGTGCAAGGGTAGACCATTAGGACACTACATGCATTTTCACCACAACTTGATCATCATAGCTTCGTGCATATCTTGAAACATGTTACCACGTCGCTTAGTCCCCTCTTTTATAAACAATTTACTCGTGGCTTAGCTTTCCAAATTTTCTTGTAGGTCTCATCATGGTACGCAACGATTTCCTCAGACAGGATCGGTTCCAGCTCTTCAACAAGCTGGATGAAGCGGAACAGATGGAATTGGCGAGTGCGCCAAATTCGCTTTACAAGGAAATATATGAGCAGATTAGCGGACGTGGCTTCTGGGCAGAGAGGGGCATGACACTTGATGGGCTTGCATCCACTTTCATTCCGGGCACCATCGCTACTCACGGTTGGGCTCGCTATACCAGTACACCCCCGAATTACCATCCAGGACTGGTACGCGAGTTCTATGCAACCATGGTCCCGGAAGTTTTCCACAACGAGGGGATTGTCTGGGTCAGAGACACTCAGGTGGAGATTTCAGCATCTGCAATCAACGAATATCTACACACCTCGACCGTCCCCGATAATGTTGCCATCGATTTTGATGACCACAGTGGCATGCCTGTCGATGTTATACGCCACCGCGCTACCGGCGATCTGTCTACCAGCCTATGTCGAGACGGTTCGGATGTGTGGGGCCATGGGGATGAAGCATTGAACCATGGTGACTTGCACCCGGACGTCGCATTCTGGACCGTCTTCATTAAGTGCAGCATGTTACCATCCGGCCACCACACCAATGTGTCAGAGGAGACCGCCCTGATCCTCTACGTCATCAGCATGATTACATGTTTGATGTCGGCCACATTATCTTCAACCAGATTTCTTAAAATTGGTTGTGAGATGCGCAGTCTCATGTACTTTTCGTGCCTTATCACCTATTTCTATAGGAGGGCTGGGATAGCAGCTTCTTCAGATATAGGTAAGAGAGCCTACAACCATTTTTGCACACATCATGGGTTGCCCAACCTTCTTACAGAAGGTAGAAGATACAGGAACAGAGGGCGAGGTGCAGCTGTGTAGCCTCAGGATGAGGCTCGACAGGGTGCAGCGGGTAGGGGTGCCGGACCACCACCATCACCTTCGGTTGGTGGAAGTCAGTATGTCATCCCACCTTGGGAGCGTCTCACTCAGGCAGTAGAGAGACTGACGAGGGAGGGGGAGACAGAACGCGGAGCTGAGTCAGCTCAACCAGCGCCTTGGTCGGATCCTCGATCACAGACACTATGGAACCACCTATCATAGACGACATCGAGATTGCGCCGTCGGACCATCATCCTCACGGCCTCGTGAGGAAGACAACGATTGACTGGTTTGCTTCTCTATTTCACTTTTTTCGTATACTTATCTGTTCCTGTATGTATTTTTACACACTTTCAAAGTGATGGTTTACTTCTATAAACACTACTTTGTAACTAATTGGGCACATTGGGGACAATGTGTCTCAAAGGTTTGGAGTTGTTGTTTTTGTTTATTTTTAGTGGGTCGACTTGTATGAACTTTTATTTTGATTGTTAGAAATACATGGGTTGTATATAATGCTCATTTAATCGGAATGAATACATATGTTGGTAGTTATTGGTTAAGTGAGTTGAAAAAACTTTTCTTGACATGTGTACCTATTGTTGAGTCATGTTTGTAAAGATATAGTGTAGTTGTGTACACTAATTGTGGACATTAGTAGAGATCACCCTAGTAAGATTTTGAGCTTTAATGCCTTCAATTCTGAGAGATGCTTTAACTTTGTTCACCGTCTTTATACACGTCTCACTTCTTTCAATTTGATAGTTCAATCTCATTTGTTTTTGCATTGAGTAGTAAATATTGGTCTTTAAATTTTAACATGTGTATTGCTTGTGAATTATGTGGACCTTGAGAGACGATATCGGGCTTTGTGTGCATTTTCTTTTGGTCTATCATTTCCATCTTCTCTTCTTCTACCCTTTGTTGATGTGTGATCCTTTAGCCACTTTGTAGCCGTTCCTAAAGCCTAAATACCTTAATCTAACCGGATACACTAACCTACCCGTAATCTAAGTGCATCATGGATTGAGAAAGATGGCCAATAGCGTCAAAACAATTCTGGGGGTGAATCGATAAAAGCCATGGAAGAGTTTATTTTAGTCCAAAAAAAAACAGAAAAATATAAAACTTGCCTTTGTCGTAAGCAAGGGTAACATGGTTATGATAGATGAAATCCTTGTATTAGATGTGTGGTTGCCAAAGGGAAGACGTGAAGGTGGAGCCACTTTTAGTTTTGATGCACTTAGGACTAATCATGCCATGACCATTCCTTCATGTCCATTACCTTAAACCGTTTTACAACCCTTCAAGCCCCGATTGATCTTTTGGAAAACTTGATTTGTGAATAATACATGTGTAATTCGTATCTTACTACTCAATTCCTTTCATGAGATCTTGTTTGATCATTACGTGTTTCTATACTATCACATGCGAATAACCTTGCTATTTGGTTGTACATTAAGTCTCCCGCAGGTGTTTGTGATAAGTGTGAACCTAGGATTAAAGTGTTAAGAGAGCATCCCATGAGGCTAGGGTCGAAGCGAAATCCTCCACTAGTTGTGTACACGATGAAATTGATCTTAACAAGCATGTACTTGATAATAGTTTCATGTCAATATTAGTTTTGTCTAAACTCAATTAATCAAGAAGCTAGGAAATTTATGTTGGTTCTTATTAACTTCGTATTAGTCTTCCCTCGTTTATATTGTTTAAAATGATTGTTCATATTGTTCCCTTTCGAAAACCCATCACTTTGGTAATCTTGTTTGTTATATCATTATTATACTTCCTTACGCCAATTTTGCTTGAGGACAAGCAAAATCTAGGTTTGGAGTTGTTGATAACTTCGTTATCTGACGGTTTTTTACCCTCTGAATCATAAGTTTACGGATCGTCTTAAAGTAATAATTGGTATTTCGGACTAATATTTTGTGCAAGTGTTGTGTAGACATACAAGATGTCAATTAGAAGGAAAAATGCTTATTTATACTCCATTTTGACGTCCCGGTTGAAGACGCTATCGAACCAAGTGAACGGGCGAAGAAAACCAAAAATCAGTGGTCATGCTACTATGACCATGCGACAATGACCATGTTATAGTTGCAGGTCATAGTCGCACAACATGTACCGTAAGGGTATGGCTTCGAGCGACAATGACCATGCGACTATGACACTGTCACAGTCGCGCGTCATAGTCGCGGTCGTGGTCTGAGGGTATAAAAAGGTGCAGGATGTTAATGCTTAGGGTTATCTCGGGATTGTTGGAGGTAGGCCCTAGGAGAGCTGTTCTAAACCGTTTTTGGAGCTGAAAGGAAGACTTGCATTGATTGTGAAGGTGGAAACAACATTTGGAGCTAAAAATTGGTAGTGTGTATCAATCACTGAGGGAGTTTTATCATTCCATTTGTATTTTGTTGAGAAACAATGTATTTGGGTGTTGCATCTTCTTCTCTATGGTGTTATTTGCTACTAATAACATGAACTAAACATTTTGAGGTTGAGGGAAGGATGGATTTTGGTTTATACCGTGGAATATATGATATTTGCATTTATTTAGTCATTATACTTGTTGGTTGAAGTTTATCTTTCTTGTTCTTATTGTTTATGAGATTGGCCATCTTGTTCATCTTTTGGTTATACTTCCTCTTGAGAAATTGGTTTTATAACTTGATAAAAGTTAGATAAACCTAGGGTGAGATATTGGATAGAGATATACCAAGTAAAACCTAGTTTTATGTTTGTGATTCTTATGCTTAATGAGGTGAATGTTTATGGTATTGGTTGAGAGACTTCAATATATATTGCATGATACATTCTTGCTATTGCTCGAGAGAGAGTAGTGAGTATATTTGGAATTGCTAAATTTAACCTTGTGTATTGATTTATTGAATGTGTAATGTTTATTTGTTGGTGGAATCCAAATGAAATCCAACCCCTAGCCTTTCCCTAATCATATAAGTATTCTCTTTGTGGTGCTTGAATTATTGTTTGAATAGTATTTTCGTATTTGCTTCCATTTTCTCTTGATAAATATTTATTTAGTCATACTCAGACCTTTTTTATCAGCAGTTCAGTTAGTAGTTGTGATAGCCGTGTGGTACTTAAACTCGTAGTTCCTCGGATCGATACTCGTACTTAGTACATATTACTTGATTGACACCGTACACTTGCAGTAGATTTGGAGGTTGCATAAACCTTCTATCAGTATGCATCTCATAAAAGTCTCATAAAGATTCACATGATAGCAAAGATCGAGTAGTAATAGCTTCTGATTAGTGATCTACATAATGTACACCATAAGTCTCATATAACACCATTTTACCAAAAAGTCAACTATGCTCAAACTCAAAGTCTCGATAATTGACTTAAAGTCAACACAAAATAAAAGTCTCATAACTTGTCCCGAATAATTCATTTGAACCCGATAATATGATTCATTTGGGTCAAACGGGTCAAAAATCAACCCGGGTCATATTAGTCAACCCTAGTCCACCTCAAGGACTTTATTTAATGCTAATTTATATCTTTATATCTTCTTTTGTAATGCTAATTTAAGAGTAATCCACGTAAGACTGCAGAAACAATACCCCTTTAGTGCAGTCACAAGTTTGTCAAACCAACATCTACATTCTTGTTCCAATCCATACAAGGATTTGTGAAATCGACAAACCGCATCAGAGCTTGAGGATTGGAACCCTCTGGGTAATTTTATATACACCACCTCATTTGGTTACCATTTTTGCCAATAAGGCAAAAATTTTATTGTTTGTCTAACCCAACAACTACCAAATGCCTTTTTCTCGGGAGGAAGCTTTTCCAAGTATTGTTTTCTTCCATTGCACAAATCACCCTTCAATGCCTCGTGCAACTTGACAAAAGGGAGCTTTTGCCACAACCCCTTCCTAAATTTTCATTCAGATTATGTATGTCCTTAGTCGAAACCTACTCACCCCCTTGGAAGTCAAAATCATGTTCATTGAGGGTTGCGGCTCCATCCTAGGTTTAATGAGGATACGTGCATCATTTTCCAAACACTAGTAGAGCAAACATACTATATGGGCGACACCATTTTCCATTAATGAAAATAAATCTTCATAAAACATAAATATCTCTGAAAACGAAAATAATTCTAGCATGGATATCAGATAGTTTACACCGATTCTGTCAAAAAAAAAACCCATAAATACACGTTCTCTATGGTGACTAGCAAATTTGTTCATCTTCGCTTGTTGATTATTAGAAAAACATAATGAACCGAACCCTTTGAGTTCATAATAGGTTGGCAAAGTGCCAAAACCTCATAAAGACATTTATTATCTAATACTATCGATGAAGTCCGAATAACAAATTGTCTAGCTACAAATAGACATTCTCCCCAATAATAAAGAGGCAAGAGTCCCTATAAACATAATGCTCGAGCTACAATCAAGATGTGGTGGTGTTCTCACTTCACTCTACCATTCAGTTTCATCATCACTAAGGACACGACAAATTTTCTTATAATTAATGTCGTCTATTAATCATAGAAACAAAATACATAAACAACTTCAATACAAAATACATAATCAACTTAAATACAACCCCTAGGTCTTTGGCCTAATGACCACCTCTCTTCCGTAAACGCTTCTACCTGGGGTTCCCGTACTAGGGTTCGAATCCGGAGGGAAACATGATGTCTTTTCCGGTGCAGGCTTATAGAGTTAGGGCCTGTAGGGCCCACAAATGTGGGCCACAGGGCCTTGGGTCCCCGCTAATAAACCTCTTTTATTTTTAATCAACTTAAATACTTCCCTCTTATCAAGTAATAAATACAAGTAAAAAATGTAGTTTAAGAAATAATCTAACAATATTAATTTGTTTTTTTCTTGTACTTTGCTTCATATTAAAAAAAACATTTTAAATATGTATTATTTAAACAATAATCAAAGATTATTTAAATATGTATTCTAGATGGGTTCCCACCATCTAGAAATGTCAACATTAACCATCTCTTTTCATATCTTCAATTTTTCATACACAAATCAACTATAAATATTGAAATTAAACAATAATCAAAAGTTGTTATCAAATCAACTATAATATTATTTCTTTTTGCTACAGAAAACAAAGAAAGAGGTAGATCATGGATATTATAACAAATTAAAGCTACATTATATACACTTCTTACATTAATCTATTACCAACTTGCCCCATATGGATCATATAGTCAAACTAGTGTTAGCAACAGATTAAAAGATTCTATTCTCATCAATCAATGTTACCATCAAACTCTTTTTTTTTTTTTTTTTTTTTTTTTTCCACCAAAAACATGTTACATTTCATTGCCCAAAAAGATTGTCATAAGTTTGAAAATAAGATCAATAGATATCCAGCTAAATCATCCTCATTGAAGAGACCCACAAAAAACTTGATTTTTAGTAGAAAGTTTCTTGAGGAACTCATAGGTGGTGATCATTGTAGTTGCAGACATTGCCATTGAAACCCATCTTGGCCCCAACCCTCTGTAACAAGCACTCACTCCACCATCTTTCACCAATTTCCTTATAGTCTCTCCAATCCCATTACAACCTTCTCCATCTAAAACTTGAAGTCTTGTTTTGATTGTATCCAATGGCATTGTAACCAATGCCGAAACCCCACTCGCCACGGCCGCGCTGGTCGCTTGCACCGCCACCACCGCCTTCGAGTCAGGAGTAAACCCAACCCCACCACCACCATCACCACCGCGGTTTCCTTCTTTCTTTAATCGATAACCAATCCCATCCCAAATCGCGCGATGTGCCATGGAGTAAGATGCCCACCAAACCGCATTAGATGGGGCGTATGTCAAGATCGAAATCCCAAATCCTCGGTATAAGCCACGAACACCATCCGTATGGATGATTTTCCGAAACGCATCAATGCCGCCGGTGTATTTGAAAGCACCGGAGACAGTAGTTTTGGCACCATTTCCACCCTGAATCATTAATCTCTGGCTTACGACATCAATCGGAGTCCAAACCATTTGTGCAGCCATGGCTGCAGTTACTCCAGCTGCAGCATTCGCAATCGCAGCCGCTTTTGCCTCCGAAAACCCCATCTTCACCGTGGCACAACCAACATTACTCTTGGTTATCTCCAGTGCACCCATATAAAGAGCTCTAGCCGGAATAGTACCCATTAACGATGTCCCAAATCCTCTGTAAAAGCCCCTGAAACCATCGTGTCGGAGAATCGAAACAGCCATCTTGAAGCAGGGCGTATCTTTTACAAGCACTTGTTGCCGTGTTTTCAACACCACCGTCGGGTACAACGTACCCGAAACACCGGAAAACAAGGCCGCACCAAGGAAGAAAAACTTTGATTTATCCAACATCTCCCAATCAATATCAGCTGGGAGATGGATTTCACTCCCGGAATCATCCTCCGCAACTCCCAAACTCATTTTCGCCACTTTCTTCTGATCAAACTCACTACTTCAATCACACTTTCTTCGACCCCAATACCACCAATATCAAAAAAAATCGTGTCGGGTATTTCTACAAACACCTTAGCTACAAGTCAGCTTAACCAATCAAATAAGTGAATCACCTAATCAAACTAATTAAATTAACCCTAACCGAGCAAAAATGAACAATCAGGACGTTGACCAAACAGAAGAACAAGAACTCTGATCCCTGAATTGGGTTTAGACCACGAAAGTTATCCGTTTGCTGATACAAGTCTATATGTATTGATTGGATCTACTGGAACAATAACCTTTTTTCTCCGTTTGCGCAGACAGATTTGTGAGCGAAAGTGAGTTACCAAAAACGGATCGAACATCTCCGGCGGTGGTGAAGGTGGTTAATCGGAGGATCGATGAGTGAGATCATCGGAAAAAGATGTAGAAGGAGATCTGATTGAAGAAAAAGAGAAGTAGATTCGATATGGATTTGGATTGGATTGGATTGGATTGGATTGAGATATTATTATAACAGAAAATGGCGGAAGAGAGAGTGGTGGGGGTTTTAATGGATTTTTCAGGACGATGGTTTTTTGGGTCAGATAGATTTGGACACGTGTCGGTTAACTTCTCTAGTACATTCAGATTGGCGATATATTTTGACTGGTTAAACCTGTATTAGTTTAGGATATTAAATTATTTTGTAGCACAGAAAAATGATTCGACTGGCCACGTGGCTGTTTTTCATTCAGATTGCAGGCCTTTTCTTAATTTTAGTTCTGACCGGTTGACGGTTGCCCTTGGTATTGTGGAATGGAAGCGTATTTGCATGAAGACCCTTGTAGTTCTGTAATTTTGCATTAAACCTACTTTCACTAATTGGGTCTTTATCAAACGTTTATCAGGTAAGTATTTACTGACAAAAACCTTTACCTTATTGGGTAATATTTTTGGCTATTTAAGTGGATTGTTTGTAAACGTCTTTTACCCGGTAAACATTTACCGAGTAAAATTTTTCTCCCTCACTTACCGAGTAGGATTCTTGAGCTTTGTTATGTTTCTTACCTGATAAGATACGCAGTTCTTATCATGTCCATTTGTTGAGCGTTTGGTAAACGACCCATAAGAATATTTGTTCTCCTTGAAATGTCAAACTACAACACAACAAACAAAACAATACAAGGACAAGGACTGAACGAGTTTGCTAGGAGCAAACCGTTTAGCCACTGCCAACAGCCCATCAGCTCTATCCCACAAGCAGCAAATCAATACTAGAGACCACGAGCAGAAAATCAAACCTGGAAAACAGCAGTGCCTATCCGTAATAGCTACGAATCGTTACTAAACATGGTTGGGTCTGACAACCACGCGACCCAATCCACCCGCGACTTCTTTAATCTTCTACTCACCCATTCAAACAAAGCCCTTTGGAACTCAAAGAACGTGTCGTTTATACAACTCTTCTCCCCTTTAAACACGACCTTATTTCTATGTGCCCATATTAGATACATAAACGCCCACTTCACCCCCATCCACATTGATATACTTTTTGAATTCCCAACCAAAGTCAAATCCTCTTGCAAAAGATCATGAATTGTTGTTACCCCCGTCCAAACTTCTCTTCCACCGTCTCCCTACTCGAACCCACAGCCTTTTCACATCTAGACACCCAACAAGAGCGTGATTTATGCTTTCAGTAGAGGCCCCACATCTTAGACAAAGAATCGAGCCTAGGTCTAGTCCCATCGTATTAAGCACCGAACGACAAAGGATATGATCTAACCTTACTCTCCATAGAAATATACACACTTTCTTAGGAACCACCGAGCACCAGATTGTTTCCCCCGAACTCTCCCCTATGACACCTGACCCTCTTCAATTAAGACCCGAAGCTTTTTGACATTAAAACCCTTCGATGCATCTAGATTCCATTCTACCTTATCTCTTCTCCCTCTCACAGGTTCCACTCTTGCACCTTCCTCGTTAATTCTTCCAATTCACCCCACTCTCTTCCTCTCGGTTCCCTTCTCCAAATCCATTTCCACACCCACCTATCACCTACCCATTCTCCTCTTTCCGCATCTCTAGCCTTTTTGTCAACCTCCAACCGAACTAACCGCTTTAACTCTTCTTCAAGACTCTTATTTGCCGCTAATTTTTCTGTCCAAAAACATGTCTCCATACCGTCTCCTTCTTTTTTTTCCCGAAAAGAGTCCAAAAAACTCAGCCCCTCGGAATCCAAATCCTTTCTAACCCGAATGTTGTTTCTCCACGTTGAACCCATACCCCCGTTGCCCAAGTCGCTGCCTTTAATTCCTCCCTCCTCCCCATGTATACTTTTTATTACACTTACCCACAAGGCATCTTTCTCTGTTAGAAAGCACCACCACCATTTGCACAATAAAAGCCCAATTTTACCGATTATTATGATATACAGAGTGAAAAAGTCTTCAAAGTTGCTTTTCAACCCACCAGAGGGAGTTGATATAACTGGGGCTAAAAAACATGCACCATGCCTCCATGACGTAAGATGTGTCTCTGCCATTTACGTCAACACAGTGTTCTCAAATCCTTTTTTACAAAGAAAATGGAGAAAAAATGGAAGCAAAGTAGGGGCAAAAAAATTCTCATGCTCAAGTTATTTTAGAATGGAAATAAACGGAAAATGGAAGAAAATAATATTGAGTTTCCTTCCAAAACTTTCTCCCAAATATGGGAGGAAATGGAAGGAAAAAAATAATAACACATTATAATATTTATAAAATTACAAATATACCCAACAATTACAATCTGCTATAAAATAAATAAGGGTATACTTGGAACGATTTGCAAAGATGACATATTTCTTTACTTTCTCTCTTATTTAAGAACAAGAATATTTATTTTCATTCGTTCGTTTCATTTCCTATCTCTTTTACTCTGAAGAAGACAATAATATAATTTCTTTCATTTTCTTTTCTTCATTTTCTTTTATTTTCTTTTCTTTCCAGTCGAGAACACAATGTAAAAGTCCATAGCATTTGTGTAATGCATGACGCACAACATGGTGGTTTGAGACGTGCTTTCTTATTTTCTTTTTCTTTTTAAGTTTTTTTTAATTTAAATTTTTTAACCTTTTTTATATCTTTGTGTTTTACATTTTTTATTTTAGGGTTTTTCTATATTTTTACAGGTTTATCTAATTACCTCACTCGCAAAGTCATGGATTCACACACATACGCATACATCAAGAAATAACGATTAAATGAAGTTGTAGAACTCTTCTAAGTTCTATTTTGAATATTTATTCACAAACTTTTTTATGATATTCAATATATATGTATATATATTATTTTTCTTCTTCTAATATGAAATTAAATTGTTTAATATCTTTATCTCATTGAATAATAGTATAACCATATATGTATATATATATATATATACACACATATAAACCACTAGGTCTTTGGCCTAGTGGCCACCTTCCTTCCGTAAACGCTCCTACCTGGGGTTCCCTTACCAGGGTTCGAATCCGGGGGGAGACATGATGTCTTTTCCGGTGCAAGTCTATGAGGTAGGGCTTGTAGGGTCCACAAAAGTGGACCACGGGGCCTTGGGTCCCCGCCAATAAACCTTTTTTTTATATATACACATATATATAGCCTTAGGTTCATTTGAGAAATGGTAAATATATGGGAAATAAATAAGTAATCCTAGTCATTCATACGGTCAAGATCGGATTTGACTGGTCAAATATTTCGGCTTTGACTGGTCAAAAGTTGCGGCTTTGACTGGTCAAAAGTTGCGGCTATTCCAAAAATAGGAGGACACTTTCGTAATTTTTACAAAATACACGGGTTGTGTTCATATATGAACCTGTATAATTCACATATGAACTATATGTTCATATGTGAATCAATGTAATTCACATCTGAACTTTTTTAACTGATTCATATATGAACCTTTGTGCTTCATATATGAACTAATTAACTGATTCACATATGGACTAATTAAGGGCAAATTGCATTAAAAAGTAATGTACTTTCATCTAATTCCTATTTTGGGTAACATAGATTCAAAACCTTCATTTTGGTACCTCAATTGTAAAATATCAAACTTTTAAGTACCTAGTTTACCTACATATCAGGAAACCGGTAACTTAAATGACATGTAATTTTTGAAAATGACATGGAAATAAAAAAAATGATGTGGAATTAATATATGGAAACTAATTAAATAATTTAATTCTAAAACCTTTTCCTTAAACAGATTTCGAATAAGGCAGCCAAAACGTCGCCTGAATCAACATCATCGCCTCCTTGTTCTCGTCGACATTGTGAGTCTGCTCGTCAACATTGTCGTCGTTGTTTTAGTCGTCAACATCGTCGTCGCGGTTCTCGTCGTTAACATCGTCGCCTCGTGTTCTCGTCGTCGGCCTCACCTTTCGTCGAGAGTATTCCCTTTTCTCGTCCCACTTCGAGTTGCATATGAGTACAAGGTTGTTTTTTATCTATTTTTTACGATTTCTAGGGTTTTATGATTTCTGATGTTCCTTGATTGAACTTGCTTATCGATTAATTTTTTTCAATTTTAGTCTTTAGATTATGTGGGGGAAAATGAATTCAAAATTGAAATCATGTTGATGTTTCTCTTATATAGTATGTTGTTAGTCTCCCTTTTACGTCAATTCATGTTTTAGTATTGTAAGTTCGTCACTGTGATCAAATATGTTGCAGCAATACTATCTAATTTCTCTTAGCTTTCTTTCTTTTAACTTTATCCCTGTGAAAGGAAGTGAAGTCTATGTACTTTTTCATTGTCTTTTGTGATGAAACATAACTTAAAGGGTGCCTCACTCCAGAAGATTTTATGGTCCACCAAAACTTTTTCTTTGTCTTCTTCATATTCTTTCTTGCATCAATATTGATTAATTTGGTTCCTTGATACAAGTTATTTGCATAAACATGTAATATATTCATATGTTCGTATTCATGTTTATGGATAAGAATTGAAGTACAACATAATGTATAAGAATTAGGTTCGACAGAAGATCAGATTTAGGGGCCGTTTACGTAACACTTACCCGGTAAACGTTACCGGTAGTAGTCAATACTTTCACTTAACTTACCGGGTAAGATTTTAGTCCATTAAAACGACATCGTATGCAACATTTTTATCCCGTAAGCGCTTACCGGGTAAGAGTCGTCACTCTCACTTACCGGGTAAGAGTCTCGTCTTTGTCATTGCTCTTACCGGGTAATATTCTAAATCCTTGTTATGTTCATCCGATAAGTAAATTGAGCCGGTAAGCACTTACCGGGTAAGCATTTAGTAAACGGTCCCTTAATTTTCGCTTAATTTTAACTTTATATTTGCCTTGGTATGTTGGTATAAGCATAGATTACAACATGGTGCTACTTTTCTATTTTATCAGATCGACATTGCATTAGATTACAACATGTTGCTACTTTTCTATTTTATCTAATGGACATTTAATTAGCACAAGGAGGATTATAACTTACTTTTTTTTCAACGACAGGGAAGATGAGGAAGAGACTTTTAGTAGTGATGATGACCTTGGAGGTGCAATAGACTTGAATGAAGATTGGTTGAATGATGGGTTTTCCGATGTCGATCAAGATGATGTTGCGAGTTTAGATCATCTATCGGATGGAGATGATGAAATTAGGGAAGCCCGATTGAAGATGAGGAACCTTAATAATAAACAAAAGAACGATAATGTGGAAGATTTTGAAGATGGTAACGAAAATGTTCCGATGGGCGTTGATGATAATGTGGAAGCAGTGGAAGATATACATACAGAAGTTTATCAACATGACGATTTTTTGACCGAGACTTGTGAGGGCTATGATAGAGATGCATTCATGGAAGAAGAAGTTGATTCAGAAGATGAAGTTGTTCGAACAAAGTCAAATGAATTTCCTATACATGATCCCAATGTTCCTTGGAATGTAATGAAACCCTATTTGGGTGAAAGATATGCTTCTGTTTCCGAACTAAAGACATGCTTGACTAACTATGCTATTGCAAATGGACTTCAACTTAGGTACGTTATATCCTTTTTTTTTTGCATTTATACATTATTTAATTTGTGTTACTTGGCACGTTTCCATCAATTTAGGTACAAAAAAAATTGCAAAGACAAGCTACTTGTTGTGTGTGGACCAGAATCAAGATCAAAAAATGGTTGTCCATGGAGGTTGTGGGCTAGTTGGATGTCAAAGGAAAGATCATTTCAAGTGAAGTCATTACACGATGATCATAGATGTGGAAGAAGTTACAGTTTAGGTTCACTTGTGAATTCTAATTGGATCGCAAAGGTATATGGTAGGAAGATAAGACGAAATTCTTCTATAAAATTAGTTGAGTTAAAGGAATCAATTCTTAGAAAATACAAGTGCATAGTTCAGATTAGTCAATGTAGTAGGGCCAAAACAAAAGCTTTGGGCGGGTTAGAAGAGTACCTAGTTGATCATTATGGAAAACTGTGGGACTATGGAGTAAAAATCATGAGGAGTAACCCAGAGTCAACTGTTAAATTGAGTGTGGAGGTAGGGCCGGATGAGAAGAATTATTTTAAGAGATTTTACGTTTGTTTGAAAGGTGTGAAAGATGGATGGTTGGCAGGCTGTAGAAAGTTCATTGGTCTAGACGGATGTTTTTTGAAAACCCATTGCAAAGGAGAACTGTTAAGTGTTGTAGGCAGGGATGCGAACAATCAAATCTACCCACTTGCTTGGGCTGTAGTTGAAGTAGAATGTAAAGATAGTTTGAAGTGGTTCTTGGAATATTTAATGCAAGACATTGGATTGACGGATGGATTGGGGGTGACGTTAATGTCGGATCAACATAAGGTAACCTTCTTTTATTACTTTTTCTACTAGTTTGTTATCTACTTGAATGAGTTTTACTAATTAGTTATCTACTTCAAAAAATGCAGGGACTTATTGAAGCAGTAAAAGAAGTCTTCCCATTGGCTGAACATAGACAATGTGCTAGGCATATTTACGCAAATTTCAGGAAAAGGTTTACTGGAATCCAATTTAGGTCATTATTTTGGGCTGCATCAAAAGCGGGTACACCTAAGGAATTTAGATGTGTAATGCAAGAAGTGAAAGACTTGAGTCATGAAGCTTATGATCATTTGATGGAAAGAGATCCAAACACATGGTCAAGATCCTTTTTCAAGACCGATACATCGTGTGATGCAGTTGAGAATTGAGTGAGTGAGTGTTTCAACTCATTAATTGTTTCAACAAGAAGGAAACCTATAATAACAATGCTTGAAGAGATAAGATTGACCATCATGGAAAGATTTGAAAAGATGGCCAAGAAAGTAGAGAAATGGAATGGTGATATTTGTCCGGCAATCAAAAAGAAAGTAGAGAGAAACAAAGATCAAATGAGGTATGTTTTTTTTATTAATTTGTTTCATAAATGCGATAACTTGTTTACCTAAATATGTTTATTACATTTTTATTATTTGTTTAGGTTTTGGCATGTTGTTCCAAATGGTGGAACTCTCTTTGAAACAAAAAACGGGCTTGATGGATATGTTGTCGATACGGATAAAATGATATGCACTTGTAGGATTTGGCAAGTCTCCGGAATTCCATGTGCTCATGCAATTGCGGCTATTTATTTCATTAAGCGGGACCCAGATAAGTATGTATCTCACTTTTTTTTCAAAATCATGTTTCATAAACACATACAACCATAGGGTCAATCCATTGAATGGCGTCAAGCTTTGGCCTAACACAAATTTTGTCAAGCCTTTGCCACCAAAATTTAGAAGAATGCCCGGTAGACCTTCAATATCTAGACGAAAGGATGCATGTGAAGGTGGTAGTAGAAGTAGGACCAACAACTTTGGACATGATGAGGTAGGAAGAACAGGGAGGCAAATGACTTGCAAAAATTGTTGGGAGGTTGGACATAATTCAAGAGGTTGTAAAAACCAAAAAAAGGATGCCCCATCTAAGCAAAAAAATCCAGTTGGTAGGCCTAGGGGCAGTGCATCAAGAGGCAATAGTTCAGGGAGAGGTTCAAGAGGCAGGACTTCAAAGGGAAGGGGTTGGTCAAGTTTCACCGATCGTGGTAAGTGAACCTTGTGATTTTTTTTTATTTAAATTTGCCCTAGTTGTTATTCAAAAGTCATTAGGTAATTAACGTGAACTTTTTTCTTATTTGAAGTTGAAGCAAGAGAAATGGAAGAAACTCCATCTAAAAGGGCTAAGTGGAGTCGGGTGCAACATTGATTGAGCATCAACCATGTATCAGAATATTTTGGTTTATAGTTGATAGCGGTGTTATGCTATTGTCCCTTTTTTATTATGGAAGATACTGATTTTACGGTATTTTTGTAAAAATATTTAACTATTGGCAATATTTTGTTTATTAACTTATCATTGCTTTTGTTATTTTGGTATTGTTTAATTAATAAAAACTTCAATAAATATTAGGCCTAAAAATGTTACGAAAATTACAATCGTTAAATTCATTTTAAAAAATATTACATATTTTATAGATTTCACCAAAAAAAAAATAGTTATTTAAGTTTTTTCTTAATTAAAAAAAATATATATCTCGCAAAAAAATGACGTGAATTTTTTATTAATTGAAAAAGTACAAATTTTACAAAAAAAAATGATGTGAACTTTTCTAAATTAAAAAATAAAGATTTTCACAAAACAAAAAAAATGACGTGGATTTTTTTTGCTTAGTTGGCATTTATAAAATAAATACACAATGCCACATCTATAAAAACCTAATCCTAGTCAGCATTTGTAAGTCATTAGGTAAACTAGGTACTTAAAAGTTTGATATTTTACAATTGAGATACCAAAATGAAGGTTTTGAAAGTATGTTACCCAAAATAGGAATTAGATGAAAGTACGTTACTTTTTAATGCAATTTGCCCACTAATTAACTGTAAGTTCATATATGAATCAATTGAATTAATTAACAGATTCATATATAAACTTTTGTGATTCATATATGAACTAATTAACTGATTCACATATGAACGTATAGTTCATATGTGAATCATATAGGTTCACATATGAACTCATCCCGCGTATTTTACGAAACTACCCCTCTACCTTCTATAGACCATGCAAGAAATTATCTGGTGCTTCGCGGTCAAAGCCACAAATGTTGACTAGATGAATGACTAAGAATACTTCTCTATTTCTCATACATTTACCATTTCTCAAATGAACCTCAAGTTAATGAAATTGGTTTATAAAGTTGTTTAATATGATCAAGTTGTTTCATATAATTCTTTTGTTAATGAAGTTGTTTCATATATTTGTGTTTTCTATGTAGTTTCATCTATTTTTCTCATTCCGATGAAATTGTTTCATGTATTTTCGCAGTCTGATGAAACTTTTTCATTTTTACATAAAAAAACACAAATATATACAACAATTTCATCAATAAAAGAATTATATGAAACAATTTCATCAAATTAAACAATTTCATGAAACAATTTCATTAACTTAACCAATGAAATCGAGAGTTTCCACAGTTTTCAAAATTAGAGTGGTTTCCATTTGATCGCTCCCCTATATATATATATATAGGGTCCCCTTCTTTTGTTAACCCAACATTTAGTGTTAACTTTGTTAACCATTTTAGACCAATAGGATTGCAAGAATTTTTTTGGTTTAATATTTGTAACCGTTTTTTAGTAAGGGTAAATTGGGAATTTGGAATTTTATTTTTTTCTAATATTATATTATATTGAGATATATATATATATATATATATATATATGGAAGTTGAGATATTTATGGGATTGATTAGAAAATTTTGAATTTTAAATTACATATGGGATTGATATTTATGGAATTTTAAAATTTTAAGACATATAGGATTGATATTTTATGGGATTGTTAATAGATCATGGACGTCAACCCCAGGTTGCATATATGCACGTAATAAAAAGTGCATATATGCACATAATGGACATCCAATTTTCACATATGCACACCAAGATGTAATTGTATCAATTCAACTTCATATATTTCTTATATGCACTACACAACCAATGTATTAAGTGTTCATATATGAACCGTAAAGTAAATAACATATATGCATAACAAAAATTCATTTTCATATATGCACATCATTAAGCTCATATATGCACACCAAAACCCAAACTCTTAAGTGTTCATATATGCACACCAGAACCGTCACTGTAATATAGATCTCGCCATCGTCGGTGTCCATAGATCTCACCTCGGTGTTCATAGATCTCACCATCAGTGTTCAACTACTCCTCGGTGTTCATAGATATCGCCATCATCGCCTCCGACGAACCCACCAATGATCTGTGAAGTGACAAAAAACAACAAACCACAGAGAAACCAAGTGGAAAAAACAACAAACCACAGAGAAACCCGCCGATGATCTGTTGATTGTTCCATATGAAACCCTGTGTGATTCACTGTTAAGAGAAGAAACAACCCGACAGCAACATCATCGCCATCATCGCCTACGTCGCCGCCGCTGCTGCCGCCCAGAAACAACCCGATAGCAACCTCAATCGTTGTTGGCAAATCCTCAACTGATCTCTTGAGGAAGAAGAAGAGAGTTAAGGGTGTTTCACTATTAAGAGAAGAAGAGAGTTAAGGGTGATTCACTGTCAGATTTCTTGATCGAGTTGGGATTTCTTGATCGAGTTGGAGTATTGAGGAAGAAGACGTGATCCCAATAATTTTGGGATTTGATACCTTTCCTTGATTATCAACAAATACAATTTTACCTTTTTACCCTTGTTCATACAGGAACATCAAATTTGAACCAATTTTTTTCCCTTTTTTTTAATTTAAAAAACTGTTTTAATCACAACCATTAATTTTCAAGATTAAGGGTCCAAATTAGTTAACAAGGTTAACACTAAATTTTGGGTTAACAAAAGAAGGGCCCTCTCTCTCTCTCTCTCTCTATATATATATATATATGATAGACAAAATTTCCTTCTTAGGTCACACCTTGAAAATTGTCGAATTCTCACCGTGGTGCGTAAATCTTTGAGCTTGACCTCGCTTCCTTGTCACGCTACGCCTCACGTCATTGAGAACTGTGGATATAACTTATGCTCGATAGTCCCTTTTTTTTCCAGATATTCATGAGGGTGAAGAGGATTATTTCTATTTACAATGTTGATTAGCATTTTGGTTTCAAGTTATTTCATTTGATTTTTTAGAGCATCTCCAACAAATTCTTTAAAATAGATAAAATAATGGTTTTGAAGATTTTGGACTAATTTCCTGCAGTAATAAACTCTCCAAAATGGATAAAATATGAGAGAGATAGTGAAATACTATAAACTTCGAAAAATCTTTAAATCCGATTGCTTAGGAGTGATAAATGATTCGTTATTATTCTCATGAATTATAATCTGTGATATTAAATGTTTGAGACAGAAAAACAATATTATTGTATTATATAAACTGAATATTTTAATATTATACTAAAGTTGTAATCTCTAAAACAGAAAATCCGTTTATGTAATTTTTTTTAATTTTGATTTTTAATTATCTACTAGAAGCGTACTCGCACAATGCAGCGAGATACATCACAATTTTAATGTTTTATTTTATTTTTTGTTTTTTTGTCGATTTACAGTACGATTTTGGATGGTTTTGAGAAAGTGATAATGTTTTTTTTTATAAATTTGTTTAATTTAAACTTAATAATATAATGTTTTTTATATAAAAAAATAAGTATTTTGTTAGAATTCAATGATTATCTTATATATTTTAATGACATTTAGAAAAAATAACCAAATTTATATTATTATATTTAATAATATAATTAAAACAAATTTATAGTAATATAATATATTAATTAATAGTGATACATGAAAATGTCTGCATAAAATGAAGGCTCTGCACATACCAAATTGGTGGGTGTTAGAAGCCTGCAATAGTAATATGTATTTTGTGCTTTGATACTTGTAAATTAAGATATTTTTAAAATCTTACATAAAATGATGGTACCTTATGTCTAATAATTTGTATTTAAGAGTTTTTTATCCGTGTATTATAATATAGTATAGATGCATAAAATGATGGTACCTTATGCCTAATAATTTGTATTTAAGAGTTTTTTATCCGTGTATTATAATATAGTATAGATATAGATTTTAATGTTGAAAATGATAAAAAGAGAAATAAATTGTCACAAAAAACCGTTAAGTTTTAATTTAACCTAGAAGGAATTTTGGTAATTAGAGAAATGTTGAAGGACTAAAAGAGAAATATGATAACCGCAACTTGTGAGTTGTGACTATGATAACCCGTGGGCGAGATCCAGTGGGCTTTAAAACATATCTTGTGGGTGCCATGTGTTTGTCCTTCATTCTGTCGAAAAATGCCCATATTATAGCACGTTGTTTTAATACAAATGCAATGTATAAATTTCTTTCAATTAAATATAATGTTTAATTAAATATATAAATTAATATAGAGAAATTGACTAAAATAGTTTTTCATGGATTCAGACAAAAATTACGCTAAGGTGCCGTTTGTTTTTTAAGAGGTCTAAAGTCTGAAGTCTTATTTTAGTTATGATTAATAAGAGGTGGTGTGTAAAAAAGTCTGAACGATTAAGACTTAAGAACTATTAAGAGGTTTTAAAAATAAAAAAAAACAACCCCTAAGTGTCTCCAAAAATGATTATCATGAGAGAGATATGTTTTTTTTTATTATTATATTCCACCAATAAGAAATCTTGAAATGAAATGTATAGAAGAGATAAATAATATTTTATTAGATATATACATTATTTTAATAATATAAGTAATAATGTCATCTTCAAATAGACAATCTGTTGGAGATGAATGTAATTTTTGTTAGAGATTTTGAACTTTGGTTCTCCATTTTAGAATTTTTTTAGAGAATTTGTTGGAGATGCTCTTAGCAACTTGCATAATTCACTTTCTAGATTAAAAGTCGAGAAAAATGGACATTATGTAAGTTGTATAAGTGAATGTAACACCCTCGAATTTGATAAGAGCAACTAATAAATTTTTTTGATATCACGTCAAATGAAAGACAAACTTCTTCCTACAAATCAAAACTCAATATAAAAATTATATAGTTGACCTCAACAACAATGACATCAGTATTAAGCAAAGACTAAACCGAAGTCGGGTGCTACTTATCCCCAATACAAGTTGCTCTCCTCAAAACTAATGCGGAAGACTTCTCCAAACCAATCTCACTCGTGCATGCAACTAGCACTCATCTCTTCACAAAAACGCTAGTACCATTCCCCAACCTGAACCTAATGCACATGCCGACAAACAAAAAAGTTAGGTTAACGCCTAGTGAGTTCAAGAGTTTTCAACATGAACAAATATATTTGTTAAAAGGAAAGAATGCAGTTTAAATCATTATCTTTCAAAATGATTTCCTTTAAATATTAAACGACTCATTTTCCAATAACACACACTTTTAAAAACAAGCAACCAAACATAAACATTCTTTCGTAAAACAACTTCAACCTCAAGCTCCCTCAAAACGTAAATAGAAAATGAACTCCCAGTTTATAAAAAAAATGTGGATAAAGCTTTATTTCCCCGGAACGCCCAAAACAGGGATGGACATGATACTCGACCCGTAAATCATGAATAAAAATCCATATATATAAAACGTCACCGAAAACATGGATAATAAAATAATAAAACTTAATACCCAAATAACACCTTCCGGTAGGGGGGATCCGATTCCATTGTACGTGGCGGAACACAAAGTTAAGCCACATAGCCATGTTGTCGAACTACACCTCAGATCGTGACTGTATTGCATGCTCTACCGAGCTACACCTCCAGTCGGACTTTATTTCAAGTCCCAAAACACCGTATCCCCCATTGCCTACTCTGTCGAGCTACACCTCAAGGATACACGATCTTATTGCCTGTTCGGTCTCTAGTGGAGTTTCATCCTCAGGGTATTTATTCGACCCTTAGTGTCTACTCCCTAACATTCAAGATAGGAGCCACAACTCCTTACTTGATAACTCATGATGTATAACCCTCGTGCACAAGAATTAGAACATCGCGACACAAAACCCATGGTCCCGGAATACAACCCATAAAGGTTCATCTCCGCAGAACAACCGGGACAACAACAATGCCAACCTGGCATATTACCCAAGATGAGAATGCCAAGAGTCCTTACCATTAAATACGACTGACTTACATGCCTATGGATCCAATGCATTACAGTCTAAAATACATGACTCCAAATGAATGACACACGCACTCAAACATGTATTCTCCAAAATAAAGCGCAATAAATGCGACTCTCACCCAAAGCTCCGCTTTAAGTTATTAAAACCGGACAAATGTACCCAAGACTCGGTAATTACAAAAACTGAGCCTTAAGCTCAACCAAAACAAATGACCATATGTTAAAATCCCCCAAATGCAATAAACGCAATAGACCAACGTTTATGCAAACACATGTTCCAAAATATATGCATAAACCCCGACACAATTTAGATCGGGGAAATTCATTTCCCAAATAAATTTATAAACCCATTGACTCTTTCAAAACATCCCATAACACGAGGTTGAGAATGACCAAACTCCAAAGACCCACACGCTAGTAATTTCAAAACATTCCACGACTTAAAATATACATATTACCAACAAACAAAAAAAATGCATTTTTAGCAAATAATCTCCATTTATGAAAATAAGTCGTCAAAACATTTTCATTATGATATATTCATTAAAATTCCCAAAAATCCCAAAGATGGGTGTTTCACAAGTTTATAGAATTAAACACTTCATATAATCAAAACTTATCAAATAACTCAACAGTTAATAATTTTATGTGAAACGTATAAACATTTAAATATTGACATTTTTGGCATGTACACTGTTTTCAGAAATCATCTTGAACTCACCTTGCTAGATTTAGTCTAAATCTAGATTTTCCCCAACTTGAGCTCCTTTAAAGAAATTCGAATCTTCAAGCCAAAACTCCCAAAAACCTAGATCTACAATTTTCCAACCATCAATATACATATTCAACCATTTAGAATCAATTCCCAAACATTTTACATCACAATCCCCAATTTGGCCAAAACCCTAATTTTTGACCTAATCTCTCCAAAATCATCAAATCCGAAATTTGAGAAACCAATCACTAGGAAATCATCAATGGAGCATTTGTATCTTATAATAAGGTTTAGAAATGGAGAGGATGAACTTACCACTTAGGTTTTGGTGAAAACCTAGAAACCTTAAAATGAAGCTTGAGGTTGAAGATGAAGATGGGGATGGAGACTCTTGATGTCTAGCTTCTACCCTTGATAACACTTCAATACTTGAGTATTGAGGTATTAAATGAATCAAAACCACCATAGATGAGTTTGGGTGATCTTGGGAGAGTTTAGAGAGAGTTGGGAGTGAAATGGGAAGTGAGAAATGAAGAAAGGAGCAAAATCCAGTATTTGACAACATCCTTCTCCCCTGGTACGACATAGTCAGACGACAATGCCCCAGCCAATGATCGTTGGTCATTATCGCCAAATAACCCCCACCTTCTGTTTCTTGCTGCTACATTGCCAGGTGCGACTATGACATGTAGCCATGCCCGTACCAAGCTCCGAAACTCGACTTTTCAATGCCAACACTCCCGATACTCTATGGGACTTCAAATAAAGTTTTCCCTACAAAACCCCACCATTTACAAGTTACAAAAACGTCCGGATGACCTTTACTAACCAAAAATTACGGGTGTTACAGTGAATATAAAGGAGTCCACGTAGGTATTACACAAATAACACTTATATTAACCACTAGGTCTTTGGCCTAGTGGCCAGCTCCCTTCCGCAAACGCTCCTTCCAGGGGTTCCCATTCAGGGTTCGAATCCTGGGGGAGACAGGATGTCTTTTCCGGTGCAGATTCATGGAGCTAGGGTCTGTAGGGTCCCCAAAAAGGGACCACGGGGCCATGGGTCCCCGCCATTAAACCTTTTTTTCAAATAGCACTTATACAACTTGCATAATGTACATTTTTCTTCATTATTTTAATCCTAAAGGTGGAATACACAAATTGCGGAATGTCACTTACGTAATTTCAATTAAATCCATCAATAAGTTTAAATGGTGGCTATAAAGTAAATTGGAGGATCTTTTAATCAACACCCCTTAATACAACATATTAATTTTTAAATAAGCTTAAATAAAAAAAAATTGTGGATAATGATCAAATTTAAAGAAAATTACATGTTTCGTCCATGTAAAAAAAAAACTCAATGGATCGTGTTCTTCTAGTTGCATTTTTATCATGAGTTGGGTCCTTAATGCAACGAAGCATGTACAAAAAAAGTGAACTCATTAGGCGAAAGCTGACGTTTTAGTATGCATCTCTCAGAGACCGCTGCAACAGGTAGCTCGAAGGACAAAGAGAAGATCTAAGTGTGACCCGAGGCCGCTCCGCTAGCAATAATTAATTAAGTTAAAATTTTGAATATTTTTCCTTTTAGTAGACTATGTTTATTTTTAGACTTCCGCTGTTGAGTTTTAGTCTGATTTATCATCGTGTGAAATATTTTAATATTATGATTAGTAGTCACAACTCTTGGTTTTTGGGGTGTGACAATATAGTTTTTTTCTTCGCTAATTTCTCTGTTTTTATGTGTTAGGATTTGAAGGGCCTAATGCTTCAATATACAAAATTTTTGTTAGTTTCAGTTTTTGAGTTTAGATTGTTGATTGTTTAATCTAATAAAAGGAAAAATGGTCTATGTTTTTGTGTGTGTGGTCTGTGGATTTGAACGACCTATGTGTTGGTGATTTTAGAGCTTCTCTCAACACTTTGCTATGAATATATATATATATAGGGGAGCGATCATATGAAAACCGTCTTTAGTTTACAAACTTTGCAAACCCCAATCAACCAATCACATAATTTTCTTTTCTTTTTCCGTTTTAATATCTACAAGGGTATCTTGGTCATTTGATGTAAACGATTTATTAATGGAAATTATTATTTTTTACCATCATCCGTTTTATCATCTGTATTTAATGCAGGTGTATATTATAAATTATAATAATCAATCACAATTATGACAAGTCTTTATTACATGGATTTAAGTTTTTTTTCCGTTGAAATACATATTCGTTTAATTAATGAGAATATTCTTCTTTATGCATAGTATGAATTAGGAAAAGTGTATAGAATGATCTAACACCGATAAATTGTTTATTATAGGTTTTTCTTCTTCTTATTATTTTTGGATATATACCAAATTGTGACGTTTTGATTTTTTTTTCAAAAGTAAACACCGATTTCATTGTTTTGATTTTCTTTTATAATTATGGTTTCACGATGATTTCTATAAAGTTTCATTATATTTTATCATGGTTTCATCGTGGTTTCATTATGATTCACTTTGGGTTGTAATAAGGTTTCATCTAGATGATGAAATATGTTTTAGAGCTTACATTGGAGGTAAAATTGTTTCAATATGATTTTAATAAGGTTTCACTATGTTTCACAATGATTTTAATAAAGTTTCATCATGGTTACGTACTGTTTCACTATGTCAATGATGAATTAAGGTTTTATTATGTTAAACTATTTTTTAAATAATACATTGATGATTTTATAATATATTATAAAATAATTTATAATAAAATAATTTGGTTTTCTTTTATAAAAAAGGAATCATCTGATTTCCTTATTTGAATTTGGAATTGAAATGTACTATTATGCCCTTCTCTCCTATTTTTATTAATTTATTATATTAAATTAATTAATTTATTAACATAAATAACCCAATTGAATCTCAACTCTTGATTGATGATATCAATGGTATTTAGAAGTGTTGCAAAATTTGCATCATAAGAGTGGTTTGCATTACCACCTCTCTCTCTCTCTCTCTCTCTCTCTCTCTATATATATATATATATATATATATATATATATAGGGGGCCATTCAATGGAGAACTTGGTTATCTGTGATAACCGTGAGATCTAATCTTAACCACAAATCAGATGATAAATTAGAAAATCAATAATTTTGGTAATTTGATTTAATTTTTTAATTAAAGGGCATTTTAGGTATTTTAAAAATATCATCTCTCCTCTCTTCTCTCTCCTCTCTCCGGTAAACTTTATTCCAACGATGACCGATTAAACACAACATACACAAGATAACACATTGTGATACCAAAAATACATACAATACCCGTTGTGATACCCAAATATATAAATACCCGTTGTGATACCCAAAATATATAAATACCCATTGTGATACCCAAAATACATACAATACCTATTGTGATACCGTTGTGATACCCACTGATACCCATTGTGATACAAGCATGATACCAAGTGTGATACCACCCAGAGAAGGATTAGAGAAAGGTATACCAACTGATAGCATCATTGCAATCCCATGATTCACGATCTGAAAGAATCATTGCAATCCCAAACCACATTCACTGTGATGTCACTGGTTTTGATGGAGTTTTCATACCTGGTTTCAAGAATGGTGGACGACTTGGCGCCATCAAATAAGCTGTAGGAGACATCCACAGTTTCCGACATGCCGGAATCAGCCCATCCGCCTTCTTTCAAACCGACCCGATATGTTATATGTATGAATTAACCCATTTCAGGATCTCAGATCTTGGGATTTCAATGTACTTGTATGGGGAAGATGAGGATGAGTGAAGAGGAGTTGGGGTTTCTTTTTCCGACAATCCACGACGATGTCACTCCTAAACGCAACCCATCTCGGTGATAAGGTTATCCTTCGAGAGATGATGCGCAGCGTAGAGAATCCTTCAGGATGAGGTCGTCGATCAATACCATCAAATTTTTTTGAAACATAAATGAATATATGCAATGTTTAGAGTTGCAGGCGGCTATTAAAAGATTAGGGTTTGATGAGTTGTCAAACTAATTCAAATTACCAATTTAGCCTTTATTTTATTTTAGTAAATAACATTAATAATCCTAAATGATTGGTCCATATTGGATCTCACAGTTATCACAAACTACACATTTCTCATTTGATTAGGCCCCTAGGGAGAACTTGGTTATTTGTGGTAACCGTGAGATCCAATCTTAACCACAAATGAGAGGATAAATTAGGAAAATAATAATTTTGGTAATTTTAATTAAAATTTTAATTAAAGGGTATGTTAGGTAGTTTAGAAATTTCCTCTCTCCTCTCTCCGGCGAACATTATTCCGGTGACCATATGATGCACAGTGTGATACCTTTTGTAAACATCGAAAATAACGAAAATAAATAAGAAATGTTGTGATACCCTTTTGTAAAACAATGAAGATACACTCTGATACACTTTGTAAACAACGATGATACATATTGTGATACCCATTAATTCGAACCAATAAGACCCAAACCAACTATGATATACATTGTGATACCAAAGAACTTTCGAAGCAGTAAGACATAAATTCAATGTGACATCACTGTGATACCATTTTGAATATAGGTTGAGAACATATCTGATATGGGTTTTAGACCACACTTAACCACAACGTGATACACCTTGTGATACATTGTGGACATTACAGATTATATACTTTGATCCACAAACATCTTTAAAATACAAAATAAATTATATCACATTGTGATAAAAAAAACCTACTATGATACCACTGTGATAACCACTATGATACCATTGTTGTGAACCTTCTTAATATGGAGTTAAGACCAAATTTGATATGGGTTTTAGACCACAGGTAACGACTATGATACCCCATCAAGATTTGGAACAAAATAAAGAAAAACAACAACAACCGAGATCGTTTCTCCCCCCAGCCATGACGTCGAGACTCCTTCGAGAGATGATGTGCAGTTGCTGTGATCTGGAGAAAAAAAAAGGAGGCGAAGGTATCATGGGGAAAATTTCCAACCAGATCTAAAAAGGGAGAGGGTATGATGGAGTTTCTATGATTAAGAGGAGGCGCCGGGAAAAAGGGGGTAGAGGAGTCGCCAGACGATGCAGTAGGGTTGGGGAGTCGTCGGAAACGCAGAGGAAGAAGAGGAAGGAGGCGACTTTATCTAGAGAAAAAAGAGAGATTTTAGGAATTGGGTATATGGTAGAGAGAGAAAGATGAGAAGTATAAGATATTTTAGGAGGTATTTTAGGATTTATTAACTTAATTAGATGTAAAAACCAAATTTACAAGAATACCCTTTTATATTTATTTAAAATTTATGTTAATTATCTTAAATATGTGGCTCACATTTGATCTCACAGCTACCACAAACTAGCTATTTCTCATTTGATTAGGCCCCTATATATGTATATGTGTGTGTATATATATATATATATATATATATATATATATATATATAGAGAGAGAGAGAGAGAGAGAGAGAGTTAGGATCATTTGTTAACCAACAAAATGTTGTTAACTTTGTGGACCTAGTCTAACCAATAGAAATGCATTTTAGAGTGTAGTTGTTAGTGTTTGCATATTTAATGCTAAAGAGTATAAAGGTAAATTCAAAATTGCCAATTTTTCATTTATTTATTTGGGAGTTACAAGAATAAATATCCATGATTCTAGCTTATTTTTTAATTTCAAAACTTTTTCCATTTTCAATTTCAAAACTTTTTCCATTTTCAATTTCATGTTAAAATCATATGAACATTTTCAAAGTTTGATTTCAATCTTTTGTCAAAATCATATATAATCGCCGAAGTTCATTATGTAAGAGATGTTTGGTTTATTTATATGGGGGATGTGAGGTCTCTTTATTTATGAACAATCATGAACAACCTAGGTGTGGGAAATTGAACAAATGTGGGACCTGAACATGATTGAACATACTGTTTGTGGACTCAACATGAACATTATGTATGAATTATAGCGTATGTTAACATAACAGACTTCAAATGAAACTATGTGAACACAAACTTCATATGAAACTATCATAATAGACTTTAGATGAAAATAAGTGAACATGATTAATCTATTTATTGTGTGCAGTCATTCTTTCATACACTCATTCTTATATGTACAACATGATTAATGTGTTCATGTTGTGCAGTCATTCTTACATACACTCATGATAAATGTGGGTGAACTCAGATTTGCATTCTGTGTGTAGTCATGCACACTGAACATTGATGGTTAATTTATGTGTGCAGACATACACACTTAGTTTCCTTAAGGTTAATTTTTGTGGACTCAACATGATTGAACATACAGATGTTAAAATTTTCGGTTCTTTAGAAGGATCATTTGGGGGTTATGATTCTTTTGTGAGTTAATTTTTATGGGGGTTACAATTCTTTTGGAATGATCATTAATTGAGAGAATAAAGACATGCTATTTAATTGATTTTTTCCCCATAATACGTAACACCCGTAAAATTTTCTTGAAGCAAACCCCCATTATATCTTTTGTTTGTATACTTTGGTTACCCATGCTTGTGAAGTAAATTCGTTCCAGCACTTAATTCGAAACCTCTTATGCTATCTTAGTCTAGTCGGAAGAACGGGACGCGACGAAGTCGAGCACCGGGTTGCTGGACGACCTTGACCGGCGACATTGACACATGGCACTCTAGCTGTGTCATAGTCGCCCTGGGAGAAAGGGACACGGTACGTCCCTAGTGACAATGACAGGGAAAGTGCCATCAGGGCACAACCACGTGTCAAAGTCGCGGGATATGTATCGTATGTGGGGAGGAAGCCGCGACATTGACTGAAGACAATGCCATTGGCAAAGTCGTCGGGCATAGTCGCCCGAGCGGTCTAGTGTCCTTAAAACTCATCAGTCCATTTTTTTCCCATCATTTCCACAAAATCAGTTCTAGACCGAGAGAGTTAGGGTTTTTGAGCGATTTCTTCTCCTCTAAACCCTCTAATCATTTAATGCAAAGGTTTGGTTGTTGGAAGCATTGATTGAACTCCCTCACTACATTTGGGAGCACTTCTTGGAGCATTTAAAGCTAGTCTCAAGCATCCTCTCTTCATCATCTTTATTTCTAGGGTTTGTAAGGTTTCTAGGGTTTTTTTTATAATCTAGTTGGTGAGTTCTTAAATGTTGTCAAAACTAGATACACATCATTTTCATGTTCCTTATTGTCCTATTTGCATTCTTACATGATATGTCTTATTTGCTATATGTGTTCTTTTATGTATGGGTTCATGATCCTACATATGCTTGGATGGGGATATCTTAAATGATTATTTGGAACTCCTTTAATAGTAATAATCGTGGAATCACTATCCTATTGACTATTTGAGATAATATCCTTTGTGAAGGGTTTTGACCTAATCTTGGGTAAGTGGTTTATATGATGCCTAGTTGATGGTAGGTTATTTTATTGCTACCTTAATGAACAAAGGACCATAGAACTTGGTGGCCTATTACTTATCTGCACCCTATGTGAAAATATGGGTATATTGATAAAGGGAACTACGTGGAAATTATACATAATGTATGTGACATATGATCTAAATTGCGTACCCATGGTTGGTATTGTGAACATGTCGTGGGAACTATGTGCTTTGAGGCTTACTAATGATATTATTGGACGAACCAAGTCAGTAGACACTAGGAGGATATAGTCTTGGGTGCCACCGTAAAGGTATGTACCTAGACCTTCGTCATTCGAGGTAATGCCATGGTTGTAGTCCTCGGGTGTGTCGGCCCTTTCGAATGTCACTCATGGTAGTTGGCATCAAGGTGTATCAACTCTTTGGGTGGAACTTGATTGGTGCTATGGGTCTCCCCCATTGACTCCACATATGAGAACCTATTCTTATAAGTATTATAAACGTATGTTCTTAAATTGATTATTATTACCTGTTCAAACTCACTAGACTCTTTTTGGCCTAACACTTGTTTGGTGTCGATATGTATCTCAGGTTCTAGTGGTGCCGCAATTAAGAAGGTTTAGGCGGACTTTCGCGTGAGCTTGGGGAAGTGCAAGTGGGCGCACTTTTTGGTGAAGATTCTTTTGGGTTTATAGACGACACCCTTTTTGTAATCTTATTTTTGTTGTAGAAATTAGATTAGTTGGTTGTTGTTTATTACCGTTAAATTACAACTGTAATTAAACACAGGTATTTTACATTCCCCATTTTTGGGAGGCTCTTGCTTTGGCAAATTTTATATATACCATATTTTCGTTTTCCCGGAATTTTGTTATCCCTATTTTTAGAGTATTACAACCCTCATCACCATAGTTCACTCCTAATTTTGCATCAACTGTACATTTATTAAAGCTTTTAAAATTTATGTAATCTCAACCATTGATTTCGAAGATCAAGGGATTAGAATGGTTAACAAAACCAAATCTGATGGCACTATTGATCGGTACAAATCTCGTCTTGTGGCCAAGGGCTTCAATCAAGAGTACGGTATCGATTATGAGGAGACTTTTGCACCTGTTGCTTGAGTCACTTCTGTTCCCAGTCTTCTTGCCATTGCAGCTACCAAACAATGGTCTCTCTTTCAGATGGATGTTAAGAATGCCTTTTTGAATGGTGACTTATCTGAGGAGGTCTACATGACACCTTCTCCAGGCGTTCGACTTCCACAAGGTCATGTTTGTCGTCTTCGGAAGGCTCTTTATGGCCTCAAGCAAGCTCCGCGAGCTTGGTTTGAGAAATTCAGTTCCACAGTCACCTCTTTGGGGTTCTCACCCAACAACTATGATTCAGGACTGTTTACTCGGACCACTGAGGCTGACACAATCTTACTTCTCCTGTATGTGGATGATATGATTATTACTGGCAGTGACTCTACAGGCATAGCCAATCTGAAGTCATCTCTCAGCTCCTGTTTTGAGATGAAGGATCTTGGTTCTTTACACTATTTTCTTGGTCTTGAGGGGCTCTCTGATCCATCGGGACTTTATCTGTGTCAATCCAAATACACCTCAGATCTTTTGTCGAAAGTTGGGATTACTGACAACAAAACAACATCCACTCCTCTTGAGCACAACCTTCATTTGGCTCTAAATGTTGGACCACCTCTACCTGATCCTACTTTATATTGCCAGTTAGTGGGGTCACTTGTCTATCTGACAGTGACTCGACCTGATATTGCCTATGTTGTTCATACTGTCAGTCAGTTCATGTCTGCACCCTGTTCTGATCACTACGCTGCTGTCCTGCGCTTTCTTCGATATTTAAAAGGGACCATGTTTCATGGTCTTCATTTTCCACCCACCTCATCTTTGACTTTGCGAGGTTTTTCTGATGTTGATTGGGACAGTGACATGACTGATCGTCGCTCCACTACTGGCTACTGTTTCTTTCTTGGTGACTCTCTTATATCCTGGCGAAGCAAGAAACAATCTCTCACAGCTCGATCCAGTACTGAAGCTGAATATCGAGAACTCGCTGACACGGCTCAAGAACTTGTGTGGTTACGCTGGCTACTCTCTGACATGGGGGCTCCTCAACAGTCTCCAACTCCATTGTGGTGTGACAACAACAGTGCCATTCAGATTGCTCACAATGATGTCTTCCATGAGCGAACGAAGCATATTGAAATTAACTGTCACTTTGTTCGTCAACATGTGACTCGTAAGACTATTCAGCTTCTTCCTATTTCGACTCTTGATCAACCGACTGATATTTTCACTAAAGCTCATTTACCAGGACGGTTTCGTGATCTAGTTTCCAAACTCCATCTGGCTCATTCTTCTCCCGATTGAGTTTGAGGGGGGATGTTAATGTATATAGAGGGCCCAGGCCCATGTTAGGGCCCAAGACCATTTAGTCTTCGTATATATATATATATATATATATATATATATATATATATATATATATATATATATATATATATATATATGTTGTATCTTGTAGTCTAGGTTAGATTACTCATTATTTTACTTTTCGTATTGTACGTTTTCTCTCAATCAATATATCGAGGCTTCAAACCTTCAGCATATTCATCGTCTCCTTCAACCATATTCATCTTCTAACAATATATATATATATATATATATATATATATATATATATATTGGGTATATATTGGATTTAGTGGGATCAATAGCACATGCTCACAGCTCACCCTTGTTCCCTAATGACCATATACAACTCTTTGATATAAAGTCTTTTTCCTACATTACAAGCAACAATGTATTTAGCTACGGTGGTGGAGAAGGGAGCTCATTTTTGTTGTTTTTAGAGCTTGACAAAGATAAATTTGCCAACTTATGGGATCAATCAATTCAACCTACATCTTGACTATTGATAATGCCATTTTTGGTGTTATTTTATTACCACACTTTAGTTCGGTTCTCAAGCAAACGAAGCGTAATTCTGACAAATTTTTGCAAGATTGTTACACGAATCAATCGTTTAAGAGGAATGGAAGAAATCTGCTTTAACAAGGCCAAATATGGAGAAAATGGGCAAATTTGGAATTTGGAACTAACATGAAGAGTTGACCAAGTCCAAGACTTAGTTCAAAGCAAACTTTTGAGCAAAACAAGGAAAAACATTATGTAAAGCGAGTTGTATGAGGGTTTGTTAATTCTTCGCGAGTCTGAAGGTATGCGGGTGAATTTCATGCAGGTTTACCCACATGGAAGTCGCTTTTGCGATTGTTTCGGGATTATGCTGTTTTCAGCCTCAAATCTGAAAGGGTTATCATATATCTGAGCTAGGGTTTCATTGAGGCGATTTTGGGAAGCTTTTTGGAGAAACAAAAGTAAAGGAAACACATCTGATTGAAGATTAATGCCGCTATTGATTACTTGTGGGTTGAAATTCAACACGTCAGGGAGTTTTGCCATTCTTTTAGTTTTATTGTTGAAAAACAATGTCTAGATCGATGGTTTTGCTCTTAGATATTTTGTTTTTTTACCACCCCCAACATGAACTAATCTTTAGATGTTAGGGATTTGGATGATTTTGGGTTAGTAGCCATATGAGCGTGTCGTTTGGATTTATATTAAGGTTTTCAATTCAATGAAGCATATGAATTAATTTTAATTTTGTTGTTAGCCTGATCAACTATCAACTGACTTATTGATCTTAATTATATTTGAGAAAAGTAAATTGAGATTGGATTGGTATTTTGTATGCCTAGGGTGAGAACTTGGATAGAGATATACCAATTAAACCCATAGTATTTTAACAAAATTGCACTTAAGATAACTTAGAAATTGTTTGTTGAGATCGAGAGATGAAATATTCGTTTTTCAGAGATAAATTCGTTATAACTCGGGAGAGAGTAACGAGTATTTGTGTGGTTGTGTATTCATTGATTGTTTAACTTGATAATTATCCAAATCCCGATGTTCTATGGTGAAACCGAAACCCATTAGGATTCCAACTCCCAACTGTTTTCTTCATTTAAAGTTCCAACTTTAATTCTCTAAATTTTCTAAGTTCCCATCGTCTAATTAGATCTTTGATTATTCAATTCATAAAACCTCAAATTTGACCATCCAGTTAATAGTGGGTATAGTCATTATGATACTCAGTACCTAGTTCATTTGGTTCGACATTCGTACTTACTGTACGTATTACTTGATTCGATATCGTTCACTTGCGGTTAGGTTTAGGTGGGTGTAAACCCACCTACCAACTGCTGCCTTTTTAATGTTGCTAAATGTTAAGTGATGATAAGAACATGTGCTTAGACAACTCCCTTTCTTTGTGGTGTGCCTAAGATCACTCGCTTCATTTTTTTTGGATCTACATATTACAGATTTGTAATGTGCTTTGTCGTATAGTTCTATAGAGTGATATGACTCATTCTTATGTAAAGTTGTTTCATTTTTTTTGAATTGTGCAATGCATATTCACATTATTTTCTAGCTCTACAAAAAGATGGAATGTTTTACTTGATAATGTTTCAAATATAACTGTACAATCTTTATGCACACACGTTGGGAGAGGAGAGTAAAAAATGTTAAGGCCATTTGATTTCAAGCTCCTCAAATAAGATCAGCTTTACTTGAATTATCTATATCATGTGATGATGCCAAATCGAAAAGTGAAGTTGAAAGTTTGGCAAGTGCTATTGAAAACTTTGAGTTTTTAGTTGGTATGATTATTTGATATAATATTTTATTTGCAATAAACATGGTTAGTAAAAGTTGCAATTCAGATCTATGTACATTAATGTTACCATGAACAATTTGAAGGTGCAACAAAGTACTTCAAGAAATATAGGAATCAAAATTTTGTATCAAGTATGGATACCACTAAACAAATATCATGTGAAATTAATGTAGATCCTACATATCTAATTAAGCATCGTGTTATTAGGAAGAAAACAAATTGATATAAATAATAATGAAGAGGAAATGAAAGAATTGGAAAAGGAATCTTTTAAAATTAATCATTTTTTAACCATTGTGAATATGACAAGTTCTTCATTAAATAATATATTTGAACAATTAAAGAAATCTGAAAGTGTTTTTGTGTTATTATTTGATTCAAATAAGCTAAAGTCATTGCATGAGATTAAGATGTGTTAAATTTGCTAATAATTTTTTTCATAATAATGTGGCAGAATGTGGATTTAAATGATTTTTTCCTGAACTAAAATTGTTGTAGGTAACTTTGCCATATCAATTAATGTTCAGCTGCTTACCGAATTATGTTGATAATACATGTGATTGTAGCATCTTTTGAAATGTGTTTTTCAAAGTTGAAGTTACTGAAGACTTACGGTGGTCATCAATGCTACAAGAAAGGTTGAACAGATTGGCGATGCTATATATTCAAAAAGATATATTAGATATTATTGCTTTAGATACTAGTATTGATAATTTTATGGTTAAAAATGCTTGAAGTTACTTTGTATGAATTATCAATATTTGTTGTATACAATTTATTTCTGATAATAATAAAACATTTGTTTAAGAATTGGCTGTGACTCTGTTCGTATTGGAGGGGGGGGGGGGAGGGGGGGGCATTTTTTACCGCTCAACCAGGGTTTATAAAATGTCAAGAACGGACATGATGCCATTCAATAACGGCCAACTAAATGCGTGGTCAAATTCCAATTCAAATTTCTTCAAAGTCAAACTCCTTTGATGAATTTCAATTCCACCATATTTCATTCTGCAAACCAAACTTATATATATATATATATATATGTGTGTGTGTGTGTGTGAATTACATTGGAGGTCTAAGAGAAGCAACACCAACCGGTTGTGTCATCATAGTGGTCATAGGCCAAGACATGATGTGAAGACGAATAGTCTCCAATTGATCTATAGCCCCGACAAGGGTGTCCCTTATATCACCATGATCACAGCTGTGTATTAACCCAACTGAGCTAACCATTGTGGGCATCACACTTTTGCCTTCTAACCGTGATATCACCACCTCGTGCCCCGTTTTGTTTGCGTTTTCGAACAATCGTCCCAGACCGGCACGATCTGCAGCCAAGCCTTTGGTCACCGCGTAAAGGCACATGAAACCCTGATACATTTAGACGTACGTTTAATTTGAGCATAGTCTTTATATCTCACTCAAAAGCAGAGGGTATGTGGTTGACATGTACACATACTTGTTCTTTAAACCCAAAGGACAAAGAGTAAATGTCTTAATAGATTGTTTTATTTGACTTCAGTTTATATGACCAAACAATTATGTATCCACCATAAAAGTATTACAATAAGGTGATATGACTTTTTTGACGTGTCTTGTTATATTTTTTGTATAACACTTCGAAAAAGTGTCATATGAACATTTATTTCCACAAACCACTTTGTCAAATAATTTCATATAAAAACATTAATAATACACTTTATTTCAAAAGTATCTATTAGCTTATTATAACACTTTTATTTAAAGACACACAATTGTTTTGTTCAATAAATTGAAGTCGTATAAAGTAGTCTATTAGAATAATTAAACTTATTTAGCGTCCCGATTTTGTTGTAGTGGGTTGTACTCTTTAATGAAAACGGGTACCCATATGTGATATGACGAAACTAACCCTATCGAGAAGTATAAACGTTACCTCCTCGGTTCTTTTGACGTCTATGCCAAATCTGTTTTCTGTTGGTTCTGGTATCAATTCGATTGGGATTTCTGCTGTTCCCGGCAAAAACCATAACCTTATCCCATGAACAATCTTGGTAGAATTACATTTTTCCTGACAAATATTATTAATCATCACAAAATCAGAAAAATAATCTTTAACCGGTTAAATGAAACCAGTTAATTTTAAGAAAAATACCGAGGAAACGATTTGTTCGGTCTGGATATTAACGAACACGATAGGCGTTCCTGAAGACACTGCTGCCGAAAACCACGCCATCGTTCTTATGGTTATGGAATCGATATTGTGCTCACACGGAAGAGGCATGAAAAGGATCGAATTAACGACTGTAGACCGATGGTCCGGAAGATAAGTAGCCACCTTCCTCCGCCAATCATACTTTATCGCTTCTTGGCTAAACCGTCGTGACACAACGTTCACCGCTCTCCTACTCCTCTCTGCACATACATTCCAAAAGACCGAAACCATTTTACAAAAGGCCAACAAGAACCAGAAACCTTGAGTGTCAGCTCAATTGACAAATAAAAGTTAGGCCTGGAGGCTTATAGGTTGCTAGTATGATTTTTCTGATTGTTATCTTCGGTGTTTCATCAAATCTAAGTCTAGATACCCACACTTAAAACAAATAAACAGAATACACTTTGCAACAAAAAAGCATTTTGTCACAATCTTATGAGCAATGCAAATTGGGCATTTATTTAGTGGCGGAAATAAGCAAGTCGCAAATCAGAATTAGCGACGGAATTGAAAATGCAGCATCATACACCACAATAAAATCAGCTTTACACAACAATTGTGGTCACCGAGGTTTAATCAGGGCTGATATCTTACAATCATAATTTGTCATGGGATTAGTCTAGGCATATATAGCCTAGGACACCCTTTCAAAAAATTAAAAAATTAAAAAAAATAAAATCAGCTTTATAGGACGTCAAATATGTCTAAATGTCCAGACAAATTATTTTTATATAAGATTTAAATTTATATATAGGAGTAGGACCAAACAATTATGCTTCCTATGTAAAGGTGTTATAAGAAGTTGATAGAAATTATATTAGAACAAATATCTTTTATAGAACAAGACATTTATTCAATTAATGTCAAATAAAAGACTAAGGGGTTGTTTGTTTTTTTAAAAAATCCTCTTAATGACTCTTAAGTCTGAATCAGACCTTTTTACACACCACCTCTTATGAATCATAACTAAAATAAGACTTTAGACCTCTTAAAAAACAAACGACACCTAATAGAATGATTTATGTCAAAAATGTCCTCAAAAACATCCTATCAACACATTACTTTTACATATATAAAACACACAGTTGTTCAATCTTATAAATTTAAGTCATATGAAATCTATTAACACATTTAAACATATTTCATATCTTATAGCTGATTTTATCGTAGTAATAAATCATATTTACGTCAAATTAGCGACAATTAGGAAAATCTACCTTGAAGTTCAGTGCATTGATCGAAATCCAAATCGTCCAAAACCGCAACATGTTTATCATTAGAAACGGCTCGAAAACTAAAATTCCGATGCAAAAAACGCTTTTCTTGCACGATACACACACGAAGATTCACAATTTGATCACCCCTTCTAACCTTCAACCAAACAAAACCATCGGCGTTTCTTTTATTAATCCGTCCCAACAACGACCTAACCTCCGACTTCCCTTTTGTCGGTACGAACAACTTATCCTCCACGTTATCCATGGTACAACCATCTGATGCAGCAATTCCTTCGATGATGTCTCCCGGTAACGGCATCTCCTCGTCCCATTCTTCAACTGCTTCTTGTTTCACTTGTTTCACGCAAACTAACGTCTGCGATAAGTTCGTTTCACTGGTTTTCATGGTAGAAAATTGGATTACTTGTTTGAATCTCACGTAATTGTGTGTGTGTGTATATATATATATATATATACATACATGGTATATATGTGTACGGATAGTTCAAGAAAATGGATTTTTTGTGTTGTTGATGAAGATGATATTGAGGGTGTTTGTTTTCATCATAGTTCCGAATGTTGATATCTCCTAGGTTTGTAGCAGCCGGCTTTAATATTATTAGGAGTAAATTACGTTTCTGTAGTTTGTTAAAAATTGTGGATTTCAACCCTATAGTTTTGAAATTTCGGCTTTCGTCCATATGATTTGCAATTCATTTCTATTTTTATCCCTGAGACCAAAACACTACTTTTAAGCATGAAGAACAAAAATAGAAATTAATTGTAAACCATAAGGATGAAAAAAGTAATAAAATTTAAAAACGATGATAAATTACAAACCATAAGGATGAAACTCGTTATTTTAAAACCACAAAGACAAAAATAGAAATTTTCAACAAACCACAGGACTAAAACGTAATTTACTCTATTATTAATTTCTTTTGAACTGATCATTTATGAGTAGTTTTTAAAGGACCTAATATAGTAAATATAAGTTTTTTTTATGGGTTTTATAGCTTATTCTTATCCGTTCTTTAATATAACTTCTGTAAAATTAGAGATGGCTAAAATGGACTAGGACCGATTGGGACCAGCAGTCCTGGCCCGGTTACAGTATTGAGGAAAATGCCCGACCCGGTTATGGTATTAAGGAAAATACACAATTTTCTTTCAGATTTAAATTTCTTTGTACATACATACAGAATTAATATATATACATATATGTATAAAGATTCTATCATTGATGCTTCCCCTATCAATTAGACATCGAATCTTGCATAAATATTTGCAATTTCTTGTCGAAATGTGTCGATTTCAGATTGAGCACGACCTCTTTCTTCAGCATCAGCTGAAGTCAAGAATTTTGCTTTCATTGATATCTTCCTTTCGATCGAGTTGATCTGCAATTTCAACAAACAAAAACGTGATTTCATTATATACATATATATGGACTGTTTGAAATGAGAATCGTAGATATTTTGAGAACAGTGAGGAATCAATTTATCCATTGATGCATATATGTTAATGAATTTCAATGAGAATAGTGTATATGCATCAATGAATAAAACAGTTCTCATGTTTTCAAAATATTTTTAGTTCTCACATGAACCCTCTCCTATATATAGATCATTATTGCATAAATCATGATGGTATTTAGAATGGCCGGACCTTTCTGTATGGCCATCGCGGCAGTCCATGCTTACGACAAATTTTCTTGATTACAGTCGGGCAAACTTGTATTTTCTTCGCGGCTACTTCTATGGGAATATGGAAGAAGCCGACGAGATCTTTGATCGTAAGTTTTCCCGTCCTTTCTCTCTGCTCAAAATGTAATTAAGAAACTCGAATAAATGAGACGAAACTGATCAAGGTGAATTAATTAAGGAATTAAAAAGATTGATTTTAATTAAGATGATCAAGAACCTGCATTGAAAGGGTGGTCCTGTTACTAGGTCTAGCTCTACTGATCTCCACATCTGGCTGGTCCATTTGATGATCACCTGTTGATAAGAAATGTGTTCATAGATGAAAATAAAATGGTTTAATTATGTGTTTGATTAATGATTAACAAGCAAATTTGTGGAAAAATTAATGGGGTAAGTTCGTCGGATTTAGGATTTATGGAGACAGAAAGGTTCATCTTCGGAGCCATGTAGAGATCATGTCCGACTTCTGATCAAACTAGTTTGTCAGACAATTGGACATGGTAATTAAGATTAACGTAAACTGTAAATGAGTTTTTAGTTATGCATGGAAGGAGTTGGACAAGAAGTAAATTTTTTTTGTATTATTGACACTTTAGAGGGTCCCATTAGCTTTAATAGGACAGTTTGGCTAATAGTGCATTCTTCAAAAGTGTTTGTATATATATTCTTAAACAGTGAGAATTTGTCCAAGATAGAAAGTGGGCGCTCACGGGTTTGGGTTGGGTTGGCCAGGTTGAAAGCATTTGAACAATCCTATCCAATGTTTACGGTTTAAAAAATCTCAATCCAACCCAACTCAAACCGTGCGGGTTGGTCGGGTTGAAACTTTAATACATCATTTACAATTTAACTAAGTGATTCCATTTAAAAAACTAAAATCAAAATGGAAATATAAAAATAAATTAAGGTAATAAGAGAAGAGAAGTACAAAAAGAATATTTGTTGCCTCTTGATTCTATCGATGTTGAAGATTTTTTAAGACTTGAAGGTTAGATTCGTACGATTTTAATCATAGGGGTTTACTAGTCACAACTCAAACAATTATGATTAGTGGGGGCTATGATATGTAAAAATCATGTCCTAATCATTGTTTTCGACATTTCTTTCTCCTTCTTGTTGGATTAATCGGTATTGTTTACGGGTTAGCGGGTTACGGTTCGGTAGCATACGAGTTAGTTTTTAGTTTGCTTGGACTTGGTCTTTAGTTGACCAAGTTTAGTGGAGAATAATGGGTACTGGGTAGCTATAGTTTAGGAGTTCATGGGTCTCTAGTTTTTATTTTTGTTGCTTTAAATAGGAGTAGATGGGTTTTTTCCTTTGTGGCAGGATGTATCGATAGCAGTTAGTTTACTGCTTTTAAATATATTGTTCTGTTAGTTCTCCTCTCCTCTCCAAGTTTGTTTTGTTGGATTAATCGGTATGGTTTACGGGTCAGCGGGTTACGGTTCGGTTTTTAGTTTGCTTGGACTTGGTCTTAGATTGACCAAGTTTAGTGGAGAATAGTGGGTATTGGGTAGCCATATTTTAGGAGTTAATTGGTATATTTTTAGTTTTTTTTATTGCTTTAAATAGGAGTTGGTGTAATTTCTTTTTCTAGAGAAGGATGGACGTATAGCAGTGAGTTTACTGCTGTTAATATATTGTTCTTCTTTTTTTCCTCCAAGTTCATTTTTCATCTGTGTGTGTGAGTTTTTTTTGAGGTTTTGATTTCCATCAATTGGTATCAGAGCCTGCGTTCGGTTGAGGAGGGTGTGAGTCATTCTCGATCGTAAGTTGAAGCATTTAAACAGCAGCTCCGACTTCTCTTGATCGGGCTTGTTCTAGCATTTACGAGAGTCTAACCGGAGGTGCGTGATAAACGGACAGAAAGACATCAAAGCAGGTGGCTTTGATTCGGTTCGTTTTGCATTGACGGAAGACGGTAAAGGTGGTTGTGACCTTGTCTTCTTGATCGGTGAAAAAGGTTACTAGACTCGATGCCTAAATCGTTTCTTCAAATCGTGGCTTCAATAGAGCAATGTTTCGAGTTGGATTCAATGCTATTCGATGAAGCCGTTGGAAGATTGAAGGCGTACAAGGAGCGTTTAAAAGGTAAGGATGATGTTCAAGATAGTTTATTGTTGGTTAGTGACGAAAAGGCGCATGTGTGTAAACATTGTGGCAATGGAGGTTCAAATCGTGATGGCTTTGGACGTGGCCGGGGAAGAGGCCGTGGGTTCGGGAAAAGTCGGGATGTCAATGAACGTTTCCAGCGGGATAAAAGCCACGTTAAATGTTACAAATGTGGTGAGTTTGGCCACTACAACAATGAGTGTCCTAAATGAGAGAAACAAGAGGCAAATTTAATCGAAGAGGAACCGGCGCTGCTGTGAACGGAAAGTACGAAACAAACCGATTAAGGGGGTGATTGTTGGATTAATAGGTATGGTTTACGGGTCAACGGGTTACGATTCGGTAGTTTTTGGGTCGGTTTTTAGTTTGCTTGGACTTGGTCTTAGATTGACCAAGTTTAGTGGAGAATAGTGGGTAGCCATATTTTAGGAGTTAATTGGTATGTTTTTAGTTTTTTTTATTGCTTTAAATAGGAGTTGGTGTAATTTCTTTTTCCAGAGAAGGATGGACGTATAGCAGTGAGTTTACTGCTGTTAATATATTGCTCTTCTTTTTTTCCTCCAAGTTCATTTTTCATCTGTGTGTGTGTGAGTTTTTTTTTTTTTGAGGTTTTGATTTCCATCATGTTTTTCCTTTGTGTGTGAGTTTTTGAGACTTTTGATTTCCAACAACTGGTATCGGAGCTAGGTTCGTTGTGAAGGGGGTGTAAGCTAAATCTGATCAAAGGTTGAAGGGTCACGAAAGCAGCTTCTACTCTTGATCAACCTGTTCGTGTCGGAAAAGAGACTAACCGGCGGAGGTGCGTGAAAAACGAACGTATCAGACCCGTCAAAGCAGGTGGCTTTGGATTTTGTTCGTTTTGCAGGTATAAGAAGACGGTAAATCTTGTAGCTTATTTTCTTGGTCGGTGGAATAGGGCTCTTGGAACAAGTCTGATCGGAAAAGGGTTGAAGCTGTCAAAACAAAGAAGGAAAATGGCGTACGAGGAGCGTTTAAAGGGACAGGAGGATGTTCAAGGTAGTTTTTTGTTGGTTAGTGACGAAAAGGCGCATGTGTGTAAGCATTGTGGCAATGGAGGTTCAAATCGTGATGGCTTTGGACATGGTCGGGGAAGAGGCCGTGGGTTCGGGAAAAGTCGGGATGTCAATGAACGTTTCCAGCGGGATAAAAGTCATGTTAAATGTTACAAATGCGGTGAATTTGGTCACTACAACAATGAGTGTCCTAAATGGGAGAAGCAAGAGGCAAATTTAATCGAAGATGAACCGGAGCTGCTGTGAACGGGAAGTATGAAACAAACCGATTAAGGGGGTGATTGTTGGATTAATCGGTATTGTTTACGGGTTAGCGGGTTAATGTTGGTAGCATACGAGTTAGTTTTTAGTTTTGCTTGGACTTGGTCTTTAGTTGACCAAGTTTAGTGGAGAATAATGGGTAGTGGATAGTTATAGTTTAGGAGTTCATGGGTCTCTAGTTTTTATTTTTGTTGCTTTAAATAGGAGTAGATGGGTTTTTTCCTTTGTGGCAGGATGTATCAATAGCAGTTAGTTTACTGCTTTTAAATATATTGTTCTGTTAGTTCTCCTCTCCTCTCCAAGTTTGTTTTTCCTTTGTTTGTGTGAGTTTTTGAGACTTTTGATTTCCAACACTTCTATTATTTCATTTTCTAAAACTTACAAGATGATTGATTTCTTATGTCATATTTTCATTATCTAACTTTGTCAATAGAACATGTACGGTCATCTAACTTTATTCTAAGAACTTGTAATGCCATGGTTTAGAAAGTATAGAAGTTTGTCTTAAAAGTCCATTAAGTACTTTATTACGATGCTTAAGGATGGTTGGATGTCCTAAAAGGCTTATTTTGTACGTAGCAGTGATACTTGTCATAGTTATTTAGGCAATCGAGCATAGTTAACCATAGGGTTCCATCAACAAGGGTTTCGTAGTTTTCTCATTCTTCTAGCAATTCCTTCGACGTGGTAAATGTGTATTGGGCCCGTGGCAACATGTACAAACAGGCTTGCCAAAAAGCTTGGTAAGCCCGACTTGATCGAGTTGAACCACCTTTTTCTACTGTCTGAGCCGAACTTAAGCCTAATATGGCTAAGACTCGAAACTCGTCAAGCCTAAATGGGTCGAGCTTAAATAAGTCGATCCCGTATGCTTCTATGAGTCATACCGTAATTTTACAGGAATTGAACCAAGATTCTTGAGCCCTTCCATGTGTGGCATGCTAGCCAGAGTCAAGCCTAACCCTACATGATTATTCAAGAGCCGAGCCGAGCCAAGCCAAACAGGATTGAACTTGACACGCTCAAATACACCCCCTACTAATGGACCTTTCTTGGCTAGGCCTTAGTCGGCTTAATTTAGTCGCTATGTGGGAAGCCATGCATGCATGCATGGCTAGATTCAGTTTCTTCTCTATCAAACCCTAAAAACTCTTGAAAGTTGTGAATCTCATAAATAAATTTGATAGTGTTGAATATATGGAACCTGAATCGTTGGCAACGAGATCATCAGTGTCCATGTTATACTCCCAATCCAACCCAACACATACGGCTTCGTAGAACGCAGAAAGCGGATCTTGTAGCATTACGTAACCATTCGATTTTCGATCTTTGCAGTACTCCTCGAGGTACTGCTTCACTCTACTCGTACTTTCGTTGCAAAAACTGATCACGAAATCAAAGAGAATCGGCAATTAATTAATTGATCGTTCTTCGAACAAATGGGAATCATGAAACGCAAAAGTTTTAGTCGAATTAATTAATTAAACTTACTTGAACATTTTGTACTCATGGCTTTGGTTCGTCGTCAAATCAACACCATACTTCTCAAGAACACCATGAGTAATTACACCAAGTCTTCCATGAACCTCAAACTTCGTAATCTCGACACCTAATCAGAAAAACCGAAAGTTAAAACAATTAATTAAGAACATATCTATTTATGCCGAAAACCCATGAATCTTTACCATGAAAAACACAAAAAAAAACACACCATTAGTATGTATGATTTCTCTAAGAATTTGACAGCAACTGCAAGTATATGGTGGCACTTGCAATGGCCAGGCTGAAAGTTGAATAGGGTTTCCAAAATCACTCGATCCGATGTTCGTTTCGTCACGAATCGGAGATGGGTTCGCTTGAAAACCATCTACAAATATCTCATCATCAAGAATAAATGGATCGACATCACCATCGGCCACTGGCGGCGATTGAAGCATGGAATTAGGGTTAGACGTAAAGTTGTTTTGTTGCAAAAGAGTTGGTAATTCTGTGAAGTTGAGTGGTGGGAAATCGTCATCATCGCGAAAGAGCAAGTAGTGTTCGGGGTCGAATGGGTGGTCGTAAGGAAGGATATTGGCTTGTGGTTCGGCCATATATAGTTTAGTGTGGGATGATGAGGGTGGAGAGACCGCGGCGCTTGTGGTGGGTGCCACCAAGCGCCGCTGCAAAGCAACGTTTCCGTGGATTCTGTCAGTAGCCGGAGAAAGAATGATGGAAGGGGGGAAATGGGAAGGAAAGTGTTTTGATTGGAAGGGTATGTACAGACAGGGAATGAGAAGAAAAGGCGGGAAAGAAGAGGCGGTTGATTACCGTTATTTCAACTAATATAAGCTTACATTTTTCTTGTTTCTTATTTATTAAAAAAAAACTATATATAATATATATTATTTAATAAATAGTTAATTATTTATTTGGTTATATTTTCAGATCAAACATATTAATTTTAGAGTAAATTACATTTTTGGTCTTTATGTATTTCATTCATCATCAATTTTGATCTCTCTTATAAACAAATTACATTATTAGTTACTATGGTTTACGTTTTGTTTCAATTTTGGTCCTTTTGACTAACTCTAGTCAAAAGAATGGTTAATTTTTTTTGTCTTTTCTCTTTTTTGTCTTATTAGATCATAAAGTAAATTACAATTATAGTCCGTTTGGTTTGTCTCTTCTCATTTTTGTCTTTCCAACAATTTTATTTTTTATTTTATACCCCTTATCATATTAATTAATTAATGATATTTTTAATTAAAAATATGTATTTTATTTTGTAAGTTATATCTCTAAAAAAATTTGTCGATATCTGTAAAATAAGTTCAATATTGAACTTATTTATGCTTACATATATATATATATATATATATATATATATATATATATATATATATATATATACTAGAAGCGTACTCGTGCAATGCAGCGAGATACATCACGATTTTAATGTTTATTTTTATTTTTTGTTTTTTATTGATTTACAGTACGATTTTGGATGTTTTTATTGAATGATAATGGTTTTTTTATATATAAATTTGTTTAATTTAGGCTTAACAATATAATGTTTTATATATAAAAAAAATTAAGTAGTTTGTTAAAATTCATTAATTATCTTATATATGTTAAATTTTTTATATTTAAATTGAGATGTTTATTTTGTTAAAATTCATTAATTATCTTATATATTTTAAATTTTTTATATTTAAATTGAGATGTTTATCCTGTTTTGATTATGTTTATCAGAATTTAAATTTCATAATTTTAGGGTTTGGGGATTAGAGATAAGGATTTTGGGGGGATAAGGATGAAATATATTAATTAGGGTTAAAAGCTTTATAGGTAGTACATTAAGCTTTAGTAGTTATTTTTAAAATATTTTAAGTAGATAGCTTTAAATGATAGTACATAAAGCTTAATGAGTTGTAATTAAGAGTTTTTTATGTCATCTTTATAATATAGTATAGATATATAGGGGTTGTTTTATTTGCAACCCTTAAAAAGGTTGCAAACATTGCAACCACATCTTAACCGTCGGATTCATGATCGGCGGTTCCCAATATTTTTAATTAAAAAAACAAAAAAATAAAAATAAAATAACCGTCGATCATGAATCCAACGGTTAAGATGTGGGTTGCAAGGGTTGCAAAATATCCTTCCACCACTATATATATATATATATATATATATATATATATATATATATATATAGTGTTTGGTTCATTTGAGAAATGGTAAATATATGAGAAATAGAGAAGTAATCCTAGCCATTCATATGGTCAAGATCGGATTTGACTAGTCAAATATTGCGGCTTTGACCGGTCAAAAGTTGCGGATTTGACTAGTCAAAAGTTGCGGCTATCCCAAGAATAGAAGAACAATTTCATAAATTTTACAAAACACACGGGTTGTGTTCATATATGAACATGTATAATTCACATATGAACTATATGTTCATATATGAACCAGTGCAATTCACAACTGAACTCTTTTAACTGATTCATATATGAACCTTTGTGATTCATATATGAATCAGTTGAACTAACTAACAGATTCATATATGAACCTTTGTGATTCATATATGAATCTGTATGAATCACAAAGATTCATATATGAATCAGTTGAACTAATTAACAGATTCATATATGAATCTTTGTGATTCATACAGATTCATATATGAACTCATCCCGTGTATTTTACGAAATTACTCCTCTACCTTCTATAGACCACACAAGAAATTATCCGGTGCTTCGCGGTCAAAGTCGCAAATGTTGACCAGATGAATGGCTAAGATTACTTCTCTATTTCTCATATATTTACCATTTCTCAAATGAACCTCTCCCTATATATATATATATATATATATATATATGCATATATGTAAGAGAAACATTTAATTAAATTAGGATCTGAAAACGATATATTTTCATGTAACTTTTCATGTAATTCGTGGGTATGTTACATATATGTTACTAATTCTATTTTTGTTTTCGATTAATGGATTCCAAAAAAATTATTGAGTCGTGGGTTGTAATGAATTCTATGGACCTTGCTGAGTTGTAAATTACAACTTGTAATGGATTCTAATGGGCCGTCATGGGTTGTAACTTGTAATAAGTTCTATTGCATCTTCATGAGTTATAAATTTACTATAATCCATTCTAATTCATTTTAATGTGTTGTAATGATTTTTAATACAATAAATTAAATATAGTTATCAATGATGGTCTTGTTGAAAGGAAAACTGTAACAACCTTATTTTTACAGTATTTAATTTGAATGTGAAAAAAAAAATTACAAGTTACCGCAATCATCACAAATAGTGAATCGAATGAATCAAAATAAACCATTGTTTTGATTCATTCGATTCACTATTTGTGATGATTGCCGTAACTTGTAATTTTTTTTCACATTCAAATTAAATACTGTAAAAATAAGGTTGTTACAGTTTTCCTTTCAACAAGACCATTATTGATAACAAGACCATTATTGATAACTATATTTCCCCAAGGGCGGTAACATCCTGGGGGGATTGTGGATGGTATCCCAATCTACCCAAGTTCGAATCCAAGGGGAGTCAATTTGAGGGCATGAGGAGTACCCAGTCCTTGGGTTGGTCCAGTCTTTGACTGAGCTGCCCCCCAGTCCAGTCTTAGACTGTGGTTGGGCTCTAGGTTCAGCGTAAGCTGGGCCGGGACAGCGGCGGATTAGTGGGTTGCCCGTGGATGCCCGATACCGCCGGGGAGGTGTGTGTACGTGTGTTCGTGGTAGTCGTTCGTTGGTTCGATGCCGCTATGCCTTCCAAAAAAAAATAAACCATTGTTTTATTACGAATTATCGATTATGCACAACAATGTGCAAGATATAGGAAAGGAGACACGTTGATAGAGTTCATGCATGTTATATATCATTATAAATATTTACGATAATTGTACAACCGTCAAAATAATTACTCAAATAGACCAAAAACAATGAAATAGAGTATCCTATAGATATTACTAGAAAACCAAATTTAAAATGCATGACCTTTTGATAGATTTCAAAGCATTCTTATGCTAGAAATAAATACTCTTCTGCAAGATAAATACCTTCTTAAATTATTCAAAAAAACACATATATAATACCCAATTTTACTTCGATACTTTTTATTTGTTTTTTCAAGTACAATTATTGGCTACCTGATAACAAATGGGAGGAAGAATTATGTACTTTTTTCCGGTCTTTTTCGTTATATAGACAAATTATAAATCAAGTGGTTGACTTGGTACTGAGTTATAAATAAACAATCAGATATATAATTTAGAGTAAATTACGGATTTGGTTCCTAAGGTATGTCAATTATTACGGATTTAATCATTTACCTTTATTTATTACTAAACAAACCTCCACGTGTGCAGGCTTTTTTGGATTTGGTCCCTGACGCAAAAGGTTTTTTATTGGATTTGATCCTTCACACTAACGGTCGTTCAACTTGTCCGTTAACTATAAGGATAAATTGGTCTTTTTAGTTTTTTCACTTTGTTTTATCATTTTTTAGACCACAAGGACCGAATATGTAATTTATCATTTTAACATTTTCCTTATTTTTGTCAATTTTAACATTTTTTTATTGTTTTTTTCTTATTATGAACTTCATCTTTTTTTTATCAAGAAAATAAACAAACCCCTAAAACCTAAACCAATATACAAACATAAATCAATCATACCTAAACCAAAAACCCTAAATCAAAACTAAATAAATGCACAACATCAATATTATCAAACTCAATTTTGTGTAAAAGGTGAAAAAGTAGAAGTTGAAGACGAGTTCCAGATTTGTTTATGGGTTCGATGACACAGAGAGATGAGAGGGAGATATGCTTATAGCTCGTAAGCCATCCCTACCTCTAGATTTGTGTGTATGATTGCCATATCTGCTTCGTGTGTATGTGTTTTTCCTTCATCCCTGAGTTCGTTTGGTTTTCAAACCCATCCTTGAGATCGTCTTTAAACCATAGTGGAAGTGTTCGTCCCTGAACCGTCCCTGAGTTTCTAAGTTCGTTCGTGAAAATCGAACCAGATCCTAAAAACTGTTGCATTCTTCTCGTCCAGATTTGAGTCGATGGGGTCTTGGTCGATGGGTTTGGTCGACCATGGAGTTCCAGATGGAGATGGAGAAGTGGCGTTGCATATCGTGGTTCGTCCTTGTGTCTGCATCTCCAGTGTCTTTTCCTCCCTCTAGTTATCAAACCCCAAATATCCGATTTTTTTGGGCCTGCATCATCATCATCTTAGGGTTTTGATTTTGTACAGATTTAGGTTAGATTTAGTTTAAATTTGTTAATGGAGATTTGTTAAAGGAGTGAGTTGGAAGAACAACAAGGTCAAAAACCTTCAAAAACAAATAACTAAAAAGTGTTAAAATTGAGAAAAATATGAAAATGTTAAAATGATAAATTACATATTTGGTCCTGTGGTCTAAAAAAATGATAAAATAAAGAAAAAAACTAAAAAGACCAATTTATTCTTATAATTAACGGATAGTTGGAGGTTGTTGGTGTGAAAGAACAAATCCACAAAAAACCTTTTTCCCCAGGAAACAAATCCAAAAAAGTCTGCATACGTGGAGGTTTCTTTTGTAATAGATAAAGGACCAAATCCATAATAATTGTCATACCTTAAGGACCAAACCCGTAATTTATTCTATGATTTATCCGAAAAGACTGTTAGTCTTTTAAAAGTCAAAACCAAACTCGATTAGACACATGCCTTTGAAATTACAAAATTTTGAATTTGAACGAAGTAGATCCCAAATTAATGGTATACATGTTATGGTGTAGTTTAGAGTCAAAACCATAAACAAAATTGTATATGTGATTATGCAGTTTGAACTTTTTTCAAACCACAAACCAAACAACATATGCCTCAAACAATATGTATGGCGCGGTATACGGTTTATACTTGAACATGATGCGTGAAAAGTGGCAATATAAGTTTCATACCATAGGGAAATGTAGTGGAAATCTTATCTTACTCCGGTTCGAATACAGTCGTTGGCAAAACCTTTATGACTATTAATTGAGGTTCACCTGTGATAACTAGTCCAGGCCATTCGTGGTCGTCCGGGGGATTAATCAATGCGTGTAAGCTTATTCTGATACTCACGATTACCAAAAACAAGTAAAAAGTGTCGATACAAGGTGGAAACTTACGATGGCTATTAGTAACTTAGTATTAACTATATGAATGATATCAACATAAGTATTTTTTTTTAGTTATTAAATTTATGATATATAATTATACATTTACTAATTAATATAAAAATCAATATGCGGCGCGATAAAGTTTGAACGGTGATTTGCATTATTGAAAACCACATAGTATGGTTTGCAAAAGAAAAAATACAAGTTGCATGTACACTAAACTATTTGGATTATACGGTAAAATGAGCACCACTACTCCAAATGGACTTAAACGTAACATGATATTTTAGACAAATGTTTCTTCAATCTAAAATTGGTTCTTTTAAAAGAATCGAATGATAATCTTTTGAACATGATGTAAACCGAAAGTCGACAAAAAATTGCTTCCGCATGTAGAATTATGGATAGTTTGCAGATATCGTGCCTCTTAAAATATCACGACATGTTCAGTTCACGGTTTCCATCATCTGAAAATTGGTTTATATGGAGCAAACACCGTTAATTGTCGTTGTTCCTAGTGAAAAAAGAATTCAGAATGTTTTTAGCCCATTAGAAAACAAATGAAAACAAAAGACAATGTTCTTTTGATGTTAAATTTTCAAGTAATAGATATGTGACATGCCCGTAACAAATGTGCATAAAGATAGTCCCTCGGACCTAGGATCTGAAATCATTGTAGAACCAAGTGATGGACAATCGCGGAACGAACGAAGTGCAAACCTAACTAAAGCATGTATTTTGATAGTCTTTTTTGTTATCTATGTATAGTATAGAGACCCATTTGTAACTTTGTTGCTTATATATTGTAAGTAAGAATACACAAACCCTAATGGGGATTTCCACATATTCCAGCATTTTCTACAGATAAACATTATGTTTAATTGTAAACGGAAATTTTCCTTGTAGAAATAATTGTATATTCCTATATATTGGAAATGAATGTAAAGAGGAAGATCCATGATTTTGACAAAAAAAATAAATAGACAAAATAAGGACGGTAATTACAACCAAGGATTAGGCCTTATGCTTTGCATGTAGGTAGAACTATAAGTGAAGGCAACAACCTTGTTGGCACAAAAGATCATCAACGAGTATAGATGCTTGATGTTTCTCAATCTTCTTGATTTTTTCTTCCCTCATCTTCTCCTGACTAGCAATGACCTGTTGGAGGTATTTTGAGAGGAGGACAAAGGTAGAGAACCGTATAGTGTTTCATGAGAAAAAGAGGTCAGATTTGAACTCATCAGAGTTTAAGTAATCAATCTATAAACAAACAGTCATATATAGACGAATAAGGGGTTGTTTGGTTCGTTTTCTATTAAGACATGTATAGATAAAGTTGTCTGTATGGTAAAAGATAAGTTGTTGTTTGATTGTTGTGCTGAATAATCGGTCTGAATGTCAGAATGACTATTTTACCCCCAAATTATATAAAAAATAACAATTTAAGAATTCTAGTGGAATCAACATCTGAATAGTGAAAAATAGGTTGCGAATACATGATTGATTGTAGGTATTTGACAATGGAGATTTCAGTGGAGGTTAAGGGTTTATTTCTTGGGCTGCTAGACCAAACCCACATTCAAAATAATGAAAAGAAACCTAGCAATTTGAGTTACATAGTTGCTTCTTCTTCTACTCCTACAAAGTTTCTTCTTCATGTGAAAAAGAACCAACAATCCAGATTCCGGTGAGGCCTTGATTTCAGGAAAACCGAATACCAAAAACCTAACAAATAAACCGAGTGCTCGATTTCAGTTTTAGGAACCAAAAACCTAACAAATAAGCGAGAGATGGGGAGAGTAAGAAACAACTTGAGCTTCATTTCAGCGGATCGAGCTTCATTCCAAGGGGTGAGAATCGATTTTCACCACCAAATTCCTTGAAGTCGTTAAGAACTCTGGTGATATCCACAACAAATCACAACTTTTTCAACAACGAGATTGGGAGAAGAAAGCGGAGATCGAGATCGAGATGGTTTTTCACGATGAACCAGAGAAGGAAGCAATACCAAGAGGGCTTTTCACCGTGAACCATAGAAAGAAGATGGAGATCAAGAGGGTTTTTACTGGCTAACCAGAGAAGGAGGAAGAAATGAAGTAGAAGGGTCGATGGTGTAACCTGGAGGTTGGGAAGAAGGGTAGTTGGGGAAAATTAAAGGAATTTAATGGTTGAGTGTATATGACATGGTTTTTGTAGTTGAGCGAATCAGCCATCGGCTGAACGAATAAGCTCCTATCGAACAACTAAGTATGATTATGCGAATCAGTCATATCTGTTATACAACTCATTAAGCAGTTACCGAACAACCCATAAATCGTACATGCTATATGAAGAATTATTTTTTTTAATTCTTAATAGTAAAATATAAGATAATTATTATTTATAAATAAATAAGAGTAAATTACATGATTGGTCCCTATGGTTTACACAAAATCACATCGTGCGTCCCTAAAACAAAATAATTAAAGAAAACGTCCTTGTAGTTTACATTTTCACACGTCTTTGATCCATTTCCCCTAACACCGTTAAAAACACATGCTAAATGAGTTACCTCTTAAGGGTATTTTAGACTTTTTATTGTTTTTTTTTTAAAAACTTATATTTTGATTTTAAAACCACAAGGAGCAATCATGTAATTTAGTCTTAATAAATAATGATGGTAGGGCAAAAGAAAGGTGTTGGGCATAGGGAAAGGGGACAGGAAGACAATAGGCGTTGAGAGGTTGTCAGAGTCAATAAAGAAAAAGAAGGTTGAGAGATCGGATGAGATCTGATCTGATGCGATCAGATGCTTCTTTTCTTTTCTTTTCTTTCCTTCCTTCCTTCAATATATTCCCCCTTTGGGATCTTCACCCTTCAACATCTCTTTCATCGCCCCCTTCCCTTCTGTCACTTTGCTTCATTTCTTCCTCCTTCTTTAACCTTTAATTTTTGGATTTCACCAAACCAATTGATATTAAAGGTGTTCTACATATACAAATTCATACATTTAACACGTTAAATAACGGCTTTAAACCTAGGGGTGTTAATTTTGTATCAAGATAGATTGATCAGTTTTCGTATTAATCGTGCCAATTTAGTTGGTATCAATGTAGTTGGTTGATAGTACCGTATCGACTATCTAAACTTGGTTGATACGTGATATTAGAAGTCGTGTACCACGGTAGTACTGTATTGTACTGACTTGTTTTCTAATTATTTATTAATTAAAATTTAATTCAATAATATAACATGTTTTGATTTTATATTTTAACGTATTTTGTTTTGAATTTTGCTAAATTATAATATGGATTGATATGTAGAACTTGATTGAATTCGTTTGTTTAACCTTAACAACTTTAATAACTCATCTACAGTCTATTGTTGCTCCTCAATTGACGTTGTTATTAAACTATTGGTGAATGTTTGTATTATATGAAAAGCATTTTAATATTTGTATAAGTAGGGATAAGTGGTACAATACATATCAACATGCTATTTAAATTAGGGGTGCTCATGGGTTGGGTTGATTGGGTTGAAAACATTTCAACAACCCAACCCAATGTCGGTTGTTTGAGAATTTTCAACCCAACCCAACTCGTTCGGGTTGGTCGATTTGGTCGGGTTGATCGGGTTGTGTTTAAACAAAGTAAAAACAATATTAAAACGTAAAAATATGGAAATTTTTCTTTGAAATACGATCCATCATTCAAAAGAATATACGTGTTCATCAAATATTTAGGTATTACATATAACTTTCCAATAATATCCTCTTAAGAGTTACATTGTTTGTTACTGCCGAGTTGTTTTTGGCAACTTACCTATACTATATTATAAAGCACGGATAAAAAACTCTTAAATACAAATTATTAGGCACAGGGTACCATCATTTTATGTAATATTTTAAAAATCTCTTAATTTACAAGTATCAAAACACAAGATACATATTACTACTGCAGACTTCTAACACTCATCAATTTGGTATGTGCAAGACCTTCCTTTTATGCAGACTTTTTCATGTATCTCTATTAATTAATATATTATATTACTATAAATTTGTTTTAATTATATTATTATTTATACTATATTATAAAACACGGATAAAAAACTCTTAAATACAAATTATTAGGCACAATGTATCATCATTTTATGCAAGATTTTAAAAATCTCTTAATTTACAAGTATCAAAACACAAGATACATATTACTACTGCAGACTTCTAACACCCACCAATTTAGTATGTGCAGGACCTTGCTTTTATGCAGATTTTTCCATGTATCACTATTAATTAATATATTATATTACTATAAATTTGTTTTAATTATATTATTAAATATGAAATTGGTTATTTTTTCTAGATGTCATTAAAATATATAAGAAAATCATTGAATTCTAACAAAATACTTAATTTTTTTATATAAAAAACATTATATTATTAAGTCTAAGTTAAACAAATTTATAAAAAAACATTATCACTTTCTCAAAATCATCCAAAATCGTACTGTAAATCGACAAAAAAATAAAATGAAACATTAAAATCGTGATGTATCTCGCTGCATTGCGCGAGTACGCTTCTAGTACATATTAAAAGAAAATATAAATAATTTTAGAGAAGTCGATAAAACATTTATAGGGTTATCGGGTTGGTCGGGTTACTTTGAGCCTAACCCAATATCAACCCAATAGATTCGGGTTATCGTAATTTTGTATCTATTATATGTCGGGTTACCTTGGGTTGATTTTTTTTTCCCGGGTTGGTCGGGTTGGGTTGATCGGGTTGGTTGGGTTGGTCGGTTTTTTGAGCACCCCTAATTTGAATGTTCGACATTTTTATTGCATTTAGATCTAGTTGGTAAACATATCAATTTAAATAATTTATAAATTCAATTTGTACGATGTTGGTTCAAAACCATACCAATATGTACCAACTGAAAAAAAATTGGTACAAAATATAATTAGTTGATACATGATATAGAATTTTGCATATCAATTACAATTAATTAATATAATATATAGAAAGAAAATAAAGAAAAGAGTGAATTACATAAATGGTCCCTCGTGAATGCCTGGATTTCACTTTTCGTCCCTCTAGTTCTGAAAGTACATTGGTGGTCCCTAAAATCGAGTTTTGGAGCCCAAATTCGTCCTTGTCGCTAACGTCGTTAAGGCATGCTCCGTTAAGTGAGTCATGTGCCCCTCACGTGAGGGGCATTTTGGTCTTTTTACCTATCTTCTTCTCCACCTTCTTCCTCAACAAGAACACCATCTATAGCCACCACCTTCCACCATCACCACCACCACCATTCATCACCTCCAATCACAATCATATATATATATATATCAAATGTGAAAAACAAAATCAACAACATAAAAACCCATTTGAAGATGAACATAAACAAGAAAAATCCAGTTGAACAGACTCCCAATTCATACAAATCTGATTCATGCAAACACAAAAACCAAAAACCAAAAAGTCTAAATCTAAATATTAATCTTAATACAAAATGAGAAAAAGCTCTAAATCAAAACCTCATATTTCTATATATGTATATATGAATCTAGATTTTTACAAAACAAGCCAAACCAAACCAAACCAGACATGAATCTAGGTTGAATCTGAATCTACGTCTTCGTGTTCCAAATCTGGGTTAATTTCTGAATCTATATTGTGTCTCCAAACACAACCATCGATCTTCTTCTACTGTCAAACAAAAACAGGGGAAACGGTGCCATTGATTTTAGACACAAACCCTTCGATTTTCAAACACATAGCTCTTCGACTTTCAAACGGTGCTATCGATCTTCTTCCAAACACAGACCCTTCGAATTTCAGAGTTGAATCTGCTGGAAAAGCGGTGCAACCGTTGGTGGGGTACGGTTTCAAGATCTGGAGGTTTGGGTGTTCAAAGAGGCGTTGGGGGACGTGTTAAGATCTGGAGTCGTTTTCACCGGAGCTACGAGGGGGAGGGGGTTCAAGGAGGAAACCGATCCACAGGGATGAACACAAAGATGAGGCAATTTCAATTAAATAAAAAGATAATGGAACCCTAAATTTAATGAAACCCATATTCAACAAAATTAGTTCCCCACATACGAAGAAGAACGAAGCCATCCTTGTTGTGCTCCTCTCGTTTTTTTGCTTCTAAAACTGTTGGTCGGACTATAACTCCGGTAACCAATGCTGTAGGAGGAGGTGTGGAGTAAGAGGGACAACATCAGTGTGGCTGTTGAAGCGATGGTGAGGTAGGGATAATTTGATCGAGAAGGGGATGAATGGTGATGAATTTGGTGGTGATGTTGAGCTGTTGTAAGACTATTGTAAGAACGGTGATGGGTTTGGTGGTGGTGGTGTTGAGCTGATGAAGGGGAAGGGTTCTTGATCCTTTGGAAGATTAAAAAAGGGGGGTTTTTTGTTTTAGTATTGTTTTTATTTTTTATTTATTTTATAATATAAAACATTAAAACATTTTATTTTTTGAAAGAAAAAATGTAAAATGAGGTAAAAAGACCAAAATGCCCCTCACGTGAGGGGCACATGACTCACTTAACGGAGCATGCCTTAACGGCGTTAGCGACAAGGACGAATTTGGGCTCCAAAACTCGATTTTAGGGACCACCAATGTACTTTCAGAACTGAAGGGACGAAAAGTGAAATCTAGGCATTCACGAGGGACCATTTATGTAATTCACTCTAAAGAAAATAATATCATACCATATTCACACCTATCCGAATAACAACTTGTAATGAAAATCATAAACGAGACTTCATGGCATATCATAATAGTATAAAGAAGGAATTACATTTTTAGTCCCTATAGTTTGTTAAAAAATTCTATATTTGTCCTTATGGTTTTAAAATTACAATTTTCATCCCTATAATTTATAATTAATTACCTTTTTTATCCTTATAGTTTATTTTTTATTGTTTTTTTCATCCATATGGTTTAAATTCATTTCTATTTTAGTCCTTTATACATAAAAGTAGTGTTTTTGCCTCAGGGACGAAAATAAAAATGAATTGTAAACTATAGAGACGAAAACTGAAATTTCAAAATCACAAGGACGAAATTCATAATTTTTAACAAACCGCGGAGACTAAAAACGTAATTTACACTAGTATAAATATGGGACTAAAAATTGTAATGTTAAAATACAGTGATTTTTTCAATATTTTTTGCCCACTAAAATATATATATTATTAAAACCCAATATAAATATTATATTTCATTCAAAAAATAATATTCGATTTGCATACAATCAGTATTTTTTATCGTCATTTATATATCTAAAAATGTTTTTATATAATAACATAAAAATGTTTCGAAATCCATAAAAAGTGAACAGTTTTTGGAAATCTGGTTTATAAAGTAGTAAAGATATATATATATATATATATATATATATATATAATATTGACCATCCGTGTAAATTATCAAATCAATGTCACCAATATGGATTAAATTGGTTCCAAAATTTACTTTCAACCTTATATGTAACTGATTTGGTAACTGTCTAAAAATTTCAAGATACACAAATTAAGGGTCGAGATTTGTTTGTACGGTGCGTAATATTTAGACTGTTTCTATTTGATTTGTCATATATATATATATACACACACACACAAGGATGTTGCGTTCATTTCAGGGATGTTCATCGTTGTTGCATTCATTTCAGGGATGTTCATGTGTTTTCTGAATTAAAATGAATACCGGATAAACTTTTTTTGAAAACAACGACTATACGATTTTAACAAACATATAAACCGGAAGACTTTGGTAATATTGATATAATTTCAAAAATATGTTGAAAATGGAAAAAATAATGCAATCATAACACACAATATAATTATGGAATCTTCATTTTTGTAACCCCCAATAAAATTAATGAAATATTGGTTACTTACGAAATGACGTTTCTACCATTTTACATTAAATGTATACACAAATTAAACACTTACTAACCTTGCATTTCTATTGGTTGAGCAAAGTTCATAAAATTAAAAAGAAATGGGTGGTTAACAAATGATCATTGCTCTCTCTCTCTCTCTCTCTCTCTCTCTCTCTCTCTATATATATATATATATATATATATATATATATATATATATATATATATACGGGGTTGGATTCGGGTAAGAAGTTGAGGTTAATTTGAGAAGCATAAAAAGTGGTTATCAACCATTGGATGAGAAATTGATGCACATTAGGATAAGATGCACCGAGTTGCATCGAATCAATTCTTTTCTAAGTCGCAATTCATGGAAAAACATTTGATTAAAAGTGATCAATGATTCAGATCCACTTCTCATACGATCCTTCACCTATAAATACGAATAAATTTTTAATATTTATAACATATAATTTGAAGTGCTTTAGATATAAATAGATATTTAGAGTATCTTCAACAGATTAAAAATGGAGAAATAAGGTTAGCTCAGTTGGATAGGTAACATCCTGGGGGGTGTGGGGTGAAAGCCACACTATCCGGGTTCGATTCCCACGAGCGACACTTTTCTGAGATATCCAGACTTTGGGTCTGGTCCTTCGGGGCCGGGGTCGGGATCGGTTCGGGTGGGTCCAATCTATGAGACCCTCTACCCTGCCGGTCGGGTTCAGCCAAAGGCTGGCACGGGTCGCATTGGATTAGTGGGATTGCCCGTAATGAAGGCCCGATACCGCTGGAACGTGTATGTGCGTTAACTTGCCGTTCAAAAAAAAACTAAATCTTTAAAAAAAATTCATTAAAAAATTGGAGATTACACAATTAACTATATTATTAAAGTATTCAATAAAACTCATAAACTATTATTTTTGTCCCCTAAACATTTATTTCCAAACAATTTCATTAGTAGAATGAATAAAAAATCATTTATCTCTCATAAGTAATTATTTCTGAAGATTTTTTCATCATCTTTTCCGTCCTTTTTTATTTTAAAGAAAATTTTGGTGAATTTTTTGAGGCAAATTCCTTAAATTCTTTATTTCAAGGATCTTGTTGATGTTCTTCGACCATCTCCAACTCAACACTACAAATATAAAAAAACACAAAATAGAGGTGTTTTCCTTTCCAATCCAACACTAAAATACTAAAAAAAATATAGAGGTCAATAAATGTGACATCTATATTTGGAGGCCAATAAAGTAGGTCTCTATAACTAAATAATGATATTTTATTCAACTTTTATACATTTTATATATAGATTAATAGTTTAATACATTAACTAATATTATTTTATTATTATTATAATATCAAAGATGTTTCTAGTGTTTTTTTAATGTGTGATTGGAGTTGAATTTTTTTTAGTTTTTAAGAGCATCTCCAACAACTTCTTCAAAATGAAGATTTTGGGAATTTTTTGCTCCAACAGATTCCGTAAAACCTTCTCCAAAATAGATAAAATATGAGAGAGATGATGAAAATCTCCAAATTTGGAGATATCTTCAAAAATGACTACATATGAGAGATAAATAATATTTTATTCATTATAGCAATGAAATTGTTTTAAATTAAATGTTTAGAAGAGATAAATAATATTTTATGAGTAGTATTAAATATTTTAATAATATAATTGTGTGTAATCTCCAAAATAGAAAATCTATTGGAGATGAAGTTGATTTTTTTCCGAATATTTTTACTTTTTACTTCTCTATTTTGAAAAAGTGGTTAAAGACAATGTTTTAAAAACCGGTTTTTTGGTTGACCCGGTATGGTGACCGGGTGGTTGACTCGGTTTCAAAAATTCTATGTATTTTTCATTTTCCTGCATATATATATATATATATATATATATATATATATATATATAGTGTTTGGTTCATTTGAGAAATGGTAAATATATGAGAAATAGAGAAGTAATCCTAGCCATTCATATGGTCAAGATCGGATTTGACTAGTCAAATATTGCAGCTTTGACCGGTCAAAAGTTGCGGCTATCCCAAAAATAGAAGGACAATTTCGTAAATTTTACTAAACACACGGGTTGTGTTCATATATGAATATGTATAATTCACATATGAACTATATGTTCATATATGAATCAGTGCAATTCACAACTGAACTCTTTTAACTGATTCATATATGAACCTTTGTGATTCATATATGAATCAGTTGAACTAACAGATTCATATATGAACCTTTGTGATTCATATATGAATCTGTATGAATCACAAAGATTCATATATGAATCAGTTGAACTAATTAACAGATTCATATATGAATTTTTGTGATTCATACAGATTCATATATGAACTCATCCCGTGTATTTTACGAAATTACCCCTCTATCTTCTATAGACCACACAAGGAATTATCCGGTGCTTCGCGGTCAAAGACGCAAATGTTGACCAGATGAATGACTAAGATTACTTCTCTATTTCTCATATATTACCATTTCTCAAATGAACCTCTCCCTATATATATATATATATATAAATATATATATATATATATATATATTTATATAAAACCAAGAATGTGATGTGGAATCGAGCGTGGAGTCGATGATTTGTCAAATTGATTTTTTAACCCTAGCCACTACCTTACAATTATACGAAATTGATTTTTTAACCGGGTCAACCCGGGTTTTTACCGGTTCAATTAGACCGGTTCTATCAAAAAACAGGCGGTTCAATTCGGGCTGTAATTTCCCAAAAAACCGGTCGTAATTGACCCGGTCTCTTCACCGATTCCCGGTTCAACCCGGGTTTTAAAACATTGGTTAAAGATGATCTGAAAAACCCATTATTTTTAATGTTTTTATTTGAGTTGAAGATGCCCTTACATAAGAGCATCTCCAATGGAGGTTTTATAAGAACATTATTTTTACACTTTTTGTTGTCACCTCATTTCCAACTCATCAAAATAAGAACTCATATAAATGTCTATAATGGTATTTCTTATAAAAATCTCTTTTTGTGGGTTCCATACATATTTTCAACTCCAATAATTATTATAAAGTCAAGAAAAAAAATAAAGAAAATAAAGAAAATAAAGAAAATGTCACATCTCACAAATTTCATGGTAAGAACCAATGTTCTTTTTTAAGAACCTAAAGGGGTTTGGGTTCTTATAAAAACTCACCACAACGCTAGTTCCTACAAATTATTGCACTTTTTGCTTATAAGGGAATCTCCAACAGCTTCTCCATTTTGGAGAAAATGAAGATTTTGTGTGTAAAATAAACTCCAACAACTTCCCCAAAACTTTCTCCAAAATGAAGAAAGTAGGAGATAATACATTTTTCTCCAAATTTGGAGATGTCTCAAAGATGATTACCAAGAAATAAAAATTATTTTTTATTACATTCCACCAATGAGACACTTTGAAATGAATTGTTTAGGTGAGAGAAATAATATTTTATTAAATATGGAGAAAATTGTTTCTATATATTTAATAAATAATTTTCTATATATTTAATAAAATATTATTTTTCTCACCTAAATAATTCATTTCAAAGTTTCTACCATTTTTATTTTGGGAAATTTTTGGAAAAACTGTTAGAGCTCATTTTACATCCAAAATCTTCGTTAAATTGTTGGTGATGCTCTAATAATCCATTTTATTATGTCGGAAGCTATGGTTTAAGGAGGTAGGATAGGGGCAAGCAAAGAATAGCGTGGGTTGGGGATAAGGGTGGGGATGACGTAAGCAAAGGAAGACACAATGGTGATCCATCGCCGTCGGCTCATTCATTTTGAGACGACAAGGTTGCATGGGTTGCGCGTGATGAAAGAACATCCCCAGGATGTTGTCCTCTTTGCCACGTGGGAATACACTTGCACACGTGAGTTGCCATCTAAGTAATCTTTGTCCCCCCCCCCCCTTCCACCTCTTCAATTTACAGATTAAATAATTTTGTTTAGAGTAAACTATAGAAGTGTACTCGCACAATACAACTAGATACATCATGATTTTAATGTTTAATTTTATTTTCTGTTTTTTGCCGATTTACATTACGATTTTGGATGATTGTGAGAGACTGATAATGATTTTTTTATATAAATTTGTTTAATTTAGACTTAATGATATAATGTAATTTATTTTGGTTTAATAATATAATTTTTTTATAAAATATTATGTAAGATTTTTTAATTATATTTTAGATTTTTTATATCTAAAATATGCTGAGAGTTATTTTAGGGGATTTAAAGTGGAAAATGATTTTAGGGAAATTAAAATGGTTAGAGATAATGATTGAAAATTAATGAATAACATTAAATGTAGTACATACAACTTTTATGACTGTTTTTTAAGTAATTAACATTAAATAGCGGTACATTAAGCTTTAAAACTTGTTTTTAAGAGTTTTTTTATGTCATCTTTATAATATAGTATAGATTACGTTTTTAAAATTACGGATTTTGTCCTTATGGTTTCGAAATTTCGGTTTCCATCAACTCATTTCTATTTCTGTCCTTGTATTTTAAACTTGATTGTTTTCTTCATCTATATGGTTTACAATTCATTCTATTTTAGTCTCTCATACTTAAAAGTAATAATTAGCCTCAGGGACAAAAATAGAAATGAGATGCAAACCATAGGGACAAGACTGAAATTTCAAAACCACATGAACGAAATCTACATTTTTTAACAAATCACAGGGACGAAAAACGTAATTTACTCTTTTGTTTATATATCTGTCTATTTTTATTTTAGTTATTTTTTTCTAGAGTGAATTGTGGATTTGGTCCCTGTGGTTTAGTGATTTTTTTGACCATGATCCTCATTCTATGTTTATTGTGAATTTGGTTCTTGTGGTATTCAATTTATTTTGGTCATGGTCCTTCTGACTAACACTTCCATTAACTTTGTTAAATCAAGGACCATTTTAGCCATTTTGCCTATTTTTTGTCCTTTTTTTATAAGAAAAATATAAACAATATTTTATACGTAACGGTTTTTTTAACTTTATTTTAATATCTCAGATATCTTAAGCATTTAAATCAATGTACGTTATACAAAATAAAATGATACTATGGTTTGCATAGTCTCATATCTAAACCGCATACCTAAATGTTCTTGATATCATATATATCTGATATATCAAAATGAAGATTTTGAAAATACGCATACATATAGTAAAATGACCATGTATTTTGTTTCAACATTTAGTTTTTAGAACTTACTCTTAAAAAAGCTTCATTTTGGTGTTCATAACAAGACGTAAAAAAAATATTGTTTAGTAATATTATTTCAACAACAAAAAAAATATTTTCAAAGTTATAATATATTTCCTTAATTACAATAAGCATGTCGTATTCCCTTAATTGTATCAAAATACAATACATTCTCCAAATTAAATAACAACTTTTAAAAGTAGTTTCACTAAAATATAAAACAAAACAAAATACGTTTTATTTTGAGCAATTTATCCTGTTCAATAGAAAGAAACCATACGGGACTGGTAGACGCAGGCGGGAGTTAGGGCGATGGGTTGTGGAGCCGAAGGTTAGGGAGGGGTAGGGCAGTTTGTATCTCGCAAACTCGAGTTGCTCGATCTGTTCGACGGCTCCTCGTGTTGTTTTCTTTATGCGTCTGTTTCGAATTAAGCGTTTTGCCCTTTCTGTTTTTGTTTGGTATTTTTGTGTATTATCTCGTTGTTTTTCTTTCAGTGTTCTTGGTTGTTTTGGTGAAATAAAATCCTTGTCATTCAAAAAAAAACCTTACTTCTATAAAACAACCGAGTAATACAAAAACAAATCGAAAAATTCCCATCCTAATTTACACCAACTCAATACCCTGATTTAAAATTTCAAACAAACGTTATCCGTTTTATTTAAATGCATTAATTACCATAATAAATAAAAGTCAATACACTTAGTTTGTTGAAAATGATAACATATCCATCACAAGAAGGAAACAATGTCCATGAAAGTGGACATACGAGATCTTAATTAATATTAGTTTGACCATATTTTTACTAATTTTTAGACAATGGTTTCCCTTTTTTAACATAAAGATATCCATGAGTTAATTAGAAGAAAGATCATGTAATTGAATATATATATATATTTAAATAAGTCAAAAGCTCATATACGTATAAATTTATAGGCATGATGTACAAGTCAAAGATGCAATGAAAATTATTGATGCCATATATTGTACTATTGAGTTGAACAATGGAGGAAGGCATGTGATATTGGCAAGAATAATGGAGGCAAACTTGCCCTACAAAACATATTTATAAGCATTGCTTCAAACTTAAATTAATGCAATGTCTCCTCTTTTGGTGTTTATGGAAATACATATAAAACACACTTTTCAATCAACTTACAACTTGATTAACTTTTTTTAAACCAACTTAAAAAAGTAGGTACATATGATTTTGATTAATTATTTTTAATTAATCACATATTATAATAATGGATAATTATTATAATTTCTTTTATTAATTAGAGAGAAGACAGCTAAAACAAAAGTAAAAATTAGTACTTTTGAGACGCACAAATCCCTTAGGACATGAGTTTGAAGACATCCCCAAGGAACTCATATGGTTATCTTTCAGTTTCACCATAAGGATTTGCTCTTGAACCTTGGTTGTTGTTTTTTTTTTTAGAAAACCTCTTAATGACTCTTAAGTCTGAATCGTTCAGACCTTTTTACACACCACCTCTTATTAATCATAACTAAAATAAGACTTCAGACTTTAGACCTCATAAAAAACAAACGGCACCGAAGTGTGAGGATTTGAAAGCTTCCTAAATTATATCCATGTAAGTTAACTTATGTGCATTAATTCCTATGATAGCTAAAATAATGAACAAAACTGTTACAATAAAATGACAAATACAACTCTGTTTCTTTCCAAAACCTTTGTCCCCTTATGGAAATCTTATGCACGAGTTATACGTCGTGCACATCACTGTTACTCATTGTGCAACATCTTGTCTATGGACCACAAGCCACATTCGATTTCCATTTAAGAATGTAGTTATGACGATGTAGAGATCATTAAAGGATTGATGCATTGAACAATTGTTTTTTTGTGTGATACACATAACATAAATCATTATTTAAGAACAATATCTCTTTCATTTTTCTACATATCTTATAGAAACTAACCTTTCATCGTAAGGTAACATAGTACATGCAACCTTAATTATATTTATTTTCCTGAATAGCTATTTCCACCACATAAGTTTAAAATCTTTAGACGGACACAATATTGATTCCATTCCACTGTAGATGACATGACATTCATGAGTGTCTTCGGTCACCTTCAAAATTATCTGCTACTTTCTTTTTATTCCCCATATAATGAAAGCGTATAGTTTCGGACTATAACGTTTTCAATTTCCCATGTTGGTACTCCTAAGTTTCACTAGGTTATTTTATTCCCAAATTTTCCATCCTCTTATAATCGTACAGTCTCCATCTAACCTTGTAACACCCTAAAAATAGGGGTTAATTTAAGCCTGAATAAATGCGAAGAAGATTTCCTATAAATAAAGTACATCACCCTAAAGAGGGGAAATAGTAAGGCATTTACAAACCCAAGATGATTAAAGGATATAAATCGACAACCTATTAATCTAAATCAAACTAATTCATATTACAGTCGGGGGTCGCTATCCTTCCAAAACAATTCCCAACAAAACAGAGTACGTCGGTATATACTTCTCTAAAAATGCTATCTCTCGACCACTTGGTCGTCCACTCAATCCCGAAAAGCCCTACCGCTAAGAGGATCTGTCATACATGTCATTTTAAGAAAAGAGTGTTAGGATAAAGCCTAATGAGAACAAACATTTATTAGCGAAATATACAAAACCATTTGGAATATAATTCGAGGTAGCCGAAAGCTTAATCAATAAAATAGGAAAACCAATAATAATCATAACACATTATAATTCAAACACCAGTTGCCTTTGTGAGCTCAACTCCTCTAAGTCTATTGCTTAAGAAGTCTCCAAGTCATCCCCTCTAGGTTTATTCTTGAGTTGTTCCAAAACGGGAACTTATGCACAATGGAATTACACCTTATTGCCCATGGGACGTTGTCCGACTGTATAGACCCACACCTTACTTACCATGGTAACCCGATGCCTATTCCGTGCCAAAGTAGTGAGCTTAATGTCTAAAATCAAGACATTAATAGCACCGTGCCTATGGATCCATTGCACTAAGGCCAAAACCAAAACTCGATCAAATACACCAACACTTAATTATGTATAATAAGTGGACACCAAATTATACCCAAAAATCAACTTATGACATTGGTGCCTTGACTTCCAAACCATCTTGGTGAAGAAATCTTCTACCACATTAAGACCCAGGAAGCGTTTGCAGTTGAGATGGGCAAGTTTCAAGAAACTCTACAGGCATTATTGGAACAGCAAAACAGGTTCGTGACTGACGGTCGAATTAAAAGTAGGAACGAGGAGGGCGTTGAGGTGTCTAGCCTACCAGCAACCAAAATAGGTGTGCACTCTCAACTGACCTCACTGGTGCCTAGTGAATCCAAGCCGGATAAGGGGTGCACTTTTAAAACCTTTGCGACGTGTAAGCCCCCTACTTTCGGCGGAGAACGCGATCCGGTGTTGGCTTTGAAGTAGATTCGAGAAATGGAGATGGATTTTGATACCAATAAGTGTGCCAAGGAGGATAGGGTGTTGTTTGCCATAACAATGTTGAAATCTGATGTTATATTCTGGTGGGATATCGAGACGGGTGGGAAAGGATCAGAAGTAGCAAAGGCAACTTCGTGGGAACTGTTTACAAAGAGGTTTAGGGCATAATGCTGTCCGTTGGCGGCAGTCAAAAAGCTGGAAGAAGAATTTATAGGTCTCGAGCAAGGAGCGATGGCGGTGCAAGAGTACACATCTAAGGTGATTGAAAAAGCACGATTCGCAGAACTGTATGTGCCTACTGAAAAAAGGCGCATAGAGAGATACATTTGGGGACTGAAGAGCAGTGTGAGAGAGCTGGCGCAGGCAAGGGAACCTGCGACTTTCCAAGCGGTCGTTGACGTTGCGGAACTAACCGAAAAGGAAAAGAATCGACAAATATCGAAAAAGGGAGGTATCAAGAGGAAATGGGAGGAACCTTTGCGTGATGTCAGAAGGATAAAGGTTTCGGGGTCTGAGTCACGGGTTGGATTTAAGTTTGGAGAGAAGTCGTGTAGAAGATGCAATCGGGTGCACCGTGAGGAATGCACCTTTGATCCTGACAGGTGTTACAAGTGCGGGAAGGTAGGGCACATAGCTCGGGAATGCCCTAATCCTAGAGCCTGCTATCTGTGTGGTTCTCCAAACCACATTAAGCCTGATTGTCCGCAGCTAAAGGAAGGATCTGTGTGCTAGAGTCACGGGTTGGATTTAAGTTTGGAGAGAAGTCGTGTAGAAGATGCAATCGGGTGCACCGCGAGGAATGCACCTTTGAGCCTGACGGATGTTACAAGTGCGGGAAGGTAGGGCACATAGCTCGGGAATGCCCTAATCCTAGAGCCTGCTATCTGTGTGGTTCTCCAAACCACATTAAGCCTGATTGTCCGCAGCTAAAAGAAGGATCACCGGGTAGCTTTGGAGGTGGTCGAGGAGGAGGAAGTGGAGAAAGAAAGATGGAGCCGGCACGAGGTAAAGTAAGGCTTTTCACATGACATCTGAGGAGGCGGAGGAGACACCTGATGTGGTGACAAGTACCTTCCTTATTAATTCAAATCTTTCTAAGGTGTTATTTGATTCTGGAGCAAACCGATCGTTTGTATTACTGACTTTTGTGCGGTATTTGAACGTCAAACTAAGGCGGTTGAAGTGTGGGTTTGAGGTAGAAATTGCTGATGATAGTCGTGTTTTGGTGGGAGAGGTGTTTGAGAGGTGTAGTATAGAAATGTCGTTTCCCTTACAATTATACCCAATGGGTATGGGAGAGTTTGACGTTATCGTGGGGATGGATTGGTTGGCTAGCCATAACGCCAACATCGTGTGCAATAAGAATATAATTTGTATCACCTTACCCGACCTGTCCGAGGTACTAATTTATGGTGATAGGAGTGAGCGTAAGTCTTGCCTCATCTTTATGATGAAGGTTAGACGTTGCTTAAGGAAGGGGTGCCCAGGGTCCATAACATATGTACTAGACACTAAGCAGGAGAAGAAGGGGGTAGAGGATGTTCCAGTAGTAAGTGAGTACCCGGAGGTGTTTTCGGATGACTTGACGGATTTACCCCCGGATCTGCAAGTCGAATTCAGGATTGACTTGATGCCGAGAGCAACACCAGTAGAACGAGCGCCCTACTGGCTGGCACTGGCGGAGATGAAAGAGATGATGACGCAGTTGCACGAACCTTTAGACAAGGGTTTCATACGCCCTAGTGCTTCACCATGGGGAGCGCCAGTACTCTTTGACAAGAAGAATGATGGATCAATGCGAATGTGCATCGACTACCGCGAGCTCAATAAAGTGACCGTCAAGAACAAGTACCCGCTTCTGAGAATTGATGATCTGTTTGATCAGTTGCAAGGCGCAAGTTTCTTTTCAAAGATTGACTTGAGGTCCGGATTCAATAACTGAAGGTAAAGGAAGAGGACGTTTCGAAGACAACTTTTCGCACGAGGTATGGACACTACGAGTTCCTGGTCATTCCATTTGGGTTAACCAATGCCCCGATAGTGTTCATGGACCTAATGAACCGTGTGTGCAATTCGTTATTGGATAGGTGCGTGATAGTATTTATAGATGATATCCTCATCTATTCTTGATCTCGCGGGGAGCACGAAGAACATCTTCACCTAGTATTGGATTTGTTATGACGCGAGAAATTTTACGCCAAATTCTCGAAGCGTGAGTTTTGGTTGAGGGAAGTTCAATTTCTGGGTCATGTAATGTCGGGAAAAGGTATTAAGGTGGATTCGGCCAAGGTTGAAGCCATTAAAGGGTGGGAGCCACCGAAATCACCTTTTGAGGTGAGAAGCTTTCTTGGTTTGGCGGGCTATTATCGGAAGTTCATTCAAGACTTTCTCGAATAGCAACGCCATTGATCGCTTTGACCAAGAAGAGTGTCAATCTTGAGTGGAACGAGGCCTAAGAGTCGGCGTCGGTGTTTAATAAGTTGAAAGAGAAGTTGAGTAGCGCGCCGATTATATCTTTACCTAATCAGAAGGAAGGATTTGTGATCTATAGCAATGCATCCAAGTTGGGGTTAGGGTGTATACTGATGTAGGATGGGAAGGTGATCGCCTATGCATCTCGTCAATTGAAGGACCATGAGAAGAACTACCCTACGCATGATATGGAAATGGCAGCAGTGGTCTTTGCGCTAAAGATTTGGATGCATTATCTTTACGGAGTCAAGTGTCAGATCTACACTTACTATAAGAGTCTCAAACACTTATTCGATCAGAAGGAGTTGAATATGAGGCAGAGAAGGTGGATAGAACTTCTGAGTGATTATGATTGCGAAATCCTTTACCATCCTGGTAAAATGAACGTGGTTGCGGACGCATTAAGTCGAAAAGAGAGAGGGGAGCAAGTTAAGGTGTTAACCTTTCGAGTTGAAGCGACTTCCAGTCTTTTGGAGGAAATTAAGAAGTCTCAAGAGGAAGTGTTAGTGGGGAAGGATTTGAAAAGCGAGAGGATGGTTGGATTTATATCATCCTTGGAAATTAATGGTAGCGGACTGAGGTGCCTAGGGAACCGTGCATGGGTTCCCAAGGTGGGGGGCTTGCGGAGGAGTATTCTTGAGGAGGCCTATAGGTCCCGTTATTCGGTTCATCCGGGAACCAATAAGACGTATCGGGATTTGCGTCAATTTTATTGGTGGCCAGGAATGAAGAAAGATATCGCTCACTTCGTAGAACGGTGTTTGACGTGTTTGAAGGTTAAGGCAGAACATCAGAGACCCTACGGGGAACTGCAACCACTAGAATACCGGTGTAGAAGTGGGACAACATGACGATGGATTTTGTCATGAAACTACCAAGAACTCCAAAGGGGTACGATGTCATTTGGGTGATAGTGGATCGTCTCACCAAGTCGGCTCATTTCTTGCCTATCAAGGAGACTTACCCCTTGGAGAAGTTAGAAAGGCTATATATTGACGAGATAGTGACCCGACATGGTGTGCCATTGTCCATAGTCTTCGATCGTGACAGTCGCTTTACGTCGTCGTTTTGGAGGAGCCTTTAGAGGGAGTTAGGTACACAACCTAAGTTGAGTACCGCTTATCATCCTCAAACGGATGGGCAGAGTGAGAGAACTATTCAAACACTAGAGGATATGCTTCGAGCTTGTGCGATCGATTTTAAGGGCTTCTGGGAGTCTCACTTACCGTTGATAGAATTTTCGTATAACAATAGTTATCATGCGAGCATTCAAGCGGCATCCTATGAAGCGTTATATGGGCAAAAATGTAGAACGTCTGTGTGATGGAATGAAGTGGGAGAGAAGAAGTTTGGCGGGACCGGAAATTGTACAGATCACCTCTAACAAGATCAATCATGTTCGCGTGAAGCTAAGGGCGGCGCAAGATCGCTAAAAGATGTATGCGAACAAAAGGAGGAAATCGATTGAGTTTCAAGTGGGAGACAAAGTGATGCTCAAGGTATCGCCTTGGAAGGGTGTTGTTCGTTTTGGAATGAAAGGGAAGTTAAGACCGAGATACGTTGGACCGTTCGCCATAGCGGAGCATGTGGGCGAAGTGGCGTATAAGCTGGAGTTGCCGGAGGAGCTTCGGGGAATTCACCCCACCTTTCACGTGTCGAACTTGAGAAAATGCTTTGCCGGAGCATATATGACCGTGCCGTTAGAGGATATTTGAGAGGATGAGAAATTGAGTTATGTCGAGGAACCGATAGCGATTGTGGATCCCAAAATCAGAAAATTGAGGACTAAGGAGACTTCCTTGGTGAAGGTTCAGTGGCGTTACCATAAGGTCCAAGAAGCAACGTGGGATGTGGAAGAAGTTATGAAGTCTCAGTATCCGCATTTATTCGATAGTGGAATTTTGGGGGAAGGAATTCTTTTGATGGGGGGATACTGTAATAACCGTGTTTATTTCGAAATAATAGTTAACTTAGGGGATTAGCATGAAGGGTGAGAGTTCGAGGACCAAAGTGTAACTTAGATGAGAGAGATAAAACCCTCTAAAAACCCTAAATTTTCCTCTCTGGTTAGAGTTTGAAGGCGACTAGAAAATAGACGAAAGGAAAAACCGTATCAACCTTGAGGAGCTTGGAAATCCGTGAGTTTTGGAGTGAAAATCTCCACCTTCTACAAGGTAATCACCTTATCCTTTGATTCTTGGAATTTCGGGGGTTGTGGTTCTGATTTATGGTGTTGAACCAAGGTTTAATCCCAAATTGATTGGGATAATGGTTGAACCCTTGGGTTAATGATTAATCTTGGTGAGGCAGAGAATAGAGTGTCATAAGTACCTTAAAGAACCAAAAGTTAACACATCAAGTGGGTTTGTTAATGAAAAATCGTTGTCTCTTTGGGGTATTTGTTCGACCGCTGCAAATCGCACCTACCGGGTAGTGAGAAACCGGGATGGGAAGTGTGGAAACCGAGAACCCGGGAAAGCCGAACCCGGAAAGGGACCGGGAACCCGGGAGGGCCGAATCCGGGTGAGGCCGAGAACTCGGGGAGACCAGGAACCCGGGAGGGGACGGGAACCCGAGGAGACCGGGGGGCGAGCGACCTGGAGCGACTCGAAAGGGTCCGGATCCCATGACTGACCCTTGAGTTAGTCTCGGGATTTTGGGGACTTTTCGATAAACATTCTCGCGTGAGATCTGTACCGTTTATTAGAAGACTTAGGTTGGTAGGAACGAGAGACCGTTCTGGGTGAGTCATTTGAGTGTCTCATCACCCTTGTGTGTGGTATAAAATGTAGGTGGACGGTTAAAGACCGTTAGAGCAAGTCAAAGAACCTTGAACGGACTTCAAGTGAGTTTTCTATTTTCTGTTATTGTATGACTTTACGCACTATTGTTATTATGATATGTATGTTCATCTATATTATGCAAGAACAGGTGTGGTTTTAAAGAATAAGTCGTGGGGTGTGTTTCCATTAATGAATATTGCGCATATGGGGAGTGTGACCTATAAACCGAATATATGAATTTGATTCATATGTTCCAGTTAAGGGCGTGTGTGTGCCCTAACACGTTGTCACAAATGTGTATGTGGCCCAAGAAAGAACCAATGTATTATATTGTAAATATAAAGATGTTATTTCTTTCTAAATACGTGTTTATAAATGTATGAATACCCATTTAACGTTACTTGTGAAGCGGTGTGTTTTTAGAGGGGAACTCACTAGACCTCCTGGTCTACCCCTCGTTTTTGCAACTAAAACCCCTTTCAGGTAAGCAAGTAGTAGAAGCCTAAAAGGCTCAAGTAAGGGCAAGGGCAAGGGCAAGTTGTGAGATAGAAGCCTACGTTAGAAGATACCTTCGTAAGAGTTGGTGTTAGACGTTCCTGTCTAGTTTATGATTAAAAAGTTCTCAGTTGTAATCCAGTTATTTCCACACAGACCTTAGCGTTATTTTGTATGCTCGACTTGTGACTTTTTGCCTGTTTGGGTGTTATCTATGAGACCTTAAAGTTTGGTGTGTTTATTCCTTTATGGGTTGTTACAGTTAAGTCAGTGTATCTTGGTACATCTCATCGTAATATGCATCCAAGGGTGGAGATCATTTCTTAACTTTCTCACCATAACTTTCATTCTCGCCGGAACTCAACTCCCCACACGCACGCGCGTGCACACACACACACACACACACACACACATATATATATATATAAATATATATATATATATATATATATATATATATATATATATAATGGGGTTAGGTTCAAGGAAAAACGTTAAATAAATGGAAAACCGAAAACCACAAAAAATGGATGAAAATTTATATCAATATGGATGTCAAATTAACGAGGAAAATATGATCGATTTTTTGGTGTAATTTGTTTCGTTCAAATTTTGATCATATTTCATATTTTTTCGATTTAAAAAATAGGGGGTAGAAGGTTTTTTATTTTTAAAATTAAGTTGTACCGCCTATTTAATTACATCTGTTGGATCATTTATATAAACGGTTGATTGAGCGTTTTCAGCTTTTCCTGTATTTAGGGTTTTCATCTGAACTCACACACACAAACTCTCTCTCTCTCTCTCTCTCTTTCTCTATGTGTGTGTATATATACATATATGTGTGTGTGTGTGTGTGAATGATTGTGTGAGAAGAAGAGTTAATGTAAGAAGGGTAAGAAGGGATCTGGACCATTGATCACTTATAATACGAAACCCATCCTATCATTTGCGCTTGATATGGAATTGATCGCATCTTTACATCGGTGCACCTCATCCTAATGTGCATCCAAAGGTAAAGATTTTTTCTTACCTTTCTTATAGTAACTCCAATTCTCACCAAAACCCAACCATATATAAAAGGACTCCAAAACATAAAATAACAAAGAAAACTGTTTCACAAGAGACCTCTTTTTTTGTATTTTTTTTTCCTACATTTGATGGTTATTGTAGATTTTAAAATATAATTAAAATCATAAAAAACACAAGAAGCAACAAAATTTTGTCTTTTTTAATTGTGTTTTGTTGTTTAGAAGCAATGAGTGGAAGTGATCCAATAGTAAAATCCCATTGGTTGCCCACCCACTAATATGCACTTTCTCCAAACAAGATTCTTCACTCTCATATAAAAACCCCACCTTCAGACCCCATTCCAAGATCAATCCAACCCTAACTATTTCTATTCAAATTCCATTCAATTATTAAAATATAAAGAAAATTCCCATGAAATATGATTTTATATAGATTTGATTCCTAGTTTAATAAAGTTTTTGATTAATAATAAAATACTATAATGTTTTTTACAACACAAGATCAAGAAAAATAATCATCATTTTTCACTTTGACCGACTTCTTTCCTGCTTCGTCTTCTACAAGTAAGTTATGGACAATCGTTGTTTGGATTTCCTTTTATTTGATCTGGAACACTCGAAATAAACTCTTGGTCGGTAGTTTTCGTGACGGTGAAGACTTGTTGATTGATATCAAACTTGTCTATTTTCGTTGGTTGTCCCATCGAGCCAAAACTTTCTCTGGATCTTGGGCGTTGGGATGCTGTAATCCGGCTGTTTGTTTTTCATGTTAGTTGGTCTCGGTTGGTTGGTTGTTTTTCGTTTGTCCCTTTCGTTTTGTTGGGCGTCCAATGTGGGATGTTGCTTGCGTTCGGTTGTGGCCTCTCTCTCCTTTCTATGCCATGCAAATGGAAGACTGACTTGTCTTTTATTGGTTTTGTTTGTTGGACATGGTTATTCTTGGTTGGTTTCTTATTAAATGATGTCTTTCTAAAAAAATTGTACAATTATTAAGGAACAAAATAAGTAAACTACGAGAACATTTTTAAAAGATAAACCATAAATGTGTCATTACTAAAAAGATATGATAATAGAGATAATAATGGACGTATCAGGGATATGTATTAAAACTGATATTTTCATATCTATCTATTTGTTAACTCGTCTATATTTAAATGACTTATAATAAGAATTAACTCGTCTCATTTCACTTATGCATACCAAGACTCTGTATTAAAAGAAATATCTTTACATCATAAACCCTTAATTAAATTGAGCTTTTAAAAGATAATTCCTCGGTATATAAATTAGATCAAAGAATGTTGTATTTCGATACATTTTGCGTTTTATATTTACTTTTTTTTATATAAAATATTTTTTTTGATCCCAAAGTAAGTATTCATAATGAAAAATACACAATTTAGAAATATGTTTAACTTATTATACTTTTTAACTAATTACAAATTATTAAGACAGATAAAATAATTTCTATCTCATAACATTTTACTTTTCAAACTGGACACATACTCCTTCTGTCCCAAAATAAAATATTTACAATGAAAAATACACATATTTTTTAAGATTATGTAATTATTACACTTTTTAAATAACAAAATGATAAATTTACCTCCAATTATAGATAGATACTTTTTTTTACATCCCATAATTAAGTGTACAATGAAAAAATAGACTTTTACTTTTGAAAGTTGATATATAATAGGACAAACTAAAATATTAACATAAACACTTATTTTAATACGAAATGGTATTTTTTAACAAATTAAAATAGGAACGTGCACACTTATTTTCGGGACGAAGGGAATAGTTAAGAAAAGGAGGTGCAATAATGTCTTTTGACACATGGCCTCGTGAATCCTTTAGCACATCTTAAACAAATTGGCACTCACTACGCACGCGCGCATCCTACCTCTATAAAGTCTTGGTTCCCTGTTCATCTTCTTCATTCATTCATTCATTCCTTCCTTCCTTCCTTCCTTCCTTCTCTCTCTCTCTCTCTAAAAACAAAACCCACTTCATTCTTTCTCTCTTTACCTCTTTTCCTACTTTCCTTCCCAATTTACACTCATATTCAGACCTTCATTATACATGGCAGAAATGTATAACTGGGATAAGTCATCACTTACAACAGAAGACAAATCAAGAAAATATTCACAAAACCCTTCATTTTCTTCAACTCTTCTCGACGAAATCTACCGTTCCATCGATGGAGGTGACGAGAAATTTGGTGAATTCAAGCTACGGAGACAGAAAGCTGCCAAGAAACCCAGCGTCAAAAATGGCGCCGGTGGGAGATCCAAGACTAGCAGTAGTGCCGTCGAAGATGAAGATATAGCAAGTTTCCGGCGAGCTGTTTTGGTTGACAAATGGATGGAAACCAAAGTCAACCACCAGAAAGTCTCCACAGGTCGCAAAGGCCCGCCGCCGTCGTCGTCATTGCCGGAATTTGATCGGAAAGTGGCACTTGATAATGACCCATTGTTCTTTAGTTCGGGATCCAGTTCGTCTGATTCCAGCTTCGGATGGTACTCCGAAGCTGAAGCAGCGAAACCGAAACCTTCTTGTTTCGGCCCGTTTAACAATAGGCCGAAACAAGTGAAAAATAGTGTTACGCCTAGTTCTACTACGAAAAAGCAGAACGAGTTTTATTTGTTTGATGAGGATCAAACAAGTAAAACGGACCATACTGGTCTAATCCGGTCAAAAACCCGAGCTTTGAAGATCTACACAAGCTTGAAGAAAGTAAAGCAGCCGATCTCACCCGGAGGTCGACTGACGACTTTTCTCAATGCCCTCTTCACAAATGGGCATGCCAAGAAATCGAAAGATTCGGGTTTCGAAGATCGAACTCAAACTCAAACTCAAACTCGGACAGAAAGAAAATCGAAATCCACAAATGTATCTACATGTTCATCAGCTTCTTCGTTTTCAAGATCATGTTTAAGCAAAAATTCTCCAAGATCGAGAGAGCAACTCAACAATGGAATGCGAAGAACTGTTCGGTTTTATCCGGAGAGTGTAATCGTCGACCAAGATTCTCGTCCCTGCGGTGAGAAAACAATTTGTCATGAACAAGTTTTCGGGAAACTGCCGCCGACATTCCCGTGTTCACGAATCGAAAAACCGAAATTCAACGAATTTCCAACAGAGTACGACGATAAGAAGCATGATTTCAATGACGATGAAGATGATGATATGGCAAGTGACTCGAGCTCAGATTTATTTGAGCTCGACCACTTGACCATTTTCAAGAATGAACAATATTTTGAGGAGCTTCCTGTGTATGAAACTACTCATTTGGGCACTAATCGTGCCATAGCTAGTGGCTTGATTTGCTAATTTTGTTCAATAAAATTATTATATTCATACTATTGTGGGATTTTTTATAGTATTATTTTCTTAATATTTCAAACGGTAAATTAAACATTACAAAGACGATTTGATCATTATATTTATGGTTCGGTTATTTTTCTTTCAATTTTCCCTGTGATTGTTAGTAAGATTGGTCACTAAAAACAATTGAAATATCAGTTAACATAAGAATTAACTGTTGGATTAGAGAAAAGACCATGTATATTTTAACTTTCGTATGTAAAATTACTGGGGATTTGGTTTGTAAAAATTATTTTTAATGGATTCAAAGATTTTGAAAAAACAAAAAGTAAAAGGGTTGAAAGAGACAAGTTCTGATAAAAGGAGATTGGGAGTGTTTTTCGGTTTGGTTGATCCCAAGTGCAAGTGAATGAAAGAGACAGCAATTGGTGAAAAAAGTAGAGGGGGTGATTCGTAAAAGGTGAAAAAGGAAGGGGTAAAATTGAAATATTCTAGAGACAAGGGGTTAAAGTAAAAGGCAGATCTTCCTTCTCTTCTTCTTCCTTCACCTTTCGAGAAAGTGAATGCTTTTGCTTTCTTCAATGTTGTTCTTCAATATTTTCATCCATACCATTTTTTTTATTAACTAAAAAAATATTAAGATCATAACATTCAATTATAGAACATAATTTCCAATTAAGTATCATTAAGACATTAATGTGAAAATGACAAAAATACCCAAGATTAGTAAAATATTTTGTGATTAAAATTAACGTTAAGAAACTTTAGTGGCTAGATCATCTTATAAACCAAAAAGATCGTAACAATTCAATAAGTTTTCCTCAAGGAGTTTCTAAAAGGTTTTATAAGCAATAACTTGACAAACACCAGTTGTTCAATCAAATACGCTAACTAATATTGATCACCGACTAAAACTTATAACAAATAACTCGATGGATGGAAACTCAAATCCAACATCATACACGCTAGTGAATTATAAGTATGGTTGTTTTTCAATATATAAAAAATAAGATTTATTAGTACATATTCAGGTTAAAAAATTTGGATCAATCATTACCTATTTATAACCCATAGATATAACAAATAGAGGGAGTTTCAAAGAAAAACCTCAAAAGAATGAAAAACTAAGGGACACCCTCACAGTCCTTGATTTTGACAAGTGCATACAAGTAAATGAAGTTATTTTTTTATGCACATGTGCATGACGCATTTGTGCATATGCACATGTTACAAATTACTTGTATACATAAGTGTATACCGTCTAGATTAAGGGCCACCAGTGTGTTCCTCAGTTTTCTGTTTTTTTGAGGTTTTTCCCTGAACCTGACCCATAACAAATATAGGTTAAAATTATTTATGATATTTTTATATTTGATATGACATATCCATTACTTGTATAGTTGTATAAATATAGTTCATGAACAAAAAATATATACCTTACATTTTGCTAGTATTAAAAAATAACAAGATTATCAATCATGTAACATTTTTATACCATAATTATATAACAAAATTAACTGTTTCAAATGTGTTCATACCAAATTTGCTTCAAATAGTTGGGATTTCTTTGCAATGATACAAATTTTTTTAGTTTCAATCTTATACTCATATAACGTATCATTACAAAGTTTATGCATGCAGAACCCATTTTAGTAAATTCTTTATCAAACTTCAAAGGTTATGTAACATCATCTTATAAATGTGTTACAAGTAGTTATTAATTAGGATGAAGGTGTATAACCTAATAAGGGTTTATTTGTTAGCAGTTTAATAAGCTTAATGAAACTCATAACTTATTCGATCACTTATACATGATTGCTTGACAGTAACTTAATAATATAGAAAATGGTTTATTCTGTAAGCTTTTACAGAGGAGCTTTATGCAGAAAGTCAAGTTTTTTTTTTCCAAAATTTCCCCTCCCAATTAAAAAAAAAACACTTCTTCTATCTTTGAAAATACCCTTTAAAACAAAAACATTTTCAATTCATACACATAAAACTTTATCCACATATTACTTAATAAAAAACCAATTAACAACCCTTATATCACAAATTTCTAAAAGAAATCCTATTAATTTATATTATAATAGGAATTAAGAAATATATCGTTATAGTATTTTTTTTATACGGCATATAAAAAAACTTAAAAAAAACCGTGTTTTGTTGAAGAAATGATTTGCCAGGATTATGTATAAAAAAGGGGGAGACTAATTGCACCCATAAATTCGCTAAGTGCACCATCATAATTAATTTTCTCCTCACACACATCAACATCTGTTTTTTATATTCCCAATGCATTAATTACATTCCCAACGTATGAATTGACCCGATTTTGACATAATTTTGGTGCAAATAGCACTCACCATAAAAAAAATGACATTAATTCCCACTCCAATGATGGTTTCTGATTTCGTTTTAGAATAATAAATTCAAAATAATTCAATTTTCTTAAAAAAATTATTTATTTATAAACAAATAGTATTTTTCGAGAATATAATTTTTATGGCTAAATATACATAAAATATTTCGTTGACTATTATTCATAAAAATTAAAGTAAACTTCAAACATTTCCATGATGGTGTTTGCTTACATTTTATATATTATTGCTCAATATTTAATTAACATCATCATCGTAAGTTTATGTATTTTTGTCATTTGTACCATTATTTTTCTATTAATACAGAATCGATGTTGTTCTACGTCGTTTGTTTTTCACATGGTTCTCTTGACTGATCTTTGTGATGATCGTGTTTCGTTTTAGTCTATCTTTTTGTCTGTTGTTGTTTTGTTTTACCCTTGTTTACGGTTGGTGTCTCGGTTTTTTGGGAACTTTTTCTGCTTCTTATAGAAAATTTAGATGGACTTCGTATCCACTTTGTGGGTTTTTTTGTTTTTAATAATTGGTCGTCTTTCAAATACTAATATAGAAACATGTTGTTTTCAATAAACTAGTTACTAAAAATGAAAAAAGAAAACATATTTAAGGGTTTTTTTCTTTTTTCTTTTTCAAGAGGGACATTATCTAAGGTTTTTAAATAACCATATATAATTACACTAAAACAAGTATAATAAATAGAAACATAAATTCATATTAAATCTCTGCCAAAATATAGAAAATAATAGATAAGATATATAAAATCATGTAATAAGAAATATAACCAAAATAAATTATGATTAGATGCTTATTATAAATTTAAATAATAAAAATAAGTAGGATTAGAATATTAATTGAGAAGCATGCAAAGATTGCATTGATTTTATGAAATAATTTAAGTGTCCCACACAAAAGAATCTATACTTCTCCCATTATCATATCATATCATTTCATTAAATTAAATTATTAACTAAACATATATTAACAATAAAAAGGTATATAGTCTTTCAAATTATTATTATTATTATAGATTCTATGGTTACATAATAATAATAATAATAATTATTATTATAGAGATGGACCTAAATTTTGTTCAAATGGTGACATTATTTGATTATAATAAACAAAAATATGGATATTTTTTATAAAATTATCATTGGTTTGTTGATTAATTTTTTTGTTTTTTATATGTGAGGTCCTGTGTTGGAGTCTCTTATTTCAACTTTTTTTCATAAACATAATAAATATGAAATTAAAAGTTAAAAATTAAGAAAATAACATAAAAGAGATTCGAACCCACATATGGTATGAAAGAAAAACCATGTAAACCAGCTCTACCAAAAGAAACTTGTGTTATTATTGTAGTTTAAAAATATATACGGTGACACACAACAAAATGATGCATTGACACATTTCACGACTTTATAATTTTTTACACTACGATGAAGATACAAAGTGATGTCCTGTACCTCCGTAATCCAATAGTGGGTCGGCCCTTGCTCTCGGATCAAATATTTGTATCACGTAAGCATGTTTGCAAGAAGTTTTCTGAATACTTGCGAGTTTATGGTTTGATAAATTTGTATATATCTTTCCAAGATTACCTTCATTTATTATGTTGAAATGTATTATTTAGTATTTGAAAGAGAAATTCACATTAATAGACTCACAATGATGAAGTTTTTAGGTTACAAGCGTATTGATGTTACAATCCTATAGCAGGGTTATTTTAATATTTTTGCAGACTCTGTCATACTTGTATTAAGACTATATAAAACAATTAGACGAGTAAGAATAAAATAAAACGTAAAAGTCCATACCATATATCATATTAAAAATCTTACAAATTAAAACAACAAAGATGTCTTAAAATGACAAAATTACATACGAATTTCACTTGAATAGAATTATTTTCCTAACTTTCTTCGAAACAAAATCTTCAATTTGCTCTTTAATAATCAACTTTTTCTGATAAGTCGTTAATTGAAAGGATTAACATACAACAGTTTACCAACCATTGTTCTCGAAAAACCTTGTACTTGCCCAATCATAAAATTAGCCATCGGAAAAATTAAGATGAATTAGACTAGCCGACTTAAAGAAAGATGGAGTTGTAGGAATCTCAAATTGGTACACCCTCCAACACGACCCTGCCTACAAGTCGAGACCCAAGGCTAAATATGCCTGAGTATAACTCGAAAATGTTCAGAAAATTAAAATGAAATTTGGAGTTGAGAATCTAATAATATGCTATCAGTCTTTTAAACGTTAAATTTAGATTTTGTTAATTGTATGTGAATTAAAAAAAATGATTATCAAAGTGACAACAAATGATCGAGCACTTCGAGAAAGAAATCAAAAATTGAAAAGAGGGGGGGGGGGGGGGGGGGGGGAAGATTTGGTGATCCCAAGGTATGTTTTCATGAGATTGTTTGCAGCTTTAACTTTCACAAATTCACACTACAAAAAAGTAAAAGCAAGATGATGATGTTTTGTATCTTCAATCATAAAAACAAAAAAGAAGCAACACAATTTTTATGGGGGTAAACTTGTAATTGATTTGGTGTCTCATGTTTAACGTTACGATTACGAATAACCAGATCGTTTTCAGTAAGGAGCACCTCTAAATGATCGTTTCATCACTGCTTTTGAAAAAGGGAACTTTGTTCAATTTATTTGGGGAAGAGTTTCATGGAAACCTCATAAGTTATGAAGACTTGAAATGTCCGTATTATAGATCCAATGCATGACCTTGCATGAGATTTGATCAATTAACGATAGATATACCGAATTAATCTGTGTAAGATAAGTTTTTAATTTTGTTTATAATCATGTGCATTTAAACTATGGTAAAACGCGCAAGATAGCAACCTATTTTTCATAAATTTCCTTACTATAGCATTGTACTTTCAGTTTTTCTTATTACAGCGATATACTTTCAAATTATTATTTTTATTAGGGCATTGTACTTTAAAAAAAAGTACACATTATAGCATCGGACAACCTTTTGATTTACCCATATACCAGGTTACACCTCGTAGTCCACGTAGACTGTCCACATGTACCATATCATTGACGTGACATTTTTTGATTAGAGCATTGTACTTTCAAAATTATTTTATTATAACATCATCAGTTCCTATTGCAACATTATACTTTTTTAAGTAATTACAACATTGTAATTTTAGTTTTAATATTTTTATTATTTAGACATTGTACATTTAATCAAACATTTTACAAAAAAATATAATTTTTATAAATTAAACATAAACATGTTTACAAAAGATCACTATTCCATGCATAAAAGTGTTGACAAAAGATCATTTGTTCATCACATTCATGGTGAATTTCATTGCATAGTTTGTAACGCCAAACACTAAACAAGTAGAACATCTTTTCAACCCCCCCCCCCCCAATCCTAATCATATTCATCTAATTACAATGATATTTAATCAAGTTGAACCACATTGTCACAACTACTACTTCTCCATATTTCTCAATAATATTCTTATGTAGATTGTTTAAAGTGATCATTTCACTTGGCCTCCTTTATTTTGGAATGAGCTTTGGTCGTGATTCCACTTGAGATGAGACATTCAAAATAGGATACAGGTTAGAACGCAATTGATATATAAAATGAGTATGCAACTTAGAGATTTCACATTATTAGGAAAGAATTGAAATAATTATTTCAGTATATTCTTCCTGTTTAGCCTAGCTATAGTTTAGCATATTTCCTTGTAATTAGCTTGTATTCTTCCCTATATATGGTTGAATAAAATGCTCCCAAAGGTGAGCGATTCTCATCCCTGTTTACACACATTACCTTTTTGGCAGCCTTTTGTGAACCCGTTTCACCTCGTGTACGCCCTTCACTACTTTGTCTACCAAAATTAGTCTTAGGCTTGCCTGGTGATCTGACATCTTTCAATGGTGCATTTTTTTCTCATTTTTAAACGGTCTACTGTTATGGCCTGCTTCATTACAATTTGTACATGTCATTCTTCTTCCTTGTCTTCAAATTTGTCCTGTTGAAGTCAGTAATCTTTCCACTGCATCCTTTCTTTCTTTTAAGTTTGAGCCTTCTAGGCATTCTCCTTGGCAATCGCAACAAGGGGCTGATGTGATTGGTTTTTGGCCACATTTTGATTTCACTTAAAGGCCTTAAATAATGATTGTATGCATGAACAAACATGGTTTTTCTGAAACAATCCGGTACATAATTCTCAGGAATCTTGCTTACGTACAAGATTGTAGCCATAACATGGGCATAAGGCAAACCCGATAATTGCTGCATCCTGCAAGTACATGATCTGTCATCACCTCTGAAAGCACCAAACCCATTTTTTTTTTACCTCAAATAGATCACCTCCGCATGGAAGTACATGATGAAAATGAGGAATAAGTGAGTTTATAAACTATGAGTATTAAAGTATAGAAGTGACAAAGCAATACCTTTATTGTTCCTTTAAGTGCTCAAGTTTTTTCCTAATAGCAGGGCATATATCATCCACCCATTTCCCGTCTCTCTCTCGCTTTCTCTCGTTTTATCCATTCTTTCAATCATTATCACTATAATAGCTTCAAGCAGTGTAAGGATTGATTTTCTTCTAGCATTTACCAATAGTGAGTTAAAACACTCACTAATGCCATTTCCGACAACATCATAGGCTCTATGCGTCTCAAAAAATCCATGCAACCAAGTATGAGGTGCTTTCTCCATAATATACAAATATTCATCATGGTTTGCCACTTTGATTAACATGAAAAATATCAAAAGTTAATATGCATTATAACTTAAAAACTGCAGTTTCTGCACAATAAACTAAAAACAACTTAAAGAACTCCTTAAAATTGCTTAAAAACATCTTAAAACTACAATTTATGTACAAGAACTTAACGGCTTAAAAACTGCAATTTTTACACAAAAACAGTTTTAAAACTCCTTAAAACAACTTCAAAATGCATTGGACAACCTTTTGATTTACCCATATACCAGGTTACACCTCGTTGTCCACGTAGACTGTCCACATGTACCATATCATTGACGTGACATTTTTTGATTAGAGCATTGTACTTTCAAAATTATTTTATTATAACATCATCAGTTCCTATTGCAACATTATACTTTTTTAAGTAATTACAACATTGTACTTTTAGTTTTAATATTTTTATTATTTAGACATTGTACATTTAATCAAACATTTTACAAAAAAATATAATTTTTATAAATTAAACATAAACATGTTTACAAAAGATCACTATTCCATGCATAAAAGTGTTGACAAAAGATCATTTGTTCATCACATTCATGGTGAATTTCATTGCATAGTTTGTAACGCCAAACACTAAACAAGTAGAACATCTTTTCACCCCCCCCCCCAATCCTAATCATATTCGACTAATACAATGATATTTAATCAAGTTGAACCACATTGTCACAACTACTACTTCTCCATATTTCTCAATAATATTCTTATGTAGGTTGTTTAAAGTGATCATTTCACTTGGCCTCCTTTATTTTGGAATGAGCTTTGGTCGTGATTCCACTTGAATGAGACATATTCAAAATAGGATACAAATTAGTACGCAATTGATATATAAAATGAGTATGCAACTTAGAGATTTCACATTATTAGGAAAGAATTGAAATAATTATTTCAGTATATTCTTCCTGTTTAGCCAAACTATAGTTTAGCATATTTCCTTTTTATTTCCTTGTAATTAGCTTGTATTCTTCCCTATATATGGTTGAATAGAATGCTCCCAAAGGTGAGCGATTCTCAACCCTGTTTAGACACATTACCTTTTTGGCAGCCTTTTGTGAACCCGTTTCACCTCATGTACGCCCTTCACTACTTTGTCTACCAAAATTAGTTTTAGGCTTGCTTGGTGATCTGACATCTTTCAATGGTGCATTTTTTTCTCATTTTTAAACGATCTACTGTTATGGCCTGCTTCATTACAATTTGTACATGTCATTCTTCTTCCTTGTCTTCAAATTTGCCCTGTTGAAGGCAGTAATCTTTCCACTGCATCCTTTCTTTCTTTTAAGTTTGAGCCTTCTAGGCATTCTCCTTGGCAATCGCAACAAGGGGCTGATGTGATTGGTTTTTGGCCACATTTTGATTCCACTTAAAGGCCTTAAATAATGATTGTATGCATGAACAAACATGGTTTTTCTGAAACAATATAGTACATAACTCTCAGGAATCTTGCTTACGTACAAGATTGTAGCCATAACATGGGCATAAGGCAAACCCGATAATTGTTGCATCCTGCAAGTACATGATATGTCATCACCTTTGAAAGCATCCAACCCATTTTTTACCTCAAATAGATCACCTCCGCATGGAAGTACATGATGAAAATGAGGAATAAGTGAGTTTATAAACCATGAGTATTAAAGTATAGAAGTGACAAAGCAATACCTTTATTGTTCCTTTAAGTGCTCAAGTTTTTTCCTAATAGCAGGGCATATATCATCCACCCATTTCCCGTCTCTCTCTCTCTCTCGTTTTATCCATTCTTTCAATCATTATCACTCTAATAGCTTCAAGCAGTGTAAGGATCGATTTTCTTCTAGCATTTACCAATAGTGAGTTAAAACACTCACTAATGCCATTTTCGACAACATCATAGGCTCTATAAGTCTCAAAAAATCCATGCAACCAAGTATGAGGTGCTTTCTCCATAATATACAAATATTCATCATGGTTTGCCACTTTGATTAGCATGAAAAATATCAAAAGTTAATATGCATTATAACTTAAAAACTGCAGTTTCTGCACAATAAACTAAAAACAACTTAAAGAACTCCTTAAAATTGCTTAAAAACATCTTAAAACTACAATTTCTGCACAAGAACTTAACGGCTTAAAAACTGCAATTTTTACACAAAACAGTTTTAAAACTCTTTAAAACAACTTCAAAATGCTTAAAAACACCTTAAAACTGCAGTTTTCTACACAATAACTTAAAAATGCAGTTTTTACACTAACACAACTTTGAAACTCCTTAAAACACCTTCAAACTGCAGTTTTCTACACAATAACTTAAAAACTGCAGTTTTTACACTAAAACAACTTTGAAACTCTCTAAAACAACTTTGAAACTCTCTAAAACAACTTCAAAATGCTTAAAAACACCTTATGGTGCTTTAAAAAAAGGCAAAACAAAATGTACCTTATGTTGATCTGAAATCATGGTTGTACCAACACCATCATTCAAAGATAGGTCATCTTTCAACAAGTCAAAAAACCATGTCCAGTTTTCTTTGTTTTCAATATTCACCACAACCCAAACAATTGTGAATATCTAATTATTCCCACTCTCGATCAGCAGCCGAAAGCAACTCTCCTTTGCATATTGTCTTTAAAAAGCACCCATCAAGCCCAATTACTCTTCTACAACCACTAATCAAACCTTCCTTCAATCTTTGTAAGCATATATAGAAGCCTTGAAAGTGAGTCTTCCCATCGGGGTTGACTTCAACACTCCTTTTTACTGTAGCTCCAGGATTGATTCTTCTAACTTCTTCACCATACTCTCAAAGTTTAATATAATGTTCCTTCATACCTTGCTCAAATTCACTAATCACATGCGTCCTAACCCTAGCACATTGGTTGATGCTCACTAGACAGTTGTATTTCTTTGTCACAACATATTACAAGTCCACTAACTTCATATCAGGATTTTCCCTCAATTGATTGGCAAACTTCTCAGCAATAAAATTATAGTTCATCAATGAACCAAATCTAAAGTTTCTTTCACACATATGATTATCCACAAGAGATTTCACTAGAATGATTTCTCGTTTGCCATCCAAGTTACCTATAATCTCCAAGGGCATTTTGGTAGATCATCACTAACTTCCCTTTCACATCTTACTAATAGTTAAATGTGGTCATTCCTTTCGAACCATATCTGATAACCATTGGCTAATGCATAATTTGTTATGCATTCTTAGAGTTGCGTTTGGATTTTATATTTCTCACCTATATAGGTTTCATGATCTTCCAATGTGTTTTTAGATTATGCATTGGATATTTATCATGCTCCTCATCATCAGTATTTACATTGGCCTCAATCCTTTTTTAAATCCCCACTAAGATCATTCAAAAAAAATTCATGCTCAAAAGCCATCAACTTCTTCTCTTACATTGTCATGCTCTTCTCAAATATATTCTTGTGTCACTAAACCACACCCATTTTTTTTTGTCTAAATTCAATAATTTCATCTTCACCTTTGAATATGTGATCTAAAGAAGGAGCATCAGAAACATCATCATCATCATCATCATCATCACTATCACTATCACTAGATGAACTATCACTATCGTTATTACTGCCATCTTGTCTCAAGTACTCTTTTTTTTAAATGGCAACAACACTTTTAATACCAACAAAACTAGCAATAGTGTTTACAGCAACAAAAACGAAACATAACACAACTCAGGACCAACTGACAGCCAAATTACCAGACAAAACATGAGAAAAAGCCGCATATCCTGAGTTTGCGAGAAACAAACTGTCACCGCAGCCGTGGGATCTCATCTCGTCTTCACGCAGCTGATGTTGAGGCCCGATGGACGTTGTCGGGGCAACCATTAGAGACGTGTCCGTAAACCACAGCTAGTCACAACGCTCTGTCGACGACTACCATTAACATATTGCCACTGCATCCTTGCACCTACTGCAACCGCCATCAGTACCGAGCAGCCCACAACGGCACGACCTACTTACACGGACAGGCCTTGACTAATCACCACAGCGGGCGGCAGTCGTCACGCACGAGACCACTACGTAGCTCACCGATTTCCAGCCCCACTGTAGCAGGCCCAGGCTTGCTTTGAGGATCCTCCGAGAGTCCATCGAGCGCGGCAGGTTGCTTCCTTTCGAATATGTGTAGGACCATCGATGGCAAGATGACATAGTAGCTCAACTATCAAAATTGATGTAAAATTTTATGTTTTTTGAAGTTGGTACAAGGAAATGCTTGACTATGTTCGTGTGTTTGTATGTTTTGGAAGGCTACGAGTAATTGCAATGTTTTTCTTTGTAAGCATGTCCTCATCCATTGCTTATTACGAACAATTTCTTAAAATGTGCCACAGATAAAGTTGCAGTGAAGTACATTTTTCCCGACTTCTTTAGATCAATTGATTGTGGAGTCGACTTCTTTGGTCAGGAGGTGAAACACTATCAAGGCAGCGCCACACCTATGTACTACAACTAACGGGTGCGTGTCTTGACCCACCGAACCACGGTTGGGTTGTTACTGAATTCCTAAATATGACTACATGCAACATAGTCATGGTAAGAGGAGGAAGAATGGGTCACTCCACTGCCTCCCTTCGCGGAGAGATTAGCCAACTCAACAGAGATGGCTCAGGGGATGTAGTATCTACATGAGCACAAGCCAATGATCATACACAAGGACTTAAAACCAAGTAACATATTTTTGGACGATGCTTTTCATGTGAGAATTGCATATTTTGGGCATTTCCGGTTCTTAACAGATGAAGAAAAAGCCTTTATGGGCAAAACAGGCAAGACTTGCATCTTTCTTTCTTTTTTTGGCAAATTAAAGAAGGTATATTTGAAATTCTTCAACAAACTTAAAGGTGGTACAACAGCTTGTGACAGAAAGATCCATCCAAGTATATATCACCATTCTATTTGTCCTCATCAGTCAAAATGTATCTCCTTTATCAACCAACAACTAGACACTACAACAAAAAGTTGTTTATAGTGCTATAAAAACATAATAGGACACTTTATTTTATGTGACTGTATTGACACAATATAATAGGACAATTAATTTATGAGTCCTATTAACCTAATAAGGTGTCCTATTATTATGGAGTCTAATAGGATACTTTTTGAAAAGTGTCCTATATTGTAATGTCTAATAAAACCCTTTTCAAAAGTGTCCTATAACAAGACACTTAATTGGTAGGTCCTCTTAGACTAATACGATAGGTTTAATAAGACACTTTACAAAAAACATCCTATAAAACCAAGTCTAATAGGACACTTTTCAAAAAACGTCCTATAAAACCAAGTCTAATAAGATACTTTTCAAATAACGTCCAATAAAAAAGAGCCTAATAGGACACTTTTCAAAATGTGTAATAAAACCAAGGCTAATATGACACTTTTCAAAATGTGTTATATAAATCCAAGCCTACAACTTTTCAAAAATCGTCCTATAAAACCAAGTCTAATAGGACATTTTTCAAAAATCGTCCTGTAAAGTCTAATATGACACTTTTCAAAATGTGTCGTATAGAACCAAGTCTAATTGGACACCATATATTGTTATCCTATTATATGGAATCTTGAATCTAACTGATAATTTATTTACAATATCTTGTTGTAATTCAAATATTTTATGTGATGTAACATTTTATACATATCTAGTTATGTTTTGCACCATAATGTTGTATTTGCATCATATTTGAGTCTATCCCAAGAAGGATTAGCCTCTTTATGCTTACAATTTGCAACTAAGAAGTCAAGACCATCTAGTCTGGAACATTAAGCTTAAGAGCTTTAACCATTAGGATGAGTTAGCAGTCGTCATCTTGATAGTATACAATCGAATGTTAATGGATTTCCTCCATCTTAACGAAAACCTCCTTTTTCGACTTGTGGTTTGTCCAAGATTTTGGCAGCAGCATACCTCTTGTTTGGAGGGGGAAAAGTGAAATACTGGAGCATTGATAAGAATAACACCATAAAATCCTATAAATGTACAAATAAAGTTGAACAAGCCACAAAATTGGACCATCTTTTTTCTACACCATATCTCTCTGCCCCTTATGTTTACATAAGACTAGACTTTATGCACTTTGGGCAATTGTTTGTGTACAAAAAAGACGCTTCAAAGGGATTAAATCTGCTCCAAATAACCAGAAATTGGAACAGCCAACTTTTAACCCAACTTAGCTCAAATGCATGTTAAGAATGAGTCAACTGAAATCAAACTTTACCATCCTAGATTCCATAATAAAGTAGGGTATAAGTTAAGGAGAATCGAACTGCCAAGATATTATCAAGTTCAGAGTCAAAATCATTCAGATAACAGATTTATAATTCACATACCCAATGGGGAGACGTCCCTTAGGATCACGCGAGGAGTAACCAGTGAAGTAGAAAAACCTGACTGACTGTAAACTACCCCAGAGCTGAACATATAAGTGGGTGTTTAAGCCCTCCCAAAACCATCAAAACAAATAATATCGGTAGTCTATCGAGCGAATTCTGATCCCCTCTCTGCAAACAAACAAACAAAAGCGGATCCCCCAAAGACACTCGAATGGAATAAACGAATCAACATTTATGCAAAAGAGACTTTTTTATTTTTATTTTCATTTAATTCTACAGCTTATATTATTAGTCTTTTTAACTTTTAAGAAAAAAAAAAACAAGAAACTTACTTGCACTCCACATTTCCAAGAAAATTTGCTAATCTTCACCATCCTCAGCACCGTGCTTATCACCTTTACATCTATAAGACCAAGTAACAACTCCATCTCCTCTTGTGTTGCAGACCACTGATTCTTTTTCCCACCTTTCGTCTTTTTCCACAGTTCCTTCAACTTCACCTTCCCTCTGCATGCATAAAATAATTAACTTCAAACATATAGGAAAAGACCAGAATCTGCTGATTCATTTTCCTTGCTATTTATCACATACAACTCTAAGTAGTCCAAGATATGAGTTGTGAGTTGCATCATTAGCCTAAGATATAACATGATACAACAGTATTTCTACACAGCCTTCTCTTAGATGATGGAATATTCCTTCTGTCTATTTCAATTAAAAGGAATTTCACACATAAAAGTGAATTAAAGTGCTGAAAGGGAATAAAGAATAAAAAAACAACAGAGAAGAAACCAAGGATCACAGTCTAGAATAACTTTAAACAATTTGACAATGTATGATTTCAAATACACAATTCTCATACATTATCAAATTTTCGAACTTTGAATTACACCGTTTGCATCTATAGATGTATAGTCAAAGCTCAAGAAAACTTGACCATCCTTCAAGAATTGATAAGTATAGTAATAGTTCTGAAATTGTAGATTTGAGAACTTCAATTGAACAAGAGAAATACCAAATGCTACTAAAAGCCTCAAACACTACGAATACTTATCATACAGGATCAGTAACAGCACAAATAATATTAAGATTAACAAGCAATATTTTGTGTACAGACATGAAAAACCCAACTTCACACAGCCAGATATGTTCATATAGTGTCAACAAAAAGATAACAAGATAGAACTATTAACCTACCCCGTCCTTGTACCAAGTAATGGTTAGAATACCTAAGTTCCAAATCTTATATAATATATTTATAAAGATTCATACATAATTGTTATATATATATATACACACACGCACACATCAGGTGTGATTTTTTGTAATATAACCATTAGTCTCATCCTCTTCTTTTTGTTTCACCTATTTTGCAGAGAAGTTTTATGTATAGAGAAGATCCATCATATCATGGGTTGGGTCTGGTTTCTGGGTTTTTAATGTTATCATACTGTTGTTTTTTACTTTTATAGTGTAGTCATCAACATTTTTATTTCTATTAATGATTATTATTATTATCATCATCTTCAGATCATTTCTTTGGACTTCGGGTTTGATTTCTTCATCCATTTCTGTGTGTTGAAAGCTTGACTGATGGGTTTTGGTTTAGAAAATTAATACATAATGAAGTTTGAATCTTTAATTGATTGTTGATTTGTGGAATTTTGAGGTCAACTATCATGGATCACGCTCTTTACCGTAGCAATTACGTGAAATTTGGACCAACTTTCCTTTTGAATTATTTGCTTTCGTTCTCGTTAAAAACGATTATTTTGTAGGTTTAGGTTTAGAAAATGGGTATTTCACCTTTGGTGAGGCTTGAACCTTGATTTTCAAGATGGTTGGGTACCATTGACCAGGGATGTACAAAAAGTCATCCCCATTTACCCTTTGACATTTTCAGATTTTTTCTATTATGAGATCTTGATTTTTGGATGAAATTTGATTTTTAAATATCTATTTTTTATGGGTATTGAAAATTCTCTTCTATCTTAATCTGTTTGTTAAATTGATATTTAGGTTGGGGTTGAGGTTTATCTTAAGAGTATTATAAATTCCATGGAGATTGTAGAAAAGGACAGATCAGGAGTTAGATCTAGATGAGTTGGTTGGGGGAGAATAGATTGGGCCAGATTGGTGTGAAACACATGTATTAGTTGCCATTAAAAAGAAGGAACATTTGGTGAGACCATATGGTCTGGTCATTACAATTGAAGATGTCATTGGAGCAACTATTGCATGACCTTGCCCTTTCATTTCTGTATGTTTTTAAACTTGTAATGCTTTATAAAAGTAAAATTTATTTAGATATATATAACTTTAAACTTGCATTCGTATACATGGCCCCGGAGGTGATCTGAAGCGAGCCATATGACGAAAAATGTGATGTTTACAGTTTTGGCATCATGCTTGACAAGCTTCTAACAGGCCAATGCCCGTATATTGAGAAACACTATGGTCCCTCCTAGGTAGTAAACTAAAACATACTACCATCACTGCAAGTAGATGTTCTTTTTAGTTTATGGTTTTTTACACAGTTAGTGCACATTTGTGTTTGACGATGAGCAGGTTGCATTACAAGTTGAGGAGGGAAAGATAAGGCCAGCACTTCCAAAGCATGACGCCAAGATTGAAGATCTGATTGAACTGACTCAACTGGCATGGGTTGAAGACCCTGAATACAGACCATCTTTTGCAACGATTACCCATAGACTGAAAATGATTTACAATAGATTACGAATGCTCCGTAGATTTTCCCTAAATCAGCCAAAAAGGATTTCAAATTGTCGAGCATTGGAGAACCAAATCGCTCTAGTCAGACCTTCTTGGTGATCTTTTTATCTCAAAAATTTTGTACTTAGTATTTTGATGTGCTTTTCATCTAACAAAGCTTTTGTTTTGTGTAAAGTTCTAAAGACGATGTTAGATTTGACATATATTTTAACAAAAACGTTCTCAAGTTGATGCCACACATCTGTGTACCCCAGGGAGTTACCAGGTAAAGCCTCTTCTTCTCCCCCTCTTCAAATCTTGAATTAACTGTTTTCTGCGCAGTGACCGAGGAAGTTCTTCCCTTACCAAGAAAGCCTAGTTCCCGTTATTGCATGTTTTCAAGGTCTTCCATTATTTCATGAGTCATGAAACAATGGGTCATAGATTGTGCAGGCTTTTGTGCTTACTCCATGATCTTACTGCTGTTTTGCCACCTAACCTAACCAAACCTCGTTCTCTAACAATAGTAAATGATTGCTAGTGTACACAACCTCATTCGACTTGCATAACCTTATTCTTTTATACCATCTGACCACAGAAGGAATATAGTTCACATAAATTACAATGTTTGATGCATTAATCTTATGATTGAACCAGGTGATCTGGCTTTAGATAGCAAACACAAACCATGACCGTAGGAGACTAGAAACTGCAGCAACCTGGCCGATGGCTTGTGTTCAAACAGAAAAGAGAAGGTTTATCCCATAAAAAAGTAACATAAAGTAATGGTAAAAAGAGAAACTTAGAGAAGCATGAGTTGCATATTCACGAGAGGATGCTAGCAAGCAATTCCTTAAGCATCGATGGTAATGACTAATGAGTATTGTTCATGTACCAAACAAAGTTCAATCATTAGACGTTGTTCCCACACTCTGCTCATTCATGAAAAGAGATTGGATATGACAGATAACTTGTACCATAGTGGATTACCATATGACCCATCAATATAAATCAAGATCTCGCCATAAACATGATGAAATAGATAAATAAGACTAACAGTTCAAGATTCTGAAGACATTATGAGGAACAGGTTCCACAAAAGATAGCACGATGATGACAAACTTTGAATCAAATGCTAGATGCAAACAAGATAAAGGATGCCAAATTCTGTGTAACCATCTACATTTATGAAACTGCCTGATCGTATTTAGATTTCCTACTAGGCACCAAACCCACGTCCCAAATTATATCATTCAAAAATTGCTACAAGTACCATTGGAATCTAAACATCACAACGGTCAAAACCGCCTCATATGAACAACACTTTAACTAACTTTTATGATCGAACTACCCAGGTACAAAGAAAGCCAAAAATGCCATGACATACCTGTGAATAGTTCGAAGGCTGCTGCTATGCTACTTCATTGTTTGATCCAGATAATATCAACTTTAAAGGTTATATACAAAGCCAAGATCAACTATAACAGCCTTAGCTGGTTGAGACTCGTCTCATCCATTATTGCCTGCACGATAAAAACGAGATCACAAGGAACTAAGAGACCATTTTAAGTGACTAGTGGAAATGGATTACAAAACAATTCACACAGAAAACCCAAAAGGAAAGGCAAATTAGTGAAGATGGTATTTAAACTTCTAGTTGAATAGTTTGCAAGCACATGGATTCCATGTGATGGATGGTAAAAGAGAATAAGTTATAAAAAGAGAAATGACTTAATAGAGGACACAGAATATTTGATGGCTCGGGGAATCATAGAGTTCTGAAACACCATTGTGTGAAGTCAAGATGATTCATAGTTTATCAAAAAAGATGATCCATAGTTTATCAAAAAAGATGATGATCCATAGCTCTTTATCAAAAAAGATGATCCATAGCTCTTTATCAAAAAAGAGGATCCCTTAAGCAGATAGAGATAGATATTCCTCAAAATAACCCAACCCATTTCTTAAATCTCATTGCAGCCTCCCTCCTATTTAACTGTGACTCTGTCTGGACTTTGGGAGCCTTCCCCTTGCAGAATGTTTTATGGTACTTTAAGAAAAGGGTACGGTATTTGTACTTGTCCACAAACATTTTCCCTTTATCCATCATCTCCACAACTTCATTAGCTCGAATAAAAAATCCACCTCTTACGAAAGTATAAAGTACAGAATCCAACAATTCTTGATCAAACTTCATTCCATGATAGAAGGCAAGAACTTTCATCTCACCCCACAGTTCAGTTACCTCGGTATACTTGCCTCCAATAGCAGCATATCCAGTTACTAGAGAATGAAAAGTTTGAGCATTTGGGGCATGTCCTAAGCTCCTCATCTTCTTGAGAGCTTTCTCAGCATCTTGCATCAGCCTCTTCCTAGAAAAAAAGTGGATCACATTGTTCCAATCATGGACGCCGCAATCAACTCTCTGTCCCTCCTTGATTTCCTGCAAAAGTTTCGCCATTAGTTTAGCTTCTCCACTCCCAACACATCCTTGAACCAACATATCAAATTCCTGTTGACCAGGCTTATCTAGTCTAGCTTCTTTCATTTCTTTAAATAGATTCAGAGCCCCTTGAGTATCTTCATCAACCACATGGGACTGAATCAGTGCCTCATAACAACTTGCATCGAGCTGGACCCCAGCCTTACGTGCATCTCTAAGGAGTGACCTGACTTCTGCTGCCTTGTTTTCTTTACAATACGCCTTTAGAAGGGATGAATAAACAGAAGACCCTGTTTTAACACCACATAGGCGCATTTCATCAAGAAGATCATGTGCCTGATTCAACCATCCAAGAGAAATGCATGAATTGACAACTTGAACCAAAGGCGAGCAATCAGAAGAAACTGGGGAATCCTCTTTCTCTACCTTGACTAGAAATCCAACCAGCTCCTTTATCTTGCTAGCTTCCAAGAAAGCCTTGACTAATTTCACAAATATTGTCTCCGTTGGTTGGAGAATACCACGTTCAGTTGTGATCAGTTTTCCTTGCCTCTGAAACTTCACTACTAGTGTGCTAAGTAGTTCTTTAGCCTCTGCTTCAAGTTTTAGGAACTTCCGGTCTCCACAAAAATCTTCATAAGACAAAGTCAGGCTTCTAATTGGCATAGAGCTCTCTGCATCATCTGATTTTTCATGAGTCAAACTCTCTTGAGACTCTATTTGACGAAATGGGATGGATGCATTGTCAATTTTTGCAACTTCAAACATAAAAGTAGCTGTAGAAAGAGAATTTTGAGCTTTCCTTGCCTTCCGGAGCATTTCAAGAACCATATGGGATGCAGATTCTAGATCCCCAAATTTCAAATGGCAAGAAAGCAAACAATTATAGAACTCCCTAAATTGAAGATCACTTAAATCATGGGCTTCATCAATGTATCTCTTAAGTTTTTTAAGCTCTTCTCTTCGTCCATTCCTTTCATAGATATGGCCCATCATGATAAATAGGGTAATGTCAGCTTTCACACCAATTCGAGGTATCATGTCCAAAAGCTGTTCTGCTTTCCTACTTGTGCCAAAAAGAAGACATCCTGCCAGTGCAATGTTTAAGGCTGTTGTATTAGGCTTCATAGCAATCAGGTTTTCATTACTCTTTTTACAGGGGTCCACCCTCCCATCTTGGAACATAAAACCAATCTCAATAACCAGTTCAGCAGCCAGATAAGCACCAGCAGCAGTTTGCGACATGTAAGCTAATATGGCAGACCAAGCAGTCACTGGAGGAAACTGTTCGGTTTCAACCAACTTCCTCAAAATAGTTGCTGCATTCACAGGTAAAGGATATCTTGCAAGACATAGTGATAGATATATAAGAGTTTCCTTCTCTAGCAAGTTCTGCTTGTGCCCCTCAAGGGCCTTTTCTACTAGATGATAAGCCCTGTCAAGCCACTGAAGCTCTAAACTTTGAGCAGAAGCTATAAGAAGCTTGTTCACAATAGATTTCCTGGGAAACCCTTCCATGTTCATGTGTTGTTCATGCAAGTTCCAAGCATCATCAAGCCTATCTTCATCAAGCGCATTTTGCAACTCCTCACTTAGCTTAGCTGGATCCCTAGCTTGGACAAGGATTGTGCTGGCCATGGTTGAAAAAGATTGCCATGGATGGATTTTTCCAGGTAGAACATCCAAGGCGTTAACTTGTACAGGCAAGTTACACATGGAAGAAACAATTGACCAATGAAATCCCATGCTGCAACAAGAATACCTTGTAATCTGACATCTGGATACTCTAACAGCATTAAGATAACTGCAAGAAAACATGCCTCGAACAGCATAAAGAACTCTTGAGTCGCCATATCTCAGATTCCTTACTAACACCATCTACCTCCGAGTTTCTAGTATTTGTAAAAGCTCATTTTGCATGGTAGCCTTGACATAGTCACAATCTGCAGAACCAACCTAGCAAAACAGCATATTCACCATTTTAATTTTGTACACTCCACATTTAACAATAGCATAAGCAATAAGCGCAATCACAAAGAAGGCAGTTCATATTTAACTTCACAAAACCACCTCAACATTATAGAGAGAAAAAAGAATTGTCATTTGCATATATGAAAGTATGAAACTACAACATCCTCATATGATGAGATTGCAGTTACTCTTTTAACACATCCCAGCAGTTTTGCTTTGAATGCTCTAAGGGGAATTTAATCAAACACTTGGTGGAGGAAAAGAGAACCGCCAATTTTTAATAACCATTAATCGACATGCCCAATACAAAGGGAAGTAAATCAAGTGCCCTAAATTCTGCTTAGTGGCCAACATCAACGAGGTTGCATACGGTTTGGTTGCTTACCATACTGGAACGTAAGAGGGAAAATGGAGTTGTGTTTGTACCGGTGGAAAAGAGATCGTTTGCCGTAGCTGCTTAACCTGGGTTGTAACTTGCTCCAAATCACATTCAGTAGACACAAATTGGATGTGATGTTGTGGTGCTTCAATTTTAGGCCCCAACTCTTACATGCTTCAAATGGCATCCATGTGATTATGGTGCGGTACTATGCCGGTGGACTCGTAGGGGATGCATTTCGTTTTTTGTTTCGGGTCCCTAGAATTCATTTACAGTAAACTACAGTTTTGGTCCTTGTGGTATGTTCAAAAATTCTTTTTTAGTCCTTGAACTTCATTTATTACATAAGTCGTTAGTGTGGTTTACATTTCGTTTCGCTTTTGGTCTACATGACTGAAGCCGTCCATGAAGCCCTGTTAAGTGATATCGTGTGCCTTGCACGATAGGGTTCTTTTTCCTTCTTGATGCACTGTTTAATAATTTTTTAATCCTCAACCTTTTCATTTATCCGACAAAAACTCTTTCACCCCCAAACCCTTTTCATCTTTTATCCCCGATACAAGCCTTAGTTTCACGCACCGAAATTAGTTCAATGTAGTTTATGTTTTGCATTTACTGATATTTGTATATTAATTTGTTATGTGTAATATTTAACAGAACACCATCCCACCTTTATATCGATGAAGATGCATCATGGTAGTATTTTTACGAGGTGTCCTGATAGAAAATATTTGAATGGTATAATCAATTATGTGAATTTGGTAGATATTGACCTACTTTCAGTGCATGAATTGGATAATGTTACGCAAGACTTAGGTTATCCATATGATCAACCAATTTATGTTGGTGACTTTAGTGAAATTATTAGGCTATTTTGTGTGATTAGATTCAAAAGAGAATGATGGGTCATAGTTAAGCTACAATAAAGGTAAGGAGGTGGGGATGGACACTTGTATAAGCTATTTAGAACTCAGAATCGTTGGATGGTGTCATATGGCAATTGATGACTATCATTGGCCGATGCTGATAATTCTTCCCCGTGGGAGTTTCCACTATTTTGTAATTGCTCTGTTTAATATTGTAAGCGCTCAATAATTGCCCATAATTTCCAACAATCATTTTTAATGCGGTAATCATTCTTGGCTTTTATGTACGAACCGTTACGATTTCTCTTGATTTATATGTTATGATTTATGCCTAAATTATCATTGTGAATTGAGATTATCTTATCCTTGAGTAAACTTGGTGATATCGAGTCAAATAGGGTCGAAATATTACTTTAGGAAAGTAAGCTCTTACGTGATTTCACATTCTCATTCTAATTGTTCTTGATTTCTCACCATATCCAATCCCCCCCCCCCACCCCACAAACAATTTATTACCACTTCAAGAGATAGATAGTGATTTGGAATTTAATTTGTTTTGCATGCACTAGATAATGGTAATGATGTATTGTTGTTGAAATGTGTTCCTCAATTAAAATTAATTGAGGTTTACACGGAACATGAACAGTCATGCAAAGGAGAGGACGGCTACGTGGTGGTGATGGAATGTGGGTGAGATGATGGTGGTGGCTAAAAATCAAAGGGGAGGAAGGAGAAGACTAAAGAAGAGGGCGAATGGTGGTTGGGGTTGTTGAAGGGGAAGTGGGAAGGAAGGGGTGGTGAAGTCACTAGAGGCATCTAGAGAAAGGGGGAGGGGGTTTTAGTTTATTTGGTATTTTTAAAATCTCAAACAGTTGTACTTGTACATATGCATTACATACTTGTACACATAAATTTATTTTAAAAATATTGCAAAATAACCAATATGCCCTTCACATGACAACATATGAGGGCACTTAACAAGACGTTAGGGACACGGACGATCCATGCAAGCAAATTTAAATGATGGAGGCTCTGATCTAATTTCTAAGTTGGAGTGACAGTTGGTAAAATTTGTCAAAACCACCTGGAGGATTGGTGTAATTTAGAAACCGTTTACCAAATGCTTACCGGGTAAGTGCTTAACGGCAAGAGAAATCACTCTCACTTACCTTATCGTGTAACATTCTCGGCAATCAAAATGGATGGTTGGCAAGCATCTTAAACCAGGTAACCGCTTACCGACTATGGGGTTGTTTACCAAATTTTCTATTAAGTTCTGAATGGGTAAATTTGTCTGTCCAGATACATTTGTCTGTCGGGCTAAAAATGTGTTGTTTACTTTCTTTCCTGAATCAACAATCTAAATGATGGAAATGACCGATATACCCTTCAGATTGAACCAAGGTAATATTATAAATCCATAAGAACTAATAAAAAAAAGCATACAAACATATAAAAAGTAAACAAAAATTTGGAAGAACAAAATATTAATTCAAGCAATCTGTTGTAAAAAAACAAATAAAAATTTATATTTCCAACCTTCTTCCCTTATTGAAAGTTTAAAATCCTTATCCATCTCAACTTTACCCTCACCGTTGGAACATTCTTCCATCTTCCATCATCATTGAAATTAACCTCCCCCATATGCCCTCCTTTTTCGATTATGATGAACACCAACACAGCCAGGAACCACAAGGGCTGTGGCGTGGTGGTAAAAGCTTGGGGAGTTCATAGCGCTCAACCCGGGTTCGAGTCCCACTAACAGCACTTGTGGCCACTGAGGATAATCTCAGGGCTGCACGCTTTAGCAGCTGGGCCATAGGCCCTAATTGCCAGAGATTAGTCTTATGGCCCAGGATACCCTTTCCAAAAAAAACACAGCCAGGACACAATGCCTCATCACCTAAAACCCACAGGCGACCACTGACCCTAAACCCAATGATTTTCAGCCACCACCACATCTCCAACACCTCCTAAACCCATCATGGGGAATCTCTTTCTGTCTTCCGACTTCGATGAGATTAGGAAGAAGAAGAGAGTTGTGGTGGAATCTCTACTATTTGATGGATCGGCAATAGATTTCTTGAAAAAGAAGAGAGTGGAGAAGGAGATTAGGAAAAAAGAGTGACTACGGTTTTTTTCTTCTAAGAGCGCTTTTCTATCGAGGGGCAAGGAGGGAAATTTTTGGGCTGAATCTGGGCAAGTGAGGTATTTGGACCGAGCAAATAAGCCCATCTATTTTCCATTAAGCTGCAAGTAAACATCTCAAAATGTCTGTGCGAATAAGCCCAATCAGCTATTAAGCCCATTAAGTCAAAAGCAAACAGCCCCTAAGGGTTTTATCCCTCGCTTACCGTGTAAGACTTGTTGGGATGTAGGCTTCGGCCCATTAAGGGGGAGGCGCAGATGGGAGTCGGCCCTAGGCCCTCTAACCCTAGTTTCCTTAATCAGAAGATTACCCTAATTATATTTCTCTATATATTAATCTCATTGTACTTGTAAACATTGTAGCACCTAATACAAAGAAAAACCCAAGTTGCCCCCGTGGATTAGCACGATCACCCTGATCGTGTGAACCACGTAAATTCTTGTGTTCTTCTCTTGCTTTCGGTTTGTGTGATTGTGTGTATAACATTTAACCCTAATATCAGAGCTTTAGGTTCTTGATCTGTTACACTCAATCGCCGCAATCCTCGTCGTGCCACGGTCCACTACCGCTGCCGTGCCACGGTCCACCGCGCCCGCGCCGCGCCCGTGCCGCCGCCGCCCGCGCCGCGCCCGTGCCGCCGCCGCCCCGCTGCTAAAAGATTCCTTGTTTTTATGTTTGTCTATCGCCAACAGTTTGGGATAATGGCTGAAGACGGAAAAACCAGGATTGAAAAGTTTGACGGACAAAATTTTGGATGGTGGAAGATGCAAATCGAGGATCTGTTGTGTCAGAAGGACTTGGATCAAGCCTTGACAGGAATAAAACCCGAGAAAATGGAAGACGTTGTATGGGCTGCTCTAGACAGAAAAGTCATGGTTGTTATCAGATTTACACCGGCCAAGAATGTGGCCTTTAACATTGTGAAGGAAACTACTGCATGTGAATTGATGAAAACTTTGTCAAACATGTATGAAAAAACTTTGTCAAACATGTATGAAAAAACTTCTGCTTCTAACAAGGTATTTCTGATAAGACAGTTAGTAAACACCAAAATGAGAGAAGGTATGTTTGTTACCTCACACGTTAATGATTTCAATACCATTATATCCCGCTTGTTATCTGTTGATATTAAGTTTGAAGATGAAGTCCAAGCTTTGCTTTTGTTATCCTCGTTACCGGAAAGTTGGTCGGGAACTGTCACTGCCATTAGTGGTTCAGCTGGAACCTCTAAACTCACCTTTGAGGGCATACGTGACTTCATCCTAGGAGAGGACATAAGGAGACGGAGTTCTGGAGAATCATCTAGTGCTTTGCTAAGCACTGAAGGGAGAGGTAGAAAGACAGAAAGAGGTAATGGCAGAGGCAGAGTCTAGAAAGAGGAGCCAGTCAAAGCTAAGAAAAGATATCCAATGTTGGAAGTGCAAAGAAACTGGGCACTTCAGAAATCAATGCCCTAAATCAGATGGAAACAGAGAGGTGAACGCAACAACTGATGATTCAGATGAAGCCCTTATCTGTTGTGTTGAGAATTCAGTAGACTCTTGGATCTTGGATTCCGGTGCATCCTTTCATGCTACTTACAACACAAAGATGATGAAGAATCTACAGACAGGTAACTTTGGTAAAGTTCGTTTAGCTGACCATCACACTCTTGACATCACAGGAATAGGTGACACAGACATAAAGACTTCATTGGGTACCACTTGGACCTTGAAGGACGTTCGGGTCATTCCCAGCCTTAAGAAAATGTTGATTTCTACTGGGCAGCTGGACAACCAGGGATTTAGAACTACCTTCGGTGATGGGCAATGGAAGGTTGTCAAAGAAAACCTTGTAATTGCCAAGGGTAAAAAACGAGGCACCTTATACATGGTTGATGTTCCTGATACCAGCGGCCTGAATCCTTCCAGATTGTGGAATCAACGTCTCGGCCACATGAGTGAAAAAGGAATGAAGATGCTCGTTGCAAAAGGGAAGTTTCCTGATCTAAAAAGCGTGGATTCAGAATTCTGTGAATCCTGTGTTCTTGGCAAGAAAAAGAAGGTATCCTTTGTGAAGACGGGTTAGACACCGAAAGCTCATAAATTAGAGCTTGTTCACACGGACGTTTATGGACCGACACCAGTTTCTTCCTTGGGAGGATCGAACTACTATGTGACCTTCATCGATGACTCAACACGCAAGGTATGGGTTTACTTTCTTAAAAATAAGTTTGATGTTTTCAATACTTTTAAGAAATGGAAAACTGCTGTTGAATTGGAAACTAACCTGAAGGTAAAGTGCTTGAAGTCGGATAATGGTGGAGAATACATTAGCACAGAGTTCACTGACTATTGTGCTGAACATGGCATTCGGATGATAAAGCCAGTTCCAGGCACTCCTCAACAGAACGGAGTGGCAGAAAGGATGAACAGAACTTTGAATGAAAGGGCCAGGAGTATGAGACTTAATGTCGGGCTTCCAAAGGCGTTTTGGGCTGATGCAGTTAACACTGCAACTTATCTTATCAACCGAGGAATATCAGTACCATTGGGCTCCAAGATACCAGAGGAAGAGTGGAGAGGTGAAGCAGTGAAGTATGAACACTTGAAGGTGTTCGGATGCGCCTATGATCTGATGAAAGATGGTGACAAGTTGGATGCAAAAGCCAAGAAATACACCTTCATTGGATATGGCTCAGGCTCAGATAGTATGGGCTTTGGGACTTTGAAAGCAGAAAGGTAGTCAGAAGTAAACATGCAACATTCAACGAGGCTGAACTTTATAAAGACAGGAGCACAGTAAACTCAAATGATCAGAAAGAACAAGTTGAGTTTGAAAGTGATGACATCAGAATCAGAGGGTCAGAAGATACTCAGGATAGTGGGAGTATTGAGCCTGATTTTCAGAATAATGATGAGTCTGAAGATGTTCATGAAGACAGTGAAAGCTCAGAGGATGAAGAAGAAACATCTTCTCCGGTACAGCCTCAACCGGTTGAATCACACTAGGTTAGGAGATCCACCAGAGTCTCTAAGCCTCCTGAAAAATACACTCCATCAGTCAATTATATTCTTTTGACTGAGAATGGTGAACCAGAAAGATACTCTGAAGCAATTAAACTAAAAGATTCGTTGCAGTGGGAGCGTGCAATGAAAGAAGAAATGGGATCTCTAAACAAGAACAAAACTTGGGTTTTAACCAAGCTTCCGCAAGACAAAAGAGCGTTGCAGAACAAATGGGTATTCAGAATATAGGAAGAGCATGATGGGTCTAAACGGTATAAAGCCCGTTTAGTGGTCAAAGGTTTTCAACAGAAAAAGAGGATTGATTACAATGAAACTCTCTCCAGTGGTGAAAATGACCACCATCAGATTGATCTTGAGTATTGTAGCTGCAGAGGGCTTACATCTAGAGCAGCTAGATGTCAAGACAGCATTTCTACATGGAGACCTTGAAGAGGATATCTACATGGCACAGCCTGAGGGGTTTCAGGTTGCACGTAAAGAAGACTGGGTCTGCAAACTGAAAAAGAGCTTGTATGGTCTAAAACAAGCACCCAGGCAGTGGTACATGAAGTTATAACTTCATGGAAAGGACCGGGTACAACCATTGTTTTAAAAAAACGGTTGAGGCGTGCGGTTTGAGGTGCGCCTCAAAGCGAAGCAGCCCAAAAAAGTTTCTGAAGCGCCGCCTCTCACTCCTAGTTTGGGACGTACGCTTTGTAGAAAGGAGGCGGTGGGTGATGCTATGAGACGGTAAACATGTGTGAGGCGTAAGACTTGTTTAAAGATAAGAGTTAAGTGTTTCTTAGTGCTGGTGTCAGCCTGTCAGACCAGCAACAGTCTCACAATCTCACAGTCCCACTTTATATATTAGTTGTTAGTGGGAGTGTCAGACCAATAGTTTTTGTGTGTATGTCTCTCACTTTGAAGATCATTACACGTATTATATTCCTAACTTATCCAACTCTCCCTCTCTCAGTCTCACCGGTGGTAGAGGCAGACAACATGGTGTATATACTCATGCTTATAACATATATTGATATATATAATCTGACCTGAGTATACTTTATATATATATATATATTATATAATCTGATCTGGGTATACTCATATATTAATATACACACACACACATATATATATATTTTTTTGTTAGTATATTATATATGTATAACTATACATAATATTCTGCTTTTGAACTTGCTACCTGCTACTTTTTATTCATTTTGCATACATTATATAGTGTATATTAGTATTTGTATATTAAGCTGCTACATACAACTTTACAAGTGTGTGTATATATATCTATATGTTCTGATTTTATGTATTATGCAGCCAATACAAGCATATATATCAATATATATTATGTTTTTGGGTATTATGAAATTTGTTGTTTTATTTTTTGGGGCTTACGCCTCAATCGCCTCGAGGCTTACGCCTCACGTACCCTTTCCGGTCTTTAAAACCTTGGGTACAGCAAATGTGAGACGGACCATTGCTGTTATGTGAAGAAATTCAAGGACTCCTATATCATTCTACTTCTCTATGTAGATGATATGTTAATTGCAGGTGCAGATATGAAAGAGATCAGCAAGTTAAAGAAACAAATGTCTGAAGAATTCGAGATGAAAGACTTGGGTTCAGCCAAACAGATACTCGGTATGAGCATTGCTAGAAACAAGAAAGATGGATCTTTGACACTATCCCAGGAGAAATACATCGGGAAAGTGTTAGAAAGATTCAAGATGAACGATGAGAAAACAAAACCTAGAAACACACCCTTGGGAAGTCATTTCAGGCTTACCAAAGATTAGTCTCCTAGATCAGAAGATGAGAAAGCAGATATGGCTAAGGTTCCTTATGCATCTGCTATTGGTAGTCTCATGTACGCCATGGTTTGCACGAGGCCAGACATAGCCCATGCCATCGGGGTTGTTAGTCGCTTTACGTCAGATCCGGGAAGAGAACATTGGGAAGCAGTCAAATGGTTACTCAGGTATTTAAAGGGCACTTCAAAGTTGGGATTATGTTTCAAAGGTAAAGATTTAGTTCTCAGAGGATATACTGATGCTGATTTGAGTGGATGCAAAGAGACATTTAAAAGCACTACTAGGTACGTCTTTACAGTGGGAGGAACAACAGTTAGTTGGATGTCCAGGCTTCAGAAAAGTGTGGCTTTATCAACAACAGAAGCTGAATACATGGCAGTTGCTGAAGCCAGTAAAGAGCTAGTGTGGTTAAAGGACTTTTTTGAAGAAATTGGAAAAAAGCAAGTTGATTACTCGTTACACTGTGACAATGAGAGTGCAGTGAAACTTGCTAAAAATCCAGTCTATCATGGGAAAACAAAGCACATTGGGAGGAGATATCATTTTGTCAGAGAATTGATCCGTGATGGTACGATGAATTTGAAGAATATCTCAGGTGCAAAGAATCCAGCAGACATGTTCACCAAGTCTGTGACGCTGGATAAGCTGAAGTTCTGTATGACTTCAGATGGCCTTCATGAATAGTGTTGAGAAGGCATGTGGCAACTAGGGGGAGCTCAAGCTCAGTTGATGTTTACAGAAGTACAGAGGAGTGCAGGGGAACGTGTTTCGAAGCCTCCAAGTGGGAGATTGTTGGGATGTAAGGGGGAGGTGCAAATGGGAGTCGGCCCTAGGCCCTCTAACCCTAGTTTCCTTAATTATGAGATTACCCTAATTATATTTCTCTATATATTAATCTCATTGTACTTGTAAACATTGTAGCACCTAATACAAAGAAAAAACCCTAGTTGCCCCCGTGGATTAGCACGATCACCCTGATCGTGTGAACCACGTAAATTCTTGTGTTCTTCCCTTGCTTTCGGTTTGTGTGATTGTGTGTATAACGTTTAACCCTAACAAGACTCTCCTTCCTTGTTATACCTCTTACCGGGTAAGATTCTCGATTCTTGTCATGCTCAATCGGTAAGGTAAATGATATCAGTAAGCGCTTACCCGGTAAGTGTCTCTTAAGGGTTGTTTACCAAACACTTACCCGGGTAAGCGCTTACCAAACAGTACCTTACCGGATGAATATGGCAAGGACCAAGAATCTTACCCGGTAAGAGCCAAGGCAAGGACCGAGAGTCTTACCCGATAAGTAAGGGCGAAGACTCTTACCACAGTTGGCGCATACCCAAGAAAATTGTTGTATATGATGGCGGGTCCTGAGGTTTTTCATGCCCTAGGCAAAAAACCTAAAAAATGCCCCTAATCTAAAAAACATAAAAACCATACTATTTTTTAAGGGACCAAGGATTTACCGGTGAAACGATAGTTTTCAAATGAAAGAAACCACCACAGTCACCCGTCACCACTTACCATGCACACGAGGAAACTAATGGGTTGTTTGGTTCATGGAATTGTAAGGAATTTGAATGAATTGGAATGGCCAATTCTATTGACCAAATTCCAAGCCCATGTTTGGTTCACATAATGAAAACGATGGAATCCTTCCAATTCCATTGAATTCCACAATTTAATGAATTCATCATTCCTTGGCTTAAGAGAAGGAATTGAATTCCTAACAACCAAAGGCGTGGTCAAATTCCATAAAATTCCATTCCAATTCATTCGAAGTCAAATTCCTTCGATGGATTCCAATTCTATCAAATTTCATTCTGTGAACCAAACGCCCCCTAAAGATTATTTAAGAAAGATTTTGGGAATACATTAGACAACTTGATGTTTAAGTTAGAAATCTAGGAAACATATTTAACATGATATAGGAATAACTCATTAGGCTGACAATTCTTGAGTAACTACAATGCAACAATGTTACTTCCATTCTTTTATAAGCTTCCTATTTTGATCTTGATAAATTGTAATTACTATCCTAAGACGTAAATGCCACATAAACGTATAGAAAACAAGTAAAATCGGTACTCTTTAGATCAAGAATCAAACTATGTAACCAATCTTTCAGTCGTTTAAATTAAGCTAACAAAAATATTTGAGAGTTAACATTTGTGGCATTTCATATGTAGCCAATCTTTCGGTCTTTTAAATTAAGCTAACAAGAATATTTGAGAATTAACATTTGTGGCATTTCATAGAACAGTTGGAGGGCATCATCAAGTTGGGTAATATTATAAACAATGAGCAACTAATCAAACCCCAAACATAAAGAAAATACCAATGAGAAAACATAAATCAACAAGACCACAATCTTATTGAAAGTCTAAACAATAAAAAGTTAACAACTAAAGCAACAATCTAATTTTGTTTCGACAATCCGCACCATCTGTATCTCTGTCTAATAGATAACAAATTACAACTAAAAGAATTACACACATAAACACTAATCAAATAAATAAACAAACCTAATCTAAAGGCTAAACAATAAACATGAAAGAAACAATTCTAATCTAAAGAGTAGACAAATGAACCTAATCTAATCTAAAACAAATAATTGAAGTAAACCTAATGTAAAAAGTAAACAAATAAACCTAATCTAAACAAATAAACTAAGTACCTAACCTATGATAATCTAAACAAATAATGAAATAAACCTAATCTAATCAAAGAAACCTAACAAATCAGTAAATTGGTTGTTGCTTGGAATTTAAAATTAACCTAATAATCAAATAAACCTAACATTAAATTCTGAAATTATAATTTTACCTACAAAGACTTCAAAGAGTGAAAGAGGGCAGAGGGCAAGAAGCCAAGCAGCGGCAGCGACTACTGCCCTAGATACGGAGTCACTTGACTTCAGTCTTCACAAAGGGAGAGAGCGAGAGTCGAGATTAGAGACAGAGTCACAGAGAGCAAGAGTCAACGACACAACACTTCGACAGAGACGAGAGGATATTACGTTCGTTCGTTCGTGAAGAGTGAGACAGAAGACGTGAATGTTAACAAGGCCAAGACATGATTCTTGAATTTGTAATGGGCTGCAAGTCTATAACGATAACTTCTTTTAAAGCCCAACTTAACCTACCGGGACTAAAAAAAATGATGTCCATAGATTTCTTCTTGCTGCCCTGGGCCGTCGGCCCCATGGCCAGGGAGGGCCAACCCTATTATGATACCATTTTGATACACTAACGGCCCGTTTACTCAAATGCTTACCTGGTAAGCATTTACGATAGGAGTCAACACTATAATTTATTTTATCGTGTAAGATTATGGTATATCCAAATGGTATCGTGTGCAACAATTTACCCGGTAAACGCTCACTCAGGTAAGAGTCGTCACCCTCACTTACCGGGTAAGACTCTTCATCCTTATCATTACTCTTACCAGGTAAGATTCTTAGCCCTTGCCTTGTTTATTCGGTGAGGAAAATTACTTGGTAAGTACTTACCGGGTAAGCGTTTAATAAACGACCCCTAAATCTTACCCGATAAGTAATAGTGTTGAATTTTACCGGTAAAAGCTTACTCAGGTAAGCGTGTTTGGTACGTCCCCTTACTCTCATATTTATGAATCCCGTTTGATGGAGTATTTCTAGGGAAATTGACCCAAATGGCCCAAACATTGAACTGGATTGGCCTCCTAGCCCAATTCTCGCTATGTTTTACGGAAATAGCCCAAGGGACGCAATGGAGCCCAGGGGCGCAATGGAGCCCTAGGGCGCAATTGCTCCCGGACGCAATTGCGCCCGGACGCAATTGCGCCCTAGGGCTCCATTGCGCCCCTGGGCACGTGTCAAGCCCAGGTTAACCCTAATTAGGGTTTCTCCTTGGAATTTTGTTTGTTTGCTATTTTTCACGATTTCCAGTTGCTTTTTCATGTTGATTTTTACTGTTTTTTTCAAAAAGTTGTGATATCAAATTTATTTTAGCAGATAAATTGATTCCCTGTGTTTTTTGAAATTGATTCCCTAGATTATTGCTATAAAACCAACAACCACTGAAGTTGTAAACCACCATTTTCATCCACAAATTTCAGACAATTGTTTTGCTTGTGTATCTGTGCGTGTTTTTTTTGAAAATATGAGATTCGGAGATGATAAAGGCAAGTTACATCTCCTAAGCGGTGGTTCATGGCAGCAGGATGGTAACGGGTGGGAGTATGTTACCGATCAACCGATAACCCGTGTCAAGGTGGCACCTAACATTACGCATCTTTGGTTGGTTAATTGTATTCATAGAAAATTTCGTATCGATCCTGCTCTTGGTACGATTAGAATATCGTATAAGGTTAATGATGGTCTTTATGAGTTATGCAACAATGACGATGTTTTGTCTTTCATTCAATTTTTTGACGGTGAAAATAATCCACCAACACTCTGTGTGTTTGTCGATCCATCGATGTCCGGTGGAAGCGATCTCGGTGGTACTTCGAATGCCGGAGGCGGTGTGGATGAATCTGATGATACCCCATATGTTGTTCTCGAAACACAACAAGGAGGAGAAGCAGAACAACAAGAAGATGACGACGACGAAGTTTATAGACATGATGAGGAGTCTCATGTTTACCACTTGGGTTTATCTGATGTTGATACTGATGAAGACGACGACGAACCAGAAAGTAGTCCTATCAAATCATACGGTGGGATAAATGATTTCTTTGATATGCCCCCTCCACTTCCATCAGCGACCCCAGTCATCACACCCAACCTACCCCCACGTTATAGTCGTAGTAGAAGAGTAAGTTTGGGTCAAGTATTCCAGACGAAAGACGATCTTACACTCGCTCTCGGTTTGAAGTTTCTTGAAGAGGGTTTTGAGTTTGGAGTTCATCGATCAAACAAAACCAGATACGATGCCAGATGTAAGCAAGCCGGATGTTCTTGGCGTATCTATGCGACCTCTGTCGAAAATACCAATATGTTTCATGTTCGTATATTGGAAGACGTACACACTTGCTCGAGGACGCAGCTGCATCCCAACCACCATCAAGCAAACAGTAGAGTGTTGGGTAATTTTATTTACCCTAAAGTGAAGGATACCAGCAGGACATACCGTGGATCCGACATTGTCAACGACGTCAGATCGGATTTGAAAATAGATATTTCTTACTGGCAAGCATGGCGCGCAAAAGCTTATGCACTCACGATGGTGCGTGGTACCCCTGAAGAATCGTTTACCCGACTCCCCTGCTTTCTCTATAATCTGGAGCTTCGGAATCCTGGTACCGTTACCTCCATAAGGACAGACAGTAGAGAACGTTTTGAGATGTGTTTCGCTGCCCTCGGTTGCGCGGTACGTGGTTATTTTAATAACTTTCGTGGTTATTTTAATTGAACTGCTATATTGAATAATGTTATAATATGAAAATGCCTTAAATATCTAGATTCGATCGTTTACCACACACTTGCGTCCGGTCATTATCATCGATGCGGCTCATTTGAAGGGTACTTACTTAGGCACAATGTTCTTAGCCGTTGCTATGGACGCAAATAACCAGATTGTGCCCATCGCTTTCGGAGTTGGTAGGTCTGAGAGTGGGGATGTGTGGACTTGGTTCTTAACCATGCTGAAGCGTTGTATCGGGGAACCCGAGGGGTTGGTTTTTGTATCCGACAGGGCTGCTTCAATTCACCAAGCAATTAATACGGTGTACCCGGGCGCCCATCATGCACTTTGTTGTCGCCATCTAATGATGAACGTAAAAACCAGGGACAACAGGGTCAGATACAGGAAGAAGTTATTTTGGAGGACGTGTAAAGCATATACGGTGGAGGAGTTTGAACTGAATATGACGGGTCTACGAGCTGCTTTACCTCTTGGAGCTCCGCTTATGGACCAGGTTGGACCGGAGAAATGGTCAAGGGCCCATTTCCCAGGAATGCGTTACAACATAATGACATCGAACAGTGCCGAGTCGGTGAATGCATTGTCTCGTTTTGCACGGAGCCTGCCTATTGTGGCCCTTATGGATTATTTCCGATGTTTTCAGCAAGAATGGTATTCGATTCGTCGGAGAAATGGAGGTTATCATCCTTGGATTTTTTACTGTTTGAATTTTATGTTTTCATTTTTGCAACACTAACGTAACAAATTTGTGTTATCGCAGAAGAAATGGTGAATCGTCTCACGCCTTGGGCGGAGGCCAAAATAGAAAAGAGAATTCACAAGTCGGCAACGTGGACTGTACATGAGATTGGTCGAGGTTACTGGGAAGTCCGCGATGGGGTTAGGGACGCAGAAGTTGACTTCAATAATCGTCTTTGCTCGTGCAGGAAATGGCAGTTATCAGGAATACCATGCGGCCATGTCATCGCCGTCGCAAGAAATCAACGGTGTACAGACGTCTCCCATCTGGCGACTGGTTACTACGCGTCGGATAATTTCCGACAAACTTACGCAGAGCTCATACATCCAGTCGGTCCAGGAGAAGGATGGGTTGTTCCAGACCACCCGCTTATGACCGTTAGACCACCGGTCGTAATAAGAAGGGCTGGTCGACCGAGTAACCATGACCGTATCCCGTCTCAGGGCGAGGATTCCATCCAGAGAAGATGTTCTCGTTGTGGACAATTAGGACACACTCGAGCAAACTGTCCATCTCCTGCACCAGTAAATGTGAGCCGACAAAGGGCATCTGGTAGTCGACAAACTGAAAGGGCATCCGGTAGTCGACAAACTCACAGGGCATCTGGTAGTCAACAAACACAACCAGTATCAACCCAAGAGAATTATGAAAGTTTTAGACATGGTACTTTTGATTTAAATGTTGATCTAAACGAGTAAACCATGTATGTAATAAACCTTTTATTAATATTATTATTGCTCTATAAAGTTGACTTCCGTTTTATCCACCTTATCGTGTTTTTTAAGTTGGAAGCTGTTATTTACAAAAGTATCCATCAAACCAAAATTTTATTGAAACCAAAGAAAACGGATGAAGTGCATCGATACAACAACCATCTTTGGAGGAGCCTACTACGGGTAGATTTCCTGGATCCTGATGATCCAGTCAGACTTTTCCTTAATCATGTCCTCCATGCCGGTGTAGCTGTCTTTGATTTCTATCACTTCATCTTCTAAGTCATTAATCTCTCGTTTCATCGCCCTAACCCTGCGCTTCATTTCTTCCAAGAACTCCTTCTTCTCCGCAATACACGCCTCTTTATCTTTCTGAATATCCATGTTGCTTAGCCACATCCTTCTTATGTTTTGTATATCTGCATTCGCCGCATCACATGACTCTCTCAACCTGGTAGGCAGTACTTGAGACATTGGTAGACCCGGCTGTTGGTGAGCTTGATACTCTGGTGGGGATTCTCCCCCATGAGCATGGTAGTATGCCTCTCGTGCATTGTTAAACTCTTCCCACTCCTGAGGCGTAATTGGACGATCGGCCGCAGTTCTACCAAACTGTGCCCACTCCTCCGTTGTCTCGGGTGCCTTCCAGTTAATCCTTCTTGATCCATCATTTAATTGTTGGATATATGCGGAGCCTGAAGCACCATTCGCTGACCTTCTACCCCTGGAACGTGAACCACCAGCCATTAAGTTATGAAAATGTAGAGAATGGTTGTAAACGGTGTGGAGGGTAGATAACAAGTTGTGAATTACTACTTTACCATAAAATCTACTTATGGTCGATGAGAAGATAGGGAGGGGCGCAATTGCGCCCCACTACTCAACTGCAAAGTGCCTGACAGGATTCACTGCAAAGTTATGGAACGATTCCCCTGCAAAGCCTGTTGTCAGGATTCCCTTGTAAAGCATTAAACGACAACGATTCCCCTGCAAATGTAGAGGGGCGCAATTGCGTCCGGACTATGCCCAGCACGGAATGGTGGCTCATCGTAAGAGCTGGCCCCATGTGGCCTGCTGACGCCTGCGTCATCGTTAGTCTGGTCTCCCTCTGAATCAGTTTGAACTTCTATACCAACAATTAACAACATTATCATAAATATCAGATAATCTAAAACGACTTCTCTTTATAAAAAAAATTATACATATCGGATAACTTAGAATGACTTCTCACCCTCGTCAACATCCTGCGTAACTCTAGCCCTCTTCGTCTGTCGACGCCCCGCCGTACTACTAAACCAGCGATGGCTCTCCGTATACCATTCCTGACTCTCCTCCCACGGCGTCGGAACAAGGCGATCACGTGGCATCCTATCATCCTAATATATTGAAAAATAACCATGTTAGAAATCCACACGAGGGCCCCACTTATCACAATTTTTTGGTCGTAGTAGATGTAACTTACCGTCGAGACATCCATGAGATTATGGGCATGATAGCTACCAATAACTGTCGAAGACCTAGCCCAACGAACTGCACGTGGCATCCTGGTGGTCAATATATAATACGTGCTGGCCATAGGAAAGGTCTCCAAAATCCATATCTGTGAATTATAATACCCAAACAGTAGTAAATATTTTCTAGAAATAGGGAATTCGGGTAGGTTGTAAAAATATTAATTTGATATCAACTTACTAACCTTGAAGGCAAATAAAAAACCAGTTAACGACATCCTATATTTATGGTCCGGTCGTTTCTGGATCGCTTTATTCATCTGATTGTAGGTGTGCGCCCATATATAGGATCCCCAGGGATACTGATTAAACACGCTCATATCATCAATTGCCCGAAGTACAGGGTCGGGAATATGCTGGGACAACTGATGACCGAGGAAGAACGTCTCAACCATCATCATCAGACAAATACGGACGGCAGAATCATCATCGATATGGGCCCGCCCCTCGTCAGCAGTGCCGATAATATTGAATAAATCTGTGATGTGTCGCACCGTCAACTGGCCTTGCGGGAACATCCGTCTAACAAACCCACCGGACCGATTCTTATGCAACTTCGGGTGCGGTCCGAAACGGAGTGCTGTGATAAGACAGAACTCCTCACGGCCGAACCGAAGCGCGTGCTCACCAACCTCATAAATCATCTCGTCATCCCGTATATTTTCCGGGAAGACCTGTGTCTGCAAGAATATGTGGACCAAGGTCGGGTCGGCAGATGTATCGGTCAATTGCAACCAATGACCGAAACATGTCTCCTTGAATAGCTCTAATCGCCGGGAGTTCAATTTCTGGCGAATCGAGTCCACCAGGGACATCTTACTCTTAATATTCAACTTTCCTGTGTAGAAAGTTCTTCCCTGCATAATAAGTGTCATTTTCTAATATTCAACTTTTCTATACGGACCTAAATTGTCAGTTTCTAATGTAGAGGGACCTAAAGTGTAAATTTCAAATGTTAAGGGACCTAAAGTGTATGTTTCTAAAGTAAAGGGACCTAAAGTGTAAATTTCAAAATTTTAGGGACCTAAAGTGTCACTATCTAATTTTAAGGGACCAAAAGTCTCAGTTTCTAAATTTTTGGGACCTAAAGTGTCAATTCATAAATTTCAAGGGCCTAAAATGTAAATTTAAAAAGTTAAGGGACCTAAACTGAATGTTTCTAAAGTAAACGAACCTAAAGTGTAAATTCCTTAATTTATAGGACCTAAAGTGTATGTTTCTCAAGTAAAGGGTCCTAAAGTCTAAATTTTAAAATTAAAGGCACCAAAAGTGTAAATTTCTAATATGTAATGTCTAATTTTTAAAAGTGTAATTTTTAAAAAAATTAAAGGATTATTGTATAATGTGTAAATTTTTACAATGTTCTATAATGTCAACATTAAATTTTAAAACTAGGCTATTATTAACTATAAATTTAAACCATACATAACAACAAAACCTATCAATGAAAATAAAAATATACCAAAAAAATTCATCCAAAACTAGGCTTTTAACTACAACCATTTAAAAGTATAAACCATACATAACAACATAATCTATCCATGGAAATGAAAATATACCAAAAAAAGTCATCAAAAATAATGTTTTTAACTACAACCATTTAAAACTATACAACATACACAATAACAAAATCTAACAATGGAGATGAAAATATACCAAAAAATCATCCAAAATAATGCTTTTAAGTACAACCATTTAAGACTATACAACATACACAATAACAAAATCTAACAATGGAGATGAAAATATACCAAAAAATCATCCAAAATAATGCTTTTAAGTACAACCATTTAAGACTATACAACATACACAATAACAAAATCTAACAATGGAGATGAAAATATACCAAAAAATCATCCAAAATAATGCTTTTAAATACAACCATTTAAGACTATACAACATACACAATAACAAAATCTAACAATGGAGATGAAAATATACCAAAAAATCATCCAAAATAATGCTTTTAAATACAACCATTTAAGACTATACAACATACACAATAACAAAATCTAACAATGGAGATGAAAATATACCAAAAAAATCATCCAAAAAATTAAAATGATAACTACAACCATTTAACACTATAAACCATCCAAAATCTATTAATATAAGTGAAAAATACACTAACCTCAGCCATTTGTGGATTGAGTAATTAAAAATGTGCAAAAATGGAGTTTGTCGACGAGAGAAAATGACAACTCCGGCAAGTGGGGTTGGATCGAGTAATTAAAAATGGAGCTGGTCGGCGTACTTTCAGTATAAAGTGCCCAGGGGCGCAATGGAGCCCTAGGGCTATTTCCGTAAAACATAGCGAGAATGGGCTAGGAGGCCAATCCAGTTCAATGTTTGGGCCATTTGGGTTAATTTCCCGTATTTCTATCATTTCTTTCTTTTATTTCTTATTAGTTTAGTTTATTTGTTAGCATTTATTGTTCATTTATGTTGTTCTTGTTCTTCATTTCTTCATAGTATAAATTTATTTCTTGCTTTTTTAGTATATTTTATTTTAATATGTTTTTTTAATGTAGATTAATTTTACTTGTTTTTACTTAAAATCTTTTTATTAGTCTAGTTCTTGCTTATTTTTTGTTATATTTTAGTATTTTGTAATATATTTTATTATTTGTCGATTGTCTAGCTCAAATACGTTGATTAGCATTCGGTTAAGGTGTTGACTATTTGTATTAATTCTTGATGGATAATTAATATCATAATATGTCCAATGAAAGTAATCATTTATGTATTTCATTCAAGTCCAAACGAGAAGTTGGTTTTGACTTAGAACCGATAGTCGTTGACTTCCGCTTCTCCATGAAAATAGGGAAGAGAGAGAGTTGGAGATAAATTTGTCATTGCTTAATGCTTCTACTTAGGTTGACTCTCATTAAAATAGCTGGTTCATTTAGTTAGAAATGTTAATTCACCTTGAGAGAGGGTTTTAGTGAGTTCTGTTTGACAAACCTTGTCTTAGTAGATCTTAAGTCGACCTTAGGATGTCTCATTTAGTTTAGGTAGTTTAGATTATATGTCGTTTAATAACTAGGTGTGTAGTTATGTCTTTCATTATTTCCGGTCTTTAGTTTTTTCTTTGTTTTCGGTTTTATTTAAATTGTTAGAAATCCCACATCAAAGTTGTATTCACGCAACTGGTTTATAAATCTTGAGCACATTGGTGCTTAGACCATTGCTTTCTAGTGATCAACCTGCTACAAAACCCGTATGATTGTGGTTATTTTTGAACACATCACATACTTAGCGGGACCGGTGGTGGACCCAAAATTCTTGTCGAGCGGGTGCACCTTAAATTTGGATCAAATGCCCACAAAGCCACTATATGTGTTTATAGCCGAATGCCGCCTTCAATAGATTTTTTAAGTTTTTTTTTTTTGTTGATTTCGAGGGAGTTCTTAAATTTTTTTGGTTGATTTCGAGAAAAACAATAAGTTTTTTGGGTTGATTTCGTAAAACTTCTCAACTTTAAGGATTTGATTCTCGTCATCCTTTACTTTTTATCTAGGTTTCTAATTTTGTTTCCTTATGCATCTATGATTTTAGTTCTAAAGAGGATGTTTTGTAAATTAAAATTAACTAACCAAATTTAAAGAACTCTAAATTGATTAAACAAACTAACATCAAGAACACAACAACTAAGATTGAGAAAATTAAAAATAAGCTAAGAAAATTAACATGAAACTGTCAGATATGAAGTAAATCTAGGGAAAAATATAGGTCAATAGTCAAGACTCAATTACTCAAATGTAAAAAACTCAAAACAAACAAATAAATCATGTAAACAAATCAAAGAAATCATGTAAACATAATTGTGTAACATTATAACTAATCAATTTAAGGTAAATGATTAATATCAAATTTAGGGCATAATTTTAAATTTGAGTTAGGTTTTGAGACAAAACCTGAACGAGATTGAGAGGGTGACTGAGTGAGTGTGAGAGCCTGAGGGGGCGTTTGGTTCGCTGGAATCCGTCGGAATCTGATGGAATTGGAATGGACAATTTCATTGACCAAATTCCATCCTGCTGTTTGGTTTCCAAATGAATGGAATTGAATTCCATGAAATCCTTCAATCAAGGATTTGGTCATTCCTTCTCATTTTGGATGAAATTGAATTCCATTCCATTGCATTTTCTCAAAATGACAAAAATACCCTCCAAACCCTCTTAACAAAATTAAAACCCATCAGATGTGGATTTGGTCTCCTCTCTCTCTCCTCTCTCTCTCCTCTCTCTTCTCTCTCCTCTCTCTACCCTCTCTCTACTCTCTCTCCTCTCTCCTCTCTCTCTACCCTCTCTCTCCTCCCTCTCTACCCTCTCTCTCCTATCTCTCTCTCCTCTCTCTCTCCTCTCTCTCTACCCTCTCTCTCCTCCTCTCTCTATCCCCTCTCTCTCTCCCCTCTCTCTCCCCTCTCTATCTTCTTTCTTCCCCCTCTCTCTTCTCTTTCTCCTCTCTCCTCTCTCCTCTATCTCTCTCGGCATTTAAAAAATATAAATAAATAAATAAAAATAAAAGAAAGGGTATTTTTGTCATTTTTCAGAATTCCATTCCAATTCATTTGCAAACCAAACAGACATATTCCAATTCATTTGACTGATTACATTCCATTCTTACCAACCAAACAGTTGGTCAAACTTGAAAACATTTCATTCCAATTCCTTCCAGATTCCAATTCCATTAATAGATTCCATTCCATCATAAATCATTCTGCGAACCAAACGCCCCCTGAGAGATTGAAAGAGTGACACTTCACTGGCCGGAAGAAAAGGGTGCGACCACCGACCGTCGCACCGTGCGAGACTGCGAGTAGAGAGAGACAGAGAGTGCGAATTGAGAGTCGAGACCTCAGACCTGGGAGCAATTTCAAGCCATTTTTTGAAAAAATTAATTTACAGTTTTGGTCCTCCGTGTTCCTTCAAAAAGACATAAAATGATATATATTTCTATTTGTGCACCTTTAACCTTTTGATTTTTCAATAATTCCGTAGCACTCCCTAAACTTTAACGGGTGTACCATTCGTATTGATTTTTTACTACGATATTGGATTGAGCGGGTGCACGGGACCTTGCTCCCCCCTCTATTAGGGTCGATCCTAAGATTTTGGATGTCCACGGCGAGAAGTCATAACAATGCCCATGGAGGGAAGTAATAATAGTTCAGTACATGGGCCTAACTCCTAAATCCATAATCACATATTCTAGGTGTAATCGTATAAACGATTAGCCAATAATAAGACAATAATGTTATTTTCTTAGTCAAGAATAAGGTAATTGTAAGACTCGGTTTTAAAAAAAACGTATAATTATTATTACCCGAATTGAACCGTAATTAAAATAGCAACCAAAGATAGTTGAGGGGTTAAACCCGTCAATTAACTAAACCAATTAAGTAATTATATAAATATATATAAAGTAAAAAAAAAAAAAACTTATACAACAATCCATCGTCTCCTTCATGAGTTCACCGCCATTTTATTTTCTCTCTCTAGAACTCTCCTTCTCTCTAAAATATCTATCAATCCGTTGAAGTAATTGACGAAATAATTACATATTCGGAATCTACGCTTCGAGCCCTTCTTAGAGGTATAAATTTCTTATTATGTTATTTAAGTTGGTAAGTTAGGGTAGTTGAAGTTGGTTGGTAGATTATGATTATATATTGTAAAGTTATAATCATTTACATGTATAGGAATGTTTGTTTTTGTCAAAATTACAAACGGGTAAAGTTTAGAATCAAAATGGTGATATTTATAACTAGATGTTTAACCGCACACCAAGTGATCGGTTTAATGTTTAAGAGAATATAAATTTATTATTAAGCTTAGGATAATTAAGCTTTGAGTTTTATGTTATGTAAGTAATAGAATTTTATGGTTTAAATAGGAAATCGAACGGGTTAAAGTTCGTCTTCAGTCTCGCGTGTTACGTCTCAATTTGGTTAAGGTATGGATTTCATTTCTTTTGAATCGTGGGCAACTATTTGTTGTAGTTGACCCTTCCTAAAGGTGGTTCACCACCTTGTGATTGATCAACCAAACGTGATCAACAATTACGAAATTGTACACACACATACACATTGATTTTGGTTTATTGAATCAATTGTTTAAACATTTTGATGTTTTATTAAAATGTGTCTCGTATGAGATTGTTTATGAAAAATGTGAATTATATAGATTATAATTTCTGTGATCGCCATTTGGGTAAGTGGCATTTGTTTAGTTTTCGTTGATTTTAGAAGAACCCAATAAATGGGCACATTATTTGAGATGCCTTCTATGGCGGCTTTGTTGTCATAGCGTCCTGCAGATGACGGTCCACCAGAGTTAAGCCTATGTGGCTTACGTGAACCCACTCTGGGAGGATTTGGCTGACTTTGTTGGCTCCAGGGCGGATGAATTGATTCTAGATTTTACCCACAGAATATGTGACCGTGGTTAAATTCACGGGGGATCCGTTGTGTGTGCCCGCATGCCGACCCAGTTCGTGTATTTTGGCCACCCCACGAGCACAACAACAGGAATTGACGAACTTTATTTATATTACGTTTTGAAATTAAAGTGTGAACTGTTCTTGAAATTATTGTCTTTAAAAATTACTGAACATCTCTTTTGTTATGAACTTGAGTCTCAAGAACTTTCTTCGAATTGAATTTTTAAGTCTTCCGCTTCGTTATCGATGTTTTTATTATTATTTATGAATTTATATTATAATCCATTCACTGAGCCTTGTGCTCAGCCGTGTTTTTGTTTTCTGACACGGCAGGTTCGAAGTGAAGTTTACGGGGACGGGACTTGAGATCGAGCGTGTTATTTTGGAGTTCTTAGAATCACTTTGTTTTATCTTTCTAAGTTTATAAAATCTTTTGAGGTGTGATAGTTTGGATTGTAATATATGTTTAGAGTTTATTAATAGCTCTGAATTTAGATATGTATTTATGTTAAGTCTCGTATGTGACATCACCCGTTCCGGACCACGGGGACGGGGGATGTTACAAATATGGTATCAGAGCATAGGTTACGACTTGTAGATTAAATAAGTTTGACCTGTGAGAATTGGGTAGACATTAGAATGGGTATACTAGAATTTAATTATATTTACTGATTTTCAATCCGTAACTGTTTTGAATTCTGATCTTGATGTTGTTCTGTATTAGAATGTCGAGACGTGGTCGCCCACGCAAGTCCAGATCTCAACATGAGGGTAACCCAATTCCCAACCCAGTGGGCGGTACTAGTGAACCTAATATTGCTGATGTGGTCCGTCAGACCATGTCAAGTATGATGCCTACATATCTTGAACAAGCCATCCAGGCTATGCGACAGACGACACAAAATCTTCCTCCAAATCAGAATACAAATCCAAATCCAAATTCTGGTCCTACATCAAATATTGGAAATCCCGGATCAAGTTCGGGTAATCCAACGGGAGAAATGCATACATGGCTAAAGAGGTTTAATAAACAGAAACCTCAATCTTTCTCAATGGCCGTAGATTCAGTAGATGCTGAACACTGGATTCGGCACATCGAAAAGATTTTTAATGTCTTAGATATTCCAGATCAGTACAGGGTCCGCTTGGCTACTTACAAGTTTGAGAAAGAAGCGAACAATTGGTGGGAAGCTTGCGTTTAAACTGACCCATCTGTTAAGAACTTATCTTGGGATAACTTCAAAGAATTTTTCTTCAATCAGTATTTTACGGCGGCAGATCGCGATGCTTATGTGCAAGACTATTCAACGATCCAACAAGGCGAGGAAGAAACCGTTGCCGACTACATGGCTCGTTTTCTTAAGTTTTCTCGTTTTGCAGGAAATACCGCAGGCACACAAGCGCAACAAGCCAATAAGTTTAAATGGACACTTAACTCGAAGTATAAGGATAGTCTCTTGAATCTTCCTTTTAATACCGTTACTGAAGTGGCCGACGCAGCGAAGAATATTGATCGGTCACAACAACAACAGTTAACTTCACGCGTTGACAATAAGAAACGTGGACCTGGATCTTTCCAAGGAAATCCTCGTTTTGTAAAGTCAAAGTCGAACATTAAACCATATAAAAGTTCAAGTCAATTCACGCCACGACTTCCAGTGTTTTCTAACAGGGGGAGTCAAAATGTTTCAAGTCCAGTTAATATTTGTGATCAGTGCAATCTTCGACATCGGCCGGGTCCGTGTCTAAAGATGACCGGTTCGTGTTTTAATTGTCAAGAACAAGGGCATATGGCCAAAGATTGTCCTAAAGCTGGAAAAGGAAAAGGAAAACAAGCAACTACTAGTGGGCGAGTCTTTGCATTACCTGGCGACAAATCTCAAGCGGGTATGATTTCAGGCCATGTTAACTTAAATGATTTATCTGTTTATGCCTTGTTTGATACCGGAGCAACACACTCTGTTGTTTCTGAACAATTAGAATCCCGGTTAAAACCTTATGAACAAACCACCGAATGTCCAGTCGTAATATCTACCCCAATGGGTGGTTCAATCTGTGTGTTAACTCGATTTTCAAATTGTCCGTTAATTGTTGGAGATCGCATACGGGAGGTCACTCTACTTCCAATGCATATGTCCCACTTTCAATTAATATTGGGTATGGACTGGTTGTCACACCACCGTGCAACTATAGACTGTAACGCCAAACAAATATTATTTGGAGATGTTGACAAACCAGAGGCAATCTTCCAAGGAGGTACTCCAAAAGAAGATGTTAGCGTTTTAACTTCTATTACGGTGCACCAGTATACTTGGCAAAGTAATGAAGATTTTCTGGCCTCGTTACAAGATCCCGAACAGATAATCCCTACATATGCACCCGTACCTGTTGTTTCCGAATATCTTGATGTGTTTCCCGACGATTTACCGGGTATACCACTAGTCCGGGAAGTCGAATTTACCATCGATCTAGTTCCGAGAGCTTATCCTATTTCTAAGGCTCCCTACCGAATGGCTCTAACTGAAATGAAGGAACTCAAAACTCAACTCGATGATTTATTAAATAAAGGTTTCATTCGACCCAACATTTCACCCTGGGGAGCTCCGGTTCTCTTTGTTAAAAAGAAAGACGGTACGATGCGTCTTTGTATTGATTACCGGGAGCTTAATAAAGTAACGATCCGTAACAAGTATCCGTTGCCGAGAATCGACGATCTGTTCGATCAATTACAAGGGGCACGATACTTTTCCAAAATTGATCTTCGGTCCGGGTACCATCAACTTCGTATCCAAGATTGTGATATTCCGAAAACCGCATTCAGAACTCGCTATGGGCACTACGAATTCTTAGTAATGCCTTTCGGGCTAACTAATGCTCCAACGGTCTTTATGGATCTTATGAATCGGGTTTTCAAAGATTATCTCGACGACTTTGTTATCGTGTTTATTGATGACATATTGATATACTCAAAGTCAAGAGAGAAACATGATCAACATCTTCACATCGTTTTGGAAACTCTTCGAACGAAAAAGTTATACGCAAAAGGTTCTAAGTGTGAATTTTGGCTTGATCAAGTATCTTTTCTCGGACACGTAATTTCTGCGGAAGGTGTCAAATTCGATCCAACGAAAATTGAAACTGTCACTAAATGGCCTCGACCTACAAACGTATATGAAGTTCGTGGTTTTCTGGGTCTGGCCGGTTATTATAGACGATTCGTTGAAGGATTTTCTAAAATATCTCTACCGTTAACCCGATTACTCCGAGAAGGAGTCAAATTCAATTGGGGTTCCGAACAAGAATCTAGTTTCGAGGAATTGAAGCATCGATTGGTTACCGCACCTGTTCTTGTATTACCGTCTGGATCCGGAGGTTTTCAAGTTTACAGTGATGCTTCAAAGATAGGTCTCGGTTGTGTTCTTATGCAAAACGGTAGAGTGATCGCATATGCGTCACGTCAATTAAAGCCTTATGAGGTCAATTATCCGACTCACGATCTCGAATTGGCTGCGGTTATCTTCGCACTTAAAATTTGGCGTCATTATTTGTACGGTGAAACATGTGAAGTTTTCACCGACCACAAGAGCCTTAAATATATATTTACTCAAAAAGAGTTAAATATGCGTCAACGGAGGTGGCTCGAACTTCTAAAGGATTACGATGTTCATATACAGTATCATCCGGGTAAGGCTAATGTAGTCGCCGACGCTTTAAGTCGTAAAGCTGTGGGACAGGTTTCCTCGTTACTTGTTCCTACAGAGTTAGCTTTGGAGATTGAACGGTTCGGACTAGAAATCTATCCGAGTTCACAAACAGAAATTCTATCGAATCTGATGGTAGAACCGACTCTAATTTCTCGGATAAAAGAAGCCCAACAAGACGACGTTGAATTGTGGGTGAACTTCCAGCAAGCAAAAGAGAATGTTAGTTTGGAATTCAGGATCGATGATGATCACGTGTTGTGGTTTCGGGATCGTCTTTGTGTTCCGAATAACTCGGAGCTTAAAGATCAGATTATGACCGAATCTCACAAATCTATGTTTTCTGTTCACCCGGGTACAACAAAAATGTATCGCGACTTACAGACCCATTACTGGTGGGTTGGAATGAAACGAGATATCACCGATTTTGTAGCTCGTTGTCTCACTTGTCAACAAGTTAAAAGTGAACATCAACGTCCGGGTGGTCTTCTCCAATCGCTGAACATCCCGGTATGGAAATGGGAACACGTAACTATGGATTTTGTAGTCGGACTACCCCGCACGACCTTGAAACACGATGCAATTTGGGTAGTGGTTGATCGACTAACGAAATCGGCTCATTTTCTTCCTATCCGACAAACATGGTCAATTGATAAATTGACAGAAGTATTCCAACGTGAGATTGTACGTCTCCATGGCACTCCTGTATCAATTACCTCCGATCGAGACCCACGTTTTACATCTCGATTTTGGGAAGGTTTACATGAAGCTTGGGGCACACGTTTGAATTTTAGTACAGCCTTTCATCCGCAAACTGATGGGCAATCTGAACGTACGATTCAAACACTGGAGGATATGCTCCGAGCATGTGCGATGGAATGGCATGGAAGTTGGGATAGTTATTTGTACCTAATTGAGTTCTCCTATAATAATAGTTGACAGTCAAGTATCGGCATGGCCCCGTATGAAGCACTTTATGGCCGAAAATGTCGAACACCGACTTGTTGGAATGAAGTTGGAGAACGTATTTTTGAAGGCCCAGAACTGGTACAAGTTACTACCGAGAAGGTCGAAATTGCGCGTCAAATGATGAAAGAGGCTCAGGCTCGTCAAAAGAGCTACGCCGACAAGCGACGACGACCTATCGAGTTCCAACCGGGAGATAAAGTTTTCTTGAAAGTTTCCCCAACTCGCGGTATCAGACGTTTCGGTCTAAAAGGAAAGTTGAGCCCGAGATATATTGGTCCCTTCGAAATTCTGGAAAGGGTTGGCGTTGTGGCTTACCGGTTAGCCCTACCGCCGCAATTATCCCAAATACATAATGTGTTCCATGTCTCTTCACTTCGAGGGTACAACTATCATCCCTTACACGTCATTGAATATCCCTTGGAACACATAGAACCTGATCTTTCTTATCGCGAGGAACCTGAAGCGATTATTGATCGTGATGAGAGAGGTACACGAAAGAGAGTGATTCCTTTCGTAAAAGTTCTTTGGAAAAATCATTCTAAACGTGAGGCGACGTGGGAAACTGAGGAGCACATGCGACAGGAGTACCCCGAGTTCTTTAATCGATGTAAGTTTCTTGTCTAAATTCGATTTCGGGGACGAAATCTCTTTTAAGGGGGGAATAATTGTAAGACTCGGTTTTAAAAAAAAACGTATAATTATTATTACCCGAATTGAACCGTAATTAAAATAGCAACCAAAGATAGTTGAGGGGTTAAACCCGTCAATTAACTAAACCAATTAAGTAATTATATAAATATATATAAAGTAAAAAAAAAACTTATACAACAATCCATCGTCTCCTTCATGAGTTCACCGCCATTTTATTTTCTCTCTCTAGAACTCTCCTTCTCTCTAAAATATCTATCAATCCGTTGAAGTAATTGACGAAATAATTACATATTCGGAATCTACGCTTCGAGCCCTTCTTAGAGGTATAAATTTCTTATTATGTTATTTAAGTTGGTAAGTTAGGGTAGTTGAAGTTGGTTGGTAGATTATGATTATATATTGTAAAGTTATAATCATTTACATGTATAGGAATGTTTGTTTTTGTCAAAATTACAAACGGGTAAAGTTTAGAATCAAAATGGTGATATTTATAACTAGATGTTTAACCGCACACCAAGTGATCGGTTTAATGTTTAAGAGAATATAAATTTATTATTAAGCTTAGGATAATTAAGCTTTGATTTTTATGTTATGTAAGTAATAGAATTTTATGGTTTAAATAGGAAATCGAACGGGTTAAAGTTCGTCTTCAGTCTCGCGTGTTACGTCTCAATTTGGTTAAGGTATGGATTTCATTTCTTTTGAATCGTGGGCAACTATTTGTTGTAGTTGACCCTTCCTAAAGGTGGTTCACCACCTTGTGATTGATCAACCAAACGTGATCAACAATTACGAAATTGTACACACACATACACATTGATTTTGGTTTATTGAATCAATTGTTTAAACATTTTGATGTTTTATTAAAATGTGTCTCGTATGAGATTGTTTATGAAAAATGTGAATTATATAGATTATAATTTCTGTGATCGCCATTTGGGTAAGTGGCATTTGTTTAGTTTTCGTTGATTTTAGAAGAACCCAATAAATGGGCACATTATTTGAGATGCCTTCTATGGCGGCTTTGTTGTCATAGCGTCCTGCAGATGACGGTCCACCAGAGTTAAGCCTATGTGGCTTACGTGAACCCACTCTGGGAGGATTTGGCTGACTTTGTTGGCTCCAGGGCGGATGAATTGATTCTAGATTTTACCCACAGAATATGTGACCGTGGTTAAATTCACGGGGGATCCGTTGTGTGTGCCCGCATGCCGACCCAGTTCGTGTATTTTGGCCACCCCACGAGCACAACAACAGGAATTGACGAACTTTATTTATATTACGTTTTGAAATTAAAGTGTGAACTGTTCTTGAAATTATTGTCTTTAAAAATTACTGAACATCTCTTTTGTTATGAACTTGAGTCTCAAGAACTTTCTTCGAATTGAATTTTTAAGTCTTCCGCTTCGTTATCGATGTTTTTATTATTATTTATGAATTTATATTATAATCCATTCACTGAGCCTTGTGCTCAGCCGTGTTTTTGTTTTCTGACACGGTAGGTTCGAAGTGAAGTTTACGGGGACGGGACTTGAGATCGAGCGTGTTATTTTGGAGTTCTTAGAATCACTTTGTTTTATCTTTCTAAGTTTATAAAATCTTTTGAGGTATGATAGTTTGGATTGTAATATATGTTTAGAGTTTATTAATAGCTCTGAATTTAGATATGTATTTATGTTAAGTCTCGTATGTGACATCACCCGTTCCGGACCACGGGGACGGGGGATGTTACAGTAATTATGTTACTTCCTTTAGTCAAAATGTTATACACGTAAGGTTCGGGGGGAATATAGTAGTATACTTATTTGGTTGAGAAATGTAACGTTAGGTTAGAACTCTGTTTGTAGTTGTTAGATGTTTTGGAGGAAGAATTAGTTAATTGGGAGAATTAGTTGACCTCTTGTAATCTTGAGCGATACGTAGCTTGCCACAAACCTCAATTAATGGGAAAAAGCAGCATGAATGGAATCTATGCACCTTCAAGCCAGGTATATCCAAGTTCTGTGTGCAGTTGAAATATTGACTACTAGCTAGAAAGAACATAAACCATCAAAGTGAAACCAAAATTTCTCAATAAACTATAACCCAGGATGGTTGTTTAAACTAAAATAGCATCTAAAAAATGAATGATAAACATCAATGAACCAGTTAAAAACCCCTAAAAACTAGTTTAGAAGATCCAAGGCCAATATATAAATAAGCAACCTTAAACAAAAGAGTCCTAATAAGTGGTCTACAAGATTGAAAATCAATCAAGCCTTAAAGACTAGGACCAAACACCAGTCAAATCTAGGCCAATTAGCAGCAAGGCACTTCCATCCTCAGCTCTAGATTGCCTTGGCTTGAGAATTTGGACATACCATTAGAGGTGGACATGGACCTTTTTGCCCATTTCTACATACCATAACCACAACTTGCTTTTAACATGGTGATCTTCATATAAGCATGGGTTCATTAGCTAACAACATTTATAAAAGGTAAAATAGCAAATTCAAAAAAACAATTTATTTTCTGCAACCACAACATAATAAACAAATAAATTAAGAAATAAAACTTAATCCAAGTCTAAAAAGCAAACAGGAAAGTGAGGAAACAATAAACTTCAATAGTCAATTCACAAGACTGTCAAGTGTCAAAACATAAACATTAGATTATTAAAATTTAAAATTTACCTCAATAGTCAATATACAAGAGTGCAAGACAGAAGTCCAAATCAATGAAAGAGTGAAATAGCCGACTAGCCGATTAGGGGTAGGACTGGTGGTCGATTTGGGGGCAGGAAGTTAGCAAGAGATCAACAAGCCAACACGTAATCTGATTAATCGATTTAAAGAAGAACTCTTAGTCGTTTTAGGGCAGCAACCACGACCTCAGAAGGCCAGACTTCCAGTGTTCGATTTAGGGCAGCAATCCACTGATCCAGTAGTCAATTAGCCGATTAGAGCATCCACCGATGGGGAATTTGAGAGAGATGGTCACAGAGTCACAAAATGATAACGAGAGCTGAGAATTGAGATGTGAAAGCGAGAGTTGAAAGATTGTTTGGTTGTAGTGTTCATCGTGAGTGAATCACAAGGTTGACAAGAGTTTTAGGGGGTGTTTGGGATTTGCTTATTTAAACTTATTTGTAAAAGTTTATTTGTAAAGTGCTTATTGACTTATTGAAAAAAGGGGCAAATATGTAATTTGGTTAAATAAGTTTCAAATAAGTCAGAATGGTTTAATTTATCAAAAACTCCTTATTACCGGTGTGGAAAAGTCATAAGCACTTTTTCTTTTTTCTAATCCAAACACTTAAAATAGCTTATTTGTTGTGTGAAAACGCAATAAGTTAACAAGGAGTTTTAATAAGCAATCCCAAACACCCCCTTAATTGGTGGTGGTATGCCAGATTAAGCGGTCGTAAAAAAATATGGGACTTCAAAATTGAACATAATATATTAAAAAGTCTACTAAAAATTGGATGCCCCTCATGGCCCTGCTGTCCATGGCCTAAGCCACGACTGTCAGGCCAGGGCCGGACCGGGCCCGAGCTCTATAGGTCCACCCCAAAGCGGGACAAAGGAAAGAAACAAATGAAGAAAACTGGAAAATTACTATTGGACAACTTTACATTCATGTCATGTTACGATCATATCTTACTCGATTGTAACACCCGTAAATTCTTAAGGTAAGTATCCTGTCTCTCTTAATACATTAATTGTGCTTATGTGTGAATACGTGTCTTTGTGCGCACCTTTATGATCATTATTATGTCGAAATTTCATATAATTGAATTACCTTCGTTAATCGTTCAAACCTCTCACTCGCTATCGAATTTGGTTAAGTTTCGGGTTGTTTTGGGTTGGCGCGATTGTGCCTGGCGATTGTGACATTGGCACTATCGCCGGAGGCACTATCGCCACAGACGTATCATGGGCTGAGGGATGCCAGAGATTGTGCCCCACGATTGTGCCTTGGCACTATCGCCAAAGGCACTATCGCCGAGCTAGTACCGTGGGGGTGGGAACCTTCACGATTGTGACATGCGATAGTGCACATGGCACTATCGCCGGGCACTATCGCCCGCGAGGTCTGGTGGATTTAAAACACTTTGGCATCCTCATTTCTCACTTTCACTTTACAAAAAAAACGGGAGAACACTTCTTGGAGGCGATTTTTAGGGTTTCATCACCTACTTCATTTATTTCCTAGGGTTTGGGTTGTTAGGGTCATTTATTGATCATTAAGCTTCATCCAAGCTTATCTAGTGAAGATTCTCCTCAAGCTACTCCTCTCCACTTCAAGTCTCATCTCCTCAAATCTAGGGTTTTCATCTTTTCTAGGTTTTGGTACAAAACCTAGATTGTGAGTTTACTAAACCTTTGTTAAACTAGATACACATCATAATCTTCTATTTGTTATTTCATTCTCTATGTGTTCAAGTATTTGGGATTTCTTGATGAAAATGGTTGGAAATATGGATGTTGGTGATATGCTATGTTTTAGGTTATGTGTACCATTATTTGGGGCTTCTCCCATGGATATATAAAATAGGTACCGTGATATGTTAAATGTATGCATTTATGTGTTATGATGGTTTTAGTTGGAATATCACTTTGGTTACATATTTATATGCATGATGAATATAATTGTCATTTGGGACTTTTGTTGGACTTCATGAGGATAGGATGGTAACATTGTACCCGTAGTCGGTATGGAAATATGTTGGGTTGAAATATACCTAAGGACCTCCTATATGCATTATGTTGGACGAATCAAGGCAAGTTCACTAGGAGGATGTAGTCTTGGGGCACCACCGGGATGGTATGTGCCTAGACCTCCGCCACTCGGAAAGTTTCCTTTACGGTCTGATCTCCGGGTGTGCCGGGCCTTTGGGGTGTTCCTTGTTAAGGGCATCAAGGTGCATCGACTCTTTGGAGTGGAATTGATTGGTGTTTTGGGTCTCCCCTAATGACTCCACATATAATTGAATACTGGTTAACTGCTGATAAGAAATTGTGACTGTTCATGCATGCTTATTATTGTCCAACTCACTAGGCTTTTTGGCCAAACACTTGTTTGGTGTAGATGTGTATCTCAGGTGTTAGCGGCACGGCTCCTAGGCAAGTTTAGATGCTTTGGGCAAGAGCTTGAGGATTTTGGCACTTGAACTATTTTTGGAAGATTTGGGTTTATAGATGACCCCCCCTTTTGTAATCTCTTTTCTAGATGTAGAAATTAGATTAGTTGGTTGTTGTTTATTTATCCGTTAAATTACAGATTTGTGATTAAACAGGTTATTTGTATATTTCCCCCTTTTGAAAGGCTCTTGCTATGGCAAACTTTATACCACTTCTCCATTTATGGAAAGTTTTTGTTATCCCTATTTTTAGGGTGTTACAAGTTGGTATCAGAGTTTTAGTTTAAGTGAACTAGGTATTGTTTAGCATATCTAGACTTAAGCTTTAGACGTTATGACTTCACTGTCCACTTGGGGTAGCAATCCTAGGTGGGGAGAGCGTTAGGATTACAGAATTACTTTAATTAAAAGTTGTGATGATGGTGACAAGAATTCTTGTGTATGGTTCGTTCATAATTTCACTTAGCTACTGCTATTATGAATGCATTGTTACGTGAGCATGCTTGGTTTACTATTATTATGACAATTGATGACGGTAGTAGTACGTACAATGAGTTCAACTCGCTTAGTCTTTTCTCAATATATTTCTCGTACGTGCATGGCAGATTATAATGGTAAACACTCGAAGTAGGTTACCGGACATGCCATAGGGTCAACCAGAGGTGGAATCTGCAGCTGTACGACCTCCCGTGGGTATAACCACCGATGACATTCCTATACCCAGAATCTTGGGAGGCGTACCCGAGCATATTCCGCGACGGAACCTCAATACAGGTAACACCATCATGGAAGAAGTTACCATGGAGACCCGGCTTCGAGATAGCATGATGTTGGCCATGAATGCGGCTTTGGCTCAACAACAGTTGGCCATGACTTCGGCCATGACCCAACAGCAAGAGTTTTTCATGAAACTTCTAGAGGATCGAGACGTCAGTAACCGTCAACCCGAGACTATGGCTGAAAACGTTATTGTGGGGTCGGGTAGACCGAATGTGGTAACGGTTGAATAACCATCCGCTGAGGGAATCAGAACAAAGATTAAAGGGTGTACCTACAATACGTTTCTGGGGTGTCACCCTAAGGAGTTTGCGGGTTCAGACAACCCGGTTGCTTGTATGTACTGGATCAAGGAGTTAGAGATGGCATTTGAGTCCAGTGAATGCGATCCTTCTCAACGGGTCAAGTTTGCTTCTCAGCTACTTCGGGGAGAGGCTCTGATTTGGTGGAACCTCACACGATCCGCCCTCACCCCGGAAGTTCTGGCTAAGCTAACTTGGACGGTGTTCAAGGAGAAGACCATGGACAAATACTGCAACGAACGGTCGTTGGATAAACTGGAACGGGAGTTCCGAGATCTGAAGAAGGGGAATCTGTCCATTGCTGAATACTCCAAACTCTTTTTGGAGAAGCTAAACTTGGTGGGACATTTGGTTCCCGATGAAAAGTCGAAGATGAAAGCATATCAACAGGGTTTACCGGCCGGGATGCGAACGGATATAAGAAATGCCAAGTGCTCGACCTTGCAAGAGGTCATTGAAGAGTCCTTACTCACCAAGGATGACATTAATGCTGAGAAGGAGGAAAGAAGACAAGTTGGTGAGAAACGGAAGTGGGAAGGGCCATCTGGGCCCGTTCGTCAGTCGAGACCTTTTGTAAGTGGGAAAGTGGGTGATCAACGTCGTGAGGAGCGGTGGTGTTCCAAGTACAGGTCAAAGCACTCGGGGCCATGTGCTATAAGAACTTGCTCCGGTCCAACCAGGTGCGCCAAGTGTGGTAAGAAGAACCATACGACTCGAGAATGTTCCATCCAGGGATCGGTATGTTTTGAGTGCGGAGAACCGGGGCATATGAAAAGATTTTGCCCAAAGCTAGTTGGAGGAAATGGGGGAAATTCTGTGGGTTCGACGGCCAGAGTCGAGCAACCACCAAGGGCACCGAGTCAAGCTTTCCGGATGACTACCGAGGAGGCAAAGGAGACCGCGGATGTCGTTTCGGGTACGTTCCTAGTAAACTCCTTACCAGTTCATGTTTTGTTTGATTCGGGTGCTACGTGTTCTTTTATGTCGGATACCTTCTGTAAGTGATTCACTATTCCTATTAGTGTCCTTCCCGATGCTTTAGTAGTAGAAGTAGCTAATGGGGATCAAGTGATCATTCGTGATCGTTTTTGTGATTGCACTCTAGAGATTAATGGGAATTCTTTTGGAGTGGATTTATTACCTATGGTTATAGGAGGATTTGATGTAGTCATAGGTATGGATTGGTTAGGATGGCATAAGGCGGACATCTTTTGTTCCAAAAAGATGATCCAAGTGCCTTTACCGGAAAATGGTGTGGCAACCATCTATGGGGAAAAAGGAAAGAGGAGTAATCCTATTATCTCATCTCTAAAGACTCGCAAGTTCTTAGCAAAGGGCTACCCTTCGTACTTGGCCTACGTCGTGGACGCGAAGAAAGAAAAGAAGTCGGTGGAAGATGTGGAGGTGGTGCAAGATTATCCGGACGTATTTCCGGAAGACTTACCCGGATTACCGCCGGAGCGACAAGTGGTGTTTCAGATTGACCTCATACCGGGAGCGGCTCCGATAGCTCGTGCTCCATATCGTTTGGCACCGACAAAAATGAAGGAGATGATGGCGCAACTTCAAGAGTTGTTGGAGAAGGGCTTCATTCGACCAAGCTCGTCACCTTGGGGAGCACCGGTTTTGTTCGTGAAGAAGAAGGATGGATCCATGCGTATGTGTATCGACTATCGAGAGTTAAACAAAGTCACGGTGAAGAATAAGTATCCTCTACCTCGCATCGACGACCTTTTTGATCAACTTCAAGGCGCGGGATGTTTCTCGAAGATTGACCTTCGGTCCGGATATCATCAAGTGAGAGTAAAGAAAGAGGACATTCCGAAGACGGCTTTCCGAACGCGATACGGCCATTACGAGTTTTTGGTGATGCCTTTCGGCTTAACCAACACTCCGGCCGTATTCATGGATCTGATGAACCGTGTGTGTCGCCCATTCTTGGATAAATCCGTGATCGTCTTCATCGACGATATTTTAATATATTCAAAGGATGAGTCCGAGCATGGAAAACACTTACGGGAAGTATTAGAAGTTTTAAGGAGGGAGAAGTTGTTCGCGAAGTTCTCGAAGTACGAATTCTGACTTCAAGAGGTGCAATTCTTGGGGCATGTGGTATCAAAGGATGGGGTAAAAGTGGATCCGGCAAAGATCGAGGCAATGATGAGTTAGGAACCTGCAACAAGTCCGACGGAGATCCGAAGCTTCTTGGGTTTAGCGGGTTACTACCGACGTTTCATTCAAGACTTTTCCAAGATAGCTACACCGCTCACTTCTCTTACAAGGAAGAACGTCAAGTTTCTTTGGACCGATGCACAAGAGCAAGCCTTTCATACACTCAAGAGGAAGTTGTGCGAAGCTCCGATCTTATCCCTACCAGAAGGATTGGAAGATTTTGTTGTGTTTAGTGACGCTTCCAAGATGGGGCTTGGGTGTGTCCTAATGCAAAGGGGGAAATTAATAGCCTACGCGTCACGACAATTAAAGGATCATGAGAAGAACTATCCAACTCATGATTTGGAGTTGGCGGCGGTAGTTTTCGCAATAAAATTGTGGCGACACTACTTGTATGGGACCAAGTGTACTCTTTTCACGGATCACAAGAGTCTCAAGTACATCTTCGATCAAAAGGAAATCAACATGCGACAAAGGAGATGGTTAGAGCTTTTAAAGTATTACGATTGTGACCTACTCTATCATCCCGGTAAGTCCAACGCGGTGGTGGATGCGTTGAGTCGAAGGAGTCATGACGGAGGTGTCAAAATGTCCCTTGCTAGGATTGATGTGGTGTCGATTTTGTTGGAAAGTATAAGAACGAGCCAAGCGGAAGCACTTAAAGAAGAGAACCTCAAAGCCGAGGTTATGTCCAAGAAAAAGGAACTCTTAACAAAAGATGGTCGTGGACTCAAACTATTCCAAGGGCGAATTTGGGTGCCAAAGATTGGGGGAAATCGTGACTTACTTCTCGAGGAAGCTCATAAGTCGAGATATTCTATACATCCCGGTAGCACCAAGATGTATAGAGACTTAAGGTTGAATTATTGGTGGTGGGTGATGAAGTTGGATGTGGCTAGCTATGTGGAAAGGCGTGTCACATTCCTTCAAGTCAAAGCGGAGCATCAAAGACCGTATGGAAGTTTGCAACCGTTGTCCATTCCCGAGTGGAAATGGGACAACATTACTATGGATTTCGTGACGAAGTTACCAAAGACCTTGCGTGGGCACGACACCATTTGGGTAATTGTTGACCGGTTGACAAAAAGTGTGCATTTCCTTGCAATGTGGGAGACCTTGCCAATGGAAAAGTTGGCCAAGCTTTATATTGACGAGGTGATGTCGAGGCACGGAGTTCCGCAATCTATTGTATCGGATCGGGAGAGCCGATTGATTTCAAACTTTTAGGCTAGTTTGCAAAAGGAGTTGGGTACTCGACTAAATTTGAGCACGGCGTATCATCCTCAAACGGATGGTCAAAGCGAGAGGACGATCCAGATATTAGAAGATATGTTGAGGTCGTGTGTAATAGACTTCGGAGGAAGTTGGGATTCACATCTACCTTTGGTAGAGTTCGCGTACAACAACAGTTACCATTCTAGTATCGGAATGGCACCGTTCGAGGCCTTGTATGGGCGGAAGTGTAGAACCCCAGTTTGTTGGCTAGAATCGGGTGAAAAGCAATTCGCCGGGCCGGAAATTGTGCAAGAGACGACGGACAAGGTGAAAGAGATTCGGGAGAGGCTAAAGGCGGCACAAGACCGATAAAAGAGTTATGCGGACAAGAAGAGAAGGCCGGTTGAGTTTCAAATGGGCGACCGGGTCATGTTGAAGGTGTCTCCGTGGAAGGGGATCATACGGTTCGGGAAACGTGGGAATCTTAGTCCTCGTTTCCTTGGACCTTTCGTCATCTTGGAGAAAATTGGGTTACAAGCCTACCGATTGAATTTATCACCAGAAATGGATGGAATACATCCTACATTTAATGTATGCTACCTTCGGAAGTGCCTAGCCGAGGAGGAAAGCGTTATTCCTTTGACAGAAATTCGGGTGGACAATGGAAATCGATGTGTGGAAGATCCGGAGTCGATTTTAGAATCGAAAGTGAAGAAGTTGAGGCATAAAGACGTAGTCATGGTTAAAGTCCAATGGAAGCACCATCGGGGTGCTAACATTACGTGGGAGGCTGAAGATGACATGAAGAAGCGTTATCCTCACTTGTTTGTTTAGGGTAAGATTTCGGGGACGAAATCCCATTTTAGGTGGGGAGGATTGTAACACCCGTAAATTCTTAAGGTAAGTATCATGTCTCTCTTAATACATTAATTGTGCTTATGTGTGAATACGTGTCTTTGTGCGCACCTTTATGATCATTATTATGTCGAAATGTCATATAATTGAATTACCTTCGTTAATCGTTCAAACCTCTCACTCGCTATCGAATTTGGTTAAGTTTCGGGTTGTTTTGGGTTGGCGCGATTGTGCCTGGCGATTGTGCTATTGGCACTATCGCCAGGGACGTATCGTGGGCTGAGGGATGCCAGCGATTGTGCCCCACGATTGTGCCTTGGCACTATCGCCAAAGGCACTATCGCCGAGCTAGTACCGTGGGGGTGGGAACCTTCACGATTGTGACATACGATAGTGCCCATGGCACTATCGCCTGCGAGGTCTGGTGGATTTAAAACACTTTGGCAGCCTCATTTCTCACTTTCACTTTACAAAAAAAACGGGAGAACACTTCTTGGAGGCAATTTTTAGGGTTTCATCACCTACTTCATTTATTTCCTAGGGTTTGGGTTGTTAGGGTCATTTATTGATCATTAAGCTTCATCCAAGCTTATCTAGTGAAGATTCTCCTCAAGCTACTCCTCTCCACTTCAAGTCTCATCTCCTCAAATCTAGGGTTTTCATCTTTTCTAGGTTTTGGTACAAAACCTAGATTGTGAGTTTACTAAACCTTTGTTAAAACTAGATACACATCATAATCTTCTATTTGTTATTTCATTCTCTATGTGTTCAAGTATTTGGGATTTCTTGATGAAAATGGTTGGAAATATGGATGTTGGTGATATGCTATGTTTTAGGTTATGTGTACCATTATTTGGGGCTTCTCCCATGGATATATAAAATGGGTACCGTGATATATTAAATGTATGCATATATGTGTTATGATGGTTTTAGTTGGAATATCACTTTGGTTACATATTTATATGCATGATGAATATAATTGTCATTTGGGACTTTTGTTGGACTTCATGAGGATAGGATGGTAACATTGTACCCGTAGTCGGTATGGAAATATGTTGGGTTGAAATATACCTAAGGACCTCCTATATGCATTATGTTGGACGAATCAAGGCAAGTTCACTAGGAGGATGTAGTCTTGGGGCACCACCGGGATGGTATGTGCCTAGACCTCCGCCACTCGGAAAGTTTCCTTTACGGTCTGATCTCCGGGTGTGCCGGGCCTTTGGGGTGTTCCTTGTTAAGGGCATCAAGGTGCATCGACTCTTTGGAGTGGAATTGATTGGTGTTTTGGGTCTCCCCTAATGACTCCACATATAATTGAATACTGGTTAACTGCTGATAAGAAATTGTGACTGTTCATGCATGCTTATTATTGTCCAACTCACTAGGCTTTTTGGCCAAACACTTGTTTGGTGTCGATGTGTATCTCAGGTGTTAGCGGCGCGGCTCCTAGGCAAGTTTAGATGCTTTGGGCAAGAGTTTGGGGATTTTGGCACTTGAACTATTTTTGGAAGATTTGGGTTTATATATGACACCCCTTTTGTAATCTCTTTTCTAGATGTAGAAATTAGATTAGTTGGTTGTTGTTTATTTATCCGTTAAATTACAGATTTGTGATTAAACATGTTATTTGTATATTTCCCCCTTTTGAGAGGCTCTTGCTATGACAAACTTTATACCACTTCTCCATTTATGGAAAGTTTTTGTTATCCTATTTTTAGGATGTTACATCATTGTAGCTCTTATGAAGACGATTCAAGATTTTTTAGAAAGATAACTAAAACAACTACAAGCTTCATGCTTTATTTTTTATGAAAATATGATGTGTAACTAAGTCAAAATCAAAATTGAAATTGTAGACACTAGATATGCTGCCGGCAAAATTATCCAAGTTTAATGGAAGGTAACATAGTCATTGCCTTTTTTATTAATTAAGCGAACTATAAAAAGGGCCTTAGGGTTCAAAATTTTGAAGGCTCGTTATATTATTCTTTCTTTTAAGGCTAGGAACATTAAGGCGAAGAGAATGGCCATATTTTCTTTTCCCGTTGATTTCCTCTATTTGTACTTCAAAATTCTTGTTTAAAAGTGTACTGGCAACGGCTTGGGGGCTTCATAGCGCCTGCCCAGGTTCGATTCCAGGCACTTCCAACTTGTGGCCACTGGGGATAAACTCAGGGCTGCACGCTTAGCAGTCGGGCCAAAGGTCCAACTTTGCCAAAGGATTAGTCTGGGCCAAAGGTCCAGGATACCATTATCCAAAAAAAAAACCCTTCAACTTTCTTCGATTTGGGGACAATACAACCGATAAAAATGTTTATTCAAGCTTCAAGGAAGGGTATTTCAGTGACGATGCAAGGTCAATGTTCTAAAGGACGTGAGTCATGGTGGTAGTGAGGTCAAGCCTCTAGTCTCAGAAGTCATGATGAGACCACAACGTTTTTCAAGGTGTGATTTATAGCGACAAATTTGTAATCATACGTATTATTATACATATACATATGTTTTTAACTATTACTCAACGAGTCAATGATATCGAACAAATTAAATTAGGTTATATAATAAAAAGTAAAACGATGAAAAGATTAAAAAAAACTATTGTCTAATAAAATCCGCGTCAGAGACGAATCTTAAGTCACGAGAGTTGTGGTAGTTAGCCTTTTAGAATATTGGCAAGGGTACATCCCAAAATACAATTTATTAAAACACTTATTTACAAAAAAAATCTTTATATAAAATAAAGATTTATTTTATAAAAATAAGTTTTGTAAAATACTTTCAAAAATTCTGATTTTAGAAATCACGCTCATCCAAAAATGATTTTTAGATCCAAATAAAATTTAGATTATGTCTTCATCTTAACAACAATTCGGATTTGAGATTTTATTTTGTCGTCGCACTGCATCCCAACGCATAATAGTGTTTGCACGTTTCACTTGGTGATGCATCATGCTTTTCATAGACAATGTATAAATTGAATTTCCGAATGATGTTGAACTTGATTCATAATGTAGAATTCGTCTACATCAATGAAACCATTAATCCATAAAATAGTTTGTCCTTTTGTAATTATCAAAACCAAAATGTTGAGATGTGTCACTTGCACCAACTAAATGCAATGGCTTGTCGACTTTAGTATCACTTGTTCGAGAAATTTTCAAAATAAGTTAGAGTATAAAATATTTTGGGTTAAGTCTTAGGAAGAGTGAATTTTTTGTCCTTATAATTAACGATCCGTTAATTTTTCCGTTAACTCCGTTAATTAGTCAATTCGGTTATTTTTTGAGGGAAGTTGAATCATTGCACCTTTTCATGAAAGGTTGCACGTCAGCCACGTCTTCATGAAATGTTGCACCTCTTCATGTAAGGTTGCACTTCTCCATGAAAGGTTACACCTTTTCATTTTTTCCTCTATATATATCCTCCTCTAGACACCGAAATGGGACAACTTTTTCATATACCAGATTGCTAGAATTTGTGTTGCTATAGAAACATAATTTTCTAGTTTCTAGAAATCCTTGAAACTCAATAGTTCAACCAGAGTATCACCACAAAGTGCGGTGTTGATAATTGCTCTACATATGTTGCTTCATTGTATCTTGAGAAGTAATTCGCTACAAACCCATAGCACTATGTTCTATCGAACGGTGGGGGCGAAATTGCTTTAAGGATAGAGAGATCACTCGTCTTGAAAGCAACAAGTAGTAGAATTCCTTGTTATTCTATTTCTTTAGTTTTAGAACCCCAAAAACAACAATCTTAAAGCAATTTCCGAAGAAAGATGGCAACCAAGAATCTTCAACAGATGTCTTGTGACATCGTCAAGTTGGAACGATTTGACAGTGGAGGCTTCAAAAGGTGGCAAAAGAAAATGCAATTCTTGTTGGCCACACTAAACGTCTCCTACGTCCTCACCAAACCATACCCGGAACAACACGATGACGAGACACTTGCTTCGGCACGAGAAAGACTCAAGTTTGAGATTGACGATTTCATATATCGTGGTCACATCCTCAACGCTATGTCTGACCCTCTATTCGATGTTTATTAAAACATCGAAACGACGAAGGAACTTTGGAACGCTCTCGAACAAAAGTACTTCACGGAAGACGCAACAAGTAAGAAATTTATTGTTTCCAAAGATGTCACAAGACATTTGTTGAAGATTCTTGGTTGCCATCTTTCTTCGGAAATTGCTTTAAGATTGTTTCCAAATTTAATTCTTACAAAATGATAGACTCACGTCCTATTATGGATCAAATGTATGAAATTGAGCACATTCTAGTCCAAAGATCATCTAAAATCTTAGACTTAGTGCATAGTGACATATGTGACTTACATGCTACACCCTCTCTTGGTGGCAAAAAGTACTTTGCCACTTTTATCGATGATTACTCTCGATATTGCTATGTATATCTTTTACATTCAAAAGATGAAGTCCTTGAAACTCAATAGTTCAACCGGATTATCACCACAAAGTGTGGTGTTGATAATTTCTCTACATACGTTGCTTCATTGTATCTTGAGAAGTAATTCGCCACAAACCCATAGCACTATGTTCTATCGAATGGCAGGGGCGAAATTGCTTTAAGGATAGAGATAACTCTCCTTGAAGCAATAAGTAGTAGATTTATTTTAGCCAATTTATTCCTATAAATTTAGAACCCCAAAAACAACATCACTTCGATAATACAAAATTCACTCTTCACTTTTGTCGACATGATTATTAGTCTATTATTGACGACCAAAGGACTCGACGATCTATAAAATAACATTATCTTCACCAAGTAAAGGAGATAATAACAGTTGTTTAAATCCTTCAGGAAATCCCAATGACTCGATGTCGTCTTCATCGTGTTGTGATCCTGATTAGGTCTCCAACAATCCTTGGGCTATTTCAAAAAATCTCAAGTCTTGATCTAGGGTTTGTATGGGCAGAGACTGAAGAAGCATATCTCTGATTTAATTATTTCAATCATATTATTTGTGTAGAAATAAATGGATGTTGATGTTAGAGGATCATATCCTCTGTGGAAGATTTGGTGGAAGAAATTGGATTAAGGTACGGTGTAAGGAAATGTATGACTTGATCAGTTGCTATTTCATCACTGATTAGTTTCGACTCAAGGGGCGAGAGATACAAATCTTACTCGATTGATGGAAAAAAAATCAGGTGAGATAACCAAAGCTTGAAAAAACAAAGTCAATAACAAACCGCGTAAGATCATAAGCGCCAAAAACCATAGTCAGTCTTACCTGATTGCTAAATATGCAACCGGGTAAAAATCATTAGCGTCAAGAACGACTCCTAGCCATTCTTATGTAGTTGCTAATAACAATCAGGTAAGATTAGCTAGTTGACCTGCTAGTATGTGCCAAATCAAATTCCATATAGATTTTAATTAAACGAGGAGGGACTAACGTTTTTGGAGTCATTTTAATGATTTTTTTGTCTCGTTGCAACCTATATAAAAACATTCTCGTTTTGTTTTTTATTTTATTTTATCAAGATGGTTAGGCTGAAGACCGGTTGAAACAAGATTATCCACTCTAGACGATTTTAGTGATTTTTGACTTTTTTTTAACCCTCTTGTTGTTTCAATACAAAAGGTCAACTACATCCATAATATAATTATAAAGGCAATGACTTCGATCAATTTATCAAAATATATCTCAATTTAGGTCATATTGTACTTTTGGCATGTTAAATATATAAGTTAAAAAATAATCAGCAAAATAAGATACAGGTTAAACAAGTGGAAAGTCATAAAAATCTATTCAAATCCTTTCAATCTCCTAAATTCTATTACTAAAAAATTAAATTATTTTTTTAATAATAACTTGTGTAGTTTTTGTATTGATATTTAATAAATCAAAATTTTATAAAATTAAAATAATATAATTGTTGACAGATAAAAGAGGTTGAAAGTCTCAAAATAATCTATTGTGCAATCATTCTCCTAAATTATTTTATTAAAAGAATTAGATTATTATTCTAATAATACATATAGTTATTGTAATAATATTTAATAAACTAAATATTTGTAAAATTAAAACAAAAAATGTTGAGAGATTGAATTCCCTTTTTACATATGCTTATAAAATACCTATTTTAATGAAAAGATATCTTGAGCTATTAGTTAATTCGTTAATCACTACAAAGTTACACTAACAATAAACATATGCTTCCTTTGGTATAAAAGCCAAAAGATAATATCGTCATTTTCCAAACACTTTCATGACTTCTTTCTCATTGTCGAAAAAGAAAAGTTGGTTGTTGTAAAATTCGTTTTAACACCTTTTAATGCTAATTGGTGGGTTTTAGTGTTTCAATGTTATCTATCAACCTGAATTTGTAACTGTTAACTTTGTTTGTAAAGAGAACCTCACACAGATACGTGAACTAGCTTGATTATTATTGAGTAAAGGAAGGGCTTGTAACACCACAAAAATTGGGATAAACAAAAATTTTCTTAAAACGAAAAGTGTTATTTTGAAAAAGCCAAAGCATGAGCCTCTCAAAAAGGGAAAATAATAAGCACATGTTTTTTGGGAAGGGTGTCCTAGGCTATGCCTAGACTAATCCCTTGACAAATTTTGACTGTAATCAGCCCTGATTAAACCTCAATGGTCATAATTGTTGTGTATGCCTAGATTCAAACGCTAGGTAGATGAGATATTCCACCACATCTCCTAGGGCCTTAACCAGTACGTCACAACCCTTGTGGTTAATAATAAGCATATGTTAATTACAATTTGTAATCAAAAGTAATGGAAATGACAACCTATTAATCTAATTTCTTAAGGAAACAAGATTACAAATCGAGTGTGTAACACTTGTGTTTTCGGTAAATTTAATCATTATGAATTTAATGTGTTTTCTGATAAACCAATGGATGTGTTTTCAAGTTTGGGTGCATTGTGTCATTTAAGCAAAGTTGGGTGGTCAAAGTACTATAAAGTAAACGTGTTAAAATATCTTGGGTATAGAACCAATGTTTTAAAAATCAGGTCGACCCGACCGGTTGAACCGGGACCCGGGGAAGAGGGTGGGTCAATTGCGACCGGGTTTATGGCAATTTATGGCCCAGAGTGAACCGGACGGTTTTATCAAAAAACCGGTTGAACCGGGTGGTTGACCCGGTTTTTTTAATGTATTTATGAAAAACTTATGCTTATGTGTGTTTTTTTAATCTATTTGGTTAACCCGGTGGTTGAACCGGTTGAACCGTGATCCGGTCACCACACTGGGTCAACCAAAAAACCGGGTTTTAAAACATTGTATATAACCCTCAAATCCCCAACACAACTCCATTGTTGGTTGTTCTAGAGCTTCAAATGGGAGAAAATCCCTTTCCTTACAAGTGAAGAAAATACTTGTTGTGATTGAAGAAAGAAAATATGTTGGTATTAGTTGAAAGAATACTAGCTTGAAGATTAGATCTCAAAACCACCATTGAAGCTTCCTATTGAGCTCTACCGAGGTACCTTCATAACTTAAGGTTTCTTATTCTTGGTGAAATATTGCATTCATAGTGTTGGGAGCATAATGTTGGAGCTATATAAGTTGTATTTTATGTATTTTGAGTGGATATAGGTTTAAAGATCACATTTTTTTCCTTCAAAATTGATTTCCACGTTTTTGGGGCTGCTGTGATTTTTGGGTGTTGTCCAGATATTGTAAAAATCATAATAAATCGCTCGTAGGTCATGTCCCTGGAACTGTTGAAATGTCCTTTACAATCTGTATGTTTTGTGTAAGAGCTGATTAAGACTATAAATAGGTCAAAAATCGGGTTTAATAGAACAACTCGGTTTTATGACGGGATTGAGTAAACAATCTTCAAATATTCGTATAAAATGTTGAAAAACTTAAATTAGATACGTTTTATTGGTGCTATGCAACTCACCAAGCACAATGTACAAGTGTTTAAAGCATAGATATGTGGATTAATATGAACCACACATTTTGGAAGACTTGAAAGGAGACTTGTTTGCATTGGAAAAGGGAAGTTGCATGGGAAATATGGACAACCTGACATTGCTTCTTTTCTTTTTCCAACCTAAGCTCCTAATCTATTTTGAGAAGTCAACCCCTAACCCCATTTTGTCTTTATTTGTTTCACATGCATATAAATATGCATGTATTCATCAGTAAATAATCATCCCAAAAACACCACCTTTAGAAGAAGACTTTCATTTGTCTTCTATTCTTCTCTTGCCTAGAATTATATATATATATATATATATATATATATATATATATACATTAGTGAGAAGGATTTGGGTAGCTGATTTGTTGATCCAAGGATCTCGTAAACACGTTGTAATTTCTCCCGGTTGGTAATATAAAGATCTCTCTCTCCTTGTGGATGTACACTGTCACACTGATAGTGGAACCACGTTAAATATTGTTGTCTCGATTTATTTGTTGTTTCGTTAAATTTAATCGTATATTCGATAACTGCTATATTTACGTTTGTGGATCGGTATGAATCAATAGACCAAAATATACAATATTTAGATCTCGTTATTCCGCATTTGTTGTAACGGGTCAGTTGCACGTGATTTATTGTTATCACTTTTGGGACCGTAAATCACTTGAAATACGATTTTGTAACTGCCACCGACCCTTACAATTGGTATCAGAGTTGTTAGATCTAAATTTGTCTTAGATTATATATTTTTAGTCGCACGATAAGTGCCCGTTAAAAATGTCTGTTGATTCAGGAAATACGCTCGCCGGTTCCGTTTCCAACTCGGACGCAAATGTTTATCAAAAAAGTGCTTTTAAATTATCGGGGGCCGGGATTAGAATAGAAAAATGGAACGAGGAGGGTGATTTTGGTAAATGGCAGTTTACTAAAACAACAACACTTAGGAAAAACGATGTTCACCCCGTAGTCTTTGCTCCGGAAGAAATAGATCCGGATATGTCCACCTTAGAAGCTAAGGAAATGGAGGCTTGGGCCTTCACTACCTTACAAATGGATATGGTCCAAATGTAATTTCTGAAATCGTTTCTGAAAAGACAGCCGCAGGGATTTGGAAAAGACTTGAGAATCTTTATCTCAAGAAAACTTTGACTAACCGACTGTTATTGATGAGGTCGTGTCTTGTAACACCCGGAAATTTATAAGGTAAGTATTTGTTCTCTTAATACGCTAATTGTGTTTATTTGGAAATATGAGCCTTTATGTGCATATGATCATCATTATAATGCTATGATGTTATCTGGTTAGTATAATCTTTATAAGTGTTTAAACCTCGCGCTCGTTATTGATTTTGGCTAAGTTTTTGGGCTGATTTGAGTGTGGCGCGAGAGTGCCACGCGATAGTGACATTGTCACTATCACCGGTCACTCTCGCGGGGGTTGTACCGAGAGTGGGGAGTAGGCTTCGCGATAGTGACACTGTCACTATCGCCGAGCACACTCGCATGGTTTGTACCGCGAGTGTCTGAAAGCCTTTGCGATTGTGACTCGCGATAGTGCACTTGGCACTATCGTCGGGCACTATCGCCGTCGGGGTGCAGTCCCTTAAATGAGCTTTTATCAGATTTCTAATTCATTTTTACCTCTCAACCCTCTCTTCCTTTGGAGATTTTGAAACCCTCTCAACCGATTTTCTTCTCCTAAAAAGCATAACCCTCATAAATACTTCATCTTTTGGTGGTTGGATCTTGCCTACTAGCATTTATTATCATCCAAGAAGATTTCTAGGGTTCTTCAAGTCAACCTTCTCATCTCTAAGTCTCATCTTCATTTTCTAGGGTTTTCATCTTTTCTAGGTTTTGGTTCAAAACCTAGATTGTGAGTTTACTAAACCTTTGTTAAAACTAGATACACATCATAATCTCTTACTTGTTATTATTGTAACATTTCTCAAAATGTTTATCTCTATGTGTTCAAATACTTGATGGTGGTTTTATGAATAATGTGTTGGGAGATTTCTTATGAATATCTTGCCATGATTTACTCTATTTGTCAAATATATGGAATTTACTTTATGTATAAATATTATTGGTATTTTGACATGATTTTGGGTATATGTGACATAGTAGATGATAAATTCTACTTGGAATGCCTTTTTGGCGATATTGTATCTAAACATTGGTTATGTTGGAATTTGGGTCTCTTATTGGACTTATGTGTTAGGATGGTAACATTGTACCCATGGTTGGTATCGAAATGTGTTGGTTGAAATATACCTCAAGACCTCCTATAAATTATGTTGGACGAACCAAGTCAGTAGACACTAGGAGGATGTAGTCTTGGGCGCCACCGTGATGGTATGTGCCTAGACCTCCGCCATTCGGGGAATTTCCTTAGTTGTAGTCCTCGGGTGAGCCGGGCCTTTCGGGTGCCTCTTGTTAGTTGGCATCAAGTTATATCGACTCTTTGGGTGGAACTTGATTGGTGCTATGGGTCTCCCCCATTGACTCCACATTTGTTGAACTTTGGTTAACTGCTGATAAGAATTGTAACTGTTCATGCATGCTTATTATTGTTCAACTCACTAGGCTTTTTGGCCTAACACTTGTTTGGTGTCGATGTGTATCTCAGGTTCTAGCGGCGCCGGTCCTAAAAAGGCATAGTTGCTTGGGTGAGAGCTTGGGGGAAAACTTGCACTTGGATATACTTTTGGTAGAAGAAACTTTTGGGTTTATAGATGACACCCCTTTTGTAATCTCTTTTCTAGTTATAGAAATTAGATTAGTTGGTTGTTATTTATTATCCGTTAAATTACAACTGTAATTAAACAGGTTTGTATATTTCCCCATTTTTGGGAGACTCTTGCTATGGCAATTTATATACCTCATGTCCGTTTTTTTTCGGATTTTGTTATCCCTGTTTTTAGGGTGTTACAAGTTGGTATCAGAGCTTTAGTTTAAGTGAACTAGGTATTGTTTTAGCATATCTAGACTTAAGCTTTAGACTTTATAGTATCACTGTCCACTTGGGGTAGGAATCGTAGGTGGGGAGAGCGTTAGGATTACAGAATTACTTTAATTGAAAGTTGTGATAATGGTGACAAGAATTCTTCTGTATGGTTCGTTCATAATTTCACTTAGCTACTGCTATTATGAATGCATTGTTACGTGAGCATACTTGGTTTACTATTGTTATGATAATTGATGAAAGTATTAGTACGTACAATGAGTTCAACTCGCATAGTCTTTTCTCAATCTATTTCTCGTTCATGTATGGCAACTACCAATGGTAACCACTCGGAGTAGATTACCGAATACGCCAGAAGGTCACGTTGAAGTTGAATCTACGGCCGATCAACCCCATGTAGCCGCAATTGCCGAGAGACCACCAGTGGCAAATGTCTTGGGAGGAGGGCCCGAGCAAATACCCCGAATCAACCTTGCCACGAACGACCCGGTCGTGGAGGAAGTGACCATGGAAACCAGAATTAGGGATAACATGTTGCAGGCCATGAACTCGGCTATGGCCCAATAACAAGAGTTCTTTATGAAGCTCTTGGAGGACCGAGATGCAAGTCATCGACAACCTGAGATTATGGCGGAGAACGTCGTCATGGGGTCGAGTGGACCGGTTGTTGTGACTGTTGAAGAACCAACGGATATTGGGAACAAGGTGAAGACCAAGGGGTGCACCTACAAGGCGTTTTTGGGGTGCAACCTGAAAGAGTTTGCGGGTTCCGATAACCTGGTTGCTTGCATGTATTGGTTCAAAGAGGTGGAGATGACCTTTGAGTCTAGTGAATGTGACATCTCTCAACGGGTCAAGTTCTCTTCCCAACTACTTCGGGGAGAGGCTCTGATTTGGTGGAATCTCACTCGATCCGCCCTTATTCCCGAGGTCTTGGCCAAGCTAACTTGGCCGGTTTTCAAGGAAAAGATCATGGATAAGTACTGTAGCAAAAGGTCGTTGGACAAATTGGAACGGGAGTTCAGGGACTTGAAAAAGGGTACTCTATCCACTTCCGGCTACTCCAAGCTCTTCTTGAAGAAATTGAATTTGGTGGGACATCTGGTCTCCGATGAGAAGTCGAAGATCAAAGCTTACCAGCAAGGATTACCGGCTGAGATGAGGACGGCAGTGAGAAATGCTAGGGGGTCGACATTGCAAAAGGTCATGGAAGAGTCCTTGCTCATTGAGGACGACATGCTTGCGGAGAAGGAAGAGAAGAAGCAGTTTGGGGAGAAGCGAAAGTGGGAAGGGCCATCTGGGCCAGTTCGTCAATCAAGACCGTTTGTAAGCGGGAGAGCGGGTGACCATCGTCGAGAGGATCGGTGGTGCCACAAGTGCAAGACCAAGCAGTCGGGGCCATGTGTTACAAGAACCTACTCGGGTCCGGTAGGATGTGCTAAGTGTGGCAAGAAGGGTCACACAACGAGAGAGTGTCCCATCCGGGGGCCGGTGTGCTTTGAGTGCCAAGATCCGGGGTACATGAGGAAGGATTGCCCGAAATTAGTAGGAGGCAATGGTGGAAATTCTGTGGGTTCGACGGCTAGAGTCGAGCAACCACCAAGGGCGCCAAGTCGAGCTTTCCGGATGACTACCGAGGAAGCAAAGGAGACCGCCGATGTTGTTTCAGGTACGTTCTTAGTAAACTCCTTGCCCGCTCATGTTTTGTTTGATTCAGGTGCTACATGTTCCTTTGTATCGGACGTTTTCTGTAAACAGCTTGTCACTCCTATTAGTGTCCTTCCCGATGCGTTAGTAGTAGAAATAGCAAATGGGGATAAAGTAATCATTCGAGACCGATTTTGTGATTGCACCATAGAGATTGATGGGAATTCTTTTGGAGTTGATTTACTACCTATGGCTATAGGAGGGTTCGATGTAGTTATAGGGATAGATTGGTTAGTGAGGCATAAGGCTAACATCTTTTGCTCCAAAAAGATGATCCAAGTGTCGTTGCCGGAAAATGGTGTGGTCACCATCTACGGGGAGAAAGGAAAGAGAAATAATCCTATCATTTCCTCTCTTAAGGTTCGCAAGTTTTTAGTGAAGGGTTACCCTTCGTACCTGGCTTATGTGGTGGACGCGAAGAAAGAGAAGAAGTCGGTAGGAGATGTGGAAGTTGTGCAAGATTATCCGGACGTCTTTCCGGAAGACTTACCCGGGTTACCGCCGGAGCGTCAAGTGGAGTTCCAAATTGATCTCACTCCGGGAGCGGCTCCGATAACTCGTTCTCCATATCGTTTGGCCCCGACGGAAATAAAAGAGATGATGACGCAACTACAAGAGTTATTGGAGAAGGGTTTCATTTGACCGAGTTCGTCACCTTGGGGAACACCGATTTTATTCATGAAGAATAAGGATGGATCCATGCGGATGTGCATAGATTATCGGGAGTTAAACAAAGTCATAGTGAAGAACAAGTATCCTCTACCTCGCATCGACGATCTTTTTGATCAACTCCAAGGCGCGAGATGCTTCTCAAAGATTGATCTTCGGTCCGGATACCATCAAGTGAGAGTGAAGAAAGAAGATATTCCGAAGACGACTTTCCGAACGCGATACGACCATTATGAGTTTTTGGTGATGCCTTTCGGCTTAACCAACGCTCCGGCCGTATTCATGGACTTGATGAACCGTGTGTGTCGCCCATTCTTGGATAAATCCGTGATCGTCTTCATCGATGATATTTTAATATATTCAAAGGACGAGTCCGAGCATAGGAAACACTTACGGGAAGTGTTAGAAGTTCTAAGAAGGGAGAAATTGTTTGCGAAATTCTCAAAGTGTGAATTCTGGCTCCAAGAGGTGCAATTCTTGGGGCATGTGGTATCAAAGACGGAGTAAAGGTGGACCCGACAAAGATCGAGGCAATAATGAGTTGGGAGCCTCCAACAAGTCCGACAGAGATTCGAAGTTTCTTGGGTTTGGCGGGTTACTACTGGCGTTTCATTCAAGACTTTTTCAAGATAGCTACACCGCTCACTTCACTTACAAGGAAGAACGTCAAGTTTTTTTGGACCGATGCACAAGAGCAAGCCTTTCAAACGCTCAAGAGGAAGTTGTGTGAAGCTCCGATTTTATCCTTACCCGAAGGATTGGAAGACTTTGTAGTGTATAGTGACACTTCTAAGATGGGGCTTGGTTGTGTGCTAATGCAACGGGGGAAGGTAATAGCCTATGCGTCGCGACAACTAAAATATCATGAGAAGAATTATCCAACTCATGACTTGGAATTGGCGGTAGTAGTCTTCGCGTTGAAGTTGTGGCGGCATTGCTTGTATGGGACAAAGTGTACCCTCTTCACGGATCACAAGAGTCTCAAATACATCTTCGATCAAAAGGAAATCAACATGCGGCAAAAAATATGGCTTGAGCTTTTGAAGGATTATGATTGTGATCTACTCTATCATCCCGGGAAGGCCAACGTGGTGGCGGATGCTTTGAGTCGAAGGAGCCATGAGGGTGGTGTCAAGATGTCCCTTACCAGAGTCGATGTCATATCAAGTTTGTTGGAGAGTATAAGGTCGAGTCAAGTGGAAGCACTCAAAGAGGAGAACCTAAAAGTCGAAGTCATGTTTAAGCAAAAGGAACTCTTGACGGAGGACGACCGTGGACTCAAGCTCTTTCAAGGACGGATTTGGGTGCCGAAGTTGGGAGGAAATCGGGAGTTTATTCTCGAAGAAGCGCACAAGTCAAAGTATTCCATACATCCCGGTAGCACCAAAATGTATCGGGACTTGAAGTTGAATTATTGGTGGTCGGTGATGAAATTGGACGTGGCCATTTACGTGGAGAGGTTTGTCATGTGCCTCCAAGTCAAGGCGGAACATCAAAGACCGTATGGAAGTTTACAACCGTTGTCCATTCCCGAGTGGAAATGGGACAACATCACCCTGGATTTCGTGACGAAACTACCGAGGACCTTGCGCGGTCACAACACCATTTAGGTAATTGTGGATCGGCTAACCAAGAGTGCGCATTTTCTGGCAATGCGGGAGACTTTGCCAATGGAGAAATGGGCCAAACTTTATATTGATGAGGTGGTGTCGAGGCACGGAGTTCCACAATCTATCGTATCGGATCAGGATAGTCGTTTCACATCGAATTTTTGGGCGAGCTTACAGAAAGAGTTGGGCACTAGACTGAATTTGAGCACGACGTATCATCCTCAAACGGACGGTCAAAGCGAGAGGACAATCCAGATGCTAGAGGATATGTTGAGGTCGTGTGTAATAGATTTCGGGGGAAGTTGGAATTCACATCTACCTTTGGTAGAGTTCGCGTACAACAACAGTTACCATTCTAGTATCGGAATGGCACCGTTCGAGGCATTGTATGGACGGAAGTGCAGAACTCTGGTTTGTTGGCTAGAAGCGGGGGAGAAGCAATTCGTCGGACCGGAAATAGTTCAAGAGACGGCGGACAAGGTGAAAGAAATTCGGGAGAGGCTAAAGGCGGCACAATACCGACAGAAAAGTTATGCGGATAAGAAAAGAAGACCGGTCGAGTTTCAAGTGGGTGACCATGTCATGTTGAAAGTATCTCCATGGAAGGGGATTATCCGGTTTGGGAAGCGTGGGAAACTTAGTCCTCGTTTCCTTGGACCCTTCGTCATTTTGGAGAGAGTTGGGTTACAAGCCTACCGGTTGGATTTACCACCGAAAATGGATGGAATACATCCTACGTTCCACGTGTGTTACCTTCGGAAGTGTCTAGCCAAGGAGGAATGTGTGATCCCTTTGTCGGAAATTCGGGTGGATAATGGGAATCGTTGTGTGGAAGAACCGGAGGCGATTTTAGAATCGAAAGTAAAGAAGTTGAGGCATAAGGACGTGGTTATGGTTAAAGTCCAATGGAAGCACCATCAGGGTGCTAACATTACTTGGGAGTCCGAAGATGATATGAAGAAGTGATACCCTCACTTGTTTATTTCAGAATGAGATTTCGGGGACGAAATCCCAATTAGGTGGGGAGGATTGTAACACCCGGAAATTCATAAGGTAAGTATTTGTTCTCTTAATACGCTAATTGTGTTTATTTGGAAATATGAGCCTTTATGTGCATATGATCATCATTATAATGCTATGATGTTATCTGGTTAGTATAATCTTTATAAGTGTTTAAACCTCGCGCTCGTTATCGATTTTGGCTAAGTTTTTGGGTTGATCTGAGTGTGGCGCGAGAGTGCCACGCGATAGTGACATTGTCACTATCACCGGTCACTCTCGTGGGGGTTGTACCGAGAGTGGGGAGTAGGCTTCGCGATAGTGACACTGTCACTATCGCCGGGCACACTCGCGTGGTTTGTACCGCGAGTGCCTGAAAGCCTTCGCTATTGTGACTCGCGATAGTTCCCTTGGCACTATCGTCGTCGGGGTGCAGTCCCTTAAATGAGCTTTTATCAGATTTCTAATTCATTTTTACCTCTCAACCCTCTCTTCCTTTGGCGATTTTGAAACCCTCTCAACCGTTTTTCTTCTCCTAAAAACCCTAACCCTCATAAATACTTCATCTTTTGGTGGTTGGATCTTGCCTACTAGCATTTATTATCATCCAAGAAGATTTCTAGGGTTCTTCAAGTCAACCTTCTCATCTCTAAGTCTCATCTTCATTTTCTAGGGTTTTCATCTTTTCTATGTTTTGGTTCAAAACCTAGATTGTGAGTTTACTAAACCTTTGTTAAAACTAGATACACATCATAATCTCTTACTTGTTATTATTGTAACATTTCTCAAAATGTTTATCTCTATGTGTTCAAATACTTGATGGTGGTTTTATGAATAATGTGTTGGGAGATTTGTTATGAATATCTTGCCATGATTTACTCTATTTGTCAAATATATGGAATTTACTTTATGTATAAATATTATTGGTATTTTGACATGATTTTGGGTATATGTGACATAGTAGATGATAAATTCTACTTGGAATGCCTTTTTGGCGATATTGTATCTAAACATTGGTTATGTTGGAATTTGGGTCTCTTATTGGACTTATGTGTTAGGATGGTAACATTGTACCCATGGTTGGTATCGAAATGTGTTGGTTGAAATATACCTCAAGACCTCCTATAAATTATGTTGGACGAACCAAGTCAGTAGACACTAGGAGGATGTAGTCTTGGGCGCCACCGTGATGGTATGTGCCTAGACCTCCGCCATTCGGGGAATTTCCTTAGTTGTAGTCCTCGGGTGAGCCGGGCCTTTCGGGTGCCTCTTGTTAGTTGGCATCAAGTTATATCGACTCTTTGGGTGGAACTTGATTGGTGCTATGGGTCTCCCCCATTGACTCCACATTTGTTGAACTTTGGTTAACTGCTGATAAGAATTGTAACTGTTCATGCATGCTTATTATTGTTCAACTCACTAGGCTTTTTGGCCTAACACTTGTTTGGTGTCGATGTGTATCTCAGGTTCTAGCGGCGCCGGTCCTAAAAAGGCATAGTTGCTTGGGTGAGAGCTTGGGGGAAAACTTGCACTGGGATATACTTTTGGTAGAAGAAACTTTTGGGTTTATAGATGACACCCCTTTTGTAATCTCTTTTCTAGTTATAGAAATTAGATTAGTTGGTTGTTATTTATTATCCGTTAAATTACAACTGTAATTAAACAGGTTTGTATATTTCCCCATTTTTGGGAGACTCTTGCTATGGCAATTTATATACCTCATGTCCGTTTTTTTTCGGATTTTGTTATCCCTGTTTTTAGGGTGTTACAAGTTGGTATCAGAGCTTTAGTTTAAGTGAACTAGGTATTGTTTTAGCATATCTAGACTTAAGCTTTAGACTTTATAGTATCACTGTCCACTTGGGGTAGGAATCGTAGGTGGGGAGAGCGTTAGGATTACAGAATTACTTTAATTGAAAGTTGTGATAATGGTGACAAGAATTCTTCTGTATGGTTCGTTCATAATTTCACTTAGCTACTGCTATTATGAATGCATTGTTACGTGAGCATACTTGGTTTACTATTGTTATGATAATTGATGAAAGTATTAGTACGTACAATGAGTTCAACTCGCATAGTCTTTTCTCAATCTAGACTTAAGCTTTACCCAACTCCACTTGAGGTAGACTTAAGCTTTACCCAACTCATGTGCTCGTGGTTTTACTTTAGGATCAGAATCTGAAGAAGATGTTAGTCCACCAGATATATCTACTTTTGATGCAGTTAGTTCAGTTCAGGAAGAAGTTCAGAATGATGGTGGAGGTCAAGGCGATACAATTCCAGTATCAGTACCTGCGAGTCAGAGCTAGAGAACTATCCGTCCTCCTAATAGGTATGGTGATTGGGATTTTGCAAATATGAGTTTTACTGACCAGCTTGAGTATGTTTTGCATGTTGTACAGGATGAGCCGTTTGACTATTCGGAGGCCCTAGCTTCGAGCCACTGTGATAAGTGGTTAGGAGCTATGCATGAGGAAATGGAAGCTCTATCTAAAAATAACACTTGGGAACTTTGTCCATTACCGAAAGGCAGCTGTGCAATTGACTGCAAATGGGTCTATAAAGTCAAAGACGATAAGTGTTATAAAGCTCGCCTGGTTGCGAAAGGCTTTGTACAGCGGAAGGGTATCGAGTATGACAATATCTTCGCGCTTGTGGTTCAACACACATCTATCCGGGTCCTTCTAGCCCTTGTGGCAATTCTCGATCTGGAGCTCGAACAATTAGATGTGAAAACAACTTTTCTGGACGGAGATCTTGAAGAAACCATCTACATGAAGCAACTAGAAGGTTTCATCTCCGACAACAAACCTGATTGGGTCTGTAAATTGAAAAAGTCCCTGTATGGACTTAAACAATCGCCTCGACAGTGGTACAAGAAGTTTGATTTATTTATGCTCTCATTGGGTTTTGAGCGTAGTGAGAAAGACGATTGTGTCTATCATAGATCAAGCGGTGGCATTTCTATTTATCTATTTCTGTATGTTGATGACATGTTGATAGCTTGCAGGGATCATTCTGAAATCAACCGTTTGAAAGATAGGTTGAAATCATAATTTGAAATGGAAGATCTCGGTGAAGCTCGTGTTATTCTCGACATGGAAATTGTTTGGGATAGAAATTCTCGTACTCTCAGGTTAACACAGAAGGGCTATATTCAGAAGATTTTGAAGCGGTTTAATCTTGATGGAGCAAAGTCGGTGTCTACGCCACTTCCAAGACACATCAAAATTACAAGAGACGATTGTCCGGTAGACGATATTGGAAAGGCTGAGATGGCAAAGATTCCGTATGCCAGTGCAGTCGGGAGTCTCATGTATGCTATGGTATGCACTCGTCCCGATCTTGCACATTTCGTTGGAGTGATTAGTCGGTTTTTATCGAACCCGGGTAAGTCACATTGGAATGCAGTGAAAACTGTATTTCGTTACTTGAAAGGTATGGAAACTCACGACCTCATTTATGGTATGCAAAACAACTGTTATAATCTTGGTTACTACGATTCAGATTACGCAGGTGATCGTGTTAGTTGGAAATCCACCTCTGGTTATGTTTCTACATTAGGTGGAACAACTGTGAGTTGGAGATCTCGATTACAGTCTGTTGTTGCATTATCTACTACTGAAGCTGAACTTATTGCAGCGGTCGAGTCTGCTAAAGAAGCAGTTTGTTTACAAGAACTCTTAATTGGTTTGGGTCTGAAGCAGACTACTATCCGTATTAATTGTGATAGCCAGAGTGCTATTCACTTGGCAACAAATTTGGCGTTCAGCTCTCGAACGAAGCACATTAATGTGCGTGATGCATTTCTGGTAGCTTTGCACGACGCAAAAGTTGTGTATTTGAAGAAAATCTTATCAGAAGATAATGTTGTCAATATGTTCACGAAGTCATTACCGCCAGCCGCGTTCGAGCATTGCTCGAATTTGATCCAGCTCATATTGTGTTAGTGTCGTTTGGCACCTTGTGGGAGAGATGAGAATATTGCTACAGATGACATAGCGACATCTTTGGGGAGTTATTACTTGGTACGTGTTTTAGGTTGCTTAACTCGTTCGTTTTTTGAGATTTCTCACTTGAGGATTTTTGCTTTTGATTTTGACGGGTGATGGCCGAGCCGAAGCTCGTCACGATCAAAATGCATTCTGTTACCCCGTCTCAATCTTTATCAGCTATTTGTCTGTATTCGGGGGATTGGTTCGTGCTTTGGTTTCGTCAAGTGATTTGCACATCATGGTGGAGTGTTGAAAAACTTAAATCAGATAAGTTTTATTGGTGTTGTGCAACTCACCAAGCACAATGTATAAGTGTTTAAAGCATAGATATGTGGATTAATATGAACCACACATTTTGGAAGACTTGTTCGCATTGGAAAAGGGAAGTTGCATGGGAAATATGGACTACCTGACATTGCTTCTTTTCTTTTTCCAACCTAAGCTCCTAATCTATTTTGAGAAGTCAACCCCTAACCCCATTTTGTCTTTATTTGTTTCACATGCATATAAATATGCATGTATTCATAAGTAAATAATCATCCCAAAAACACCACCTTTTGAAGAAGACTTTCATTTGTCTTATATTCTTCTCTTGCCTAGAATTATATATATATATATATATATATATATATATATATATATATATAAGTGAGAAGGATTTGGGTAACTGATTTGTTGATCTAAGGATCTCGTAAACAAGTTGTAATTTCTCCCGGTTGGTAATATAAAGATCTATCTCTCCCTGTGGATGTACACTATCACACTGATAGTGGAACCACGTTAAATATTGTTGTCTCGATTTATTTGTTGTTTCGTTAAATTTAATCGTATATTCGATAACTGCTATATTTACGTTTGTGGATCGGTATGAATCAATAGACCAAAATATACAATATTTAGATCTCGTTATTTCGCATTTGTTGTAACGGGTCAGTTGCACGTGATTTATTGTTATCACTTTTGGGACCGTAAATCACTTGAAATACGATTTTGTAACTGCCACCGACCCTTACATAAAATTGGTTTTAAATCTGTTGGAGGTGATTCTTGATGTTTTGAAAAGGTAAAAGGGTTGTCTAAATATTTTGTTTAGATATTTTTCTTTGATTTGGTGATTACACATGATTTATCTAGGTAGCAAAAAGATTGCACAAGTTGGATAAAAACTAGGTTTAACATAACCTAGCAAGGTGAGTTCAAGTTGATTTGTGAAAACTATGTAATGCCAAAAATATCCATTTTAAAATGTTTATGTGTTTTACTTGATAATTATGAAATGTTGGAATATTTGATTAGTTTTACTTATTTGGGATATTTAGTTTTATAAATCTTGTGAAACACCCACATTTGAGATTTTTGGGCATTTTGATAAATAAATCAAAAGTATAAGTATTTTAATGATCTATCTTATGAATGGAGATTTTGGTATAAACATGGTTTTAAAAAGTGTGGGGAACGTACGTTCTGAGCCCGACCTCAATGCGAGGCGTCCAGAAAATGTCTATGAGGCGGTGCCTCTTAAGGGCTGATTGAATCGTGCGCCTCTTTTGCTTGAGACGTGGGCAAAGGCTGTAACTCGGTGACGTTGGAGATGCGTTTGATTGGTGGACTGCCCTTTTTTTATTAATAAAAGGGTAAAATCCTAAATGTTAGTAAAAAAACTACAACCCCTCTTCTTTTACCGTATCCCCTATGAGTAACACCACAAGGCTCGACACATTGAGGACTACCTCCAAGGCATTACCCTAAATGGCGGAGGTCCTAGTGCATACCTCTAAGGTGGCACCAAAAGACTAAATCCTCCTAGTGCCTACTTAAAGGGTTCATCCAAAGTCGTTACCAAGTTATCCTGTACATTTACTCCAAGCAATATGTACCCATACCAATAAAGATCACCAGTGGTCTAACCACTTTGTTCAAAATAAAGGAGATTTACAATTTACTCCAAGACCTCTTACTAGATCAAAAATGCATAAAGCTCCAAACAAGTTACCATTAATAGAGTGTTGTTACACTACATGAATACGAGGTGTTATATGATTAAACAAGTAGAGTTCATAATGTAAGACTATCACATATGAACCATATTCTTCCATCTAGCTCAAGATACCCAAAATAATAATGATTTCATGAAATAGCAAGATAACAATGAGGTTCCATAAATATTCATAAAATACTTCAAGATAACAATTGAGGTTCCAATGGTTTAGACATTAAATTGGGTTTCACTCCCTGTGACGTCTCATTCCTCAAGCCCTTAATCTCTCCCTCTTAATATTTTAGGATTTATGTGGCTTTTATTTAAGGATTATGTGGTTTACAAAACACTTATCTAGTAAACGTTTATAGGCAAGAGCACTATCCTTACTTACCTTATTAGGTAACATTTTCACCATCAAAATAGATTTTTGGTAAAACATTATTTATTCGATAAGTGCTTACCGGGTAAGATTCTAGGTCCTTGCTATGTCTCTTAACGGGTAAGTTTCTACGTCCTTGCCATGCGAAAGCTAAGTGACACCCGGTAAGCACTTACCCGATAAGCTTTTGGTAAACGGCCCCTTGATAATAGAATAAATAGATTATATAGAGGAAGGATCATGCGAGAAGTTAAACATTTTGCGAGAAGGCGAGAAGTGTGATATCATATATGATTACACGACATGTGGGTGTGTTTAATCATATATGATTAAACGTCTATGTTTTGCCAATATAACATGTGTTTAATCATATATGATTAAGCTTGTGTATCTTATATGATTAAAAACTTCCCGGCTTCTCGCAAAATATTTAGCTTCTCGTTTGAACCTACCCCTATACACCTATGTCAATATATTATGCAGATAAAGAACAAACATATTATGCGGATAAAATCATAAAGAACAAATCTTGTGATAAGCTAATTTAGTAGAAGAAACTTTAGTCTTCTAAACATAAATGTGACTTAACAAAGCTTTTATGCCTAAATTGTGATAAATGCCTAAAAAGAATTGTAATTCAACAAATAACAAACAAATTGAGATTCAATAAAGCATTATGCCCACATTGTGATAAATTGCTAAAAATTCACCATATATATTCACTACTAGAAAAATGCTTATCACCGACCAACATTTTCGACGGATAGTATCCGTCGGTAATTACCGACGGAACACCGACGGAAATGTAATTTTTGCGATGGATAGAAGATCCGTCGGTAAATATATATATTTCCGACGGATATTAAATTATTTTATTATATTTTTTTTAATTTTTAAATCCGTCGGAAATCCGTCGGTAAATTATATAATTTAATAAATATTAATTTTTTTCTGACTTCCGTCGGTAATTACCGACGGCGTTTAGAAATCCGTCGGTAAATTTAATAATTTAATAATTTTTTTTTCTGATGTCCATTGGTAAAACGTGTGTATATATTAAATTATTGTATGTATGTATGTGATCATGTATGTATATATGTATGTATGTGATCATGTATGTATATATGTTTGTATGTATGTATGTATGTATGTATGTATGTATGTATATATGTATATATGTATGTATGTGATCATGTATGTATGTACATGTATGTATGTGATCATGTATGTATGTACATCATGTATAGTACGTATGTGATGATGTATGTAATATATATGTATGTATGTAATATATATGTATGTATGTACATGTATGTATGTGATCATGTATGTATGTATGTATGTATATATGTATGTATGTATGTATGTGTGTACGTATGTATGTGTGTACGTATGTATATGTGATCATGTATGTATCTACATGTACGTATGTGATCATGTATGTAATATGTATGTATGTACACATGTACGTATGTGATCATGAATGTATATATATACATCATGTATAATATGTATGTGATCATGTATGTAATATGTATGTATGTACATGTACATATGTGATCATGTATGTATGTACATCATGTATAGTATGTATGTGATCATGTATGTATGTACACATGTATGTATGTGATCATGAATGTATGTACAACATGTATAGTATGTATGTGATAATGTATGTAATATGTATGTATGTACATGTACATATGTGATCATGTATGTATGTACATCATGTATAGTACGTATGTGATCATGTATGTAATATGTATGTATGTACATGTACGTATGTGATCATGTATGTAATATGTATGTATGTACACATGTACGTATGTGATCATGAATGTATGTACATCATGTATAGTATGTATGTGATCATCATGTATGTAATATGTATGTATGTACATGTACGTATGTGATCATGTATGTATATATCACATATACGTCTATATCATGCATGTCTATGTATGTGTGTATGTATGTCTATAGATGTATTGTACACTTATGTATTGCGTGTATGTATATGTGTATGTATGTCTGTAGATGTATTGTATACATATGTATGTATGCATGTCTAGTTACTTTAGGTGTATATATATGTATGTATGTATGTGTGCGTGTGTGTATAACACATTTGGTCCCTGATCTAACTGGAATTAACGGGAAAAGATAACGGTCGTTAAATGTTTCCGTTAAGTCCACTTACTTCAAGGGTATATTAGTCAATTTAAATATAATTTGATAAATTAATTAATAATTTTAAATATAATTTGATAAATTAATTAATAATTTATTTAATAAATTTGATAAATTAAATAAAATTTATTAATTTAAAAGTAATTTATTTAATAAAAAATAAAAATAAAATCCGTCGGAAATCCGTTGGTAATCACCGACGGATAAATTCCGTCGGTAATTACCGACGGAATATTCGTCGGAAATTCGTCGGTGAATTTCCGAAATTTCTAAAAAAATAAGCGGGCTTAAAGCCCTAATTATCGATCTCCCTCTCAATCTCAGTCTCTGTCTCTCCATATCGATCTCAGTCTCTGTCTCTCTCAATCTCTCAGCCTATCTCTCTCAATCGCTCTCAATCTCAATCTCTCGATCTACCTCTCTCCCTCTCAATATCTCAATCTACCTCTCTCCATCTCAATCTCTCGATCTCTCCATCTCACCCTCTCCACCGGCGAACAACCGACCACCGACGACCACCACCTCCACAACCCTTGTCTCCAGCGATCCACCTCCACAGATTCGATTTAGGTTTGAGTTCTAATCTACTATATGTTTTTAACTTCTTGATAAGCACTTCTATGTTAGGTTTTGATAGTGATTTTATGTATATTATACCAATTTTGGGTATGTAGTTTTAGTTTTAGTTGATTTTATGCTATTGTACCAATTTTGGGTATGTAGTGTTAAATTTGAATATGTGTGTGTTTATGAATTAGTTTATTTACTGTTTGAATATGTGTGTGTTTATGAATTAGTTTTAGTTGATTTTATGCTATTGAATATGTGTTTATGAATTAGTTAAATTTGAATATGTATGTTTAGTTGATTTTATGCTATTGGATTAGTTTATTGTTTTGGATTAGTTTACCTTTTTGGGTATGTACTGTTTGTGTTTATGAATATGCCATTACTAAAATAAATCTAGGGTGTAATGGTATGTAATATGATATTTTGGTATGATTTGGTTTAGAGTTTACCCAAAAAGCTTGATGATTTGGTATGATTTAGGATTTGATTATACTTGATTTTATTTATTTATTTTAGTTGGGTTGCCAATTGTTGGGCAAACATTAGGTTGATATACGGAAATATTCATTTTATAGCCGTTATGCCGCCGAAATTTTAAAAAACGTGTAGTGTTCAATAGACTTCTAACTTCGTTGACACCTACAGTTTGACTTTTAAATAGTCAAAACACCTTTCTTTGATTGTAACCTACGATTTTGACTTTCCAATAGTCAAACCATTACACTTAGAGTTTTAGAGTCATCGAAAACTCCTCTACACCTATGGTCTGACTTTCAAGAAGGCAAACCATTACATGTAGTGTTCAATAGACTTCTAACTTGGTTGACACCTATGGTTTGACTTTTCAATAGTCAAACCATTACACGTAAGGTTTTAAAGTCATCCAAAACACCTTTATTTGATTGTAACCTACGGTTTTGACTTTCCAATAGTCAAACCATTACATTTAGAGTTTTAGAGTCATCAAAAACTCCTCTACACCTATGGTCCGACTTTCAAGAAGGCAAACCATTACATGTAGTGTTCAATAGACTTCTAACTGGGTTGACACCTACAGTTTGACTTTTCAATAGTCAAACCATTACACGTAGGGTTTTAAAGTCATCTAAAGCTCATCTAAACCTACAATGTGACTTTTCAATAGTCAAACCATTACACCACCTCTATCTTGATTATGTCGATTAACTACTTCTTTCTTTGTTGTAGTGGTTGAATATGTCGACAGATAGATGATGGATGTATAGAAAGAACGACAGTCGGGGGTTTCTTAGCGTCGACTATATTGTTGCAATGGACAGTTTTTTGGACTATGCCTATGCCAATGAAAGGACTGTTGAAAGGAAACCTACACGTGATGGGATAATGCTTCGTATTAGATGCCTTTGTAAGAAGTGTCAAAACTTACGCTATAAAGAAAGGACTGAAGTGAGGCTGCATTTGATGAAGCACGGTTTCATGCCTGATTATACCACATGGTGAAACTTATTACCATAATGAAGGGCATCAAGACATGGGTCAATCTTCTACTCCAGTAGTAGATCATGATGAAGGTTATGTTGAAATGGTGAACGATCACATGATACATGATGGCATGACATGGGAAGAAGAAACCCCTAATCCTTCTGCCCAAGGATTTTTTGACATGTTACAAGCTGCTGACGAGCCACTATGGGACGGGTGTCCAAATTACTCGAAATTAGGAGCTGTGACGAGATTGTTGAATTGGAAGGCAGAATGTAATGTACCCGAGATGACTTATAACCGCAATGTTTCTATAATTAAAGAGATGTTACCCGAGGGTGATAAACTACCCGGTAACTTCTATGAGACGAAAAAGAGTTTGAAAAAGCTTGCTCTGCCAAAACAAAAGATCGACGCTTGCAAAAACCATTGCATGTTATTTTATAAGGATGATTCTAAGTTGACCCATTGCCGAGTGTGCAATGAATATCGTTTCAAGACAAGTGGTCGAAGCAAGGTCCCTAACTTGGTGATGACGTACTTGCCGATTGTTCCTAGACTTCAAAGATTGTATATGTCAAAGAAGACGTCTAAAGAGATGACTTGGCACAAGCATCATCAGACAGAACCGGGTGTGATGGTACATCCAAGTGATGGTGTGGCTTGGAAGCATTTCGACATGGTACATCCTGACTTCGCTTCTGAGGTCCGGAATGTGCGTCTTGGCTTATGCACCGACAGTTTCAACCCGAATAATTCAAATTCGAATCCGTATTCACTTTGGCCAGTGTTTCTTACCATCTACAATTTACCTCCTTGGTTGAGTTTGAAAGATTCATATGTGAAACTTGCATTGGTCATTCCAGGTAGAAAGAGCCCCGGTCAGAATTTGGATGTCTTTCTTAGGCCGCTAATAGATGATCTCAAGATGTTGTATACAATGGGCGCTCTTATGTATGATGCTTTTCGTAAGAATAATTTTGAGATGAGGGCTATACTTCTATGGACCGTCAGCGACTTCCCTGCCTACGGAATGTTGTCGGGTTGGAGCATGCACGGCAAGCTAGCCTGCACGTACTGCGTGGGTACAGTCGATTCGTTTCAGTTAAGAAATGGAGGTAAATCTTGTTGGTTTGACTGTCATCGGAGATGGTTACCTAGTGCACACCCCTTCCGACGTGATCGAACAGGGTTTCTGGACGGATCTAGGGTGTTAGCCGGTCCACCACCCGAGTTAACCGGTGAAGAAATATGGGAACAGGTCCGTCATCTTCCAACTGTTTATGATGGCTCCCCGTTTCGACCGACCAATAGAAAAATTACGGGTTTCGGAATCACTCATAATTGGGTGAAGAGAAGCATCTTTTAGGAGCTGCCATATTGGAAGACGTTGTTAATCCGACACAACCTGGATGTCATGCACATTGAGAAGAACGTCTTTGAGAATCTCTTTAACATTGTCATGGACACATCAAAAATGAAAGACAATATAAAATCAAGGAGGGATGTAGAGATTTATTGCAACCGACCGTAGTCGCACATTGCCACGTCAGGCAATAAAGTAGTGAAGCCGAAGTTGTCGTACACTTTGACGAAACAACAAGTAAAACAAGTATGTGAATGGTTGAAGAGACTGAAGTTTCCGGACGGGTATGCTTCGAATATTGGGGGCTGTGTAAACATGGCAGATTACAACTTTTATAGCTTCAAGAGTCATGATTGTCATGTGTTTATGCAACGATTGCTTCCTGTTGCGTTACGAGGGATGATACCGACTCCCTTATGGGATGCGATAACGGAGTTATGCACATTCTTTTGTGTAATCTGCTCAAGGGTGTTACACTTAGAAGACTTGATTCCATTACAAACAAGTATCGTTCAAACAATTTGTAAGTTGGAAAAAGTATTCCCGCCCAGATTCTTTGATTCTATGGAACACTTAGTGATACATTTGACACGAGAAGCCATAAATGGTGGGCCGGTCCAATATAGGTGGATGTATCTTTATGAGAGGTAAATGAACTTTGCCATTCAAATACTTTTCATTCAAATACTTACCCATTTATTTTCTAACACTTATTTCAATCGTTGTTTAGGAAACTTGGGTCGTTGAAGAGGACTGTTAGAAATAAAGCAAGGGTGGAGGGGTTTATCGTTGAGTCTTATCTAGTAAATGAACTCTCCACCTATTGCTCCCTGTATTTTGATCCACAGATAGAAACTTGACATAATCGCGAGTCAAAAAACTTTGCCCCAGATATTCCTAGTTCTTCAGGAATAGACGATCGCTTGAGCATATTCAAGGTTCCATCTCGTAGATTATTCGAGAAGGGGGGGGGGAAGACCATCTTGACTCAAGCCGAGATTCACAAGATCCACACATATGTGTTGTTAAATTGTGAAGAAGTTCGACCTTTTCAATGGACCTTCGATGAGTGGATACGACAAAGAGAACCTCATCTTGATGCAGTTGCATGGGATAAAGCTCGGGACGAAAGGTTTTCTACTTGGTTCGAACAACACGTGTGTACAAACATATGAAATTTACGTATGTAATGTTACACATATGTAATTTATTTCTTATTTGTGGTTTTATAGGTCATGCTCGGATCAGGCGATTTCTCCGACCATTTGAAATCCCTAGCACGTGGACCAGACCGATATGCTTGGTCGCATAAGGGATATTTTGTCAATGGTTACAAGTTTCATATGGTAACACATGCTGCTGGGCGTGTCACACATAATAGTGGCGTATGTGTGAGAGGATCTTGTTATGACGACTCCGAGTTTGACTATTACGGATTGTTGGACGACGTGTTAGAGGTGGAGTATTACGGTGTGGGCTATTGTGTTGTAGTTTTGTTCAAGTGTACATGGTTTGATAGTCCAGACGGAGTTAGAGTCGACCCTAAACATGGGTTGGTTGATATCAAATACAAGTCTAGACTCAGAGGTGAGGACTATTACATCCTAGCATTACAAGCGGAACAAGTGTATTACACACCCTATCCTTTAGGAAGTAAGGATTTAAAGGACTGGTGGGCAGTTGTGAAGACCAAAGCCTGTGGAATATATGAAGTTGCAGAAAGGGCTATCGATGTGTTGGATGATGATAACGTGGATGGAGAATCGTTCTTTCAAATCAACGAACGGGTAACTCATAATACAAACAATTGGGTAAATGAGGACCTCGATTCCGTCCCTCTTGTCACTGGGGAGCTCAACGTAGTCGCCACAAATGACGAAGCTAGCGAGGAAGATGCATCAGATCATGAAGCTAGCGACGAGGAAGAAGAATTTGAAGACGTGGATGATGATGAAGATAACGAAGACGAACTTATGTTATCTGATCACTCGTCTGATAACTAGTGTGCCTTTCTTATGTAGACATTTTGTGTTAACCATTCTCTATGATTTATGTACACTTATATCATTTATGTAAACATTTTCGTGTTAAACATTCTCTATGATTTATGGACACTTATATCATTTTGTGTTAACCATTCTCTATGATCTAGATGTTGGGACACCCTTCTAGGGGTAGTAGGGGTAATAGGGGTAGGGGCAGTAGCAGCTCCGTCGGGCGTGCTGACCCCCACGCCAATGAGTTCACCGATGACGGACTAGATCAGATCCAGTTTGATGACGGACTAGCAGCGGGCTCGAGGGTTAGAGGCCCGAATGTGGCATCACAGATGCCCCTGCCGAGTCAGCGATCGCCACTTTTGTTGTCTGAAGCGGGCGGGTAAGTAGATGTGATATATTATTTATTCTAGTACATAATAAACCGATCCTAATGGTTTTTATGTTGTATATTTTGCAATTGTGAAGGTTTAGTGACAAGTCAGCAGTCCGGAGGGCCATTATCATCTTTAAGTCCATCTTCGATGGTCCATGGGCTCATTTTAGGGATGTCCCTGATGAACACTATCCACGGATGCTGGATCGATTACGGGTAGGTATTTTACTCAATTTAACTAATTGAGTGGATTTATTTTTACTTAATCCAAACAATGTGTTTGCAGTTATATTATAGTTGGCCTCCTAAGATGGACGCCGACGTAGTAGCTGCATTCCGGCGTATCCTAAATAATAGGTACCCGAACATGATGAGAGATGCCTGTCGATTCGCCCAGGGCAGGGCTTTAGCCATTGATGGTGTCCAGTTCGACCGACGTGACTACACGATTCTTGCTGCACACCCTCTAGAGTGGATCCGGAGTGAGTTTTGGGTCCAGATGATTGAGCAGGTTTGTTTTGTTTTGAATACTTGTATCTGGTTGTACTGGGATTTATATTGATTTATGTCTTCTTTTTAACAGGCATGGAACACCGACGGATTTCGGCGTGTATCTACGGCCAATACGGCCAATCGGGCCACCGAGTATGAGGGGATGACATCCAGACACTGTACTGGATCTATTAGTACTGTTATGCATCGGGACCGCATGGTAATTTATCATACACTAAGCTAAATGTATATAATTGATGAATATATGTACTATATACATGATTTTATTACCTACTAACAATTTAAGTTGTGTATTGTAGAGAGATGCATGGGGCCGTGAGCCTACCAGCGACGAGGTTTGAGAGGCTACACACTGCACCAACAGGAAGCTTGTTCCGGGTGCGACTGGTCCGTCCACGGATCCTCCGATCTACGTTTACCCAAAGGCGGCTCATACGGCGGTAAGTTCAATTATGCATGGCTAGATATTTGTTTGTTTTATAAGATAGATAGAAATTATAGCAAACTTAGTTTGGGCTGCCATTGTTGGGTAGACGATAGGATTGTTTTGATAAAAGTAGGTCATGGATATATGTTCAAATCACAGTTGAAATGTTGCCGAATTTTCTATAGGTTAGTTGACTTGACAATGTCTAATTTGGTAAACTGTAGGATGCCTACCATCGGATTAGGGAGGAGGAGTACCCAGACTTACCTCCCGGTACTATACCTCCCAATGACGCCGAGTTGTGGGAGCGTAGTGTCGGAGGACGGCGTAAGGGCCGTATTTTTGGATGGGGGCCAGTCAGGATCCCTATTATGCTATGACCGATGATTCAGGTGCTAGTTCGAGCGGGAGCACGCGCGACCGTCGCGATGAGGAGGTATGCTTGTCAAATGCTGTTTAACATTGTTAATCATATGTTTGTTAAATGTTGTCTGACATTGTTCTATATGTGTTTGTCAAATGTTGAATTTCAGTTGGAGGAGCTGAGGCAGAGGTTAGAGAGAGAGGAATCAGAGAGGATCCAGTTGCAGGAGAAACTACAGAGAGAGGAAGCAGAGAGAATCCGGATGCAGGAGCGAATGGATAGAGATGAAGCAGAAAAGAGACAGATGCAGGAACGAATGGCTCAGTTTGACACGTTCATGATCAAGTTTAACAATCAGCACCCCTTTCCCCCTCCGTAGGATTACGTTTTTGTACTAATAGATATTTTGTACAGTTTAAGACTTAGTAATATTTAAAAGTTGGCAGGCAGGTTAAAAACGGGAAATTTTTAATTTTTAATTATTTAAAAAAAATTAAATTACCAACGGATTATCCGTCGGTAATCCGTCGAAAAATATTTTGTAATTTAATTTTTATTTAATAAAAATCCGTCGGAAATCCGTCGCTAAATCCGTCGGAATTAATTCGTCGGTGAATAGCCGTCGGTAATCCGTCGTTAAAAATAGACCGTCGGTGATCCGTCGGAAATAACCCACGCCGTCGGTGACCGTCAGAGATCCGTCGGAAAAGTAAGTCGTCGGTGATCCGTCGGTAATATCCGTCGATGATCTAAATGCGACCACCTTTATACCGACGGACATTTACCGACGGATCAACGACGAATTTCGCTTTTACCGACGGATCACCGACGGATTCGTCCGTCGGTGATAAGCCTCTGTTTTGTAGTGATTGTATATATAGGGGCCGATTCAAATAAAAATGAGAGGGAGAGAACGCAAAAGTCCGGAAAAAAATCTCTTTAAAAATTCATATGCAAATTGACGTTAGAGATTATTCATATAGGTTTACATATGCAATCTTCAATTGGATTTTTTCAATGACTCAGATATGAACCTTTCCTTAATATTCCCTTCTTACCTTCTGACGATATTTAGCTTTCATCTTTGAACTATTATTATATATATAATTGTTTTTTATGCTCCAGTAGACCCAAATCCTGGCTCTACCGATTATTCATATATATACAAAAGAAGTTGTACCAGTGCATCATTAACATGTAATCTTGAATTTTAATAATGTGTTTTGATTTGCAATACTTAATACATAAAAAATGCTTTCTATGACTTCAATTCAAATGTTTCATCTATACTATATTATAAAGATGACATAAAAAACTCTTAATTACAACTCACTAAGCTTTATGTACTATCATTTAAAGCTATCTACTTAAAGTCTCTTAAAAATAACTACTAAAGCCTAATGTACTACCTGTAAAGCTTTTAACCCTAATTAATATATTTCATCCTTATCCCCCAAAATCCTTATCTCTAATTCCCAAACCCTAAAATTATGAAATTTGAATTCTGATAAACATAATCAAAACGGGATAAACATCTCAATTTAAATATAAAAAATTTAAAATATATAAGATAATTAATGAATTTTAACAAACTACTTAATTTTTTTTATATAAAAAACATTATATTGTTAAGCCTAAATTAAACAAATTTATATATAAAAAACCATTATCACTAAATTAAAAAACAATTAATGAAGCAATATGTACTACTTTTAAATGCTTTTACCCTAATTAATAAATTTCATCTTATCCCCCAAAATCTTTATCTCTAATCCCCAAATCCTAAAATTATGAAATTTGAATTCTGATAAACATAATCAAAACAGGATAAACATCTCAATTTAAATATAAAAAATTTAAAATATATAAGATAATTAATGAATTTTAACAAACTACTTAATTTTTTTATATAAAAAACATTATATTGTTAAGCCTAAATTAAACAAATTTATATATAAAAAAACATTATCACTCAATAAAAACCATCCAAAATCGTACTGTAAATCAATAAAAAACAAAAAATAAAAATAAGCATTAAAATCGTGATGTATCTCGCTGCATTGCGCGAGTACGCTTCTAGTTATATATTATAGATAACTAGAAGTGTACTCGCGGAATGAAGAGCGATACATCTCAATTTTAACGTTTCGTTTTATTTTTTGTCTTTGTCGATACTATAATACGGGTTTTTGTAGTTTTGAGAAAGCGATATTGTTTTTTTAATTATAAATTTGTTTAATTTAATTTATGTTATAATTTTATTCTAGATCTAAAAATGATGTAATTTATTTTGGGTTTGATAATATGTTGTTTTTTTATAAAATTATAATTAAGTATTCTCTTAGAATTTAATGACTATACTAATTATATTTTATTTCTTTATATTTAAAATGAGATATGTATCTTGTATTTGATTATGTCTATTATTTAGTTATGAATTTAAACATTCAGCTTTAAAACGTTGTATTCATATATTATTCCTTGTAATCTTGAAGTTTAAGTAATATGTATTAATAAACAATACGTGATGCATAAAAAATTATTTTTTATTTTTTTCTCAAATGTTTTATAATATATAGATATAGATAATATTAACCTTCCTTCATTATATTGTTGAAAAACTTAAATCTGATAAGTTTTTTTGGTGCTATGCAACTCACCATGCACTTGGTACAAGTGTTTTGATGCATGAACTTATGGATTTTTTAGAATCACATATTTTAAGTGGACCTTTTATTTTGTCTTATTAGAAGACAAAATACTTGATGGAGAATGAAAAGAAATCTTCTTGTGGATAACAACTCACTTTTGTCATCTTGTGTGAAAATGAGAAAAGAAAGGGAAAATGTCATTAGTGATACAATGATACCAAAGTAAAGGGCATGAGTGATAGTATTGGTGTGGCCTCAACAATATTGAGGTGGGGCATCAGTGAGGAAAAGTATGGCATCAGTGATAAGAGGAAAGCATCAGTGATCACTTCCTCCCATCTTTGCCAACCCATTTTTTTTCTTCGTAGTGGATGACACCCCATCTATTTTGTCTTCTTTTGCCCCATCCTTTCCTATATATATATATATATATGTGTGTGTGTGTGTATGCATGCATGTGGACTTAGAAACTATGCACAAAATTTCATCAAAGTTCTTCTTCTCCCTCGTTTTTTGCTAGTTTCCATCTTGTTGATATTTATATAGATATATCATTGATATATATATATATATATATATATATATATATATCTTGTTGATATATATATATATATATATATATCTTGTCCAATATATATACACATATGTATATATATATTTCGTTTGTTGAGGAAACTTTGGGTAGCTGATTCGTTGATCCAAGGATCTCGTAGACACATTGTAATTTATTCTGGTTGGTAATATAAAGATCTCTCTCTCTCTCTCTCTGTGTGGATGTACACTATCACACCGATAGTGGAACCACGTTAAATCTTGATGTCTTGATTTATTTGCCATTTTGTTATTTTATCGTATATTCGATAACTGCTATATTTACATTTGTGGATCGGTATGAATCATTAGACCGAAATATACAATATTCAGATCTCGTTATTCCGCATTTGTTGTATTGGGTCAGTTGCACGTGATTTATTGTTATCACTTTTGGGACCGTAAATCACTTGATATACGATCTTGTAACTGCCACCGACCCTTACATATATGGGATCGTATCTCCATATTCTTAAATTAAGGCAACAAATCTCATTGATATATACTAAGAATCATTCATTACGGGATTTTATTTAAATATATATTATATTATATTATGTTATATTATATTGTATATATACACATAGAAACCCTAATGAGAGATATGATCAAGATCATCAAACAAATACTTTCTCGTAATTTTCCTTCTATATTCTCTCCCTAATTTCAATCAAATTCTACTTGCTGAGGTCTTGAAGATCAAACAGATTCTTGACATTAATTTGAATCAAAAGTAATAGTAGTCATCATCAAAGCTTCAACATATGGATTTATCTTTGAAAACTCTGGAGGCAACATAGATGGAAACATCTGTGGGTGCTCTTCAAAAGCATGGGTCCACAATTGCAAGGAGGCTGATAAAAGTGTGGAGAGATGTGGTGAATGAATGGATAAATGCTAACATGACTTGTGTTGATCAACAGGAAGAAGAAGAAGAAGAAGAAGAAGAACAAATGGTATTCATGAAGATGAACAGGATGAAGAAAAAATCAACAAAGAAAGTTGAAGCAAGCAAGAGAAAACTCCATCAAAGGTATGAGGAAGCACAAAAGGAGAAAATAATTCAAATAATACAAGGCAGATGGTCAGTCCAACTTGTGAGGTTTTGCTCAAAATTGTCGAGGAAGGAACTGGTTCAATCAAAGGAGATGCAGATTCAGCATATGAGGCTATGACGACATTTGAGTTCGTATTTGTCTTGCATCTCGAAAAAGAAATAACGGAGATCACTGATTTACTTTGTCAGGCTTTACAAAGACAAAATCAAGATATTTTTAACGCAATGAGGTTAGTTGCATCTACCAAAACGACGTTGCAAAAAATGAAAGATGAAAGTTGGGATGATTTACTTCGCCTTGTTAAGTCATTTTGTCAGGTACGAAATATAGTTATCTTACACTCATACATCGTTATCAAGTAAATCTTCCTAACTTGTCTTTTTTTCGATTTGTTTTCTTGTTAGGTACGCAACATAGATATTCCTGACCTGTCTTCTTACTACTACAACAGAGGGGCACGAGCTCGTAATGAGCATAGTGATCATACACTTGAGCATCATTACGAGTGGATATCTTTTATGAAGCGATTAATTGTCAATTAATGGAACTAGATCATCGTTTCATTGATAGTTCCATGAAGACGCTTCGTCTTGCTTCAACTCTGGATCCTAAAAATGCGTATGAGACTTTTAGAAGTCTTGATGTACGTCAACTAGTAGAGAAGTTCTATCCTGGAGATTTCAGTGATCATGAGAAAACAATCCTGAAAATGCAACTTCAGCATTATGTTATTGATGTCGTTCAACATGAATATTATAACAATTGACATCTATTGTGGAATTGTGTCAATGGTCGGTAAGGACCAGAAGAGAAACCACTTTTGATCTTATTTATCGATTAATCAGTCTACTACTTACTCTCCCAGTTTCTACCGTGATGACCGAGAGATCATTTTTAGCCATGAATATTGTGAAAACAAGAATACGGAATAAAATGGACGACGAGTTTCTAAATGACTCGTTGATTTTGTTTATCTAAAGGTAAATTGTTGAAAAGATTAGCTTGGAGGAAATTGTGGAAGACTTCAAGGCCGCGAAAGATCGACGGGTTCCACTTTGATGAACGATGTTTAACATTATCATATTTAATGTATAGTTTTAGAGTTTTTAATACGTTATAACTTTGGATTGTGTATTTTTTGTATTTTGGAAATTATATAATATATTAGGCTCGACCCCTGTGGTTTTAAAGCTTGTGTTCTGCCCCTAATCATAAGCGCCAAAAACCGTAGTCAATCTTACCTGATTGCTAAATATGCAACAGGGTAAAAATCATTAGCGTCAAGAACGACTGTGAGCCATTCTTATGTAGTTCCTAATAACAACCGGGTAAGATTAGCTAGTTGACCTATCAGTATTAATTTGTCAAATCCATTCATATGAATTTTAATTAAACGAGGAGGGACTAACATTTTTGTAGTCATTTTAATGATTTTTTTTGTCTCATTGCAACCTATACATAAACATTTTCGTTCTTTTTTTTTATTATTATTATAAAGATGGTTTGCACTCTCGACGCTTTTAGTGCTTTCTGATCGTTTTTAAACCCTCTTGTTGTTTCAATACAAAAGGTCAACTATATCGAAAATGTAATTTTAAAGGCAATGATTTCGATCAATTTATCAAAATATAGCTCAATCTAGATTATAATACTTTTGACATGTTGAATATATAAGCTAAAAAATAATTAGCAAAAAATAAGATACAGGTCAAACAAGTCGAAAGTCATAAAAATCAATTTAAATCATTTAAATCTCCTAAATCATATTTCTAAAAAATTAGATTTTTTAATAATAACATAGTGTAGTTTTTGTAATAATATTTAATAATTTAAAATTTTATAAAATTAAAATAATATAGATAAAAATTGTTGACAGATCAAATTGTCTATCTCTATTCTGCATTTAATCTCCTAAATTATTTTATTAAAAGAATTAAATTATTGTTCTAATAATATGTATAGTTATTGTAATAATATTTAATAAACTAAATATTTGTAAAACTAAAACAAAAAATGTTGAGAGGTTGAATTCTTTTTTTACATATGCTTATAAAATACCTATTTTAATCAAAAGATATTTTGAGGTGTTAGTTAATTCGTTAATCACTACACAGTTACACTAACAATAAACATGCTTCCTCTGGTATAAAAGTCAAAAGATAATATTGTCATTTTTCAAACACTTCCATGACTTCTTTCTCATTGTCAAAAAAAAAATGGTTGTAAAATTTGTGTTAACACCTTTTTAATGCTAATTGGTGGGTTTTATGTGTTCCAATGTTATCTATCAACCTGCCAGAATTTGTAAATGTTAACTCTGTTTGTAAAAAGAACCTCACATATAAGTGAACTAGCTTGATTATTATTAAGCAAAGGAAAGGGCTTTAAATAGCAAAAAGTATAAAAGAAACAAAACAGAAAAACGAGAAACTAGCAGACCTAGGAGATCCCTAAAATGTCTCAACAACCCTTGAGACTAGGTCATTATTATACTCGAACCAACTACTGAAGAATCGGTAAATCACAAACTGCATCATTCTCTCCCATAAGCTAACTGTGAAGCAAGTTAGCTTACACTTCAAACTTTCTAACTCCCAACAAATCTCTAAACCCCTCAAATGCTTCTATTGGTAATGGCTTTGTCATAATATCAGCTATCTATTCTTTAGTGACACAATACCTCAAGTTGATTGTTTCATTTTGTACCAGCTCACGAAGAAAATGGAAACGCACATCAATGTGCTTGCTCTTGCCATGCATTATTTGATTCTTAGATAACTTAATGGTAGAGTTGTTGTCACAATAGATAGTAACCCCGCCTTTACTTTCATGTCCAAGCTTTTCAAGGGCTCTCTTCAACCAAATGGCTTGACTTGAACAACCTCCATCTGCCATGAACTTTGCTTCTGTCGTGGATAACGTGATGATTGGTTGTCTTTTGGGCAGCCATAAAACATCATCATTACTTAGTGTAAGTTATTATATGCCCATGACACGTGTCACACAGAGATACTGCTGAGGAGTATGTAAACCTATAGGGTCGTACACAAAGAATGCGTTTGTTTCCATCTTTAGAAACCTGGATTAAATAAAGTTGATTAAGAAAATAATTAATTTTAAAGGATAATTATGAAAATATGTGTTAAATTGTAATTATGATAATTATAGGGTGAAAACATAATTATGTTAATTACGGGGAATTATCTGTAATTATATATATAATTATATTTAAAGTTTAAAAGATAATTATATATATATATATATATATATATATATTTGAATTTGAATTTGAATTTGAATTTGAATTTGAATATTACAGATAATTACTAAACTTTATTTAATCCTTAGTTGAATTATAGTCTAACTATAATTCTTCTAGTATAAATAAGGGGTCAGGCTAAACCATTTGATATACGATTGAAATTAGATTTAGCCTTTCAGAGAAATACAGAAAAGAAACCTTTTCTGTATTTCTGTAAAACAAATATAGATCTAGGGTTTTTGTGCTAGCACCCGGTGGAGACGGGAAACGTATTCGTGTGTGGACTACCGATAGAGGAGACCTGTTTTGGTTTCTTGGTGCTCCGTTTCAATCCCGACTGATCTCCAAAATGTAAGATTCTAAACACCCTATGGTGTGGTTTTTATTTAATTAAATGCATCATTGGATCCGATTGGGTTTTAAGCTTTAATTGTTTAGAAAAGTTTTCTGTTTATAATTGTTGTAACCAAAATTATTTAATTTTCCGCTGCGTTTTATCGGTTACAATTTGTATTAAAGCCCAACAGTGGTATCAGAGCCACTTTGAGCATTTAATTAAAAAAAGGGGAACAAAACTATTATGGCAATTTAAATTTTAAATTTGACCTAAAATCTAATTGTGATTTTCTTTTCTTTTATTTCATCTTTAAAAAAAAATTGTATATATGGTTATATATAATTTTGGGGTTTTGAAAACCCCACGTGACTTTCTCTCTTTTTAAACATCAAAAGAAAAAAAAATCCAAAGGGTTTGAAACCCAACTTTTTGAATCGACCCTTATTTATGAAATCAACCGTCTTTTTAGCTAGATGGTCGTAGGTAAACTGCTAGTTGATCCCCGCCTGTAATCGTCGGCCATCGCAGACCTGCTTCTGCTATCGCCGACTGTTTTGTTTTGTCTCACGTCGTCGGCTGCTGCTGATGTTGATTTTCATCAAAAGGCCAAGAAAAGAGTTTTTGAAAACCCTAAATCGCACCATCTCCTTCTTTCTATCCAAAGTCAGAGCCGCATGCAACAACTTTTGTCAATGGCCATTCATTGTCGTTCACAGCCGGGGCGCCGCCGGCCTCTTGCGACTGATGTTGTTTTGTCGCCTGACACCACCACTGGACCATGGTTCGTGTGAGGTATGGTCGATCGCTCAGGCCGCCGCCCTCAGTGGATGGTGGTATTTTTTCTATTGTAGTAGGCTGTCGACATGTAGGTCGTGGTGGCTGTCGCTGGCTGTTGCCACCACCGCCCTCATTCACTTCTTGGACCATGGTCGGTCTTTTCTCTGTAAGTCGTGAGTACCATGGTAGGTGTGGCCATGTGGGTATGTTAAGTCGTTTAAGGCCATCGCTTGGACCACGGGTCCTTGCGGTTCGATCATCGTCGTTTTGATCCAAAACCGTGGTTTTCTTAAACTTCCTTCTGGCAGGTTTTTACCGTCCAACCTACTGCCCATCAGGGGTGGTGGTACTAGTTGTTTTCATCGCCAGAAAACGGGGATGATATCATCACCGTGTGTCTCGGCCATGGTGTCGTTTTTCTCTTGGGTTGCACGACCCTGCTTTGTCTCTGTCTAAGTTGGGCCAAAAGCCCATGGATGATTCTGGTTTGTCTTGGAAATTTTTGGTATTTGGGTGAAATACAAATCCAACTGTGTTATTGGATTTGACCGGTTCAAATTTTTTTGCCAAATTATTCCATTAATTGGTCCTTAAATATGTTATTTAAGTTGGCTAGATAATACTATTAAAAAAGTAAACTCTTGTTTTATACAACTGTTGATCGAGATTATTAATGTTATCAGTCGAATTTCAATTTCCGGTCACCGTTGGCTTGGAGCCACAGTTTTGGGTTGTCATCCTATTTTAGTTTTTGGGTCGATACCCTATTTTGAGAATTGGACCCGAGCTAGTAGGCCAATCAATTTTTTTTGGGTTGTTACCCAAGTTTTTCGTATTGGGCTTAAGCCCAAAAGGGTTTTGGGTCATGGTTTGTTAACCAACAATTAAAATGGGTCAATTAACTTTATTTTGCCATATAATGATTTGTTCAAATTATTTTGGCCTTTTAATTATGTTAATTAATTTCGGTCAAATTTGTATTTATTTTATGTTTAAAATAAGATAATATATGGTTTACCCTAAAGACCCGTGGTTGATTTACTTTTATGTTGGAAAATTAAAATGTATTAATTGCATGGGATGTAATTTTAATTTTAAAATTTTCTAGATAGGTGCAATTGTAAAATAGATTAAGATATGTTATCTTTCTATTTTAAATTAAAAATCAAACGAAGATGGAGTTCCAAGAGGTCGAGATGGAGTCCCTAGAGTTCACCACGATGGCGAGGCCAGTGGGAACTTGAAGACGTCCTTAGAATTGACCGTGGTTGTTGTGTTGGCTCACAACACCACATTAGGGGCAAATCCATACATTATTGTTGTGGTTGTTTACTTTGTATTTGCTTTTATTTATTGCTTTATTATTGTCATGATAATCACAAACGTTTTAAAAATAAAATCAAACACAACAAAATTTTAAATCGGTAAATAAAATATGATGTTTTATAATTGATTTGTTTATCAAAATCAAACCGATTTAATAAGATAAACTTTTAAAACAAGATTTTTAGAGATAAAGTCAAACGTTTTAAAAGAATTCGAATGTTTTCTAAAATTAAACTTTTTTCAAAGATGTAAACTTAACGCCACCCATTTAGGGTACTTGTCGAGCATACAGGATTCCGGTGTGGTCAGTGCTCGGCCAATCATACCGGTTGAATATAGTGTAAGACAAGGAGCCAAAATAACGAGATTTAAGTGGACAGCTGCTTGGCCATTCACTTAAATAGTTGTATTTTGGACGACTGATCCCAGTAAACCCTAAGTCTAGTATTTAGGTGGGATCACGATACCTTAGTATGGTTTGTTTACTTGAGAATATCATAGACAGTTGCTTGGCCATTTATGAGTATTTACAAGGCGTTGAAGTGGGATTAAACGTGCCAATTTCAATATATGATATATTGAATAAGATCCCACGATATCTAAGAGTTATGTTGAACATAACTGGATGATACCTACCTAAATAGCCTAATTCCATAGACAGTTACTTGGCCATTTATGAAAGTAGGTGAAATATGGATCTTAGCTCAAATCAAATGATTTTGAAAGGCTAATCTATTTATTTGACATATTAAAGTTACTAAAATTAAATCGTGCTTTTGTAGATGTTTACCTCAGATACAAACTCAAACAACTTATCCCAATTTACACTACGGTTAATCCTGGATAAAGAAAAATTGGACGGAACGAACTTCATCGAATGGTTTCGATTCCTAAGGACAGTCCTTAGGCATGAAAAGAAGTTATACGTTCTTGAACCCCCCCCCCCCTCCAAATGCTCCTTTCAGAAATTCTCCAACTGAAGTCAGAACTTCTTATGATAAGTACCAAGATGACTCTCTGATTGTTGGTTGTCTAATGTTAGCCACCATGACTCCCGAATTATTACGGGATCATGAAAACATGACTGCTTAGGATATGATATCTTCATTGAAGTCTATGTTTCGGTTACAAATAAAACGGGAGAGATTTGATACAATTAAAGCATTGTGTGCTTGTAAAATGACCGAGAGTTCGTCAGTTAGTACCCATATTTTCAAAATGGAAGGGTACTTTGACCAACTGACCCGTCTTGGTTTCCTACTGGGTCAAGAGTTGGAAATCGATATGGTTCTCAACTCTCTACCCAAAACATATAAGCAGTTCGTAAAGGACTATAATATGAAAGGTTTGAATAAAACTCACATAGGGCTTCATAGCATACTTAAAACTACTGAGAGGGATATGAAATCCAAGTTGGGTTCAACCAAACCAAAATAGGCTTTGATGATCAAACCTGATAGTGGGCTAATCAATAAAAAGGGGGAGATAACCAAGGGTAAAACACATGTTGGAAGATCCAGCATAGATAAGGGTAAAGGAAAAATTCCTGAGGTTGTAGTATGGTATAATTGTTTTCACCATGGGCACCAAATGAGAACTTGTCCAGCCCGTTTGGCAGAAATCAAGAAGCATAAGGCTACCAGAGCCGGACCTTCAGGTATGTTTACCATTTGATTTAATTCACTTCACATATTGAGTATGGTACTCATATTAGTACTACTTTTCAGGAAATAAGAAGTGAAGAGAAGATGAAACCAGACCAAATGGATCTAAGCTAGCTGTTGTTGCTTAAAGGGACATATGATATGAACTTTCCAAATGGTCTTACATTAACACTTAGCAAGTGTCTTCATGTACCTAGTGCTACTAGGAATTTAGTTTCATTTTCTCAATTACAACGAACCTAATTTATGTTTTTAGAAATTAATTTTCGTTTTATCTTAATAAATGTCTTATGAAATTAATAGTTGTAATTATAAATCATTATAACGAATTAAGTGGGGCTTAAAACTGATCTGTTTATGACATTTAAACAAGAAACACATAGCCAAACTCTAGGCGGACAGAGAGTTGGAATCATATGATACATGTGTATCTTGTTAGTCAAGATGACAAAATAGCCTTCAAAGGGTAAACCTTTAGGGGCCACAAGAACTATTAGGGGTTAACCATACTGATGTATGTGAGACTTATAGTTATGTCACAAGATACGGTCATCACTATTTCATTACATCCTACTGATGACTTCTGTAGACATAGGTATGTTTACCTAATAGAACAAATATAAAAGCTTTGATATTTTCAAAGAGTTTTTAGAAAGAAGTAGTGAGCATACTTGGTAAAAGATAAAAGATGCTTCGGTTAGATTGAGGTCATTAATATCTAAGCCAACAGATCATCCTAGAGATTTTTGGGATTGTATCCCAGTTGACTCCTCACATAACACTGCATCATAACGGTGTATCCAAGAAGAGAAATAGAACCTTGTAGAACATGGTTCACTCTATGATGAATCTCACCACTCTGCCTAAATGTTTCAGGGGTTATGCCCTAGAAACAGTTGTTCAAATACTAGTTTATGTAGCAACCAACAAGGACCAATAAAACTCACTCTCTTAATATGAAATGGGAAGATCCCAAAGTTATCATATTTGAGAATATGGGGTTATAATGTTTAAGCTAAGCATAAAAGCTTTTGGAAAGCATGATTCAAAGGTCTGAAAAGTACATCTTTATGTGATATCCAATTGGATATTGTTTTTACAGGTCTAGTGAGAACAAAAGTTTTGTTAACGCACCCACGTGAGTTCTTAAGAAAAGATTTTCTGTTAAGAATCACAAATGGGGTACAGTTGATCTTGAAGAAATTCAAGAACCACAAAGATGGGATGATGGTTGACACTGACATTCAACAAGATGTTGAGCTCCAACAAACTGTTGAAGATAATAAACGAGATACAAAATAATCCGAAGATCGGATTATTGATAAATGGAAAAATGCCATGAAGACCGATGTCAAAAGCCACATTCCTTAAAAGGAATTTTAAGCGAGGACGTATACAAGGCTTGAAAACATCAAACCTAAAAGTGCAAGTTGCAAAAGTCCATTTATGGACTAGAACAATCATCTCGTAATTGAAATCTTGTATACAAGAAGGTCAGTGGGAGCATAACAGTATTCTAGATCCTATATGACATCCCAATGCTTGAAGGTGTAAAATCATGGATTAGAACAGTACTTCGCGATGAAGGATCTACAAGAGACAAAGTCCTTGGTATAAAGATCTATCGTGGTAGATCAAAGTGCTTAATTAGATTAAGCAAAAGTACATACATTGACAAGATCTTGAAATACTTCAAGATGAAGGGTTCCAAGAAGGAAACTTGCCAACAGTACATAGTGTACATCTAAGCGAAACTCAGAGTCCTAGCACTAAAGAGGACATGAACCGTATTAAGGGTGTTCCCTGTGTTTTCAGCCAACTGTTCAAATCATGTATGCCATGTTAATGTACTAAGACCGGATGTCTCCTATGCCCTGAGCATGACGAGCAGATATTAGTTAAGCCCAAGTGATGCTCACTGTATAACAGTGAAGAACATTCCGAAGTATCTGAGAATAACTAAAGATATGTTCTTATTGTACAACGGTTATGAAAGAGATATGTGTGTTTAAGGATACACAGATGCTAGTTTCCAAACCGACTGTAATGACTAGAATTGTAATAGGGATATATGTATTGAACGGAGGTACTATGAGCTGTTAGAGCTTACATACAAATCTACTTGTCAAGCCTATGTCTCAAAACAAACATGATGTTCATGTTATAGGCTTGAGGATTTTTATATTGAATAATAATTTTAGTAAACTTTAAACTTTCTGGAACATTAAAACAGTTATGTTTTTATCTGATATGGCATACTGGGTATGAGTATATACATTAAACATTTTTGTGTTCTTTATTAGCATGTTTAAGTATCCTTAAATAAATATGATGATCATATTATTTAGAATTGTCCTTGATCGATTATTACTAGGGGACTAGTAATAAATCAAGATCATTGTGAAGTCTGGTCATAGTTCAAGTTGGAAGTGCACTAGGTGCAACCAGAGTCACATGCGCTTGTCGGTGCACAAGGCGTTGGACAAGACCCACGGCCAGGATCACCTCATAGATCGGCGTCATAAGGTGAGTCCTGAAATAGTAAACACTCTTTATCCTCATACCTGAGATGTGCATTGGGATCTAATGCATAAGGAGTGTTATGCTTTGATATAGTCTAACGTTACCCTTAACCGGGTAATCATAAGGGCTATGTTAGGTATAACATGAATTGTGTAGTTAGTCGTGTACATGCAATATGGGATTTGCTCCTTTCAAGATGAAAGAGATATTTCTGGGCCCCTCGATTACATAGTTTGATTAAATGCATGAACAAGTGGATTAGTTGGACTAATGGTACTTGTATAATCTAATATGTTGGGATCGAGAAACATATTCTTTGAACTATAAAGGATGAGATAGATATATGCCTTAAGTTCAAAACAAAATATCGTGAAGCAAAAGGATAATGAATGATTCTACTATATGATTGATTGGATCAATCAAATTGCTCGAAGGTAAAAACACATTTACATAGCCTTGGAGGCGGTGACGTGTTGCTAGACACTTACCATCGTCTGTGTTACTGTGTATCGTGTGCAAGTGGGAGAATGTAAGTTATTATATGCCCACGATACGTGTCACACATAGATACTGCTGAGGAGTATGTAAATCTATAGGGTCGCACACAAAGAATGCGTTTGCTTCCATCTTTAGAAACCCGGATTAAGTCAAGTTGATTAAGAAAATAATTAATCTTAAAGGATAATTATGAAAATATGTGTTAAACTGTAATTATGATAATTACATGGTGAAAACGTAATTATGTTAATTACGGGGAATTATCTGTAATTATATATATAATTATATTCAAAGTTTAAAAGATAATTATATATATATATATATATTTGAATTTGAATTTGAATTTGAATTTGAATTTGAATTTGAATTTGAATTTGAATTTGAATTTGAATTTGAATTTGAATTTGAATTTGAATTTGAATTTGAATTTGAATTTGAATTTGAATTTGAATTTGAATTTGAATATTACAGATAATTACTAAACCTTATTTAATCCTTAGTTGAATTATAGTCTAACTATAATTCTTCTGGTATAAATAAGGGGTCAGGCTAAACCATTTGATATACGATTGAAATTAGATTTAGCCTTTCAGAGAAATACAGAAAAGAAACCTTTTCTTTTCTGTAAAACACAAATAGATCTAGGGTTTTTGGGCTAGCACCCGGTGGAGACGGGAAACGTGTTCGTGTGTGGACTACCGATAGAGAAACCTGTTTTAGTTTCTTGGTGCTCCGTTTCAATCCCGACTGATCTCCAAAAGGTAAGATTCTAAACACCCTATGGTGTGGTTTTTATTTAATTAAATGCATCATTGGATCCGATTGGGTTTTAAGCTTTAATTGTTTAGAAAAGTTTTCTGTTTATAATTGTTGTAACCATAATTATTTAATTTTCCGCTGCGTTTTATCGGTTACAATTTGTATTAAAGCCCAACACTTAGCATAAAAACGTAGCCAGAATTACTTCTCCTATCATCCACGACATGAGGATAGTTGTTGTCTATGTAGCCAATGAGCCTTCCCTTTCTTGTTTGATACATGATTCCAAACTCCAATGTTCCTTTAAGATACCTCAATATTTTTTTTACCAGTAAATGCATCTCAGTAGGCTTACTCATGTATCTACTTACCAGACTTATACCATACATAATGTCTGGACGAGTAGTAGTGAGATACATCAAGCATCCCATAATTTGCTTGTAATTAGTCTCGCAAATAGCAGCTTCACTTTCATCCTTGTTGAGTTCCATACCAAAAGCAATAAGTGTCTTCATAGCTTACACTCCCATATGCCAAAGCGCTTTAGAACCTCTGTTGCATACCTTCTTTGACAGATGGAATTCCCTTGTCTGCCCTGCAACACTTCGATTACGAGAAAGTATCTGATGGACCCCAGATCGGTCATTCAAATGACCTCCTCATTGATGCCTTGAACCTCTTCATTATCACATGTGTAAGTTAAATCATCTACATAAATACTAAGAATCAGTAAGTTACCTACCTCGTTATTCTTGGTGAATAATGTTTGTTCATTTGGGCACTTTTCAAAGCCTCTGGCAGCAAAGTATGAGTCAATCTTGTTGAAACAAGCCAAGCTCGAGGTGCTTGTTTCAACCCATAACGCGCCTTATGTAGTCTGCACACTTTCTTCTTCGAGCCCTTCATTTCGAAACTTTGCGGTTGATCAACATATACTTCTTTTTTAGCTTTCCATGTAAAAACACAGATTTAACATCTAATTGATTGATGTTCCACCTTTGTTGAGATGCTAATGCCACAATAGTTCTAATCGTTTCAATACGGGCCACAGGTGCATACACTTCTAAATAACCAACTCCATACCTCTATGAGTAGCCTTTTGCTACTAATATGGCCTTATGCTTCTTTAGTTCTCCATTCTCGTTCAATTTAGTCTTGTAGATCCACTTGACCCCTACAGTTTTGGCTCCTTTTGGAAGCTCAACTAAGCTCAATGTATCTTTTTTTTTCAATGGACTTGATCTCCTCCATCATGGAGATCCTCCAATGCTCTTCTTTAGCGACTTCCTCGAACAACACTGGGTCAAAAATTTCTGCCACAGTCATGTTTACTTTGATATCTCATAGTTCTTCACCGGAGGTATAATCACTCATCCACCTAGGGGGTATCCTGTTCTCCCACTCTTCTGGTGTTAGTTTCATTAACCTTCCCATGGTCTATAGCATCCGCAACAGGTTCTTCAACAACTTATTTTTCTTCTTCATTGGTGACATCAGCTGCATCAATCTCATTAGTGTTGCTGCTTGTGTTGTTGTGATCTCCTCACTCTAAATCAACTAGAACTTCTTTTGAGTGTGTTTTGCTCCAATTCCATCCTTTCTCTTCTTCAAAAATCACATCCCTGCTAACTATGATTTTGTTAGTCTTGGGATTAAGCAACTTATAAGCTTTAGATTTAGAACTAAGTCCTAAGAATACACATTCCACACTCACGTCATCAAGCTTTATTCTATGTTGTTGCGGTACGTGGACATTATTTAAGCATCCAAATACACACAAATGTGAAACAAATGTACAATTACCACTCCATGCTTCTTCGGGGGTGATGTCTACTACGACTGTATTAAGACATCTATTCAGAACGTAATTGCTCTAATTAACTTCTTCTGCCCATAATCTTTTTGGCATCCACTGATCAAATAAAACGGCTCTAACCATGTTAAAAATGGTTCTATTTTTACGCTCAACCACTCCATTTTGTTGAGGCATATAGGACACTATCATTCTCCTCACACCTTTCTTTGAATTCATCAGAGTTAAATTCATCCCCTTTGTCCATTAAAAAATATAACCCAACCCTCGCGTGCGGCGGGTAGGGGTGTTGAGCGGTTTGGTAGTATACTTAAAATTAAGGAATGAAATACGATAAATACTACTAAAATATGCAAAAAGAAAGTTACAACTTTCAAGTTTACCCCGGATTTTCATTTTGTTATGTTATTTAAGAAGGAAGTTATTTAAACGAGGAGGGACTAACGTTTTTGGAGTCATTTAAATGAATTTTTTTGTCTCATTGCAACCTATACAAAAACATTCTTGTTTTGTTTTTTATTTTATTTTATCAAGATGGTTAGGTTGAAGACCGGTTGAAACAAGATTATCCACTCTAGACGATTTTAGTGTTTTTTGACTTTTTTTAACCCTCTTGTTGTTTCAATACAAAAGGTCAACTACATCCATAATATAATTATAAAGGCAATGACTTCGATCAATTTATCAAAATATATCTCAACTTAGGTCATATTGTACTTTTGACATGTTAAATATACAAGTTAAAAAATAATTAGCAAAACAAGATACAGGCTAAACAAGTCGAAAGTCATAAAAATCTATTCAAATCCTTTTAATCTCTTAAATCCTATTACTAAAAAATTAAATTATTTTTTAATTATAACTTGTGTAGTTTTTGTATTGATATTTAATAAATCAAAATTTTATAAAATTAAAATAATATAGAAAAAAATTGTTGACAGATAAAAGAGGTTGAAAGTCTCAAAATAATCTATTGTGCAATCATTCTCCTAAATTATTTTATTAAAAGAATTAGATTATTATTCTAATAATACATATAGTTATTGTAATAATATTTAATAAACTAAATATCTATAAAATTAAAACAAAAAATGTTGAGAGATTGAATTCCTTTTTTACATATGCATATAAAGTACCTATTTTAATGAAGAGATATCTTGAGCTATTAGTTAATTCGTTAAACACTACAAAGTTATACTAACAATAAACATGTTTCCTTTGGTATAAAAGCCAAAAGATAATATCGTCATTTTCCAAACACCTCCATGACTTCTTTCTCATTGTCGAAAAGAAAAGTTGGTTGTTGTAAAATTCGTTTTAACACCTTTTAATGCTAATTGGTGGGTTTTATCTGTTTCAATGTTATCTATCAACCTGCTAGAATTTGTAACTGTTAACTTTGTTTGTAAAGAGAACCTCACACAGATATGTGAACTAGCTTGATTATTATTGAGTAAAGGAAGGGCTTTAAATTGTAACACCCTAAAAATTGGGATAAACAAAATTTTTCTTAAAACGGAAAGTGCTATTTTGAAAAAGCCAAAGCATGAGCCTCTCAAAAAGGGAAAACAATAAGCACATGTTTTTCTTGGGAAGGGTGTCCTAGGCTATGCCTAGACTAATCCTTGACAAATTTTGACTATAATCAGCCCTGATCAAACCTCAATGGCCACAATTGTTATGTATGCCTAGATTGAAACCCTAGGTAGATGAGATATTCCACCACATCTCCCAGGGCCTTAACCAGTACGCCACAACCCTTGTGGTTAATAATAAGCACATGTTAATTACAATTTGTAATCAAAAGTAATGGAAATGACAACCTATTGATCTAATTTCTTAAGGAAACAAGATTACAAATCGAGTGTGTAACACTTGTGTTTTCGGTAAATTTAATCATTATGGATTTAATGTGTTTTCTGATAAACCAATGGATGTGTTTTCAAGTTTGGGTGCATTATGTCATTTAAGCAAAGTTGGGTGGTCAAAGTACAATAAAGTAAACATGTTAAAATATCTTGGGTATAGAACAATTGTTTTAAAAACCGGGTCGACCCGGCCGGTTGAATCGGGACCCGGGGAAGAGGGCGGATCAATTGCGACCGGGTTTATGGTAATTTATGGCCGGAGTGAACCGACCGGTTTTATCAAAAAACCGGTTGAACCGGGTGGTTGACCCCGTTTTTTTAATGTATTTGGGTTTTTTTAATGTATTTATGAAAAACTTATGCTTATGTGTGTTTTTTTAATCTATTTGGTTAACCCGGTGGTTGAACCGGTTGAATCGTGACCTGGTCACCACACTGGGTCAACCAAAAAACCGGGTTTTAAAACATTGTATATAACCCTCAAATCCCCAACACATCTCCATTGTTGGTTGTTCTAGAGCTTCAAATGGGAGAAAATCCCTCTCCTTACAAGTGAAGAAAATACTTGTTGTGATTGAAGAAAGAAAATATGTTGGTGTTAGTTGAAAGAATACTAGCTTGAAGATTAGATCTCAAAACCACCATTGAAGCTTCCTTTTGAGCTCCAACGAGGTACCTTCATAAGTTAAGGTTTCTTATTCTTGGTCAAATCTTGCATTCATAGTGTTGGAGCTACATAAGTTGTATTTTGAGTGGATATAGGTTTAAAGATCACATTTTTTTCCTTCAAAATTGATTTCCACGTTTTTGGGGCTGCTGTGATTTTTGGGTGTTGTCCAGATATTGTAAAAATCATAATAAATCACTCGTAGGTCATGTCCCTGGAACTGTTGAAATGTCCTTTACAATCTGTATGTTTTGTGTAAGAGCTGATTCAGACTGTAAATTGGTCAAAAATCGGGTTTAATAGAACAACACGATTTTATGACGGGATTGAGTAAACAATCTTCAAATATTCGAATAAAATGTTGAAAAACTTAAATCAGATAAGTTTTATTGGTGCTATGCAACTCACCAAGCACAATGTACAAGTGTTTAAAGCATAGATATGTGGCTTAATATGAACCACACATTTTTGAAGACTTGAAAGGAGACTTGTTTGCATTGGAAAAGGGAAGTTGCATGGGAAATATGCATGTATTCATCAGTAAATAATCATCCCAAAAACACCACCTTTAGAAGAAGACTTTCATTTGTCTTCTATTCTTCTCTTGCCTAGAATTATACATACATATATATATATATATATATAATTAAAGTTAAAGTCAGATGTTTTTGAAATAATCAAAACTTGGTTAGCACTAGTTGAAGTTGAGACCGGTAGAAAATTAAAAGTGCTTAGATCTGACAAAGGTGGTGAATACACTAGTGGTAACTTTAAAGACTTTTGTTCACGTAGAGGTATTCACCGACACCACTAGGGGTGTACGGGGGTTGGGTTGGGCGGTTTGGGACATTTTTACAACCCAACCCAATTATGGCGGTTTGAAAAATCTAACCCAAACCAACCCATTCAAAAGTATAACCCAACCCAACCCAACCCTTGCGGATTATGGCGGGTTGGGCGGTTTCGTAGTTTAAATAAAATTATAGAATGGAATACGATAAATACTACTAAAAGTATTCTCAACAAAGTTACTAGTTATTACAATCATCCAAATATATATTAAAATCCACAAGTCTTGAATTTAAACTTCAAAAGTCTAGATGATAGCAATCAAATATCCTCAATCAACTACGACCGACTTGGACCTCTCCGACCCCAAACGTTTGAAGTTCTACCACCTCTTTTTTTAGACGTATTTTGTTCATCAATGTCTTCGATTTTTGGAGATTTAGGAGTATTTTCCATTACTCCTATAAATATTGATTAAGCATATATTTAGATTCAAACATTCAAACAGTATACTCTAAAATGAAAATCAAACCATCTATAAAGAATGAAAATAAAAAAAATATACTTATCAAACGGTAGCTGCAGACCAGCAGCTAAAAACTATGTTTTTGAGCAACTTCGACTTAGATTCAGGTCTCGGTGCAAACTACAAAGTTGTAAAGGACAGGAAGATCTTTCTAACTGCAAAATTTGAGCTTATTTGGACTTACGGTTGATTTTATACGAATTTTTGAAAACAGGGACAGAAAATTAAAAATTCACAGAATTGTAAAAATGGTTGAATAGCTGCAGACCAGCGGCTTAAACTGTGTTTTTGAGCAACTTCGACTTAGATTCAGGTCTCGGTGCAAACTACAAAGTTGTAAAGGACAGGAAGATCTTTATAAATGCCAAATTTGAGCATATTTGGACTTACGGTTGATTTTATACGAATTTTTGAAAACAGGGACAGAAAGTTAAAAATTCACAGATTGAGTTATTAATATGGGCTTAGGAGATAGGAATTAGATAAATGAGTATTAGACTAAATTTAACATGGCTGTAAATATTTTTTATTTATATATATGTGCATATATATGTATATATTTATATATATATATATATAATTTTATAAAAAAAATTAGCGGGGGGTTGGCGGTTTGGATTAGGTTGAGTTTTTCTAACCCAATTTCAACCCTTCTAATTAGCGGTTTGGCGGTTTGGGTTTTGGCGGTTTCGCGGTTTCACGGGTTGGGTTTAATTGGGTTGGGAGCGGGTTGGGTTGGTCGGGTTTCGTGGGTTGACGATTTTCTGTACACCCCTAGACACCACACCACACTTGGCGATCCACAATCAAACGGAGTCGCCGAGCGGATGAATAGGACCTTGTTAGAAAAAGTCTGATGTATGTTAGTTACATCCGGTTTCCCTAAAATGTTTTGGGCTGAAGCACTTCACACTGATGTACACATTGTGAATCGGTTACCGTGTTCATCCATTGGGGGAAAAATTATGGAAGAAATTTGGAGGGGTAAGGGTTGTATCTGTTTGAAATACATACGTGTATTTGGATGTCCTGTTTATATTCATGTGACAGATCAGGACAAGTTGGATCCCAGAGCCACCAAGGGATTCCTACTCGGCTATACAGATGGAATCAAGGGTTACCAAATCTGGAACCCGGTCACCTGAAAGGTGATTCATTCTCGACATGTGACCTTCGATGAGTCGATTATGTTCAAGTCTAATCATAATCGACAGCCCGCTCCAAAACCAAAAATTATCTCTTCTGTTTCTCCAACAGCCGATGGAGATGAGATAATTGCCAGTCCTATTGTACCCAGCTCATCTGCTCGTGGTTTTACTTTGGGATCAGAATTTGAAGAAGATGTTAGTCCACCAGATACATCTACTTCTGATCCAGTTAGTTCAGTTCAGGAAGAAGTTCAGAATGATGGTGGAGGTCAAGGCGATATAATTCTAGTATCAGTACCTGCGAAGCAGAGCTAGAGAACTATCCGTCCTCCTAATAGGTATGGTGATTGGGATTTTGCAAATATGAGTTTTACTGACCAACTTGAGTATGTTTTGCATGTTGTACAGGATGAGCCGTTTGACTATTCGGAGGCCCTAGATTCGAGCCACTGTGATAAGTGGTTAGGAGCTATGCATGAGGAAATGGAAGCTCTATCTAAAAATAACACTTGGGAGCTTTGTCCATTACCGAAAGGCAGTCGTGCAATTGGCTGCAAATGGGTCTATAAAGTCAAAGACGATAAGCGTTATAAAGCTAGCCTGGTTGCGTAAGGCTTTGCACAACGGAAGGGTATCGAGTATGACGATATCTTCGCGCATGTGGTTCAACACACATCTATCCGGGTCCTTCTGGCCCTTATGGCAATTCTCGATCTGGAGCTCGAACAATTAGATGTGAAAACAGCTTTTCTGCACGGAGATCTTGAAGAAACCATCTACATGAAGCAACTGGAAGGTTTCATCTCCGACAACAAACCTGATTGGGTCTATAATTTGAAAAAGTCCCTGTATAGACTTAAACAATCGCCTTGACAGTGGTACCAGAAGTTTGATTTATTTATGCTCTCGTTGGGTTTTGAGCATAGTGAGAAAGACGCTTGTGTTTATCATAGATCAAGCGGTGGCATTTATATTTATCTACTTCTTTATGTTGATGACATGTTGATAGCTTACAGGGATCATTTTGAAATCAACCGTTTGAAAGATAGGTTGAAATCAGAATTTGAAATGAAAGATCTCGGTGAAGCTCGTGTTATTCTCGGCATGGAAATTGTTCGGGACAGAAAGTCCCGTACTCTCAGGTTAACACAGAAGGGCTATATTCAGAAGATTCTGAAGCGGTTTAATCTTGATGGAGCAAAGTCGGTGTCTACGCCACTTCCAAGATACATCAAAATTACAAGAGACGATTGTCCGGTAGACGATATTGGAAAGGCTGAGATAGCAAAGATTCCGTATGCCAGTGCAGTCGGGAGTCTCATGTATGCTATGGTATGCACTCGTCTCGATCTTGTACATTCCGTTGGAGTAATTAGTCAGTTTCTATCGAACTCGGGTAAGTCACATTGGAATGCAGTGAAAACTGTATTTCGTTACTTGAAAGGTACGGAAACTCACGACCTCATTTATGGTATGCAAAACAACTGTGATATTCTTGGTTACTGCGATTCAGATTACGCAGATGATCATGTCAGTTGGAAATCCACCTCTGGTTATGTTTTTACATTAGGTGGAGCAACTGTCAGTTGGAGATCTCGATTACAGTCTGTTGTTGCATTATCTACTACCGAAGCAGAACTTATTACAGCGGTCGAGTCTGCTAAAGAAGCAGTTCATTTACATGAACTCTTAATTGGTTTGGACCTAAAGCAAACTACTGTCCGTATTAATTGTGATAGCCAGAGTGCTATTCACTTGGCAACAAATTTGGCGTTCAGCTCTCGAACGAAGCACATTAATGTGCGTGATACATTTCTGGTAGCTTTGCACGACGCAAATGTTGTGTATTTGAAGAAAATATTATCAGAAGATAATGCTGCCGATATGTTCACCAAGTCATTACCGCCAACCGCGTTCGAGCATTGCTCGAATTTGATCCAGCTCAGATTATGTTAGTGCCGTTTGGTACCTTGTGGGAGAGATGAGAATATTGCTACAGATGACATATCGACATTTTTGGGGAGTTATTACTTGGTACGTGTTTTTAGGCTGCTTAACTCGTTCATTTATTGAGATTGCTCACTTGAGGATTTTTGCTTTTGATTTTGACGGGTGATGGCCGAGCCGAAGCTCGTCACGATCAAAATGCATTCTGTTACCTCGTCTCAATCCCTATCAGCTATTTGTCCGTATTCGGGGGATTGGTTCGTGCTTTGGTTTCGTCGAGTGATTTGCACATCATGGTGGAGTGTTGAAAAACTTAAATCAGATAAGTTTTATCGGTGTTGTGAAACTCACCAAGCACAATTTACAAGTGTTTAAATCATATATATGTGGATTAATATGAACCAAACATTTTGGAAGACTTGAAAGGAGACTTGTTTGCATTGGAAAAGGGAAGTTGCATGGAAAATATGGACTACCTGACATTGCTTCTTTTCTTTTTCCAACCTAAGCTCCTAATCTATTTTGAGAAGTCAACCCCTAACTCCATTTTGTCTTTATTTGTTTCACATGCATATAAATATGCATGTATTCATCAGTAAATAATCATCCCAAAAACACCACCTTTTGAAGAAGACTTTCATTTGTCTTCTATTCTTCTCTTGCCTAGAATTATATATATATATATATATATATATATATATATATGTGTGTGTGAAAACCACTCTTAAAATGCAAATTTTGTACACCAATATCAACCAATCAAAAATTTTCTTTTTATTTTCTATTTTTTTAATTTACAAGGGTGTAATAGTCATTTGCTTAAAACGGTTATATATATGGTAGTTATCTTTTTGAGTTATTTTAAGAGATATTTATATTATTATTGTTTAATTATGGTAATTAAAAAAATTAATAAACCAAATATAAAATATTCCTTTGTAAGAAAGATACGACACCACCATTTTCAAAATCAAATCACCATTTTCAGGCGGCATCACCCATTCTCGTCAGCGTTTAAATCAAGCAAAACCACACCGTAAGTAGTTTATCATTCATACTAGCACACCGTAAGTAGTTTATCATTCTCTCCAGTATCTCATATCTCATCACGTCGTCGTTCATTGCCGTGTCATCTCGGTTTCATATTCGTTTTCCTCTCCTTTCATCGTCGTTCATCTCCGTTTTCATCTCCGTTCATCTTCGTTCATCGTCTTTCATATTGGTTTTATATCCATTTTCATCTCTATTCATCGTCGTTCATCTTTGTTTCATCTCTGTCATCTCTGTTTCATTTCCGTGTTCGCCTCCGTTTATCGTCGTTTCATCTCCGTTCATCTTCGTCTTCATCGGTGAAGCGTTAGATTTCTAATCAATAGAACACAGGGGAATCGGTGAAATTGTTGAATGTTACCTCCTTGCAACCGAATCATTGTGGATGAAATAATTCAACTTTTTTTTTTATTGTTCTTCGACTTTTTGGTAACTACGATTAAAGATTTGAAATTGGAGAAGATTTGAAATTGGAGATAATAACTTCCATAAAATTAGCAATTTCTTCTTATTTCCATATTTGAAATTAAATGTTAAAAGGACTACTATACCCTTTCCGTCCACTTTTTATTTATTTTTTATATTACATTAATTACTACATTAACATAAATAGCACAAAATGATCTTAACCATTGATTTATTTCATCTACGGCTTAAAGAAGGGTTGCATAGTTTTCATTATAAGGGTGGTTTGCAAATAAAACCACCTCTCTCTCTCTCTCTCTCTCTATATATATATATATATATTAGTGAGAAGGATTTGGGTAGCTGATTTGTTGATCCAAGGATCTCGTAAACACGTTGTAATTTCTCCCGGTTGGAAATATAAAAATCTCTCTCTCCCTGTGGATGTACACTATCACACTGATAGTGGAATCACGTTAAATTTTGTTGTCTCGATTTATTTGCTGTTTCGTTAAATTTAATCGTATATTCGATAACTGCTATATTTACGTTTGTGGATCGGTATGAATCAATAGACCAAAATATACAATATTTAGATATTGTTATTCCGCATTTGTTGTAACGGGTCAGTTGCACGTGATTTATTGTTATCACTTTTGGGACCGTAAATCACTTGAAATACGATTTTGTAACTGTCACCGACCTTTACATAAAATTGGTTTTAAATCCGTTGGAGGTGATTCTTGATGTTTTGAAAAGGTAAAAGGGTTGTCTAAATATTTTGTTTAGAGATTTTTCTTTGATTTGGTGATTACACATGATTTATCTAGGTAGCAAGAAGATTGCACAAGTTGGATAAAAACTAGGTTTAACATAACCTAGCAAGGTGAGTTCAAGTTGATTTGTAAAAACTATGTACATGCCAAAAATATCCATTTTAAAATGTTTATGTGTTTTACTTGATAATTATGAATTGTTGGAATATTTGATTAGTTTTACTTATTTGGGATATTTGGTTTTATAAATCTTGTGAAACACCACATTTGAGATTTTTGGGCATTTTGATAAATAAATCAAAAGTATAAGCATTTTAATGATTTATCTTATGAATGGAAATTTTGGTATAAACATGGTTTTAAAAAGCGTGGGGAACGTACGTTCTGAGCCCGACCTCAATGCGAGGCGTCCAGAAAATGTCTATGAGGCGGTGCCTCTTAAGGGCTGATTGAATCGTGCGCCTCTTTTGCTTGAGACGTAGGCAAAGGTGGTAACTCGGTGACGTTGGAGAGGCATTTGATTGGTAGACTGCCCTTTTTATTAATAAACGGGTAAAATCCTAAATGTAAGTAAAAAAACTACAACCCCTCTTCTTTTACCGTATCCCCTATTTTCAATACACTAATTACTTCTTTATTACTTTTTATTTTTTACTAATAGACATATAATAATACAATATATTATTATATTTAGATTAAAGCGTTTGTATTTGTTTTCTATATTGTTACTATAAATATATAATATATTATTATATATAATTAATACTTTTTGTATTTGTATTATTTTGTTTTTACAAGTGTGTAACTATATATATATGTATATATATTCTGTTTTTGGTGTATTATGCTGCGACATACTAGTGTGTATATGAAATTATGTTTGTTTTCTTAAGTGTCATGCATTTATGATTTTTTATTTTATTTTTTGGGGCTTACGCCTTGACCGTCTTGAGACTACGTCTTACGTACACTAGTACACAAATGACTTTTTGTGACGGTTTTGAAAAAATAGGTTTGTAATGATTTGATAAAAAACGTTACAAAAAGTCATAAAAAAAGTTTGAGAATTATTTTAGTGACAGTTTTTATAAAAAAAAGTTACTATTATCAAAAACCTAGAAACATAAAGCAACGTTTTAGATAAAAACGTTAATAAAAGGTCCCCCTAAGGTAACGGTTTAGGATGGCCTTGAAAAAACGTTGCTTTATTTTGTGACGGTTTTGAAAACCGTTGCCATATAAGACCCTTTAGTAACGGCTTTTGTTTGAAGCGTTGCTTTATGTCGTAACGGTTTAAAAAAAACGCCTCGAAGTCTGTTTCCGTTCTTTAAAACCTTGGGTATAAATAGAGATGAGCTTCGAGGACCATTTTCCCGAACCGAACCGGTACCATGTAATCAGTCCGGATTTTGGTTTCAAATATTCGACAAAATCGAGATTCGGTATTCGATACCGGGATTTTCCTGAAATATCCGAAACCGAACCGGAATATTAAGAGACAATGATTTTTTAAATTCTCTAAGTATGTATCATCTCTTAAATAAACTAACATTATTTTATCCTAACCAAGAATATCATATCCTAAACGAACCAAATGGGAAAGGAAAAACGTAAAAGAATGCCCAAGATTGTTAAACTTTTTATTGGTTTTGAACTTTGATTGTGGAACTTTTGTTTGTTTGGGATTGATATTGATACACGTTTGAAACATTATGAAGGTATTTTGGTTTGCGATTGGTTTTGATACACATTTGATAAATTTTCATATTTTCGGTCCTAAGTGGTCCTAGTATCGATTTTTCCACCCCGAAACAGAAACCGAATCGGTACAAACGGTTCGATTTTTGGTCCTACTTTTTAGTCCCAAAAAAATCGGTACCAACCGATTCGGTATCGGTCCGGTCCCGATCTCATCCCTAGGTATAAATGCGTTTTAGTGTGTGTTTTGGAAAAATGTTTGTTCTTGTGTTATAGGACGTTTTGAAAGAAAAAATGGTATAAATTCATTTGGAAAATGATTTGTCTCAATCTAAAGTTGTGTTTGAGTTATCCATGTCTGTGGAGCATGTTTTTGCATAAACGTGGGTTATTTACGTTTTATTGTATTTTCGACTTGTAACAATTGGTCAATTGATTGGTTGAGCTTATGGGTCGGTTTTTGACTCTGTTTTGTCTTGGGGACACTTGTCCAATTTTGACAGCTCAATGTAGAGCTTTGATTATGATTTGCATTTATTGCATCTTATTTGAGAATTACATGTTTTGAATGCGCTAATTCATTCATTTGGAGTCATTGTAATGTTTTAGACTGTAATGCAATGGATCCATATGCATAGGATTCGAATTGTTGTTGTTTATACGGGATCTTGATCCCTGCCATGTAGCTAGAAATATTTATGATCAGCGGAGGACTCAAGGTATAGACCGTGGGTGGTTGAATTTGATGACCGTGCGATCCACAACGGAGGACTCAACGTACAAACTGTGGGTGGTTGAACTTGATGACCGTGCGATCCACAACGGAGGACTCAAGGTATAAATCGTGAGTGGTTGAACTTGATGTCCGTTAAGCCATAGTGATTATTACTTATAGTGAACGGGTGTATCTATGAGCAGCGGATGACTCAAGCTATATATCGTGAGTGGTTGAACTTGATAACCGTGTGATTTATAATGGAACTCATTAACATAGATATGCGACTTACTTTGTGTTTGGCCACATTCTATGGATACGGGTCTCCCCCGTCATCAAAATGTGTTGTTTTTGGATAGTGTATTATCCATGTCTTTAGAGACATTTTGAGTATGGAGTGTATCCATAATTTGTGATAATGAATAATAAACCTTATTCATGTTTTGATGTTTTGGATAATAAAGTTTTATTTATGTTTCCCATATTTGTTTATTAAACTTTATACAATGTTTGGGTGAGTATTGAGCCTTGCTTTTATGATAAAAGGGGTGCTTCGTTCACCAAGTCTTCATCATGGAAATGATGGGTTTTAAGGAAAGATGTTTTACATTAAATACATTTCATTTTGGAGAATTGGGAGTTAAATAACATTCTTTCAGCCATTTTATATTTGATATGAAAACTCTTGAACTCATTAGCCGTTAAGTCTAACCTTTTTTATTTGTCGGCATGTGCATCAGGTTCTTGTTGGGGAACGATACTAGCGACAGGAGAAGAGTTGAGTGTTAGATAGATGCGCGAGAAGAGTGTAACTATTAGGTGAAGGCTTCTACACTTTTGAATATAGCATTTGGTAATGGATTTAGATACACCCAACCTTTATTTAGTCTTTGTATAAGACTTGGGTTAATAATCGTTAAGGTTAAATCTAGAATTAATTATTCAGGTATTTTCAAGAATCGATTTGTAGAAAGGGATTCTATTATTTATTTGATGTATTGCTGAAAATTTTAAATTAGCTGCTCTTTCCAAAATTTGAGGGTGTTACAGGGTGTCACCCAATCAACCAAAAATATTGTTCCTCTATGCAAAAGGTGTCTCAAAAGCCAATCTCCCCAAGCTCGCATCTACCCCGGCTAGACCTTCTTAGAGACCGCGTCGCTAGATCATAAGATACATGTCGACACCAACAAGTGTTATGCCAAAAAGCCTAGTGAGCTTGAGCAAATAATATATATACATATAACAATATGCAATAATCGAAACCATTCAACAAAGCCTTTTAGTTCAAATACTTGGAATCAATGGGGGAGACCCATATCACCGGTCAAGTTTTACCTTAAGAGTCGATTTACCTTAGTGACTACTCCCATGAGTAACACCACAAGGCTTGACACATTGAGAACTACCTCCAAGGCATTATCCCAAATGGCGGAGATCCTAGTGCATACCTCTAAGGTGGCACCAAAAGACTAAATCCTCCTGGTGCCTACTTGAAGGGTTCATCCAAAGTCGTTACCAAGTTATCTTGTACATTTACTCCAAGCAATATGTACCCATACCAATAAAGATCACCAGTGGTCTAACCACTTTGTTCAAAATAAATGAGATTTACAATTTACTCCAAGACCTCTTACTAGATCAAAAATGCATAAAGCTCCAAACAAGTTACCATTAATAGAGTGTTGTTACACTACATGAATACGAGGTGTAATATGATTAAACAAGTAGAGTTCATAATGTAAGACCATCACATATGAACCATATTCTTCCATCTAGCTCAAGATACCCAAAATAATAATGATTTCATGAAATACCAAGATAACAATGAGGTTCCATAAATATTCATAAAATACTTCAAGATAACAATTGAGGTTCCAATGGTTTAGACATCTAATTGGGTTTCGCTCCTGTGACGTCTCATTGACCGGGGTTTGGTTCGACCGGTGTCCCACGACTTCATTGCGACCTATGTATCATTAGGGAAAGTTTCTGTCCAGTGTTTGTTTTTAGGAAGTCTTATTTGTGCCAATAAACTTTCAACTTGATGCAATATTAAACTCTGGATTATAGGAGTCGATCGATCTGGGGATAGGATCTGTGGGGGTGTGCGAAATTTCTCAACAGGTGAGTTCCCTCATTTTAACTATATAAATATGTTTACGAACTGAAATGGGTTTATGCTCTAGTTCTTGCCATGTTATCTTAATCCAGTGGATAAATTGTATTTTTGATATCGACGTAAACTGTGGTTGTGTAAACGTTCTTGTGTAAAGACTCGATTATATTTATATTTTTGATCACACATGTATATTGATTTGAGGTTCGAACGGGTTTGACCAAGGATGTGTTTATTTAACCATTGGGGATGGTAAAGCCGTGTGTTTGGAATTCGTTTCCCTACACACGGAAACGGCATCGACTAGGGGGCCGTATGGGGATCTACTGGGGTCCCCGAGGACAAGTAGTCCTTACGTTTGTGGAAGAGTCTCGGCGTGGATTTGGGCACTGCTTGTGTCGCGAATGTTGTGAGATAATTATTGTTTAATAATTATGCATTTTTTTTGTTTATCTTAAATTGAGTGAGGTTGGGAATTCACTAGAACATCCGTTCTAATCCTTGCTTCTATTTTTCTTAAAACCCCATTTTCAGGTAACAGAGTGCTCTGGGATCTTCTAAAGGAAAAGAACAATGCTAGGGGCTAGCGTGCCGGTGAGCGGGCCTTAGTGCGGCGTAGTAACAATTTTCTTTTAAAGATTCTCGGTTGTAATAGACTCGATTTGTGACCATGTCAATCCTTTTATTTACACTTTTGTATTGGGACACGTTTATGGGAATGGAGTTTATTAAAATTGGTATGTTAAGTTTTTGGGTTGTTACATTTGGTATCAGAGCCATAGTTTAAGGGATTTAGGCGACCGGTTGGGCCTAAACTTAAACTGTAGAACATGACACAACCGAGAAATAGGATGTCTTAGGGGTTACCGCTATAGGAACGTGTGTTTTGAGAGGTGGGGACTGACATGTGAGGTAAATTTGGAATTACATCTGGCCAATGTAATTGCGAATTTACTGGCACATGTATGTGCTCGGATTACCTTTCTATGCGTAGAAGTCCATAGAATGTGGGGTGTGTGTGGATATTTTAGTCCTCGTCGCGATCGGAAAGTTATTATTGAGGGTTTAGCCTATGAAGGGGTGATGGAAGGGAATAAAGTTCTAGCCATGCGTTATTGGCAATAGTTTGGTGCGGTGCGTGAGGTTGCTTGTGGTGAAATTGATGATAAATTCTAGAAAGAGTATTACTCAAAGCAATAACAGATCGATCAAGGAAGAACTTTATGTGTTTGAAATGGGTGAAGGATGGATTAGAGGGAACTTTCAGTGTTAAGTAAGTTCTCATGATGTTAGTTGGTGTGTTTGTCTGTTTGGACAGGAGAAAAAGGTTTGGGTTAGGATTCTGAAATGGCTAAATTCAGGGTTGAGGGAAAGATGGAATCTCATGACTTCCTAATCGGGACCGAAGTAAATTATTAGAGGAACCGATCGATGGGAAAATGTGTTTGGGTTACTTGGCCTGTAGGGCTCAAGGCGAGAGCTTGGTGGAATAATCAATTAGCTAGGGTGTGAAACACCTGAACTGCAAGTGGTTGTTACGAGAAAGTAAACAGTAGCTAAAGGATAGATGCTATGATGATTGGATGAGTGTAACAAGTGACCTCGAGTGAGTGAATAGACTTCAACTGCAAGTGAGTTCATGCATTGTGTCTGTAACGGTATCTCAAGAGCTCGGTCATGATTTAAAGGTTGATGCACACATAACTAATTTCATGTTTGGAAATAAACCAAGGCGTACACGTGGGTGTTTAAAGAGGAAAGACAAACCTATCTTTGTTGAATAATAAAATTCTCCTTAAACTTAGTGATTTGTGAAGAATATCACTTCTTTTCATGTTGAGATAAAATGTGTTGCGAAACCCATGAACACATTTGGCAACAAACCTTTATAACCAACTTGAGTCTGAGACGATATCTTATAAAAGAGTGTGAGAGTCGTTTGTTTTATTTTGTGCAAGCAGTTTCGTTCAGAATTTTTCTAGTCATATAAAGAAATTTCCTCTCTGCACTACGATTGTCGCGACGTCGTTTTAGTTGATCAAAGTGATATTTTACCAAACGATTCTTGAGATCATTTTGCATGACTTTGAAGTTATCAGGGTGTTGAGTCTTGTGTGCTCAGAATGTTTTCAAATGTTTTACCCTTTTGAGTGTTCAATTGTGAGGAATGATTTTATATTTTATTTTATTTATTTTATTTATCGAGTCATCATGCATGAAGGCTATGAACTCATGAAGTCGTGAAGGTTATTGGATAAGGGACAAGGAGCGGTTCGAGCGTGGGGAATGTGTCGGTCAAGCTAATGTTAAATGAACTATGACTTCGGTGTTCTTATTAAGGAAGAGGTGGAGAATATGGAAAATGTCGAAAATAGACTGTGACATTGATGGTATTATGGAAGTTCGAAATCTTTCTTGGAAAATTTGGAATGTTGTTGTAGGTGAATGGTCGTATTTGGGGTGAAAGACTCGAAATCGTCAAAATGCCGATGTTAGTGAATAATAATACTTGAAACGTTAAAGAAGATTGAACCTAAGTTGGTTGGGATGACCCTGTAAGTCAGGCCTTGCATCAGGTAGACCTTGAACCCTCTTCAGATAAAGATGGGGAAGTGCTTTTTGCAGTGTGTTTGGGAAAAGAAGATGGCATTATAAATTCTTAGTGCCAGAGATATAGTGGAAGTACTATCATGTCTATTATTGTCACGATTGAAGTAGAAGATGTTTAAAATGTGCCGAGATAAGGGCGTTGACAGGAGTTGGATTTTACGAGTTTATCTTGGTGATTATAGACGAAGTAAGACGTTCAGGGATGGTGTATACTTGTTAGGTATTGGATAACCTTGCGGGAGCATTGGGATAATGAAAGATTGTTGTGTGTGGAGTGTTTTCCCTGCGAAATTCTAGCGTTTCGTAAGTAAGGAAGTAATTAGTACAATCAAAGTGAGTGAATGGATATTATCGGGAATTGGGAGACGTGATTCATTTGGATTGGAGATGAGATGGAACAAAGGAGATGATCTGGGTCTTACATGCGAGTAGGTGTATATGAAGGTAGGTTTGGTTATGTATGCGGATGACAGTGAGGACTTGAACTCGCCTCCCAGTATATTCAAGTGTAATTGTGTTATGTTTCTGAGCATGAAGGGGTGTCTAGGTTATATAATGAGAGTTGCGAAGGATGAGTTGATGGTATGATCAAGTGGGTGATATGTTATGCCAAATTAGGTGTGTAAGTTCGCAACGTGGTATTGGACTGTCGTGATAATTGGATTATGAATTTCTAGATCATATTGTATGGCAAGGATAAGCGTAAATCTGGAATGTTAAATTTAGAAGGAAGATTCAAATGGTGACAATCTAGAAGAAGAACGGGTATTCTTCTCGACTGCGGTTAACTCCGGGTAAGTTCATCTGTTTCCGAAAAATCGTTGATGAGAGAGTTTTAGGTGGTTGGTTGTAGTGCCTTGTTGTGGATTGAAGTTCGACAGAGAAGGTGAAACATTTTGGGGATGATTAAATCCCGGTAGTCAGATCGAAATGGTTAGTGAGAAGATGAGGCTTGTATGTCGCCATAATGGGAGTAAACTGAAAATGAGAAGTTCGCCTATGACTAGGAGAGTCAACTTTGCGAGTATATGAATAGCACGCGAGATTATGAGGAAGCTCTCGATTATGGGTTGGGTATTGTTATTTCCGCGTGTGTTTGGTCTAAAGCTTGCCACCTTGAGTAAGCCTTTTTTTGAAAGTGGGTGATCTATGCTTTCATAGAAGCAAGTAAAGTGATTGTTCGAGATGCTCGAAGGGAATGACCGGAGGATGTGAGAAATTGTTAGCGTGATAAGCTTTCTGAGTGAGTATTGAGTTTGGCATCGGGGAATTAAACTTGGATTGTGGGAAAGTATTGCTCCTCTTGTAGGGCAAGTGGAACCGGAATAAGACTAAGAGAGTTGTGAGTACGAGTGGGATCGGTGGTAATCGGCTATATGTATGGGGGAGCTAAACTCTTTGGCGGACTATTCGGGCAGTGAACATGTGGAATGCGTACGTTCTCAAGTGTCTGCAAATGTGCAAAGGGATAGGTGGAAATGATATTTCGGTCAAATTGTGCATGGTATGGATAAATTGGCTATCAGCACTGTTTTAGTAATCGATGGTAGGGATAGGAGTAGGTATTAATGCGATGTATATTTCTAGGGAGTATTGTGTTTAATATCGAGAAAGTTGGGATATTACGTGGGTTTGTGTCGCTTTACTTTAAAGAAGCGGACACTGAAGCGATTATAAATGTATGGGATTTGATAGATTTCGTGGTGTACTGTTTTGTGCCTTTGGGACTGACTCAGCTTGACAAGAGAATAAATTGGCAATAGATCGAAGGATGGTGTAAGGTTAAATATAAGTAATATTGAGTTAATATTGGGGTCAGAAATCTATTGGATTAACCGGACCGTAATGCAAAAATCTATTTCTTGTCAAGTGCGTGAGAGACTGAAAGTGGCACGCGACTTTCAAAAGAGTTATGCAGACAAACACCGAAAAAGATATAGAGTTTCAGGTCGGTGACAATGTAATGTTGAAGGTATCACCATGGAAAGGGGTAATCCAGTTTGGTAAGAAAGGGAAGTTAAGTCCCCGATTTATTGGTCCGTTTAAAATTATCGAACGTGTCGGCCTTGTGGCATATAGGTGGATTTACCCGAGGAGTTGAAGGGCATTCACAACATTTTCCATGTTTCTAATCTGAGGAAGTGTTTAGCAGATGTTGATATGTATGTGCCTCTACAAGATATACGGGTGGATGAAAAGTTAAATTTCATCGAAGAGCCTGAGTCTATAGTGGATCGTAAGGTTAAACGGTTGAGGTCAAAGGATATTAGTCTAGTGAAAGTTCAATGGAAGTTCCACAAAGGGCGAGAAGCGACGTGGGAATTGGAAGCGGTTGTGAGATCCAAATACCCTGAATTGTTCGACAAAGAGATTTCGAGGACGAAATCCCTTTGAAGGGGGAGTGTTGTAACAACCATAAAATTTTAGAGTTAAGTGGGATTTTATATTTTTGGGATGAAAGTGTGAAAGAAAGAAGTTAAGGGGTTTATTGGCTAATAAGATATAAAAAGGGACACAAAACCCTAGGGTGTCTAGTATCGTTCCCATTTTGGTTAGCAGTGCTCTACGTGTGTGTGCGGCGATCTAAGGAAGGAAAAAGGGGGAAATTGATCGAAGCCGAGATTGGAGACCTGAAATCTGAATCGCGTGAGAAAATCATCTTCTAGAGGTAAGTATAGAACTTGAAATCCTTGTTTTCGTTTGTTGTTCTATTGTTTGGTACTTGGAAGATTAAATTGAATTGAGGTCTGGAAATCAATAATGGTTTGGAGTATTGAATCTAGGATTTTGATTTAAGGATTTATATTTACGTATCTATAATTGGTGTGTGCTTGGAAATCAAAATAAAGAAAGGTAGAATGGAAGAGTGAAAAGAAAAGAACCTCTGTTATTTGTTTCTTGATGGGTCTGTGTAGAGTTACGAGACCTGTTTCTGTGGAAATCACTTATTCGCCATCGACCGGTATGGTTTGAAGTACAGTTGACCAGTGTGTGGATGACCGGTGTGTGGATGACCGGTGTGTGGATGACCGGTGTGTGGATGACCGGGGTGTTTCAAATTCGGGGATCGGGGCATGGACTGGGGAGCCCGGTGTCACCATCGACCGGGGTCTGCCCGGTGCCATTCGACCGGTGCCTCACCCCGGGGGTTTGGCTCGACCGGTGCCTTATCCCCATTGACCTTCGACCGGTGCCTCACCCCATTGACCGGGGTTTGGTTCGACCGGTGTCCCACGACTTCATTGCGACCTGTGTCTCATTAGGGAAAGTTTCTGTCCAGTGTTTGTTTTTAGGAAGTCTTATTTGTGCCAATAAACTTTCAACTTGATGCAATATTAAACTCTGGATTATAGGAGTCGATCGATCTGGGGATAGGATCTGTGGGGGTGTGCCGAATTTCTCAACAGGTGAGTTCCCTCATTTTAACTATATAAATATGTTTACGAACTGAAATGGGTTTATGCTCTAGTTCTTGCCATGTTATCTTAATCCAGTGGATAAATTGTATTTTTGATATCGACGTAAACTGTGGTTGTGTAAACGTTCTTGTGTAAAGACTCGATTATATTTATATTTTTGAGCACACATGTATATTGATTTGAGGTTCGAACGGGTTTGGCCAAGGCTGTGTTTATTTAACCATCGGGGATGGTAAAGCCGTGTGTTTGGAATTTGTTTCCCTACACACGGAAACGGCATCGACTAGAGGGCCGTATGGGGATCTACTGGGGGCCCCGAGGACAAGTAGTCCTTACGTTTGTGGAAGAGTCTGGGCGTGGATTTGGGCACTGCTTGTGTCGCGAATGTTGTGAGATAATTATTGTTTAATAATTATGCATTTTTTTGTTTATCTTAAACTGAGCGATGTTGGGAATTCACTAGAACATCCGGTCTAATCCTCGCTTCTATTTTTCTTAAAACCCCATTTTCAGGTAACAGAGTGCTCTGGGATCTTCTAAAGGAAAAGAACAATGCTAGGGGCTAGCGTGCCGGTGAGCGGGCCTTAATGCGGCGTAGTAATAATTTTCTTTTAAAGATTCTCGGTTGTAATAGACTTGATTTGTGACCATGTCAATCCTTTTATTTACACTTTTGTATTGGGACACGTTTATGGGAATGGAGTTTATTAAAATTGGTATGTTAAGTTTTTGGGTTGTTACATAAATGACCCCTGGGTAATAGAATAAATAGATTATATAGAGGAAGGATCATGCGAGAAGTTAAACATTTTGCGAGAAGGCAAGAAGTGTGATATCATATATGATTACACGACATGTGGGTGTGTTTAATCATATATGATTAAACGTTTATGTTTGCCAATATAACATGTGTATGATTAAGTTTGTGTATCTTATATGATTAAAAACTTCTCGCCTTCTCGCAAAATGTTTAGCTTCTCATTTGAACCTGCCCCTATACACCTATGTCAATATATTATGCAGATAAAGAACAAACATATTATGCAGATAAAATCATAAAGAACAAATATTGTGATAGCTAATTTAGTAGAAGAAACTTTAGTCTGCTAAACACAAATGTGACTAAACAAAGCTTTTATGCCTAAATTGTGATAAATGCCTAAAAATAATTGTAATTCAACAAATAACAAACAAATTGAGATTCAATAAAGCATTATGCCCACATTGTGATAAATTGCTAAAAATTCACCATATATATTGTATATATAGGGGCCGATTCAAATAAAAATGAGAGGGTGAGAACGCAAAAGTCCATAAAAAATCTATTTAAAAATTCATATGCAAATTGACGTTAGAGATTATTCATATAGGTTTACATATGCAATCTTCAATTGGATTTTTTCAATGACTCAGATATGAACCTTTCCTTAATATTCCCTTCTTACCTTCTGACGATATTTAGCTTTCATATTTGAACTATTATTATATATATAATTGTTTTTTATGCTCCCCTAGACCCAAATCCTGGCTCTGCCGATTATTCAAATATATACAAAAGAAGTTGTACCAGTGCATCATTAACATGTAATCTTGAATCTTAATAATGTGTTTTGATTTGCAATACTTAATACATAAAAAATGATTTCTATGACTTTAATTCAAATGTTTTATTATATATTATAGATAACTAGAAGTGTACTTGCGGAATGCAGAGCAATACATCTCAATTTTAACGTTTCGTTTTATTTTTTGTCTTTGTCGATACTATATACGGTTTTTTTGTGGTTTTGAGAAAGCGATATTGTTTTTTTAATTATAAATTTGTTTAATTTAATTTATATTATAATTTTATTCTAGATCTAATAATGATGTAATTTATTTTGGGTTTGATAATATGATGTTTTTTATAAAATTATAATTAAGTATTCTCTTAGAATTTAATGACTATACTAATTATATTTTATTTCTTTATATTTAAAATGAGATATTTATTCTGTATTTGATTATGTCTATCATTTATTATGAATTCAAACATTCAACTTTAAAACGTTGTACTCATAAATTATTCCTTGTAATCTTGAAGTTTAAGTAATATGTATTAATAAACAATATGTGATGGATAAAAAATTGTTTTTTATTTTTTTCTCAAATGTTTTATAATATAATATATTTAGTCATATAGATATAGATAATATTAACCTTCCTTCATTATATTGTTGAAAAACTTAAATCTGATAAGTTTTTTTTGGTGCTATGCAACTCACCATGCACTTGGTACAAGTGTTTTGATGCATGAACCTATGGATTTTTTAGAATCACATATTTTAAGTGGACCTTTTATTTTGTCTTATTAGAAGACAAAATACTGGATGGAGAATAAAAAGAAATCTTCTTGTGGATGACAACTCACTTTTGTCATCTTGTGTGAAAATGAGAAAAAAAAGGGAAAATGCCATTGGTGATACACTGATACCAAAGTAAAAGTCATGAGTGATAGTATTGGAATGGCCTCAACAATATTGAGATGGGGCATCAGTGAGGAAAAGTGGGGCATCAGTGATAAGAGATAAGAGGAAAGCATAGTGATCACTTCCTCCCATCTTTGCCAACCCATTCTTTTTCTTCGTAGTGGATGACACCCATCTATTTTGTCTTATTTCCCCCCATCCTTTCCTATATATATATATATATGCATGCATGTGGACTTAGAAACTATGCACAAAATTTCATCGAACTTCTTTTTCTCCCTCATTTTTTTGCTAGTTTTCATCTTGTTGATATTTATATAGATATCTCATTGATATATATATATATATATATATCTTGTTGATATATATATATATATATATATATCGTCCAATATATATACACGTATGTATATATATATATATTTCGTTTGTTGAGGAAACTTTGGGTAGCTGATTCGTTGATCCAAGGATCTCGTAGACACATTGTAATTTATTCTGGTTGGTAATATAAAGATTTCTCTCTCTCTCTCTCTCTGTGGATGTACACTATCACACCGATAGTGGAACCACGTTAAATCTTGATGTCTCGATTTATTTTCCGTTTTGTTATTTTATCTTATATTCGATAACTGCTATATTTACGTTTGTGGATTGGTATGAATCATTATACTGAAATATACAATATTTAGTGTTAGAGCATAAATATGTTGGATTCAAGATCATAAAGATTGAAGATGAAAGTTCAAGAAGTCAAAGCTGGAAAGTCAACTCTCATGGAAAGTCAAAGTCATTTTGTAATAAAAGTCAAAGTCAACATATTGTATTTGTGTGTTTCTTTGTATTTGTATGGAGGTATAAATACCTTTGAAGTCTTTGTAAGAATTAAGATTGTAACATTTCAGATTATAGAGAGCAGATTAGAGAAGAGTTATTGTTACATCATTCTAGAGAGAGAGAGTAGAGTGAGAAAGTGAGAGTTTTGTAATCTTTGTGATTCATCAATGACATATGGATTTCTCATCTTGATTGTTTTGTAGCAATTAGAACTTGAATCTAGGACTAACAATTGGTATCAGAGCTGATCCAATTTTGAAATCAGATCAAGAATTGAGTTCGTACTGTGTTATTCGAAGTCAGAATTGATTTCTGAGTTTTAGTGTGAATTAGGTGTTGAATTCGACTAAGTTTTGTGTCACTATAATAGATCTTTAATTTTGATTTTGTCAAAGTGTATTGTCCCGAGTTTCATACGCACTGTAAGTGAATCAAATTGGTTCAATTTGTGTCTGTTTGTTAAATTTCAGTGTTGTAATAGTGTTTAGTATGTTGTGGTGAAGAAATTGTGCAAATAACAGATTCAGAAATCAAGTTTACTTGATTTTTTTATCGATCAGATCAAGAACGCGCAAGGAAAGTTCAAGAACGCGCAAGATCCAAGTTTCGCGCTAGTTCATCTGAAGAACGCACAAGTCTGAAGAGTTTTGAATTTGGGCCAAAAACGCGCAAGTACTGTTTTGCGCGAACAGGCAAACGCGCAAACCTTGTTGTGCGCGAACAGGCAAACGCGCAAACTGTGTTGTGCGCAAACAGACAAACGCGCAAACTGTGTTTTGCGCGAACTAGTTGAAATTCTCGAAATATTTTCTAAGTGTTGGAACGCGCAACACCTGCGAGTTCTAAGTTTGCGCTAGCTTCATGTAGCGCGTTTCATTTTTCGCGCTACCTTCGTCCTGCGAGTTCTTGTTTCGCACAACCAACGTCTAGCACGTTTCATACTTTACGCTATCAACGTTTAGCGCGTTTTGTAACTTTGCGTGAACTTCATCTAGCGAGTTTCAAGTTTTGCGCTACCTTCGTTTAGCGTGTTTTGTAACTTTGCGTGAACAAAGTTTAGCGAGTTTCTAAGCTTTGCGCGATCTTCGTTTAGCGAGTTTTTACCTTTGCGCGATCAGTGTTTAGCGAGTTTCATACTTCGCGCAAGCCACGATTAGCGAGTTCTGATTTCGCGCAAGACTCATCCTGCGAGTTTCTTACTTCGCGCAAATAGGCATATGCGAGTTCTTCAAACGCGCACGTCTCTATTAGCGAGTTTCTTCGTGAATAGTGTTTTGCGCGAATAGGCATCTGGGAGTTTCTCCGAGAATAGTGCTTTGTGAGTTTTGGGAATAGTGACCTGCGATTTTTGGACTTAGTCAAATTTTTCAAAAAAAAATTTTCAGTATCATTTCTATATTCTTGTGATTTCATAATTGGACTAACGATCAGTTTCTAGTTTCTTATTTGCATATCTCAATCAAACAGATATTCAAGATGAGTTTTTCAGCTGAAGAGGTAAAGGATTTCAATGTAAATGATTTCATGACCACAATGGAAGCTATGATGGTTAAAGTTGAAGACCTTCAAGATAAATTGAAAAAGGAAAAAGACAGAGTTGCTAGAAGAAATGAAAAGATCTTTGAGCTTAATACGTCTGTTATTGGAAACAAAGATCTTATTGATTCTCTACGTAAATCTGCTTCAGATTTTAAACATGAAAAGGATTGTTTTGAAAAGAAGATTTTTGATGTTGAATCTAAACTTTCAAAGTCTGATTTAGAAAAGAAAAAATTTGTACTAATTGTTTATAAATTGCAGGTTGAGAACGAGAGCCTAACGAAAAAAGTAAATGATTTGAAAGCTAAACTTCATGCGATAGGTCAAACAGATCACACCATTTTTCTAAATGCACCCATTTAAGAGGCTGATGTTAAAGAGAAATGGGGATTAGGTTATGATAATCCTCATTACTTAGAAAAAGCTATCAGAAAACAACCAGGTCTGTATAATGCAAATTATATGTATGCGACTGATGAATATCCTCATTTGAAACCCAAATTTATCACCAAAGCATCTAAAGAAGTTGAGGACAAAGAAGATGAGAAAATAATGAATTTAAAAAAAATGCAACTACCATTTTTCTATGAAAAGCTAAATGATAGTTACCGTTCTGACACACCAAATGTTCTTTCAGATGACTATTTTGTTAGCTATTATGTTACTGAGATGGAGGCAAAACCTGCAACTGCAAAAATTTATGTTCCTCCACTCATTCTAGAAAGCAAAATAGTTAAGATTGAAAGTATTTTATCTGAAGAAAGAATTTTGGTTGATATAGAACAAGATGTCTTTTCTACAGTGTTGAAGAACACAAATTTTCATTTTAAATCTAACGTGTGTTCTCCATCTTCTAAAGCACCTCAAACTTCAATTGATGATTTTGATGATTTATTTGCGTCTGAAAATGATTTTCTTAATTCTGATAATGGGTGTGTTAAGGAAATTGATATGTTTGACTTCAATGCACCACTTCCAGATTATTCTCCTTCTATCCTTAATGATGAAAGCTTTGAAAACAATGAACAAAGTCTGATAATTGAGAACACTGAGCTTCAAAAGAAAATATCAGATTTGGAGATAAAAATAGCTAAGGAGAAAGTTGAGTTTGAAAAGAAGTTTTCAAAAATTTCCAAGAAGAGTATTGAAGAAAAGAAGACTCTTTAGCTTAAATGTATAAAGCTTTCTCAGCAAGTTACTGATTTTGAGAAAGTAATAATCTTGGAAAGATAAAAGTTTGCCAAGGAAAAGAAGGCCATTGAACAAAAGAATGTTGGATTCTTCAAAGAAATATCCGGCCAGAGAAACAATGTTGAGAAGGGATTTGAAGAAGAAAGAATAATGTTTGAGGCTGAGATTCTAAAGCTTACTGGCAAGCTATCTGAGCTATCTACAAGTGCACTGAAAGAGAAGAAAACGAAGTATGAATTCGAAACGAAGATTGACCAACTCGTCAAAGAAAGAGACAGTTATTCTTCAAAGGTAAAAGAGTTTCAAGATATCGTTTCCATGATGGTGGTGGTGGCTGAGCATAAGACTCCAGAGTCAATTATCCACTCACCTAGAGATGATTCAGCTGAATCTGAATGTTCATTTAAGACAGCTGCAACTAACCTTTTCTAGTCAAATCTTCTAGTCAGATTCGTACTACTAACCTTTTCTATGATAGAAAAATAGATGGTTCAGGTACACATAGAAGAAGGAGATATAAAGAAGAGAAACTGGTATGGAGAGTGAAACTAGTGGATGATGAAGAGAAGAAAGATGAAAAGAAAGATGAGCTGAAAGAAAAGAAATCATGTGTACATGAGACAAAAGCAAAGAAGAACAAAGCTCGTAAAGGTAAACCTGATCATATATACACGAAAGATCAATTAATCATGTTGTCAATTAAGAAATATTATTGTTCTTATTGCCGTACACATGATCCTGTTCACAAATCGAGTGATCATTTCTGGTATGGTTCTTATTCAGTTACTCCCATAAGAACTGCAACTAACATTCATGGACCCAAATACCAGTGGGTACCAAAGCCGAAAAGTGATTATGTGTTGCAGGCACCAACTGTCAAGGGGGAGTAAGAGAACTAAGGCTTCTAAGTAAATCAACTTAGAACCCGTACTTCAATGAATTTTGACTTCTAAACATAACAGTTTAGGACTTGTACTTCAATGATGAAAAAGAGATGCTACTCCTGGGATGATAAGAGATTGTACTCAGATACTCAAATGAGGAAATCAACCTTTAAGGGGGAGTACATAAGTTTTTCTGGAAATATGTATTCGGAAGATATGACGAACTACACTTCAGGATGAGTTATAGATCTCTATCATGTGCCTTTTACTGACAAATTTCAGATGCATATTTTCAGGGGGAGTAAAGAATCATGATTTCTGATTACTTCAGATCAGAACTCGTACTGATCATGTTTTACTGCTTTATGTCTTTTACATTTGAATAAATTTGTGAATAAATTTGACTTTGACATGACTTTGAGATTTTTGCAGAACGAGAGAAGCCGACACGATCATATCTTTATGACTTCGGCTGACTTCATGAGATTTAAGACTACATGAAAAAGGTTAATTTCTTATCTTAATCTCATATATGGTTGAAAGAAGGACAACTTTCAATCATAGAAAACATGTTCTTAAATGTTCAAACCACTTCCCGATTCTTAAACAGATTTCATGAATTGGAAGTGTGATTTTTAAATGTTTTCAAGATTTATTTGTGCTTACATGATTACAAACCGTGTGTTTCCAAAGATAAATACTTGTGTATTGTCTTTTCTATATACTTTAAAGTATTCACACACACCGGTTTGACTTATTGTTCAAATATGTTCTTACCATGTCTTAAATTTGAAACATATTTTTCGATGGTAAGACACTCCGCTTGTACTTCAAAGACTTTTTGAGTGTTAATTCATTTCGAACCGTTTTTCAAGAATGTCTATATTTTGTTTCATATAGACAATATCCATTATTCTTGACCATAAGCTTTGATTGCTATATCATTTAATTCTGGTCATTTTCATACAATGTCATATTTTCAAACAAGTTTCTTGTATTCATTTCATTCTTTCAATATACTTGTTTGAAATATCTTCAATGTTTAAAAATGCTCATATCTTCATGATTATATTCTGAGCATATACATATTTGACTTGTATTTGAGTTCTAACTGTTAAAGTTAAACCATATTGAGCAACATATGCTTCATAGGAAATTCTGGGTTCTTTGTGCTAGGACTTACTTGAACTTCTATGGAATCATGTTCACCAGTGATTTCTACCCAAGAAGTTACTCTATAGTGATTGAGTGTGAGGAGTCTAAAAGAAATGAGTGTGGGATGTGTGACGAGGTAAAATGGAAATGAGAGTTTGGTTAGTTGTGAGCTTAATGATAAAAAGAAAGAGGGTGTGAGATCAGAGTAAAAGAATATCAAACTCTGCACCAACTACTTTCTGAGCCGGGCAACCACATTACTAATGTTTCACAATTCTTTGGTGAACATTATTGAAACAAGCAATTAGCCCATGCCAACTCTTGATTAAACCCCACCAACCACTCATTTTCTTCTTAAAAGGAAAATGTTTCATATTTTTCTGGGGACGCAGCACATAATCTATCTGATTTTCATTTGGAAAATCTGGATATTAAAAAAGAAGGAAGTCTGCCCCACCTTCGCACTTCAATCATGCACATTGAGTCTGTGTTTATCTACTGTTGTCACAGTGGTTTACACAATGTTGAGCCTTTAAAAGCAATCATCAAGTGCTTAATTCTTTCTACATTTGCACGAACACACAAGGAATTTGTTTTCTTGTCTTAACGTTCATAGAAATTGCCTTTGTGGTATTTCGATGATTGGATGGAAGCCCTGGGGGAGTGAACATCAAAAAGCTCCTTTACAATGTGTATTTGTTACACACAGTGACTTCGTGTTACTGACAGGCATATTAACTGATTCATTTGTTGATTCAGGTGTTACATTCCTATTTTGTCTAGATTTGAAAAGATCTGGATGAATACATTGTTCGAATTGGCAACGAATCAGAGGCTCAGTTTGAAAGATAAGTGGTCAGAAAGATTTCAAAGACATTTATTGGTGAAAGTTTTGATGATATTGATGCTCTAATCATCAAAAAGGGGGAGAAGATAAAGTTTGAAGAAATGTCCATTACAAGTTTTGTTTCAAGAGATGTTTGAAGTTTAATTCAGGAATGGGAAGATAAAGAAAAAGAAAATGTCTGAAATTCAAGAAATGGGAGAGATGTTCAAGTTTTGATTGAACTGAAAGTTTTTGAAGATTTTGCTGAATTTATTTTGTGAAAAAGGTTTTATAACCTTGAGAGAGAATTTTCTGAGCTTATCAAAGAGGAATTTCATAGTGTTAAAGGGGAGATTGTAAATCATGTTTGTATCAAAGGGGAGATTACAAGAGAAGATAAAGGTTGATCAAAGGGGGAGTTTATTCAAAATGAGCTTAAAGAGAGAAGATTGCATTGCTAAATCTTTTAGTAATGATCTTGATCCAAAGGGGGAGATTGTTAGAGTATAAATATGTTGGATTCAAGATCATAAAGATTGAAGATGAAAGTTCAAGAAGTCAAAGCTGGAAAGTCAACTCTCATGAAAAGTCAAAGTCATTTTGTAATAAAAGTCAAAGTCAACATATTGTATTTGTGTGTTTCTTTGTATTTATATGGAGGTATAAATACCTTTGAAGTCTTTGTAAGAATTAAGATTGTAACATTTCAGATTATAGAGAGCAGGTTAGAGAAGAGTTACTATTACATCATTCTAGAGAGAGAGAGTAGAGTGAGAAAGTGAGAGATTTGTAATCTTTGTGATTCATCAATGACATATGGATTTCTCATCTTGATTGTTTTGTAGCAATTAGAACTTGAATCTAGGACTAACATTTAGATCTCGTTATTCAGCATTTGTTGTATTGGGTCAGTTGCACGTGATTTATTGTTATCACTTTTGGGACCGTAAATCACTTGAAATACGATCTTGTAACTGCCACCGACCCTTACATATATGGGATTGTATCTCCATATTCTTAAATTAAGGCAACAAATCTCATTGATATATACTAAATCATTCATTATGGGATTTCATTTAAATATATATTATATTATATTATGTTATATTATATTATATATATACACATAGAAACCCTAATGAGAGATATGATCAAGATCATCAAACAAATACTTTCTCGTAATTTTCCTTCTATATTCTCTCCCTAATTTCAATCAAATTCTACTTGCTGAGGTCTTGAAGATCAAACAAATTCTTGACATTAATTTGAATCAAAAGTAGTAGTAGTCATCATCAAAGCTTCAACATATGGATTTATCTTTGAAAACTCTAGAGGCAACAGAGATGGAAACATCTATGGGTACTCTTCAAAAGCATGGGTCCACAATTGCAAGGAGGCTGATAAAAGTGTGGAGAGATGTGGTGAATGAATGGATAAATGCTAACATGACTTGTGTTGAAGAAGAAGAAGAAGAAGAAGAAGAAGAAGAAGAAGAAGAAGAAGAAGAAGAAGAAGAAGAAGAAGAAGAAGAAGAAATTGTATTCATGAAGATGATCAAGATGAAGAAAAAATCAACAAAGAAAGTTGAAGCAAGCAAGAGAAAACTCCATCAAAGGTATGATGAAGCACCAAAGGAGAAAATAATGCAAAAAATACAAGGCAGATGATCAGTCCAACTTGTGAGGTTTTGCTCAAAATTATTGAGGAAGAAATTGGTTCAATCAAAGGTGATGCATATTCAGCATATGAGGCTATGACGACATTTGAGTTCGTATTTGTCTTGCATCTTGAAAAAGAAATAACGGAGATCACTGATTTACTTTGTCAGGCTTTACAAAGACAAAATCAAGATATTTTTAACGCATTGAGGTTAGCTGCATCTACCAAAGCGACGTTGCAAAAAATGAAAGATGAAAGTTGGGATGATTTACTTCTCCTTGTTAAGTCATTTTGTTAGGTACGTAATATAGTTATCCTACACTCATACATCGTTATCAAGTAAATCTTCCTAACTTGTCTTCTTTTCGACTTGTTTTCTTGTTAGGTACGCAACATATAGGGGCTCGAGCTCGTAATGAGCATAGTGATCATACACTTGAGCATCATTAAGAGTGGATATCTTTTATGAAGCGATTAATTGTCAATTAATGGAACTAGATCATCGTTTCAGTGATAGTTCCATGGAGATGCTTCGTCTTGCCTCAACTCTGGATCCTAAAAATGCGTATGAGACTTTTAGAAGTCTTGATGTACGTCAACTAGTAGAGAAGTTCTATCCTGGAGATTTCAGTGATCATGAGAAAACAATCCTGAAAATGCACAACATTATGTTATTGATGTCGTTCAACATGAAGATTATAACAATTGACATCTATTGCGGAATTGTGTCAATGGTCGGTAAGGACCAAAAGAGAAACCACTTTTGATCCTATTATCGATTAATCAGTCTACTACTTACTCTCCCAGTTTCTACCGCGACGACCGAGAGATCATTTTCAGCCATGAATATTGTGAAAACAAGAATACGGAATAAAATGGACGATGAGTTTCTAAATGACTCGTTGATTTTGTTTATCGAAAGGGAAATTGTTGAAAATGTTAGCTTGGAGGAAATTGTGGAAGACTTCAAGGCCGCGCAAGATCGACGGGTTCCACTTTGATGAACGATGTTTAACATTCTCATATTTAATGTATAGTTTTAGAGTTTTCAATACGTTATAACTTTGGATTGTGTATTTTTTATATTTTGGAAATGGGGAAAGTCCAAAAAAACCCAATGGACTTTAGTGTTTGGAGTGATTAAGTCCTTGGACAATTTTTTGAAACAAATAAGTCCTTAGACAATTCAAAACGGACTAAATAAAACCTTGGACTTTTGGAAACCTGTTAAATACATCATTATTACTTAAAAATGTAACTTGCAACCTACATAACAGATAAAACTAAAAACTGAAAAGAAAAAAAAAAGATGTCACCGACTTTATCCCCTACAAATAGAAAAATAGATAAATTAACTAAAATAGTCAATCTCATCAACCAAATTCATTTTTAAGCACTTTTTAAAATCTTTTTCTAAAATAGTCAAAGTTTAGGCATAATTTTTTTTTTACCTTAAGAATTATTTTTGGCAAGAAAAAGAAAAAATAAAAAGTATCTTTATAATTTGTTATTTAATTTACTTTATATCTTCTATTTTTTTCATTTTAATCCTTTAATATATTAACCCACGTAATCGTATATTAACTAAAATACATTAAAAATACGTTTTTTTTACAAATTACACTATTATAATTTTTTCGTCAATACGTTTAAAATGAGCCTAATATTGATTTTTTTAGAGTAAATTACATATTTGGTCCCTGGGGTTTATTGGTTTTAACAGTTTGAGTCCCTAAAATGAAATAACTATGGATTGCTCCTCGTGGTTTGCATTTTTTTAACACAATGGGTCCCTATTTTTAACTCCGTTAAGAATTTTTTAACTCCCTATTGTTTTTAATAGAAAATAATAAATGAATAAAATGACTAAAATATCCCTCCACTTAACCTATTTAACAGAAAATTTTAGCGGAGTTAGAAATTAGGGACCCAAGTGTAAGTACTGAAAATAATTCGTATATATTTATGATATTAAATAATATAAGATTAAATTCAAAAACAATCTTGAGTTCATTTTGAACGTATTGACGAAACGATTATAATGGTGTAATTTGTAACTAATTTTTTAATATATTTTAATTAATATATGATTATGTGTGTTAATATAATAAAATGAAAAAATAATAGAATAAATTAAATAACTAATTATAATTTTATAAAGATGCAAAGCATAAATTCTTTCCAAAAGTATAAGCAGAAAGTGAATCTTTACATATAAAATTTTCTATGTAAGAATGTTTTTTTATTTTTTTGAGAAAAAAAAACCTTACACAAGGAAAAAAACATTTTGTGCAAACTTTGACTATTTTAAGAAAAAGTTTAGAAAAGTGGTTAAAAATTAATTTGGTTGATGAGATTGAATATTTTAGTTAATTTCCCCATTTTTAATTTGTATAAGGATAAAGTAGGTGACTTTTTTTCTTTTAATTTGTAGTTTTACCTGCTATGTACGTTGTAAATTACATTTTTAAGTAATAAGGATGTATTCAACAGGTTACCAAAAGTTCAAGGATTTATTTAACAGGTTTTGAAATGTCCAATGACTTATTTGTTCAAAAAAATTGTTCAAGGACTTAATCACTCCAAACAATAAAATCCATTGGGTTTTTTTGAACTTTTCCCTTTGGAAATTATATAATATATTAGGCTCGACCCCTGTGGTTTTAAAGCTTGTGTTCTGCCCCTAATCATAAGTGCCAAAAACCGTAGTCAATCTTACCTGATTGCTAAATATGCAACAGGGTAAAAATCATTAGCGTTAAGAACGACTCTGAGCCATTCTTATGTAGTTCATAATAACAACCGGGTAAGATTAGCTAGTTGACCTATCAATATTAATTTGTCAAATCCATTCATATGAATTTTAATTAAACGAGGAGGGACTAACGTTTTTGTAGTCATTTTAATGATTTTTTTTTGTCTCATTGCAACCTATACAGAAACATTTTCGTTCTTTTTTTTTATTATTATTATAAAGATGGTTAGCACTCTAGACGCTGTTAGTGCTTTCTGATCGTTTTTTAAACCCTCTTGTTGTTTCAATACAAAAGGTCAACTATATTGAAAATGTAATTATAAAGGCAATGATTTCGATAAATTTATCAAAATATAGCTCAATTTAGATTATAGTACTTTTGACATGTTGAATATATAAGCTAAAAAATAATTAGCAAAAAATAAGATACAGATCAAACAAGTCGAAAGTCATAAAAATCAATTCAAATCATTTCAATCTCCTAAATCATATTACTAAAAAATTAGATTATTTTTTTTAATAATAACTAGTGTAGTTTTTGTAATAATATTTAATAATTTAAAATTTTATAAAATTAAAATAATATAGATAAAAATTGTTGACAGATCAAATTATCTATCTCTATTCTGCATTCAATCTCCTAAATTATTTTATTAAAAGAATTAAATTATTGTTCTAATAATATGTATAGTTATTGTAATAATATTTATAAAACTAAAACAAAAAATGTTGAGAGGTTGAATTCATTTTTTACATATTTATACTATATTATAAAACACGGATAAAAAACTCTTAAATACAAATTATTAAGCACAAGGTACCATCATTTTATGCAAGATTTTAAAAATCTCTTAATTTACAAGTATCAAAGCACAAGATACATATTACTACTGCAGACTTCTAACACCTACCAATTTGGTATGTGCAGAACCTTCATTTTATGCAGACATTTCTATGTATCACTATTAATTAATATATTATATTACTATAAATTTGTTTTAATTATATTATTAAATATGTAATTGATTATTTTTTCTAGATGTCATTAAAATATATAAGATAATCATAGAATTTTAACAAAATACTTTTTTTTTATATAAAAAACATTATATTATTAAGTCTAAATTAAACAAATTTATAAAAAAAACATTATCACTTTCTCAAAACCATCCAAAATCGTACTGTAAATCGACAAAAAAAATAAAATAAAATGAAACATTAAAATCGTGATATATCTTGCTGCATTGTGCGAGTACGCTTCTAGTGCTTATAAAATACCTATTTTAATCAAATGATATTTTGAGGTGTTAGTTAATTCGTTAATCACTACACAGTTACACTAACAATAAACATGCTTCCTCTGGTATAAAAGCCAAAAGATAATATTGTCATTTTCCAAACACTTCCATGACTTCTTTCTCATTGTAAAAAAAATGATTGTAAAATTTGTGTTAACACCCTTTTAATGCTAATTGGTGGGTTTTATGTGTTCCAATGTTATCTATCGACCTGCCAGAATTTGTAAATGTTAACTCTGTTTGTAAAAAGAACCTCACATATAAGTGAACTAGCTTGATTATTATTGAGCAAAGGAAAGGGCTTTAAATAGCAAAAAGTATAAAGGAAACAAAATAGAAACACGAGAAACTAGCAGACCTAGGAGATCCCTAAAAATGTCTCAACAACCTTTGAGACTAGGTCATTATTATACTCGAACCAACTACGGAAGAATAAGTAAATCACAAACTGCATCATTCTCTCCCATAAGCTACCTGTGAAACAAGTTAGCTTACACTTCAAACTTTCTAACTCCCAGCAAATCGCTAAACCCCTCAAATGCTTCTATTGGTAATGGCTTTGTCATAATATCAACTATCTATTCTTTAGTGACACAATACCTCAAGTTTATTGTTTCATTTTGTACTAGCTCACGAAGAAAATGGAAATGCACATCAATGTGCTTGCTCTTGCCATGCATTATTTGATTCTTAGATAGCTTAATGGTAGAGTTGTTGTCACAATAGATTGTGACCCCGCCTTTACTTTCATGTCCAAGCTTTTCAAGGACTCTCTTCAACCAAATGGCTTGACTTGAACAACCTGCATCTTCCACGAACTTTGCTTCTGTCATGGATAACGTGATGATTGGTTGTTTTTTGGGCAGCCATAAAACATCATCATTACTTAGCATAAAAACGTAGCCAGAATTACTTCTCCTATCATCCACATCATGAGCGTAGTTGTTGTCTATGTAGCCAATGAGCCTTCCCTTTCTTGTTTGATACATGATTCCAAACTCCAATGTTCCTTTAAGATACCTCAATATTTTTTTTACCAGTAAATGCATCTCAGTAGGCTTACTCATGTATCTACTTACCAGACTTGTACCATACATAATGTCTGGACGAGTAGTAGTGAGATACATCAAGCATCCCACAATTTGCTTGTAATTAATCTCGCAAATAGCAGCTTCACTTTCATCCTTGTTGAGTTCCATACCAAAAGCAATAGGTTTCTTCACAGCTTACACTCCCATATGCCAAGGCATTTTAGAACCTCTGTTGCATACCTTCTTTGACATATGAAATTCCCTTGTCTGCCCTGCAACACTTTGATTATGAGAAAGTATCTCATGGACCCCAGATCGGTCATTCAAATGACCTCCTCATTGATGCCTTGAACCTCTTCATTATCACCTGTGTAAGTTAAATCATCTACATAAATACTAACAATCAGTAAGTTACCTACCTCGTTATTCTTGGTGAATAATGTTTGTTCATTTGGGCACTTTTCAAAGCCTCTGGCAGCAAAGTATGAGTCAATCTTGTTGAAACAAGCCAAGCTCGAGGTGCTTGTTTCAACCCATAACGCGCCTTATGTAGTCTGTACACTTTCTTCTTCGAGCCCTTCATTTCGAAACTTTGCGGGTGATCAACATATACTTCTTTTTTAGCTTTCCATGTAAAAACATAGATTTAACATCTAATTGATTGATGTTCCACCTTTGTTGAGATGCTAATGCCACAATAGTTCTAATCGTTTCAATACGGGCCACAGGTGCATACACTTCTAAATAACCAACTCCATACCTCTATGAGTAGCCTTTTGCTACTAATATGGCCTTATGCTTCTTTAGTTCTCCATTCTCGTTTAATTTAGTCTTGTAGATCCACTTAACCCCTACAATTTTGGCTCCTTTTGGAAGCTCAACTAAGCTCAACGTATCTTTTTTTTTCAATGGACTTGATCTCCTCCATCATGGAGATCCTCCAATGCTCTTCTTTAGCGACTTCCTCGAACAACACTGGGTCAAAAATTTCTGCCATAGTCATGTTTACTTCGATATCTTATAGTTCTTCACCGGAGGTATAATCACTCATCCACCTAGGGGGTATCTTGTTCTCCCACTTCTGGTGTTAGTTTCATTAACCTTCCCATGGTTTATAGCATCCGCAACAGGTTCTTCAACAACTTATTTTTCTTCTTCATTGGTGACATCAGTTGCATCAATCTCATTAGTGTTGCTGCTTGTGTTGTTGTGATCTCTCCACTCTAAATCAACTAGAACTTCTTTTGAGTGTGTTTTGCTCCAATTCCATCCTTTCTCTTCTTCAAAAATCACATCCCCGCTAACTATGATTTTGTTAGTCTTGGGATTAAGCAACTTATAAGCTTTAGATTTAGGACTGAGTCCTCAGAATACACATTCCACACTCACGTCATCAAGCTTTATTCTATGTTGTTGCGGTACGTGGACATTATCTAAGCATCCAAATACACACAAATGTGAAACAGATGTACAATTACCACTCCATGCTTCTTCGGGGGTGATGTCTACTACGACTGCATTAAGACATCTATTCAGAACGTAATTGCTCTAATTAACTTCTTCTGCCCAAAATCTTTTTGGCATCCACTGATAAGATAAAACGACTCTAACTATGTTAAAAATGGTTCTATTTTTACGCTCAACCGCTCCATTTTGTTGAGGCGTATAGGCCACTATAAGTTGCCTTCGTATATCATTCTCCTCGCACCTTTCTTTGAATTCATAAAAGTTAAATTCATCCCCTTTGTCCATTAAAAATATAACCCAACCCTCGCGTGTGGCGTGTAGAGGGGTTGAGCGGTTTGGTAGTATACGTAAAATTAAGGAATGAAATACGATAAATACTACTAAAAATATACAAAAAGAAAGTTACAACTTTCAAGTTTACCCCGGATTTTCATTTTGTTATGTTATTTAAGAAGGAAGTGATGATTAATGGTGGTTGTTTTTCTTCATTTGTGTTCGTTCGTTTACGTTCATTTATGTACGTTTGTTTAGCATCTTATCAAACGAACATAAACGGACACGAACAAATACATTTTCTAACGTTCGTTCGTTTGTGTTTCTTAACGAACAAACACATTTTCTTAACGAACATGAACACAAAAAATTCCTTTCTTTTACTGTTCGTGTTTATTAATTTGTTCGATTAAGTTTAACGAAAAAACACGAACAAGCTTTAGTTCATATTCGTTCTGTTCGTCTACAAGCCTCTGTTTGTTTGTGCGGTTAAGTAAAATGTATTATATATAGGGCCGACTTCCGGTGAGAGGTTGAGTTAACGTGAGAAACGTGAGAAGTGGTTATAGTGTATATATATAGGGGTCGTTTTAAATAAAAATGTTAAATATCACGAGGAGGGTGAGAACACAAAAGTCCGGAAAAAAATCTATTTACAAATTCATATGTGAATTAACGATACAAATTATTCATGTAGGTTTACATATGCATCTTCAATTGGATTTTTTCAATGATTCATAAATGAACATTTCCTTAACATTCCCTTCTTACCTTCTCACGATATTTAGCCTTCATATGTGAATCTCGCTATATATATATATATATATATATATATATAGTTTAACACCCTAAAAATTTGGGTAAATTTAAAATTTGAAAATCCAGCAATATGACGTCTATAATTAGAGTAAACCTGTACACCCTAAAATAGGGGACATTCAAACCTGAATCATAAGGTAAAGACAAACAAGCCAAGTGTAACATCCCTAATCGGGGAAACAAAGTATGGCGTTTACAAACCAACAAAATGAAGAATACAATCAACAACCTAATAATCAAGATTTGCCAAAAAGATTACGGTCGGGTGTCACTATCCTTCCAAAATGTATGTCTATCAACTCGTATATGCCAGTCTATAGATCTCCCAAAAAGAACGCTCTCGACCACACAATCGACCACTCATTCCCGACGATCCCCGCCACTAGGATGCCCTATCATACATGACAACCAAAGAAACAAGTGTTAGGCTAAAGCCTAGTGAGAGCATTTAGTCACAAGGTAAATAGTGAAATGAAGTTTTAATACATATGTATACATATATCTATAATTCCCAACCAAAATTGCTCGGCTAGTCGTAGCACATGAAATGCCCTACAACTTCTGACAATGCACACATCAAGTTATCCATGCCATTTGGCTTATTGGCATCAACCAAAACCGGGTCTTTAGCCTTTTGAGACATCAACCCAAACCGGGTCTTTAGCCATTTGAGACATCAACCCAAACCGAGTCTTTAGCCATTTGAGACATCAACCCAAACCGGGTCTTTAGCCATTTGAGACATCAATTGTTATGATCAACATAAAACCTTCTATTCACCTACAAACTCATGTTACTTGATACATTTAGTCCTTCATTCCAAACCCAACTCATCAAACCTAGAACATTCTCAAAATTAGAATATTAGGTCAAACTTCACACAGCTAATCAAAGATATAAGAAGACATATATGTAGAGATTAAACCCTTGTTAGACATATATATATATATATGTATGTATATATATATATGAGTAGGATAGACAAGGATGCAGTCACCTTGGTGATTTCTTAGAAGAAAACAAACCCTAGAGATGGTAGGTAGACAAGTGAGGACTTGAGAGTTGCTATAAGCTAGGTCCTTCACAAGAATTACCCTAGAGATGCATTAAATCCCTATTAATGCTTGTAGATGTTCCATAAATGAAGAGTGTGAAACTAGGGTTAGATACTCACCAACAATTGCTGGAGAATAGCTCCCAAATCTGCTCCCAAAACAAAACTCAGCTAAAATCCCGAAATCTGGAGTTTTAAACCCACAACCCTCGTCAGCTACTATGACCGGCGACAGTGCCCTGGTCATAGTCGCGGGGCCTTGTCGATGCCTTGACCCAACCTTCTGAGGTTCATCCAGAACTCCCCACACTGTCCGCGAGATTGACAAGCGACTATGCCCTGGTGGCATAGTCGTCGGGCATAGTCGTCCAAAGCGTTTCCGGGCGCGTTTTCGACCCGAGCTGACCCGCTTTCGACGAGGGTGGTTGACTAAGTTTCGTAAACCATGAACTGACCAAAGAGTCATTAAGGTTCGTTTACTAAATAACAAAATAAATCCGAAAATAGAGAAAGTCTATTCCACAAAATACGGGTGTTACAATCCTCCCCAACTTGAGAATGATTTCGTCCCTGAAAACCCAACTATAGATTCAAATGAGGATATCGACGTTTCATATCCTCTTCAGCTTTCCAAGTCACATTTGCACCTCGATGGTGCTTCCATTGCACTTTGACCATTGCGAACTCCTTGTGTCGAAGTCTTTTGGTCTCTTTCTCCAAAATGGCTCCGGGTTCTTCAACACATCGGTTATCGTCCACCCAAATCTCTGACATTGGGATGACGCTTTCTTCCGCCGCCAAACATTTCCGTAAATAGCATACGTGAAACGTAGGATGAATACCATCCATTTCCGGTGGCAAGTCTAACTTGTATGCTTGTAGACCGATACGTTCAATGATGGTAAAGGGTCCATGGAAACAGAGACTTAACTTCCCCCGCTTTCCAAACCGAATTAAACCCTTCCAAGGGGACACTTTCATCATCACACGATCTCCCACTTGAAACTCCACGGGTCGCCTCTTCTTGTCGGCATAGCTCTTTTGTCGATCTTGCGCCGCCTTCAAGCGTTCTTGAATTGCTTTGACTTTGTCGGTCGTCTCTTGTACAATTTCTGGCCCGACGAATTGCTTTTTGCCCGCCTCCAACCAACACGGGGGTTCTACATTTCATCCCATATAAGGCTTCAAATGGTGCCTGATATGGTAATTTTATTTACCCTATTTTTACTCACTTTTTATAATTTTGAGCATTTTTATTTTCCCAATTGAGTCTTTTTATTATCTAGTTTTAGTATTTTTAGTTAAATAAATGTTTTACGTTTTTGTCGTTTCTATGTTTATTTTAAGAAGAAAACGTCACAAAAAAATCTTAATTTTATATATATTCTTATTTTAGGATCGAGGCATAGGCCATGAGGAGTCAACTTTACGAGATGGCGCGAAAACGAAAATACGACTTCTCCTTTTGGGTTGTGGATAGAAGACGAGATGATGGATCGAATTTTGTATGGGCTTTTTGTCACAACTACTTGGGCCAAAAATAACATATTTTGGATGACCAATTTTTGGGCTAATGTCTTCATATTACCTTGGGCCCCCATGTTAAGCTTACTTTGGCCCCAAGGATATGTTGTTTAGCTATAAATAGACATGTTTGGTTATTGTAAAAAGACAACCTACACATTTTTTTTCTCCTTCTTTCATTCTCACGTCTCTCTCTCTCCTCTCTCTCTCTCTCTCTCTTTCTCTTTTTCTTTTTTTTTTGTAAAGTCTAGATTCATTGAATCTAGACATATTCTAACGTCACCATATTTAGAAGTTTTTGGGATCATTGTCTTGTATTGGGTTTGAAGAGAGGAGCCATTAGCTAACGGTTGGAAGCTTTGGCTCACGAATCAAACCGGTTTTTAGTAATATATGTTTCTTTTCAATTTAAATTCCGGTATTTCGCCATCGTTACTTGTTATTCTCGTATCACGAATCTCGTTGGTTTGATACAATTTGGTTTTTATTTTGGTCTCATTGCGGCTTTAGTTCTATTACAAATCGGAAATCCGGAAAATAATTTCGGATTCCCAACTTTTGTTGGTTCACGGTTTGTTGTAGTTTATTAAATCCGTTTTATGTTTCCAATTTTATAAAAATCAAGTGTGTATTGGTTAGTTTTCCTTTACGTTATTTATTTTAACGCACTTTAATTCTCGCAATTTAGTTTCTGCAATTTTATTTTCTGCACTTTCATTTCAGTCTATTACTTTATGTTAATTTAATTATGCAATTTAATTCACGTCATTTATTTTCAGTCTTATATTTCAAGTAATTACATATCCTGTCTAAGGACACGTTGTTGGCACAACATTCCTACGATTTCTATCGTTGAGTGTTTGAAAACGACAACCGTCTCCTTTAGTTAAACATAATTATTCTTGTCTAAGGACACGTTGTTGGCACAACATTCCTACGATTTCTATCGTTGAGTGTTTGAAAACGCCAACCGTCTCCTTTAGTTAAACATAATTATTCTTGTCTAAGGACACGTTGTTGGCACAACACTCCTACGGTTTTTACTGTTGAGTGTTTGAAAATACCAACCGTCTCCAACCTTAGTTAAAATTTACATTTCTGTTTCTGTTATATTTATAATCTGTACGAAGTTAAGTTGGGACAGAGACTGATCAAAAGTTAAAACGGTGTTTCGTATCGCATGATTGTCCGAAGTTATTTAAATTAAAGTTATATTTTATGGTGGACTGCAATTAATCAATTGACAACTGGTTTATTGTACGACGGCTCATTTGAGTTTCATGAAATATCGACTTTAAGATAACGAAGGAATGCGATCTCATCTTTTTATCCAATTATTAATCTCATTCCAACAAAGCATTTTACCGATGTTTCTTTTTAATTAATTGTTCAGTAGTGTTAATCAAAACCCCGAATTCGCCATCTGAAACTCGCTTTTACAGACCCGACTTTCGAGGAGAACTTTTCCACGCTTCCCTGTGGGATCGATATTCGGTACTTTGTACCATTATTACTTGTTAACAGACGGCAGTAGATTAAGATGTATACTTGCGTCGAGATCTATTTTATTGCATTTTAAAAAGGTGTAAACACGAAACGCCGCGAACAGTGCCGCTCCAAGGCTAGAGTGATAACTGTTGTTGTAAGCAAACTCCACCAAAGGTAGATGAATGTCCCAATTACCACCGAAATCAATCACGCAAGATCAAAGCATATCTTCCAAAGTTTGAATTGTCCTTTCGCTTTGTCCGTCCGTATGTGGGTGGTATGTCGTACTCAGATTCACCCGAGTACCCAATTCTTGATGCAAAGCCCCCCAAAATCTTGATGTAAATCGGCTATCACGATCGGAAACTATAGACAAGGGTATACCATGCCTAGAGACCACTTCATCAATGTAGAGTTTTGCCAATTTATCCATTGGCAAAGTTTCCCGCATCGCTAGAAAATGAGAACTCTTCGTCAAATGGTCGATAATTACCCAAATGGTGTTGTTGCCCCACAACGTCTTTGGTAGCTTGGTCACGAAGTCCATGGTGATCTTGTCCCACTTCCACTCGGGTATCTCCAATGACTGTAGGCTCCCGTAAGGCTGTTGGTGCTCGGCCTTCACTTGCGAACAAGTCACACATCGCTCTACATAACGTGCCACATCCAATTTCATAACCGACCACCAAAAGTGCAACTTCAAGTCTCTATACATCTTGGTGCTTCCCGGGTGTATAGAGTATTTGGACTTGTGCGCTTCTTCCAATAGTAGCTCTCGATTTCCTCCTATATTCGGCACCCAAACACGTCCATTGAAACACTTGAACCCTTGGCTATCGTCCGTCAAGAGTAGTCGTTTCTTGGTTATCACTTCATCACGGAGGTTTTCTTCCAATAAGGCTTCAGCTTGTGACGCTTTAATCTTCTCCATGAGGCTTGACACCAGTTCAATCCTTGCAAACTTGGCTCGAAGCTTCCCACTATATTCTTTCCGACTCAAGGCATCGGACACCATGTTTGCTTTACCCGTGTTGTAAAGTAACTCGGAATCGTAGTCCTTGAGTAGTTCCAACCATCTCCTTTGTCTCATATTTAACTCCTTTTGATCGAATACATACTTCAAGCTTTTGTGGTCCATATACAAGGTACACTTTGTGCCGTAAAGATAATGTCGCCACAACTTCAACGCGAACACCACCGCCGCTAGTTCCAAATCATGTGTGGGGTAATTCTTCTCATGCACCTTTAGTTGCCTTGACGCGTAGGCAATCACTTTTCCTCTTTGCATGAGCACACACCCAAGACCCATTTTAGATGCATCGCTATAAACCACAAAAATCCTCCGACCCTTCCGGCAAGGATAAGATCGGAGCTTCACAAAGCTTCTTTTGCAACGTCCGAAACACCTTCTCTTGAGATTCGATCCACAAGAACTTCACATTCTTCTTGGTCAAAGCCGTCAATGAAGAAGCAATCTTGGAGAAATCTTGAATAAATCTTCGGTAATAACCCGCTAACCCCAAAAAGCTTCTGATCTCGGATGGAATCTTAGGAGGTTCCCAACTCATCAGGGCTTCCATCTTCATGGGGTCCACCTTCACACCGTCTTTCGACCAAAATTCACACTTGGAGAATTTTGCATAAAGCTTCTCCTTCCTCAAGACTTCCAACATGCCGCGAAGGTGATGCACGTGATCGGACTCATTCTTGGAGTAAATCAGAATATCATCAATAAATACAATCACCGACTTATCAAGAAATGGTCGGCACACGCAGTTCATCAAATCCATGAACATCGTCGGGGCGTTCGTCAAACCAAAAGGCATCACCAAGAACTCGTAGTGTCCGAAGCGCGTCCTAAATGCGGTCTTTGGAATGTCGTCTTCCTTGACTTTCAGTTGATGGTAACCCGAATGTATATCGATCTTCGAGAAACACCTCGCTCCTTGAAGTTGGTCAAATAAATCGTCGATCCTAGGGAGTAGGTACTTATTCTTCACGGTCAGCTCATTCAACTCCCTATAGTCTATGCACATCTGCATGGTGCCATCCTTCTTCTTCACGAATAAGACCGGTGCTCCCCACGACGATGAGCTCGGTCTTACAAATCCCTTCTCAAGAAGGTCTTGTAGTTGTCCCATCATCTCTTTCATCTCAGACGGATCCAAACGATATGGAGCTCTAGCTATCGGAGTCGCTCCTGGTGCTAAGGCAATCTTGAACTCTACTTGGCGATCTGGTGGTAATCCAGGCATATCATCCGGGAATACGTCGGGGAATTCCTTTACCACTTCCACATCTTCAAGCCTTTTCTTATCGAGTTTGGTGTCTTTAACATACACCAGAAAGGATGAGAACCATTTCGATACACACTTCCGCGCCTTCACCATGCTGATAATTGACACCTCGCCCTTCCGCGCCGTACACGATAACTGACTCATTATCCAAAATCGGAATTCGTATCAACTTCTTTGCATAAAGAATCTCGGCATGGTTATCCGCTAACCAATCCATCCTAATGACAACATCAAATCCCCCGATGACCATTGGCATTAGAACGACCGGAAATTCCTTTCCTTCGATTTCCAATCTGCAACCTCTAAGAATATCTCGAACTACCACTTGGTCATCATCCACTAGCTCTACCACTAACGCATCCTCTAAGCTACTAGTGGCCGCAGACAACTTTTTACAGAAAGATTTCAACACAAACGAAAAACTTGTGCCGGAATCAAACAATATACACGTAGGTACGGAGTTTAGGAGAAACGTACCCGATACCACATCGGTCGAAGCCTTTACCTCCTCGGTGGTCATTTGAAACGCCCTTCTCGTCGCTTTAGGAGGATCCATCTTCTTTGCTTCGCCTCCTCCCGTTTTTAACTTTGGGCATTCACTCCTGATATGACCCGGTTCCTTGCATTTGAAGCACGTAATCCTTCTGACCGGGCTATCGCAACATTCATGATCCGCTTTTCCACACTTGAAGCACTTCGTCCCTTCCGAGACGCATGGGCCAACATGCTTACTCCAACATTTAGAGCACCACCTAGCCTCGCGTCTAACCTCGGTCCCGCGGTAGTTATTGCTGAAAGGTCTTGTCTTTCTTGAGGGTGTAGAATTCCCCTCCTACTTCCTCTTCTCTAAAACTCCTCCTCTCTCCTCCTTGCCCCGAGTGTAAGCATCTTCCACCAATTGTGCCTCCTCAATCGCTTCTGGAGGTTGGAGGCCTTGGACACACAGACCATATTCATCATGTTCGATGGAAGACCCTTGATGTAAGCTTTAATCTTCTCTCTTTCAGTTGGGACCAGATGCCCCACCAACCCCAAGTTATTCATAAACTGCCGGTTGTATTCCTTTACAGATAGAATTCCTTTCTTCAAGTTCCAAAATTCTTCCTCTATCCGGTCTGTGGCTCGCTCGTTACAGAATTCTTCCATTAATTTCTTCTTGAAAGTTTCCTAGCTCAACTTTGCCAACACCGTGACCTCCACAGAAGCGGAATAAACGTTCCACTATGTGAGGGTCTCCCTTCTAAGCATCTGTGAACCAAACGTTGCTTTCTGACCCTCACCGCATTCACTTGATCGAAAGGTCTGCTCCAATTCATACATGCCACCGGATCATCAGAGCCCTTAAACTTCGGCAATCGGCAACCTAGGAAAGCCTTGAAAGTACAAGTTTTCGTCACTTTCCTTGCTTCCGGGGCCGCGGTCCCATCGGTGGGAATATCATGTCCGGTACCCCCGAATCCCGCTATAATGACATTTTCAGCAACCGTCTCGAGCCTGCGGTTGATAGTATCTCTGTCTTCAAGTAGCTTCAAAAACATCTCTTGTTGTTGAGCCATAGCCGCATTCATGGCTTGCATCATCCAATCCATCATTCTTGGTTCCGGAGTTACTTCTTCCATTATTGGGTTGGACATGCCTATGTTACGTCAGGGTATATGCTCGGGCCCCCCGCCTAAGACGTTTTGTAGCGGTGGGGGCAAGTCTGTTGTCGTCACTCTAGGGTGGTCGGTCGTGGATGTCGTTGCATCTTGTCCCTCCGGCCAATTTCGAGTGTTTACCATTTAGTCTGCCACATATATGCGAGAATAGAGGTGAGAAATAGGCTAAGAGAATTGAACAAGAGAAACGTACTATCACATTCCTTAATCATTATAACAATGGAAAATAAGTATGCTCACGTAAAACACCTTCATAATAACGTTAGCTAAGTGAAATTATGAACATATGATACGTAAGAATTCTCATCACTACTACAACTCTCAATTAGTGCAATTTCCGTCGACCCTAAGACCATCCTATCATAAGAGTTCTACCCAATCTCACAATCACAACTTACAGTCTCAGCTTAAGTCAAGGTATCCTACCGTCATACCTAGTTCACTTAAACTACTGCTCTGATACCAACTTGTAACACCCTAAAAATTAGGGTAAATTTAAAATTTGAAAATCCGGCAATATGACGTCTATAATTAGAGTAAACCTGTACACCCTAAAATAGGGGGCATTCAAACCTGAATCATAAGGTAAAGACAAACAAGACAAGTGTAACATCCCTAATCGGGGAAACAAAGTATGGCGTTTACAAACCCAACAAAATGAAGAATACAATTGACAACCTAATAATCTAGATTTGCCAAAAAGATTACGGTCAGGTGTCGTTATCCTTCCAAAATGTATGTCTATCAACTCTTATATGCCGGTCTATAGATCTCCCAAAAAGACCGCTCTCGACCACACGGTCGACCACTCATTCCTGACGATCCCCGCCACTAGGATGTCGTGTCATACATGACAACCAAAGAAACAAGTGTTAGGCTAAAGCCTAATGAGAACATTTAGTCACAAGGTAAATAGTGAAATGAAGTTTTAATACATATATACACATATATCTATAATTCCCAACCAAAATTGCTCGGCTAGTCGTAGCACATGAAATGCCCTACAACTTCTGACAATGTACACATCAAGTTATCCATGCCATTTGGCTTATTAGCAACAACCCAAACCGGGTCTTTAGCCTTTTGAGACATCAACCCAAACCGGGTCTTTAGCCATTTGAGACGTCAACCCAAACCGGGTCTTTAGCCATTTGAGACGTCAACCCAAACCGGGTCTTTAGCCATTTGAGACGTCAACCCAACCCGGGTCTTTAGCCATTTGAGACGTCAACCCAACCGGGTCTTTAGCCATTTGAGACGTCAACCCAAACCGGATCTTTAGCCATTTGAGACGTCAATTGAGACATCAATTGTTATGATCAACATAAAACCTTCTATTCACCTACAAACTCATGTTACTTGATACATTTAGTCCTTCATTCCAAACCCAACTCATCAAACCTAGATCATTCTCAAAATTAGAATATTAGGTCAAACTTCACACAACCAATCAAAGATATAAGAAGACATATATGTAGAGATTAAACCCTTGTTAAACATATATATATATATATATATGATTACGATGGAAAAGAATGCACTCACCTTGGTGATTTCTTAGAAGAAAACAAACTCTAGAGATGGTAGGTAGAGAAGTTAGGACTTGAGAGTTGCTACAAGTTAGGTCATTCACAAGAATCACCCTAGAGATGCATTAAATCCCCATTAATGCTTGTAGATGTTCCATAAATGAAGAGAGTGGAACTAGGATAAGATACTCACCAAAAATCATTGGAGAAGAGCTCCCAAATCTGCTCCCAAAACAAAACTCAGCTAAAATCCCAAAATCTGGAGTTTTAAACCCACAACCCCCGTCGGCGACTATGACCGACGACAGTGCCCTGGTCATAGTCGCGGGGTATTGTCGCTGCCTTGACCCAACCTTCTGAGTTTCGTCCAGAACTCCCCACGCTATCCGCGAGATTGACAAGCGACTATGCCCTGGTGGCATAGTCGTCGGGCATAGTCGTCCAAAGCGTTTTCTGGCACATTTTCGACCCGAACTGACCCGCTTTCGACGAGGGTGGTTGACCAAGTTTTGTAAGCCATGAATTGACCAAAGAAGCATTAAGGTTCATTTACTAAATACCAAATTAAATCCGAAAATAGAGAAAGTCTATTCCGTGAAATATAGGTGTTACATAGAGAGAGAGAGAGAGAGAGAGAGGAAAGTTCAAATAAAACCTCAATTTTCATTGTGTACGTGAGGACAAATCTCATCCACTCCATCTCTATTGATCCAACAACTCATATTAAATAGAGTTCTTAATTTTAAGATGCTTAGGGGTAATAATGAAAGATAATTTAAACTCGCACCTACCATATTTTCACTATAATACCGGTTAATCCTTTACAAACAACTTCTCCTTCCGAAGGACTTCCAAGACCTCTCGCAAGTGTTGTCGGTGCTCCACTTCGTAGCGAGAGTAGATAAGAATGTCGTCGATGAAGACTATGACTGACTTGTTCAATAAGGGTCGACATACTCGGTTCATCAAGTCCATAAACACGGTCGGAGCATTAGTCAACCCAAACGGAATGACTAGGAACTCGTAATGATCGTACCTCATTCGGAATGTCGTCTTTGGTATATCTCTCTCCTTCACCCGCACTTGATGATAACCGGACTGCAGATCTATTTTAGAGAAACATCCCGCTCCTTGAAGTTGATCGAAGAGGTCGTCGATCCTAGGAAGTGGATACTTATTCTTCATGGTAACTTTGTTGAGTTCGCGGTAGTCTATACACATCCGCATGGACCCATCTTTCTTCTTCATGAACAACACCGAAGCTCCCCACTACGACGAACTCGGTCGTATGAATCCCTTCTCGAGAAGTTCTTGCAGTTGTGTCATCATCTCTTGCATTTCCGTCGGCGCTAGACAATAGGGACCACGAGCAATTGGAGCGACTCCCGGAGTGAGGTCGATGTGGAACTCCACTTGTCGTTTCGGTGGAAGTCCGGGTAGATCCTCCGGAAAGACATCCGGGTAGTCGCACACCACGTCCAATTTCTTCTTTTCTAACTTCGCGTCGATCACATAGACTAAATACGAAACACATCCTTTGGCTAGGCTCTTGCGTGCTTTGAGTGACGATATAATCATGTTGGTCCTCCGACTCTTCTCTCCGTAGATTATCACCTCACCACCCGTAGGCAAGGGTACTCGAATCAATTTCTTAGAGCAAAAGATGTCGGCGTCATGTTTAGCTAGCCAATCCATCCCCACGATCACGTCAAACCCTTCGATATTGGCCGGTAACAAATCTATAGCGAAGGATTCTCCATCTAATTCTAAGGGTACACCCAACATAACATTCCCGAACTACCATATGTTCCCCATTGGCTACCTATACCACTAAAGCATCATTCACTAAACTAACAGGAATGGTAAAGTTCTTGCAAAACGTAGTAGACACAAACGATCGGTCCGCACCAGAATCGAATAAAACACGGGTAGGTAGAGAGTTCACTAGAAACGTACCCGACATCACGTTTGTCGTCTCCCTCGCTTCATCTGACGTCATTTGGAAGGCCTGACTTGGCGCCTTCGGTTGAACTTCTTTCCTCGGAATTGCCCCGCTCGACGCCCCTTGATTACCCTTGGCTAACTTTGGGAAGTCCCTCTTGATGTGCGTCGGTTCCCGACACTCATAACAAACTCCCCGTGAGGGGCAATCCCGACTCATGTGGTCCTTTCACCCACACTTGAAACATTCCATCGCTTTAGAAAATGGTTTCGGATTGCAAGACCCGAAGTGTTTGCTCTTGCACTTGGGGCACCATCTTGCCTCTCGCCGCGGATCCGTGTTCCTCCCCCCGTTAAATGGTTTAAAAGATCGGGCGGGCCCGGTTGGCCCCTCCTACTTCCACTTCTCACCTTGTTGCTTCTTCTCCTCTCTCTCTTGCAGTATGTCGTCCTCTACCAACTGGGACGCCTCGATCACTTCTTGTAAGGTAGTCTTTTGAGCGTTCCTCATGCCCCTCTTCATTTCCGCCGGCAAGCCTTTCAAGAAAGCCTTTATCTTTGACCCCTCATCGGTCGCCAAGTGCTCGACTAGGCTAAGTTTATCCATGAGTTGCTTAGCGTAGTCGGCAATAGTTAGGTTGCCCTTCTTCAGATTCCGGAAATCATCTTCGATTTTGTCAAGTGCCCTGTCATTGAAATATTTCTCCACTAACTTCTTCTTGAAGGTTGGCCAAGTGAGCTTGGCCAAAACCTCCGGTGTAAGCGCCTTTTGGGTAACATTCCACCAGCTCAACGCATCCCCTCTTAGCAGTTAGGACGCAAATTTGACTCACTGAGAGTCCGCGCATTCACTTGAATCGAACGCCATTTCTATGTCTTGGATCCATTTCATGCATGCTAGTGGGTCGGTCGTCCCGGAGAATTCTGGAGCCCGATAGCATAGAAAAGTTTTGAAGGAGCAACCCCCATCCTTATTCTTCTCGGTCCTAACTGCATGTTCCTCATTCCGACGAGTGTCGGACTGCCCCCCGACCCATTCACCGCATTCTCCGCCGTTGCCTCGGTTTGTCGGTGACTGACATCGCGGTCCTCTAACAGCTTCAGGAAGAATTCTTGTTGTTGTGCCATAGCCGAATTCATGGCTTGCATCACATTGTCTTGGATCCTCGTATCCATGGTCACCTCTTCTACAATTGGTCGCCCAGTCTCGAGATTCACCCTTGGTACTTGTTCCGGTCCTCCACCCAAGACACCGGTTACGGGTGGCCTTTCAGTAGCTGTTACCAAAGGAGGTTGATCAGCGGTAGACTCGTCTTCAATGTGACCATCCCGCGTATTTTGGAGCATGTTTCGCGTGTTTACCATTGTGAACTGTCACACATGATAAAGATCATACCGGTTAATCCTTTAAAAGATAAACGGTTCAATACGTACTACTACAATGATTAATCATCATAATAACAATTTCAAGTATGCTCACGTAATCATAAATTCGGAACAACACTGGCCAAGTGAGATTGTGAACGTACTTTACATAAGAACCCTTGTTGTCATCATCATAAATTTCAATCAATATAATTCCGTAATCCTAATACTCTCCCCACCTAAGGACGTTCTACCCATGTAGACAGTGATCCTATAAACACAACCAATCTAAGTCTAGGTATACTAGAGTTGACACCTAATTCACTTAAACTTGAGCTCTGATACCAACTTGTAACACCCCAAAAATGGGACAAACAAAATTTTCGGAAAAAGGAAATACGGTAATCATTTCAATGCCAAACAATCGCCTCGCCCAAAAAGGAACAATAAATGCCTGTTTAATTACAAGTTTGTAACAATAAGCAATGATAGATGACAGCTTCCTAATCTAAAATCTATCAAGAAATAAGATTACAATCAGTTGTCATCTATTTCCAAAAGGATTTTCTTCTAAAAGGGCATCCCAAAAATGCTCCCAAGCTCACTTCTAGAGGCCGGCTAAACCTTCACGGCGGTCGCGCCGCTCGAACCTGAGATACATATCAAACCAAACAAGTGTTAGGCCAAACGGGCCTAGTGAGTTATACAAAAGCATGGCATAACATTTATGAACATGGTATGAACATTTATATCGCTATAGTCACTAAAGGCCATAAGGGAACCAATGGGGGAGACCCATCACACCAATGAGCTTTACCTCAAGTCAATGTACCTTGATGTTCACTCGCATGAGCAACATCCCGAAGGCCCGACATACTTGAAGACTACCTCCCAGGCATTACTCCAAATGGCAGAGGTCTAGGTGCATACCGTCATGGTGGCACCTAAGACTACATCCTCCTAGAACTTACTCATGGTTCATCCTACGTACGTACAATATCCATCTCTATACATAAATCCATATCCACAAGAAACACGTATAAGACCTCATATAATCCCAAGCATATTTTAGGTACAAAACTCTAAAATGCACAAGTCCAAATATCATACCCATGGCTCACCAAAATAACACTTAACCAAGTTTAAGTTACATCAATAACAACATTATCAAGGTTCACATGAAGTGCCAAAACTAAATTCCCAACATTCTCAAAAGTAACAGTTAGGGCAAACTTATTAGGTGATCAGATTTCTACATATATTTAGAATACTAAGCAAGTAAACACATAAGATATATGTATCTCATTTGAAAATAATAGTAGAAACTCACAAACTAGGTTTTATAGAAAACCCTAGAAACTTGAGTGGCTCAAGAGGATGAGAAAGTGAGGAGTTGAGGAAACTAGCACACCAATAAGCTTTTAATGAAGACTTGAATGCTCTTCACAAGATGTACCAACCCCAAGGATGTGGAGTAAATGAGATTAGGGTTTTGAGGGAAGAAAATCGCCTTTGAACTTCTTCAAAATCGGACCAAAATGAGTGAAGTGAGAAAGTGAGGTGAAAATGGTGAAAATCTGATTTTTAAACTCTCACAGCCCGACGGCGACAGTGCCCGACGATTGTGCCCATGGCACTGTCGCGGGGCACAATCGCGCCCCCTCAAAGGCTCGCGGTACCAGTTCAGCGATTGTGATAGGGCGATTGTGCCCCTGTCACTCTCACATGCCATTCTCGCCGGGGGTGTACCGAGACCACCCCCCGGCCCGCGACATTGCCACGCGACTATGGCCATTGTCATAGTCGCGGGTTACTATCGCCCCAACTCCCAAAATACTGAATTTTGACGTTCTCGATAATTTAAACACGTAAGGAATTTTAAGATAACAACACATACGATAACATACCAAAGATCCCTAATTCAAGGCAAGAATCCCAACATTTAAAAGTAACGAGAGCACATTAGAATTTATAAACACTTACCTTAATTTTCCGGGTGTTACAATCCTCCCCACCTAATAAGGATTTCGTCCCCGAAATATTATTCACTAAATGAATGAGGATATCTTTTCTTCATGTCCTCTTCGGATTCCCACGTCACATTGGCGCCCCGGTGGTGCTTCCACTGAACCTTCAACATTGTCACCTCCTTATGCCTTAGTTGCTTCGTCTTTGACTCTAGTATGGCTTCCGGTTCTTCTACACATCGGTTACCGTTATCCACCCGAATTTTCGTCAACGGAATAACACTTTCCTCTTCGGCTAGACACTTGTGAAGGTAGAAAACATGAAATGTGGGGTGGATCCCGTCCATCTCCGACGACAAGTCCAATCGGTAAGCTTGAAGTCCCACCTTCTCCAATATAGTAAAGGGCCCAAGGAAACAGGGACTAAGTTTTCCGCGTTTTCCGAAACGGATGATCCCCTTCCAAGGCGACACCTTCAACATAACCCGTTCCCCCACTTGGAACTCAACCGGTCTTCGCTTCTTATCCGCATAACTCTTTTGCCGGTCTTTAGCCGCCTTCAACCGCTCTCAAATACTTTTCACCTTATCCGTCATGGCTTGTACGATTTTCGGTCCCGCAAATTGCTTCTCTCCGGCCTCGAGCCAGCAAACTGGGGTCCTACACTTCCGTCCGTAAAGTGCTTCAAATGGTGCCATTCCGATGCTCGAATAATAAAAGTTATTGTACAAGAATTCCACCAACGGCAAGTGTGAATCCCAAGTCCCTCCAAAGTCTATGACGCACGATCGAAGCATGTCCTTGAGAGTTTGGATCATCCTCTCACTTTGCCCGTCGGTTTGAGGATGATAAGTAGTGCTCAACTTAACCTTCGTGCCCAACTCTCTTTGCAATCCATCCCAAAACTTGGAAGTGAACCGACTATCCCTATCCGAGACTATGGATAGTGGAACACCGTGACGTGACACCACTTCATCAATGTAGAGCTTAGCAAGCTTGTCCATTGGTAACGTCTCTCGCATTGCTAAGAAATGTGCACTCTTGGTAAGTCTATCCACTAACACCCAAATAGTGTCATGACCTCTCAAGGTCTCCGGTAGTTTGGTGACGAAGTCCATCGTGATGTGTTCCCATTTCCATTCTGGAATAGCTAACGGTTGCAAGCTCCCGTAGGGTCTTTGATGTTCCGCTTTGACTTGAAGGCAAGTGTCGCACTTCTCTACATAGTTGGCCACATCAAGCTTCATCACCGACCACCAATAATGAAGTTTCAAATCTATATGCATCTTGGTGCTACTAGGATGTATGGAGTACTTTGACTTGTGCGCCTCCGCCAACAGTAACTCTCGGTTCCCTCCGACTTTCGGCACCCAAATTCGTCCTTGGAATAGTTTAAGGTCGCGACTATCTTCCGATAATAGCTCTCTTTGCTTCACCATGACCTCGGGCTTGAGGTTCTCCTCACGAAGTGCTTCGGCTTGACTCTTCTTTATGTCCTATACAAGACTTGACATCACCTCGATTCTAGCAAAAGTTACTTTACCTTCACCCCCGTAATTCTTTCGGCTTAGCGCGTCCGCTACCACATTGGACTTACCGGGGTGGTAGAGCAATTCACAATCATAATCCTTCAAAAGCTCCAACCTCCATCTTTGCCGCATGTTGAGGTCCTTTTGGTCAAAGATGTACTTCAAACTTTTATGATCGGTGAATAAAGTACACTTCATCCCGTAAAGGTAATGCCGCCATAACTTTAAGGCAAATACCACCACCGCTAGCTCCAAATCGTGCGTAGGATAATTCTTCTCGTGAACCTTGAGTTGCCATGATGCGTACGTGATTACTTTTCCCCTTTGCATCAAAACACACCCGAGTCCAAGCTTAGAGGCATCACTATAAACTACAAAATCTTCGGATCCTTCGGGCAAGGATAGGATCGGTGCTTCGCATAACCTCTTTTGGAGAGTTCGGAAGGCTTTCTCTTGCGCCTCGGTCCATAAGAACTTAACGTTCTTCCTTGTCAGCGATGTGAGTGGAGAGATGATCTTTGAAAAATCTTGAATAAACCGTCGGTAGTAACCGGCCAAGCCCAAGAAACTTCTTATCTCCGTTGGACTCGTTGGTGGTTCCCAATTCACCATTACTTCTATTTTCGCCGGATCCATTTTCACTCCGTCCTTGGATACAACATGGCCCAAGAATTGAACTTCTTGGAGCCAAAACTCACATTTCGAAAACTTTGCAAACAACTTCTCCTTCCGAAGGACCTCCAAGACCTCTCGCAAGTATTGTTGGTGCTCCACTTCATCGCGAGAGTAGATAAGAATGTCGTCGATGAAGACTATGACTAACTTGTCTAATAAGGGTCGATATACTCGGTTCATCAAGTACATAAACACGGTCGGAGCATTAGTCAACCCAAACGGCATGACTAGGAACTCGTAATGACCGTACCTCATTCGGAATGTCGTCTTCGGCATATCGCTCTCCTTCACCCGCACTTGATGATAACCGAACCACAGATCTATTTTAGAGAAACATCCCGCTCCTTGAAATTGATCGAAGAGGTCGTCGATCCTAGGAAGTGGATACTTATTCTTCACGATAACTTTGTTGAGTTCGCGATAGTTTATACACATCCGCATGGACCCGTCTTTCTTCTTCACGAACAACATCGAAGCTCCCCACGGCGACGAACTCGGTCGTATGAATCCCTTCTTGAGAAGTTCTTGCCGTTGTGTCATCATCTCTTGCATTTCCGTCGGTGCTAGACGATAGGGAGCACGAGCAACTGGAGCGGCTCCCGAAGTGACGTCGATGTGGAACTCCACTTGTCGTTCCGGTGGAAGTCCGGGTAGATCCTCCAGAAAGACATCCGGGTAGTCGCATACCACGTCCACCTCTTCTAATTTCTTCTTTTCTAACTTCGCGTCGATCACATAGGCTAAATACGAAACACATCCTTTGGCTAGGCTCTTGCGTGCTTTAAGTGACGATATAACCATGTTGGTCCTCCGGTTCTTCTCTCCGTAGATTATCACCTCACCACCTGTAGGCAAGGGTACTCGAATCAATTTCTTAGAGCAAAAGATGTCGGCGTCGTGTTTAGCTAGCCAATACATCCCCACGATCACGTCAAACCCTCCGATATTGGCCGATAACAAATCTATAGCGAAGGATTCTCCATCTAATTCTAAGGTACAACCAACATAACATTCCCGAACTACCATATGTTCCCCATTGGCTACCTCTACCACTAGAGCATCATTCAATAAACTAACAGGAATGGTGAAGTTCTTGCAAAACGTAGTAGACACAAACGATTGGTTCGCACCAGAATCGAATAAAACACGGGTAGGTAGAGAGTTCACTAGAAACGTACCCGACACCACGTTTGTCGTCTCCCTCGCTTCATCTGCCGTCATTTGGAAGGCCCGACTTGGCGCCTTTAGTTGAACTTCTTTCCTCGGCATCGCCCCGCTCGACGCCCCTTGATTAACCTTGTCTAACTTTGGGCAATCCCTCTTGATGTGCCCCGGTTCTCGACGCTCATAACAAACTAACCATGAGGGGCAATCCCGACTCATGTGGTCCTTCACACACAGTTGAAACATTCCATCGCTCCAGAAAACGGTTTCGGATTGCAAGCCCAAAGTGTTTGCTCTTGCACTTGGGGCACCATCTTGCCTCTCACCGCGGATCCGTGTTACTCCCCCTGTTAAATGATTTGGAAGATCGGGCGGGCCCGGTTGGCCCTCCTACTTCCGCTTCTCACCTTGTTGCTTCTTCTCCTCTCTCTCTTGCAGTATGTCGTCCTCTGCCAACTGGGACGCCTCGATCACTTCTTGTAAGGTAGTCTTTTGAGCGTTCCTCACGCCCGTCTTCATTTCCGCCGGTAAGCCTTTCAAGAAAGCCTTTATCTTTGACCCCTCATCGGTCGCCAAGTGCTCGACTAGGCTAAGTTTATCCATGAGTTGCTTAGCGTAGTCGGCAATAGTTAGGTTGCCCTTCTTCAGATTCCGGAAATCGTCTTCGATTTTGTCAAGTGCCCTGTCATTGCAATATTTCTCCATTAACTTCTTTTTAAAGGTTGGCCAAGTGAGCTTGGCCAAAACCTCCGGTGTAAGCGCCCTTTGGGTAACGTTCCACCAGCTCAACGCATCCCCTCTTAGCAGTTGGGACGCAAATTTGACTCGTTGAGAGTCCGCGCATTCACTTGAATCGAACGCCATTTCTATGTCTTGGATCCATTTCATGCATGCTAGCGGGTCGGTCGTCCCGGAGAATTCTGGAGTCCGACATCATAGAAAAGTTTTGAAGGAGCAACCCCCATCCTTCTTCTTCTCGGTCCTAACTGCATGTTCCTCAGTTCCGACGACTGCTGGTCTGCCCCCCGACCCATTCACCGCATTCTCCACCATTGCCTCGGTTCGTCGGTGACTGACATCGCGGTCATCTAACAGCTTCAGGAAGAATTCTTGTTGTTGTGCCATAACCGAATTCATGGCTTGCATCACATTGTCTTGGATCCTCGTCTCCATGGTCACCTCTTCTACAATTGGTCGCCCAGTCTCGAGATTCACCCTTGGTACTTGTTCCGGTCCTCCACCCAAGACACCGGTTACGGGTGGCCTTTCAGCAGCTGTTACCAAAGGAGGTTGATCGGTTGTAGACTCGTCTTCAATGTGACCATCCTGCGGATTTTGGAGCTTGTTCCGCGTGTTTACCATTGTGAACTGTCACACATGATAAAGGTCATACCGGTTAATCCTTTAAAAGATAAACGGTTCAATACGTACTACTACAATTATTAATCATCACAATAATAATTTCAAGCATGCTCACGTAATTATAAATTCAGAACAACACTGGCCAAGTGAGATTGTGAACGTACTTTACATAAGAACCCTTGTTGTCATCATCATAAATTTCAATCAATGCAATTCCATAATCCTAATACTCTCCCCACCTAAGGACGTTCTACCCATGTGGACAGTGACTATAAACACAACTAGTCTAGGTATACTAGAGTCGACACCTCAAAGGCCCGCGGTACCAGTTCAGCGATTGTGACAGGGCGATTGTGCCACTGTCACTCTCACATGTCATTCTCGCCGGGGGTGTACCGAGACCACCCCCCGGCCCGCGACATTGCCACGCGACTATGACCATTGTCATAGTCGCGGGTCACTATCGCCCCAACTCCCAAAATACTGAATTTCGACGTTCTCGATAATTTAAACACGTAAGGAATTTAGATAACAACACATACGATAACATATCAAAGATCCCTAATTCAAGGCGAGAATCCCAACATTTAAAAGTAACGAGAGCACATTAGAATTTATAAACACTTACCTTAATTTTCCGGGTGTTACACATCATGAATAATGTATCATTCAAGATGAATAATACAACATTCAAAGTGAATAATACACGATTCATGAATTCGTATATTATTCATCTAGAATGTTGTGTAATTCATCATGAATAATGAATGAACGTTCACATTTGTTATTCATACTAAATGTGGGACATCTGGGGATGCACATACATATTCATAATGAATTAAACCAAATTTCGGTTGTAAATTGAGAAACAAAAGATAGTCTGTCATGTATCTACACCTTCACGGGTCATTCATATATTATTCATCATGAATAATGTATCATTCATGATGAATAATACAAACAATCAGGGTGAATAATACACGATTCATGATGAATATTACATGAATCATGAATTCATGCATTATTCATCCTGAATACTGTATTATTCATCATGAATAGTGAATGAACGTTCACCTTTGTTATTCATACTGAATGTGGACATCCGGGGACGTACATACATATTCATAATGAATATAACACATATATAGAATTTCACGTAAAAAACGGTTAAATTGAAAAAAAAACTTTATCGAGATGGATGTCATATCGAATAGCACGAAATTCTCTTTTTTATGTAATTTGTTTGATTAAAATATTAGTAATTTTTAAGATAATTTATTTTAAACTTAAGGGGGTAATTTTTTTTAATTAAATATAAAAATAAAAAGTCAAACAAGGTAGGCGCTGATTCAAATTTCCAATTTTATCTTTATTCAATTCTCAATTAATCTTATTATGTTTTAACCATTAACTAGTTTTCTAAGTTTTGATCAATGGATAGTCCTTATGTGCACAATGAAAAATGAGTTTTCATTTAAACCACCTCTCTCTCTCTCTCTCTATATATATATAGTGGAAGGATATTTTGCAACCCTGAAAAAGATTGCAACCTTTGCAACCCACATCTTAACCGTCGGATTCATGATCGACGGTTATTTTGTTTTTATTTTTCTGTTTTTTTAATTGAAAATATTGGACCCACATGTATTGTAACCGTCGATCATTAATCCAACGGTTAAGAAGGGGGTTGCATGGGTGTACAAGATTTTCATGGATTGTAAATTAAACTACCCCTATATATATATATATATATATATATATATATATATATATATATATGTATATATGTATATGTATATACTCTCTAATGAAAATTCTAATACGGTTTCTTGTACAAGACCGGTTCTTGTACAAACCAGTTTCTCCCCACATCCCACGTCGTCTCCATCTCCCTCTCCCCCTCCCCCTCATATCGTCGTCTCCCTCTCCATAATTAACCAGTTCAATGAAGTCTGTTCCACACGGACCACACCCTCTTCTGCCTCCACCTCCTCCCAATCAGGCTACCAGTCCACGAGAAACTCTCAATTTGGGGATGAATTCGGCCCTCTGGATCATCTGTCTCTGGGAATTGCAGTGGTGATCAACTTCGATGATTGAGAATCGGAATTGGAACCGAAAAATATAGTTGATTCAGGTAGTGGCTGACCATAATTGAGATCGAGAAATCCAGAAAAACGGACGGAATTGAGGTTGATTTCTCCGACGAATGGAGGATTGAAAGAGACTCGTAAGTTGATTTCTCCCACGAATGGAGGATTGAAGGAGACTCGAAGGTTGATTTCTCCATTCCTGGGTTTTATAGTCTCCATCTTTGTTGAGTTCTCCACAACCCTAAATTTTTGGATGCAGGTTAATTGATCACAGATATGTTATATTTGTTCTTAAAAGAGGTACTTTTGATCTTATTAAACATCTCTGTTTTTGTTCACAAATCTGATTTTGATTTTGAACAAATTTTCACTTATGTATAGAAAGATTGGGATGGACGCAAGGGATTTAATTTCACGGTTTCAACATTCGATTTGATACATTCGATAATCGATATACTCAAATTTCACGGTTCCAACAAGTTGGGTTGTTTCAATTATCGATTTGATACATTCGATAATTGATATACTCAAATTTCATACAGGGTTTTCTTCGAATTAATCAAAACCATACACAAAATATGGACAAATATGTTCTTGATAATATGATTCGTAGGCTGCTTGAAGTTAAAGGTAGACCTACTAAACAGGTTCAACTCACCGAGCCAGAAATCAAGCAACTTTGTGTTGTTTCTAGAGAGATTTTCTTGAAACAACCCAACTTGTTGGAACTCGAAGCACCCATCAAGATTTGTGGTATGAATTCTTGTTCTTTGTTTGAAAAAAAGTGTGATTTTAGTTGCTTGATTTTTGTAATTTGTTTTTATAATATTTGTGTGATTTTTTGTTGGGGTTTTGAGGTTCTGATTTTTTTTTTGAACGGCAGATAACACACACACGTTCCCGCGGTATCCGGCATCCGAGGGCAGCAACGACTAATCCGCGGCGACCCGGCCCAGCCCTTTGGACTGGACCCGTCCAGGCGCCGACTAAGCCCGGCCCAAGGACCGAACCCGCAACCCATAGACTGGTTGCCCGGAAACCTGGACCCGAGCCGACCCGAAGGCTGACCCAGAGTCTGGGATGCTCCTCATGTGCCCAAAGCTTCCCCCTAGGCTCGAACCCGGGTAGACTGGGATACCATCCACAGTCCCCCCCCGGGGTGTTACCGAGCTTCCCCCTAGGCTCGAACCCGGGTTCTGATTTGTTTTGTGATGATTAATGCAACCTCTGTTATTGCAGCCATGGAGGTCTGTCTAACCTTCTTGTTCTGATGGTAAAACAGATATGAGCCTCCATTTTTCTTCCGATTACACACACTTCAAACTTTGCAGAAAGTTGAAATTTTCACTTATGATACATTGTCTGAATTTTTTTCCTTCAATAACGAGCATGCATTTCTGTAGAATAATTTTTTTTATGTGATTTTTGTGTGTTCTTCCAAAATGAAATATATATATATATATATATTATTTCAATAATCAAACATAACTTTGAATTCCAATGGATCTTCATGTTGAGGTGTTTTAACAGTTTCAGTATATTATAGGATTACAAAAGTTTGCATAATTAATCTGAACTATGTGAGATCATAATTTTGAAATTAGGGAAAACGTTGGAGCGCTTTGTAATCCCCAATTATTGTTTGATTTCCTCTTATTTCTGATCATTGTTTTTTGTGGTAGATGATTTCCAGAGGGGAGGAGACCTTGGTAGAAGTGATGATGATGATAGTGACATGGAGGCTGATTTTGATGACATTATGCAGGAGGAAAAACGCAGGTCAGTTAAGTTGATTAGATATACAACAATGGATAGTATTTTTCAACTGTTGTGCATTTGATATACATGTTGACAGTTGACACTAAATCACATTGGCATGCTAACGACGATTTAACTACTTGGCATTGCTTTATCCTGATATAATTGATGAGTTCATCAAAGCTTGAGCCTTACCTCAAGGATTCCATGTTCTTTGTTTAAGGAAGGAAAGAAGGAAGGCGAGTGGAGATGGTGTTCGAAGTGCCAATACGCATGTCAAACATCCTTTCCTAAACGAACCTGGTAAAGGAGTTTGTGCGTGAATCTAATGCATTTCGTGCTTTTTCAGTGTCGTTATTTCGAGTTTGTGCTTTTTTAGTGTTGGTTTTTGGAGTCTCAACGTTAACCTCAACATCTGATCACACGATCCTTCGCCTATATATATAAACCATATCACATGAAAACTTATATCCTGAATCAAAAACCTTTCTTTCAAATGACATCTAAAGATTCCAAGTTGAAGAACCTTGTTGTTTCGGATCATGACAACAGTAGTAGTAACAACCAAGAAGATGATCGGAAAGAAACAAGAATCGATATCGGCCTCTCCTTCGATAAATTGAATCTTGGTCGTAAAAAGAACTCCTCGTGATTCCTCTCGGTGGTATGATCGTTCACCGAGCCCATCATCTTAAGTCGACCACCATTCCCAAAAACCGCCGTCCTGATTTCTCTTTCGGAAATTTTCTGGGTCAGTCAAAAATTTTCATCTTTTTTGTTTCTTGGAACCAAAATCATATTTCTTGTCATATGGGTATCTTTCAAAATTCAGTCTTTAACCTTTGGATGTGTGTGTATATATGTATACACTATACAGTTTACAAGAGACCTTATTGTGAAGGGTTTTTGAAGTTTTGCTTTGAAAGATTTGAAGTGGGACTATGGTCTTCTGCTATGGAGTTAGTATATTATTTAAATATCATATTATATGTCTTTACTTTTACTTCATTTTATTCTAATATATTTACTGATTTCCATATATATATATATATGTGTGTGTGTGTGTGTGTGTGTGTTTATGTTTTTATTAGGCATAACATACAAGGAGTTGTGACCAAGGTTAAGGGAGAACTGAAAAGCAAGTTTTTATTCACTTGGGTGAGTAATTTAGAACTTTTTTTTGTGTGGTTAATTTGGGTTTACAAATTGCATTAAATCTTGTTGTATGTTGTTGTTCATTGTCTTTTTGTTTATGTTATTTAACGTTTGTTAGGATCAAAAAGAATGCACAGATACTGGGTTCAAGTGTTTGGAGAACAAAAACAAGCCACTGTTTCTGAAAGAACTTAAATATATATGGCAGAAAAAGTACTCAAGTCTTCCATGGCGAGATGGAGAATATTCATCGTCTAACACTGTTGATAACACCTCCGGCGAAGGCCATTTTAAATCCAGTAATCACTTTATAGTTTGTATATTACTTGACAGAGATTGTGATACAAAAAAACTGTAAACTTATGAGAAGTGCTACAAGGGTAAATCACATGTGATTCTAGAGCAGAAACCATAGATACATGATACAACACGTCTGGTCAACGCATATAATAGTTGGTCAGCGTGTGTATCACATCATTCACATCTGATTTTGCTCTAAAATCACATGTGAATTAGGCTTCTCATTTAAGTTCGTCCCTATACTGCTCTCTTATGTATGCTTATGATTTCTTTTATTTGTGTATGTTGTTGCAGCCCAACACTTCTATTTCTATTGAGGAATTTGATCCTAACAATATAGTGGATGATTTCTTAGGTAAATTGGTACATTTGTTGTTACTTTTATGGATATCCAATGATTTAAAAGACACTTGTAAAATAAATTTTTATTAGATCCTGATGGTCCATTAAGAGCGTTCAAGGGAAGACTTTAGTTGATGGCAAATCATTGGAGAGGTGGACACTAATCGACTTCAGTTCTGGTGATCGTTGGAATATGCTAAATGTCAACCCGTTCATTAGGAAATTGACGAACCGATGTTTCAAGAGGTGGCGATGGAATTGGAGTCTGGTGGGTCGTCTTCATTCTCAGAGTCCTACAATCTTGAGCCTTACCTCTAGGATTCCATGTTCTTTGTTTAAGGAAGGAAAGAAGGAAGGCGAGTGGAGATGGTGTTCGAAGTGCCAATACGCAGGTCAAACATCCTTTCCTAAACGAACCTGGTAAAAGAGTTTGTGCGTGAATCTAATGCATTTCGTGCTTTTTCAGTGTCGTTATTTCAAGTTTGTGTTTTTTTAGTGTTGGTTTTTCGAGTCTGTGTGCTTTTGAGTGTTGTTACTTTGATAGTCAAGTATGTGTGCTTTTGAGTGTTGTTTCTTTGATAGTCAAGTCTGTGTCTAATAAACCTACCTACAGTTACGTTATGTGGTTTTGGTGTTCTCATTTGTGGTTGAAAGGTGAAGCAATGGTATTTAACTATCGTGTTGGTTTTGATGAAATGTTGGTGTTATATATATGAGAGCTTGAGATTAAAAGAGATAAACGGTTCAATCCACTTCTCATGCTTCTCATCGTTAACTCAACTTCTCACAAAAAAAAAAAAAAAAAAAAAACAATTGAAGTTGTGATTGAAGTCATGATTTTCGAGTTAATCAACATCAACATACAAGACGATTAAAGCTTGATTTTCGAGTTTTTCAACATTCTATAAATAATTGTATTAATTTTTCAATCACAATTTACAAGAAAGTTTAACACTCGTGCTGCATCGCGCGGGTATATGACTAGTATATATATATAAAGAGAGGCAGGTTCAAGGGAAAACCTCAAAAAATGGAAAACTGAAGAACACCCTGATAGCCCATTTGATCTGGACGGTATGTACTTGTGCGTACAAGTAAATTAAGTTGTTGTTTTTTTGTTTTTATGCACGTGTGCGTGTTACAAATTACTTATATGCACAAGTGCATACCATCTAGATGAAGGGCTATTACGGTGTTCCTCAGTTTTCCGTTTTTTTTAGGTTTTCCACTGAACCCGACCTTATATATATATAGGGTTGCGTTCCGGTAAAAATTTGAGGTTAACGTGAGAAGTGATTATCAACCGTTGGATGAGAAATAGATACACATTCGGATGAGATGCATCGAGATGCATTGAATCAATTCATTTCTAAGCCGCAATTGATAGGAGGCATTTGATTATAAGTGATCAACGGTTCAGATCCACACGTTAACCTTAACTTCTCACACGATCTTTCGCCTATATATATAGATGCTCTCCTAGATCCAAATCCTGGCTCCACCCTTGATTCAAATATATACGAAACTTTAAGAAGTTGTACCAGTGCATCATTAACATGTAGTCTTGAATTTTAAGTAATATGTTTTAATTTACAATACTTAATACATAAAAAGCGGTTTCTAAGACTTTACTTCAAATGTTTTATTATCTATACTATATTATAATAACAATTTTTTAAGCATTATGTACAACTATTTAATGTTAAATTACTTAATTTTCAACTTTATAAGTAAATGATGCATTCATGGGTACAACTTTTTAAAACTGCATGTTTGAATTCATACCCAACTTATAAATATAATCAAATACATGATAAATATCACATTTTAAATACAAAGAATTTAAAATATAATTAGGATAATCATTGAATTTTAACAGAATACTTAATTATCTTTTTTTTAAAACATTAGTTGTGTACCCGCGCAATGAGGCGAGATGCAAAATTTAATAAAATGTGAATAAACTCTTTCTGAATAAATATTGGATTGCATAAATATTGGATTCCAGTAGAGGTTCAAATACTTTAGACAACAATTCCATTCTATATAGATTATTAAAGACGAAAAATGTTAAAAAAAACAAATAAAGGAAAAACCATGCCTTGGAGAAATTACATAATGTCATTCAACTAATTCTTCTAAATGTCTTGAAAAACAGTGTGTTAAAAAATTACATAATGTCTTGCACTTCATGATATTGGGAGAGTACTTTTACATTAAGCAAACCGTTGTAAAATAATCATTAACTAAATATTTTCGAAGAGTAAAAGATATCTCAATTAAACAACTTGCTTTGATAGTTATTTGATTCAAATGATTTTACAAATCAATATTACTATCAAACATAACAATACAAATGAATGTACATCAATTTAAAACAACATAATTAGAATATTCATCCCCATTCCATGCTATATTCATTTTTATTTTCATTCCCATTCCATTAAATGAACCGTACGCCCCCTACATTCTCTTGATCTTGGCTTCTAAGCTTCCAGAAAAATCTTCTGATAACAAAAGCAAATAATAATGAAGTTAGAATAAAGATTACAAATTAAAAAGTTTCCCCACAGACTAATCACACATAACACAACAGTAACATATAATCTCTTCCTTATCTAAATTATTGAAAGAAGTTTCAACAACATTATTGATAACTACACCCAATCATACAAAATTAATTAACTAATTGTTTCATTTTTAGGGCTAGGCTAGAAATTTTCAACATTAGGTGAACTAAATTCAAACTCATTTTCAGAAGTTTGCATGATAAGAACATATAAATTACTAAACTAAACATGGTCAAATTAAAACCCATGTTGTGTGCAGTCCCGTCCACGTACCAAATGCACCCTTAGGTGTCAAATGCTCCCTGATTAGAAGGATTTAGGAGGGAAATTCCTTTGGAGGGGCAGAGCACGGGGGTTCATTTTGAAAGATTGTTTACACAACTCAAACATGCAAACTTATTGGCTACAAAAAGGCTTGGCCATTTTGTATAGTAAACCAAACCAAACCAAACCAGGAGGGTCATGTCAGGGGTATTAGGAAATTAAATAATGCACTTCAGTAGTACAAGCATTTGTAATTGCATGAAATTATCTAAAACGCTTTCAAACAAATTAAATACCAACAATATTGACTGTAGATAAACCCACCACCACCCAAACTGGTTTTGGTGGCGGACTAATCGGTACTCATCAACAAATTAGTCATCCAAGTAATAATAAGATCCAACAAATTTCAGCTCCGTCCTTTGTTGAATTAAACTTGTGAGATGATGTTTTGGCTATATGTACAAGAATAAAGCATAAAAATTTCTTTACCAAGTTCATAAACTGAGAACAAAGTGGTCATGATTTATATATAGGTCCCCACAAAAGAAACTAAAAAAGATTTCTCACATTGTACCAAAAGACACCTGAGTAATTGGCAACAAGTCATACAGTGAACAAAATAGTCATGGTTATATTATGTTCTTGGGGTACTGTTTGCACATTTAAAAGCAAATTTCCTCCAACCTCTACAAAAATTTATATAGAGGTCCCTGTAGAAGAAACTAATTTTTTTTCTCACATTGGTAAAAAAAAGACTTGAGTCGTTGGTTGCTTACACGCTAAATCCTTTGTTGAGCATAGGGGTTTTTAGTTCTGTGCGCAACTTTCCATGCTTGTAGTATCATCCTCAAGGTTCCATGTCCATGAAAAACCAAAAGCAAAAAGTGGTCAAAGCCATCTAGCAATTTGGACAAAGCCATAAAAAGATATGTCGGTCCACAATATAATCAAGTTCTTATCAAAACAACGACAAACATATATGATTACCAACCTGTTGATTAACAAACCACGATTACAAGAGTTTGATATGATTTCTCTTTGAGCTCTCTCTCTCTATTTTTTCTCTCTGATGAACAGTGATGATCAGGTTGTGTTGTGTAAGATTGTGTGATTTGAGATATCTTGATATCTCACCTAACAACCTAACATAATATCTAACTAAGATATTATCTAAAAGAAAAATATAATATCTAAACTTAATATCCTAAATATCTATTTATTAGATATTTAGGAATAATACAAAATACATTAATTAAGACAATAATTAACTTTGACAATTATTACAAACTAACATTAGACTAATATTGAGAGTGGCTTTTCGGCTTTAGCTTCAGATTCCAAACTTCAGATTGGATGATCTTGAATCCAATAAATCTGAGATCTAACAATCTACCCCTTTGGATCAAGATCATTACTAAAAAGATTTAGCAATTCAGTCTTCTTTTTCCGCTCAGAAGTTGGAATCTCCTTCTCTGTCTTCAATATGTAATAATCTCCAGTTTTAGCTCAGAATGCTTTAGCAAAGTATTTTCAAAGAAAATTTCTCTCAAATCAGCATGTCTTAAGAATACTTTGATCTCTCGCATTTCTTGGTTGGCTCTTCTCTTTTCTATCTTGGACAATCTCTTCCATTTCTTGGTTTGCTATTCTCCCCCTTTTTGATGAAAAGTGCAACGACTACATCAAAATCTTTCATCAAGAAATGTCTTTCATTTGGAGCCTCTGATCCGTCAATTCAAAAGATATTCATCCAGATCTTTGCAAATCCAGACAAAATAATCGTGTAACACCTGAATCAACAAATGAATCAGTTAAAATGCCTGTCAGTAACACGAAGTCACTGTGTGTAACGAATACACATTGGAAAGGAGCTTTTTGATGGTCACACCCCCAGGGCTTCCATTCAATCATCGAAACACCACAAAGGCAATTTCTATGAACGTTATGACAAAGAAACAAATTCCTTGTGTGTTCGTGCATGTGATAGAAAGAATTAAGCACAGATGATTGCTTATTAGGCTCAAAATTTGTGTAAACCACTGAGACAACAGTGAATATAAACACAGACTCAATATGCATGATTGAAGTGCGAAGGTGGGCCAGACTTCCTTCTTTTCAATATCCAGATTTTCCAAATGAAAATCAGATAGCAAATGTGCTGCTTCCCCTTTGAAAATGTGAAACATTTTCTTGTTAAGAAGAAAATGAGTAGTTGGTGAGGTTTGATCAAGAGTTGACTTGGGCTAGTTGCCTGTTTCAATAATGATCACCAAAGAGTTGTGAAACATTAGAATTGTGGCTTCCCGGCTCAGAAAAAGTTGGTGCAAAGTTCTGATATTCTTTTAACTCTGTTCTCACACCCTCTTTCTTTTAAACATTTAGCTTACTCTAACCAAACTCTCTTTTGCATTATATCTCATCACAAATCCCACACTCATTTCTTTTCGACTTCTTACACTCAATCACTATGGATTAACCTCTTGGGTAGGAAACACTGATTAACGTGTATCTGTAGAAGTTGTGTTAAGTCATAGCACACTGATCCCATGTTTTCCTATGAAACATATATTGCTCAAAATGGTTTAACTTATTAGTTAAAGAACAAAGTAGATCTTGAAAACATTTAAACGCACACTTCCAATTCATGAAATCGGTTAGAGATTCGGGAAGTCGTTTGAACTTTTAAGAACAATGTTTTCTATGATTGATAGGTGTCCTTATTTCAACCATATATGAGATTAAGATAAAAAATTATCCCTTTACGTGCGATCTTACATCTCATGAAGTCAAGCTTAAAGTCATAAAGATATGAACATGTAAGCGTCTCTCAAACTGCAAAAGTCTTATGTCATAGTCAAAGTAATGTTATTCACATTGAATTAAAAGACAAAAAGCAGTAAAACAATGAAAGTACGAGTTCTGATCTGAAGTAATCAGAAGTCATAAGTCTTTTACTCCCCCTGAAATTATGCATCCAAAAATATGTCAGTTAAAAAGATATGCATTAAAATTTCAGACAAATATGTACTCCCTATTGAAGGTTGATTTCCTCATTCGAGTATTGGAGTACACTTCTCATATCAGCACAGGAGTAAGGTCTTTTGATCACTGAAGTACGAGTCCTAAACTGTTGTGTTTAGAAGTCATTCTTCGTTGAAGTACGGGTTCTAAGCTGATTTACTTAGAAGCCTCCGTCTTGACATTTAAGTTCGGGTCTTGAACTGTTGTATTCAAGAGACATCTTCTTCTTCCTACTCCCCTTTGACAGTAGGTGCCTGCAACACAGAATCATCCCTTTTCTTTTGTATCCATTTCCATTTGGATCCAACTGTGTTAGCACATGATTTTGGTACCCATTGAAATTTGGGTCCTCTTTTCTTTTGAGAATCAAATGAAGAATTAGTATGATAAGAATGCACATGATATGTTCCAAACCACACATCATAATCTTTACGAGAAGCATAAGCATGTTTATCATAATTTGAATACTTTCTAGCAGACAGACGTAACTGGAATAATTGTTGCATAGAATATTTATTGCGTGAAATGACAAGAATAGGTTTTGAAGTAGCAATATTCGCAATAACATCTTTACTAGTCGTAGTCTTATTACAATTAACACTTGAAAAAGATTTAGCATTCTCGTCAATCTCTTGTTTTGGTTGCCACTTAGATTTAACTCCAAGCCTTTTCTTGCTCATATCTGAAACATTTGAAACTTTTGAGTTAGAACTATGAGTTTCAAACGAATGCTTCTTCTTTGGCCTACTAGTAGTGACCGGTTTCTGTGAATGCTGAGATTTCTTCTTACCTTTCGCATTCTTAGTTTTCACAGAAACTGTTTCATCAACTTTTGTTGATGATTTGCTTTTCACAAACATACTGGATAATCCAAAGGAATTCACAACAAATGGCGAATGATTAGGAAGTTGGCATTAAAATCAAATTGATCAAAACAATCATCTAAAACACCATCAGAGTTTATAAAATCTAACCCTTCATCTAGTAGACCAAACATATCTTTAGATTTTGAAGCCTTGGTTGTTTTAGAAAGAACAGAATACTTTAGCACAGTTGAAAACACATTTTGTTCAACATCAATCAAAAGTCTTTCATCTGTTAAAGAATTCTCAAGTTCAGAAATTTTACTTTCCAAAACGAGAGGAGGGACATAAAGTTTACCTTCAATAGGCTTAGCATCCATTTCTTTTACAGAATAACTTTGAAAGAAGTCATTTAAAAGAGATTTTGATTGAACATCACTATAACTATTATTCAGCTTCGCATAACGAAATGGAAGTTGAACATTAGATGTGTTCTTTCGTTTTTCTGTTTCCTTGGCTTCATCTTCTTTAGACAGTCCAGTCCAGAAAACTTTAAGCTTAGGGAATCGTCGAGCTAGTTTCAAAAATGTAAAATCATAAAGTGCATGCACTTCAGATTTACCCTTTTTAAGGTAGTGAGGATTCTCATAACCAATTCCCCAGCTCTCTTTATTCTCTTTGGGTTTGTTTAGATGAATGGTTTGTTCAGTTTGACCCAATGAGTATAACTTCTTTTCCAAAGCATTTAATTTTTCAAGTAAAGATTTGTTTTCTTCGGTACGCGAAGAATACATTCTCGTAAGCTCTTTGAAATCAAACTCACTTTTTCTCAATTTTGACTTTGTTTCAGCAATCTCTTTAAGAATTATGGTCTGCTCTTTTGCACTAGTGTCAATGTTTTTATGTAAAACCTCAATCAATACTTTCTTCCCAGCAATATCATCGCTAAGTTTCTGTATTGATTGGTCTTTTTCTTTAATGATACCCTTTTCAAGCTTAAGTTTAGACTCTAATTCTTGGAGTTTTGTCATCATGGCATGCATTTGATTTAAGAAATCTAATTCAGTTAAATCACATACCTCTTCGTTGTCATCTTCATCAAAAACAGCTTCAGCTTTTATTTCCATCTTGCCCATGAAGCATAGATGCGTTGTCTCGTCCTTCTCGTCTTTGTCATCTTCTTTGTCTGATTGATCCATCCAGAACTCATCTTCTGCCATCAATGCTTTTCCAGCTTCCTGTTGCTTGGCTAGAAGCATTTTATTCTTGTAGTAGTCGGAGTTCCGGACTTTGGGTCTTCGGCAGTCTCGAGCAAAGTGAACTAGTCTGCCACAGTTGTAACATGTTGGAGGTTCTGGATGTTTGATCTCTTCAGCTTTATACCTTTTCTCTTCTGGCTTCCTTTCCTCTAACGTCTTTCCTTCAAATCTTTCCTTGTGAACATAGTTACTAGGACCAGATGTATACCTCTGACTGTTCGAGCTCGGCTTTTCGTAGAATTTCTTTTGAAAAGCCTTAATCAACATAAGCATAGCCTGCTTTAGTTGTTCACAGTCGTCAGAGTCAGAGTTTGCTTCATTTTCAACATCATCTGATTCAGACACAATCATCTTCTTCTTCTTCTTCACAACAAGAGCAACTGAGTCAGCACTTGTCTTTTCAGCCTGTTTCTTTTCATCCATGATTTCATCCACCTCTTCTTCATTCTGTTTGAGGGTTTCATACACCTCATGAAGTGGAATCTCATTTAGATCCTTGATTTGCTTCATTTGTCTGGCAAATCTCTTCCATTCAGGCTGGAGGATGCTTAGGAATTTGACATTCAGCTCTATTTGTGATTTATTGACCTTGTTCTTGCTTAGTTCATTCAGCAAGATCACGAATCTATCATATGTTCCTGCTAGAGACTCTCCAACTCTGCCTTTGAATTCTTCATAGTTGTTGAGGCAGTTGGATATCTTGAGCTGGTTCCTAACCTTTGAACCTAACATCATTTTCTCTAGCTGATCCCACATCTCTTTACCAGAGGCTTTATAGCTGTCTATCTTCACATATATTTCATTTGGAATGCCTTGAAGAATGTAAGACTTTGCTAATCTATTACCTTTTGCTCTTTTTAGGTTATCACCTTCGAGCTCATCATACTTAAGTTGATACTCTGTTGCCACAGTTCCCTCCGTACGAGTCTCATAAACTGGTGCCATAACTCCTTCTTCTATTGATTTCTTGATGAATACTCCCAAATCATGTCTTTCAATGAAGTCCATGAACCGATCTTTCCACTGCTCATACTCTCCCATGAAGAGTACTGGTGGCTTTGTGTCAGTTCCGATAGCTAGAGCTTCTTTTGATGTCATCCTGTTCTGAAAAAGACCAAGTCTGGTTCTGGCGCAAAAAGCACAAGTTTGCGCTAAAGGAGGCTGGCGCAAAAGAGGTTTTCGCGAGGTTTGAGTGGCGCGAAGTAATACTTTGCGCTAGAAGAGGTTGGCACAAAAGATGGTTTGCGCTATAAAGAGTTGGCGCAGAAATCAACTTTGCGTTATGAGGTGTTGGCGCAAAAGTGACTTCGCGAACTTGTGATCTGAGATTTGCGCGAAATGGAGCTTGCGAGTTTTGGAGATTTACGCGAGACAAAGGTGGCGTAAGCTGAGGTTTGCGCGAGTCGAGGGTCGCGCGAATTGGAAGTTTGCGCGAAGTGTTGATGGCGCAAAAGTCAAGTTTGCGCTAGACGATGATGGCGCAAAACTGACTATGAACTGGCACAAATTTTGCACTCTCGCGAGTTCGTCCCTGCAGCTTCGAAAATCGACTAAAATCCACAATAAACCTATCTGGACTTCTATTAGCAGTCCCAAATTTTAACAAAATGACCACTAACACTTCTAGAACAGATTACTAGCCTTTGATTTCAAAAACAGACACTTTTTGAAAATCCAATCGATGGAACAGTGAGATGAACTCGTGAACTGTTTTGCAACAAAATCACCAAATTTGAATCGATTAAAGTTCTATAATGAAATTAAACTATACCCAATCGATCTAGAACACAAATCGATCACACTCTGATCGATTTCAACTCCTAAAACACCTTAAAACTCAGAAATGATTTTCAAAATGAAGAACACAGTGTCGATGTATGATTTTGATTTGAATCTGGTTTTAGGCTCTGATACCAATTGTCGGTCCACAATATAATCAAGTTCTTATCAAAACAACGAAAAACATATATGATTACCAACCTGTTGATTAACAAACCACGATTACAAGAGTTTGATATGATTTCTCTTTGAGCTCTCTCTCTCTCTCTGTTTTTTCTCTCTGATGAATAGTGATGATCAGGTTGTGTTGTGTAAGATTGTGTGATCTGAGATATCTTGATATCTCACCTAACAACCTAACATAATATCTAACTAAGATATTATCTAAAAGAAAAATATAATATCTAAACTTAATATCCTAAATATCTATTTATTAGATATTTAGGAATAATACAAAATACATTAATTAAGACAATAATTAACTTTGACAATTATTACAAACTAACATTAGACTAATATTGAGAGTGGCTTTTCGGCTTTAGCTTCAGATTCCAAACTTCAGATTGGATGATCTTGAATCCAATAAATCTGAGATCTAACAAGATATTAAGAATATTTAAGGCAACGCCATTTAGCATACTCAATATGAATTTGTCTCAATTTCTTTAAAAGGCATAATCATTATTCGACAACATTATCAAAGAGGTGCTAGCCTAGTGGTAAGGCCCTGGGAGGATAGTGCATGGTATGCCTATCTACCAGGGTTCGAATCCTGGGGGATGCACTTCGGTGATACCCAGACCTTGGGTCGGCCTTCGGGTCGGTTCGGGTCCAGGTTTATGGGCATACCAGTCTATGGGTATGCGGGTTCGGTGTTGACCGGGCTTAGTCGTACCTGGGCGGGTCCAGTCGATTTGGTTGGGCTGGGTCGCCGCGGATTAGTCGGTGCTGCCCAATTGGATGCCCGGATTCCGCGGGTGCGTGTGTGTGTGGGCATAGCCCAAGTTGCCATACAAAAAAAAATTATTCGACAACATTAAGATAATTGTTGTGCATTACACAAAAACCCAACATCAGCACAAAACTTGTGTTTAATGAAAATACAGAGCTGAAATCCAAAGCATAAAATCATATTTGACAATTCACATAAAGTAATTCTATGTTTTAATTGCATCACTTGAAAGACATTAATCAAGTTGGTTAACTTCATTAATTGAACCTCTGAATCTGAGCAAACATATAGATGTTACAAATAAAGGAACTCAAAATCAATATGCTGATAGGGATGGATTTAGAAAATAAAATAAACATATGAAGATATATCTTCCTAAGCCAAAAAAATAGAACACACTACAATAAGCCCATCAAAGAAACTAAGATTAAGAACAACAACAAACCAATTGAAGACCATTGATGATGGGAAGAGAAGCTATAGAAGATGAAAAATCAATTTAGGGTTATAGAAATGAAAATGTACCTGAGCAGAAGCCTAGAACCCTAGAAAGAGAAGCCTAACGTACCTGAAAAGAAACCCCCTTGAACCCTGGTGGTCGACGATTGAGAGAAGAACTTGCGTCAAAATCGATTGAGAGAAAGAGGTGTGAACCTGAGAAGCAGAACTCAGCGACTGAAAGAAACAAAACTCGGCGAGTGAGAGAAACAAAACTCATCGGCGATTCAAACCCGAGAAGTACCTGCAATTAAGCCTTGCATTTGAGGGGGTAAAATCCTTACAACCCATCATGTTTATCCCTTGAGCAGACCACATGAACGAAATATGTATCAATACTCTAGCAATAGTAACAAAATCAACAAATAAAACATATAGAATAGGAAGAGTTGCGGAAGTACAAACCGTGAATGGTGCGATGAAGCATATGCAACCCAAGCAGAATATCCTGTGAAGAGAAAGTAAAAGGCAATACCAGAAGAGAAACCTAAAAGTTTTGAATTTTGCTTCTACTATCAACAACAGTAACTGCAACAATCCACAAAATTCTAAACAAGAACTCGAAAGAATAAACGGATTAATGAAGGATGATAGTACCTTTGAGAGGTGAAACCTCATCAGTCTCTCGATGACTTTATGATCGATGTTCTTGTCATCAACGACGAGGACATGTAACTCCAATAAGAGAATTTCAAATAAAAAGTCGAATATGATTTGAAGAATCAAGAGATGGAGAGGGAGAGAAATGCAACAAGTGATATGAGAGCTAATGGCTTCAAGAGATGCAAAGCAAAAAAATTTGAACAAAAACCCTAAATCGTCACCTTCTGCCTCAAGAACGTGAATAGTCTCCTCGAAACACTGAATCGACACAACTTGACAACCTAAATTGTTGGACCAAACTTGATGAACCGTTGTCGAGAAGTTGAGAGGTTGGAAAACCATTTATGAAGGTGAGAGGCGTGAATCTGACTTCTTTGGTATATAAACCATTTGTGCATTAGTAGGTGGTACATCATCTTTATGAAGTTGTAACTAAAAGATTTTAAATTAAATGCATAAAGTAGTAGTACTTTATGCTTAAAAAACTTGTTTTTAAGACTTTAAGACTTTTTTCAAATCTGCTTTATAAAGTAGTATAGATTATATTATTAGATTTAAAAAAATTACATCATTATTAAACCTAAATTAAATTAAAAGAAAAAAATAAAAAAAACATTATCGATTTCTCAAAACCACACAAAACCGTATTATAAGATCAACAAAAACAAAAAATAAAATAAAACATTTAAATCGAGATATACCGCATTACATTGCACGAGTACATTTCTAATATATTATAAATGTTATAGATAATACGTAAAGACACTTAAATTTTAACACCTTTGAAATAAACATATTTAAATTTCAAAATTGAGATAGCAAATTTGTAACCTTGTAAAATAATAAGGTTTATATAGGAGTTCAAAATTCAAATTATGAAATTGAGTAATTAATTAATGATAACTAGAAGTAGTGTACTCGTGTAATGTAGTGTGATATATCTCGATTTTAATGTTTCAATTTATATTTTGTCTTTGTCAATTTTATAATACAGTTTCGTGTGGTTTTGAGAAACGATAATGTGTTTTTATAAATTTGTTTAATTTAATTTAGTTTTAATAATATAATGTTTTTTATAAAAAAAATATTAAATATTTTGTTAGAACTCAATTATTATCTTAATTGTATTTTAGATTATTTATATTTAAAATGAGATCTTTATCTTGTATTTGATTATGTTTATTAGTTAGTTAAAAATTCAAACATGTAGCTTTAAAAAGTTGTATTTATACATCAATTACTTGTAATCTTGAATTTTAAGTAATATGTATTAATAATTTATATTTACACTAGATGCGTACTCGTGGAATGCAGCGAGATACATCACGATTTTAATGTTTCATTTTATTTTTTGTTTTTTGTCGATTTATAGTACAATTTTAGATGGTTTTGAGAGAGTGATAACGATTTTTTTTAATAAATTTGTTTAATTTTGGCTTAATAATATAATGTTTTTTTATAAAAAAAATTAAGTATTTTGTTAGAATTCAATGATTATCTTATACTAGAAGCGTGCTCGCGCAATGCAGCGAGATACATCACGATTTTAATGTTTCATTTTATTTTTTGTTTTTTTGTCGATTTACAGTACGATTTTGGATGGTTTTGAGAAAATGATAATGTTTTTTTTATAAATTTGTTTAATTTAGGCTTAATAATATAATATTTTTTATATAAAAAAATTAAGTATTTTGTTATAATTCAATGATTATCTTATATATTTTAATGACATATAGAAAAAATAACCAATTACATATTTAATAATACAATTAAAACAAATTTATAGTAATATAATATATTAATTAATAGTGATACATGGAAAGTTCTGTATAAAAGGAAGACCTGCACATACCAAATTGGTGGGTGTTAGAAGTCTGCAGTAGTAATATGTATTTTGTGCTTTGATACTTGTAAATTAAGAGATTTTTAAAATCTTGCATAAAATGATGGTATCTTGTATCTGATAATTTGTATTTAAGAGTTTTTTTATCCCTGCTTTATAATATAGTATAGAAGTGATACATGGAAAGTTCTGCATAAAAGGAAGGTCTGCACATACCAAATTGGTGGGTGTTAGAAGCCTGCAGTAGTAATATGTATTTTGTGCTTTGATACTTGTAAATTAAGAGATTTTTAAAATCTAGCATAAAATGATGGTACTTTGTGCCTGATAATTTGTATTTAAGAGTTTTTATCCCTGCTTTATAATATAGTATAGATAGATATATTTTTTAAATTTTTTATATTCAAATTGAGATTTTATCCTGTTTTGATTATGTTTATCAGTTAGTTATGAATTCAAACATATAGCTTTAATAATTTGTACAAATGCATCATGACTTGTAATCTTAAATTTTAAGTAATGTGTATTAATAAATAATACTTAATGCATAAAAACTTGTTTTTAAGAGTTTTATTCGATAGTTTAATAATAACTAGTGTTGGGCCCGTGCATTGCACGGGAGGATAAATTTTTTGATGGAATATTGAACCGAGTTAAAATGAAACGTAATTTCTCTGTTAACAGTTAATGAAATACAATGTGAAAAACGAATGTATTTTCATAAGTGGTTAACTTGCATATATTCTTAATCGTTTGTTGTTATTAGTTTGTGCAATAATATTGGTAATAGTTTTGTATTATATTATTTAAAACTCAAACGACATGTCTCACAACATATCACTATTATTGAAATAATTATAAATATGAACATACGTTTTTACAGATTTTGCAATTTTTCTGAAACCTCCTCGACAACACTTGACAATCACTTTGAACGTATAAATCTGTAGATTAATTAACAACATTCAACCCACATCAAATATGACAAAGAAAATAAATGATTTCTATCTTTTGTAACCGACAACTCAACTGGTATAGTTCAAATTCACTCAGTACCACTTGAAAATTTATCTGACTATTGACTTCAAGACCTCATATTATTAGTCGATAAAAATAAAGATATGTATATATATCTTATTCCCCTACATCGAAAAATATGATTGTGGGTTTTGAAAAATATAAACAAATTCCTAGTAAATAAAATAAAATATAGAAAATTAGTTTTTCAAAGAAACAAAAATATAGTGGAATACTTTTTGTTCAGTTGCAGGTTCCGCCATTGACACCCGACCGATCGTCTTCTTCTTGTACTCGGATGATACATAGAGAAGCTATATATATTTATATTGAATGTAGAGAATATTTTAAAATCTTTTATTTTCATTTTCGATTTTACATTTACATTTAAATGTAAATATCTATACTATATTATAAAGCACGGATAAAAAACTCTTAAATACAAATTATTAGGCACAAGGTATCATCATTTTATGCAAGATTTTAAAAATCTCTTAATTTACAAGTATCAAATCACAAAATACATATTACTACTGCATGCTTCTAACACCTACCAATTTGGTATGTGCAGGGTCTTCCCTTTATGCAGACATTTCCATGTATCACTATCAATTAATATATTATATTACTATAATTTTGTTTTAATTATATTATTAAATATGTAATTGATTATTTTTTCTAGATGTTATTAAAATATATAAGATAATCATTAAATTATAACAAAATACTTATTTTTTTATATATATAAAACATTATATTATTAAGCCTAAATTAAATAAATTTATAAAAAAATCATTATCATTTTCTCAAAACCATCCAAAATCGTACTGTAAATCGACAAAAAAAAAAAAAATGAAACATTAAAATCGTGATGTATCTCACTGCATTGCGCGAGTACGCTTCTAGTATTAAAAATATGGAAGAATATTTTTATATCTAAATCGTTTCTATTTTATTTTCTTTACACTTGGTTAATTTGGAAAGTATTGCGGAATATTTTTATTTTAAAGAATACGATAATTTATTAGTGTATCTCGTTATTTTTTATTTTTAATTCATATCAACCTTCTTTTTTCTTCTTTTAATGCTCGTGAAAAAAAATACGTGTAGATTTTATATTAGCAAAAAAAATACGTGTAGATTTTATATTATGCTAATATAAAATACATGTAGATTTTATAAAATAAAATAGATTTTATATTAGCAAAAAAAATACGGAAGAAAAAAGAGTTTATATTACATCTCATTATGTAAAAAGATTTTATAAAATAAAATATGAAAAAAGATTTTATATTACATCTCATTAATATAGATTTAAATGTAAAATCTACATTTAAAATAGATTATGCTAATATAAAATCTATTTTATAAAATCATCCACCAAAAAAACAAATATTTATATTAATAAATTAATATTTATTCCACAAATAGATGATTATGTGAGATACTCTGCTTGGAAAGGTTGTACCAAAGTATTAAGAAATTGTAAATTAAGTAATTGGCTTTAATTAGTTGTACCTTGTGCTTAAAATGTTATAATTAATAGTTTTTTATGTCGTTTTTATAATATAGTATAGATGTAATTTATTGTAGGTTTAATAATATAATGTTTTTTTATAAAATAAACATTAAATATTCTGTTAGATTTTCTTAATTATATTTTATATATTTTATATTTAAAATTTTATTTTTATTTTATATTTAATTATGCAGAGAGTGATTTTAGGAGAGTTGAACTGTTGAAGTGAGGAGTGATTTTAGGATAGATAAAGTGGTTAAAGATAAGAATTGAAAGTTAATAAATAATATTGTAATACATAAAGCTTTTATGATTGTTTTTAAGAGATTTTAAAGAATTAATATTAAATAACGGTAGATTAAATTTTAATAATAATTTATAAGAATTTTTTATAAATACTTTATAATATAACTAGAAGCGTACTCGCACAATGCAGCGAGATACATCACGATTTTAATGTTTATTTTTATTTTTTGTTTTTTTATTGATTTACAGTACGATTTTGGATGGTTTTTATTGAGTGATAATGATTTTTTTATATATAAATTTGTTTAATTTAGGCTTAACAATATAATGTTTTTTATATAAAAAAATTTTTATCCTATATATTTTAAATTTTTTATATTTAAATTGAGATGTTTATCCTGTTTTGATTATGTTTATCAGAATTCAAATTTCATAATTTTAGGATTTGGGGATTAAAGATAAGGATTTTGGGGGATAAGGATGAAATTTATTAATTAGGGTTAAAAACATTTAAAAGTAGTACATATTGCTTCATTAATTGTTTTTTAAGAGATTTTAAGTAGATTAACATTAAATAATAGTACATAATGCTTAATACATCACGATTTTAATGTTTACTTTTATTTTTTGTTTTTTTATTGATTTACAGTACGATTTTGGATGGTTTTTATTGAATGATAATGGTTTTTTATATATAAATTTGTTTAATTTAGACTTAACAATATAATGTTGTTTATATAAAAAAAAATTAAGTAGTTTGTTAAAATTCATTAATTATCTTATATATTTTAAATTTTTTATATTTAAATTGTGATGTTTATTCTGTTTTGATTATGTTTATCAGAATTCAAATTTCATAATTTTAGAGTTTAGGGATTAGAGATAAGAATTTTGGGGGATAAGGATGAAATATATTAATTAGGGTTAAAAGCTTTACAGGTAGTACATTAGACATTAATAGTTATTTTTAAGAGATTTTAAGTAGATAGCTTTAAATGATAGTACATAAAGTTTAGTGAGTTGTAATTAAGAGTTTTTTATGTCATCTTTATAATATAGTATAGATTTTTAAAAGATTTTAAGTAGATTAACATTAAATAATAGTACATAATGCTTAATACATCACGATTTTAATGTTTACTTTTATTTTTTGTTTTTTTCTTGATTTACAGTACGATTTTGGATGGTTTTTATTGAGTGATAATGGTTTTTTATATATAAATTTGTTTAATTTAGACTTAACAATATAATGTTTTTTATATAAAAAAAATTAAATAGTTTGTTAAAATTCATTAATTATCTTATATATTTTAAATTTTTTATATTTAAATTGTGATGTTCATTCTGTTTTGATTATGTTTATCAGAATTCAAATTTCATAATTCTAGAGTTTGGGGATTAGAGATAAGGATTTTGGGGGATAAGGATGAAATATATTAATTAGGGTTAAAAGCTTTACAGGTAGTATATTAGGCTTTAGTAGTTATTTTTAAGAGATTTTAAGTAGATAACTTTAAATGATAGTACATAAAGCTTAGTGAGTTGTAATTAAGAGTTTTTTATGCCATCTTTATAATATAGTATAAATATAGATTATTCTGTTTTGATTATGTTTATCAAAATTCAAATTTCATAATTCTAGAGTTTGGGGATTAGAGATAAGGATTTTGGGGGATAAGGATGAAATATATTAATTAGGGTTAAAAGCTTTACAGGTAGTACATTAGACTTTAGTAGTTATTTTTAAGAGATTTTAAGTAGATATCTTTAAATGATAGTACATAAAGCTTAGTGAGTTGTAATTAAGAGTTTTTTATGTCATCTTTATAATATAGTATATAGATATAGATATAGATATAGATAAACATTTGTTTTCAAGAGTTTTTATCAAATACTATATTATAGTTTATATGTTAACCTTCCTTAATTATATTGGATTGTATCTCACGCAACAAATCTCATTGATATATACTAAGAATCATTCATTAGGGGATTTCTTTTCCATATATATTATATGTATATTATATATGTATACACACACAGAAACCCTAATGAGAGATATGATCAAGATCATCAAATAAATACTTTCTCGTTTTCCTTCTCTTCTCTCTCAAATTTCAATCATATTCTACTTGCTGAGGTCTTGAAGATCAATCTGAATCAGTAGTAGTAGCCATTATCGAAGCTTCAACACATGGATTTGTCTTTCAAAACTGTGGAGACAACAGGGATGGAAACATCTATGGGTGCTCTTCAAAAGCATGAGTCCACGGACGTCCTCCATATTGCAAGGACGCTGATAACGAAGTGGAGAGATGTGGTGAATGAATGGATAAATAATGCTAACATGACTTGTGTTGATCATCAGGATCAAGAAGAAGAAGAACAACAAATGGTATTCATGAAGATGATCAGGATGAAGAAAAAATCAACAAAGAAACTGGAAGCAAGCAAGAGAAAACTCCATCAAAGATATGAGGAATCACAAAAGGAGAAAAGACTGCGAAAAATACAAGTCATGGAACGTCGTCAACCAAGTAAGCAGCAGGGCCTCATCGTCCCCAAAACTAAAAGACCAATAACCCTGAAGCAAAACAGAAAATGGGGTAATTTGTTTTAATATTTTTCATATATATTTTTTTGAAGTTTAATTAATTCCAATATTTACAGTAAGAAATTAAATGGTGGATGTTTGAATGAATTAAGGATTTACAGTGGTTTGGTGTTAAACTTAATTGGAAGCCAAATACATATAATAAATTATACAATATCGGAATTTTCTTTTGAAATCTAATATGTAGTTTAATAAAATAAAACTTGACCTAAATCTTACAAAATCAAAGAATGGAACCGGGATTGGATGGTTCTCGAGTTTTCAAAAAACCAATTTTTTGTTCCAAGATTTTGTTAAAAATCGGTTTTCGATACAATCCGGTTTGGTTCCAATTTTTATCTTTTTAATTGAGATGACATGATTAAGGGACTGTTTATTAAACAGTTACCTTGGTACCAGGTGAACATAACAAAGACCGAGGAATCTTAATTGATAAGAACAAAGGCAAGGAACGAGATACTTACCCGGTAAGTGAGAGTGACGACTCTTACAATCTTACCCGATAAGTGTTATACACTTACCATCAATCCGTTTGACGGTTGGAAATCCCATAAGGTAAATAATAGTAATGACTCTTATCGAAGCGTCTAGTAAACGACTCTTAAGTTTCTATTCTTCAAACTAAAACAATTTCAAATATGTATTTTCTTTAATAGAGGCATATATACCTAGAACTTTTTTCCAATGGTAGCAAAACTTGACTATAAAAAACAAAGTTCTACATAATTTTCACAGAATCATCGTCGTTGTGTTGGTTGTTTCCTTGCCTCGTAAAAACAAGTTGTGAGTTCAAGTCATTTTATAGATTTTCTTCCCAAACTTTTTCAAGAACATTGGTCCCAGCGAGACGAGCTGTTTTTCATTACAACAAGTGTCAAGTGGAACTGCAGTGATGTATGCAACCGAGGCATCCTAACAGACCCGTAGACTTGAACTTATTCCTACATGACCCCCTATTTGAGCCCTGCTAAAACAGGGTTTGAGAGCTATCAAACCTGAAACTGAAAATTAAAGAACACATAAAATAGTACATAAAGGTTTTTGAGCTCAACCTATCTTCTTTCATCTCTACTCTAATTTTTTTTCTTATAACATCTTGAAAGGTTCAATATCGACCGATTTAGCCTGTTTCTCCAATGATGATGCAACATTGGAACACTCAGAAGTAGAAGATGTATCAAGAAGATCATGAATTCTTACATGATCATCATGCAATTTATATAAAGCTTCTTTTACCATATTACAAATTGCTAACACATCAACCTTTCCAAACACAAAGTAAAATAATAATTATATACTCCAACTTATTTCTAGGATCAAGCACTAAAGCAACAATTACTAGATATTAAATTTGTCAATATTCCCATAATACTTGTCAAAAACTCAAAACTAGAGCTATTCACTTTGCCATCTTAGTAAGATCAGTAATCATCAACCTCATCAAGATAATTATTCAAAACCACATCAACGCAAGCAATGCCATCCAAAAACATGTGTATTATAACGTAATTTGTTGGTCATCTATATCATTTGTATCAAACCCTTTCATATAGCTTGAGTCGTTTCCAACATAAAATAGGTTTACTGTAATGTTGTAGGGACATCCAAAACTAAATTCTTAGGGTCCGTTTGGTTTGCAGGAATGGAATGAATTTGGGGATTTGGATTTCAAATTCAGCATGCAATCCCGAGTTTGTTTTGCAGGATTGTGCGGTTTGAAATCCTAGGATTTCTTTGAAATTCCTCAAAAAATCCTATGGGGACGGTTAGGATTTCAAGAGATTTCGTATGATTTGTATATAATAATGTTTAAAAACATGTTAAAAACATTCGTTTTCTAATAATTAATTAAATAAAAGGCAATTTAATTATTTTTATGATTTTTTGTAATTTTTTAATGATTTGTTTTTAAATAATGGATTTCAAATCTTATGAACCCAACACACAAAAGAATTCCAAACCATCCCCAATCCAAATCCCTTCAAATCCAAATCGTATATGCAATCCATTCCATTCCTGCAAACCAAACGGATCCTTATTGTTGACAACACTTGTTATACCAACGTCTTAAAATAATTTATTCTTGTAGGAGATTTATGAATATACTTGATAACACCCTTAATACTATGAATGAACAATTTTATCAGTCTATCACTAGTATAGAAGGGTCAATCGGATGTGATTGAAATAGAAAATTGTATCCGGAAAGGCAACTGACTACGACCCGATCCAGGATCGATTACAAGAGCTACTTGTACCCGGTCGATTAGATAAAAATCGTATTTCAATTGTTTGTATTAACTTGGATTCTTAAGGGTTTATCAAAAAACCCTAATCAAGCAATCATATCCCGGTTCATTATAGTGTTAATTGTGTTCCTTATGGGTTCATCGTACATTCCTAGTCAAGTAACCATATAGCACTTACTGGGTTGCCTGGTATTCCTAATGGTTTATCATACAACCCAGATCAAGTTAATATATATGGTTTCTTTTAAACAACCAGATAAAATTTACAACAATTTTTTTCTAGATTTTGTATATTCATTCCCTAGCCAAAATATATGTGTGTGTGTGTGTTGTGTTCCTGTGTAGGTGAGGTGGGAGATTGTACCTCGAGATAGGGGTGGGACGTCGACAAATGAAAAGGTAGGAAGGCTTTATATATATATAGGGGCCTTTCATGGGAGACCCTAGTATTTTTGTGGTAACCATGAGATCCAATCTCATCCATCAATTTAATTAATCAATGGTCTAAAATAACTAATATAAATAATAATTAAAAAACGGATTTAATGCAACTAAATTAGGAAAAGGGGGTAAAATTGTCAAAAAAACATTAAATTCAGTGTGATCTAATTTAGGCGTGTTCCGATAATTTTGGGTGTGATATAAGTTAGCGCTTACCGGATTTAATGCAACAAAATTAGGAAAAATGGGTGTGATACACTGTGATCATCTTGCAAAACCTTATATCCTTCATGATAGAATGATGGGATTATTGTTGCTAATTCCGTAGGTGGTGATACACTGTGATCAGTGTCTAATGGTACATATGAGATTCAGATGTTAGATTATCAGATGTTATATGCCAAATCACAATGTAACACATACATCACAATGTAACACATATATCAAATATATGCCAAATCACAATGTAACACATACATCAGATATATGCCAAATCACGTGGCACATGAGATTCAGATGATGTTATATTATCACAATGTAACACAATGTCACATGGTCCAAAATTAATTTGTTGAGATAATAAAGGAAACGTAATATTTGATTGATCAGACTTTGATTTTTTCAGTTACAAAAAAAATGTTATATTAATTAATTTATCAAATTACTAATATATTCTCCCCTATTAATTAATTAAAAAAATAAATAAATTAAAATGATTGGATGAGATTGGATCTCATAGTTACCACAATCTAATAGAGTCTCATTTGATTAGGCCTATATATATATATATGCAACCTTCATCATCACCGTCCATTTTATCGTGGTAGCTTTTTTTAAAACAAAATTAATTAAATAATCGGAAGGGTATTTATGTCAATATGTAATTAATTTATTCTTTGATTTTTTATATTTCATAATAATCATTAAAATAAGAGTGAATTGTGGATTTGGTCCCCGTGCTTTGTTACTTTCTTTTACTACGGTCCCTATAATATGTTTATTGTGGATTTAGTCCCCATGGTATTCAATTTATCTTGGTCATGGTCCCTCTGACTAACGCATCCGTTAACTCCATTAAATCAAGTACCATTTTTGTCATTTTGCCTAATTTGTGTCTTTTTATGATAAGAAAAATAAAAAATATATTTTTAACACACACACACACACACACACACATATATATATATATATATATATATCAAAATAAATAAAATAGGATGTTATTGTATGACTTGATTCTTTAAATTTTTAAAAAAATTAATTATATTAAATATGATTTTATTTTATTATTTTATTGTAATGGTGGAAAAAGATATGGTTTTATTATTTTAATGTAATTAAAATTTTAATTTAAACAAACTAGATCATAAAATTATATCTTGTTTTATTTAGAACGAATAAAATAAGATATGTTTTTATTATTTGATTTATTAAATTAAAACTTTAATTATGTTAAAGGCGATATAATTTTATTGTTTTTTACTATCATCACAATAAACAAGCTTATTATCGATATTTTGATACCAAAATCATTGAAAACCTGATAAATGAACTCTAATTTTATCATCTTAAAATTAGAGGTTCCAATTTTCATATTGTTTTTCAGTCAAAAACTAAAAATCAACTGTTTAGATTTTAACGAAATAAAATATTTAAGTTTCGAATACTTTAACCCACAATAAAATTAACAAGTGTAATAAACTAATAATTACACATTTCTAAAACCGTGTGTCTTTTTTATTATGAACATTTATTTTGGGACAGAAGGAGTACTGAATAATGATAAGACCATGTTGTATCTTTTTATTGATGGATGTTGTAGTTGATCTTCGCTATTTTCTAAATGCTAACATGTTTTCATGTTCGTGTTACTTGACATATGATGCTCTATGTTTTGCCTTGTGGCTGTGAGTTAAAATATTCGTAACTTAAATATTTTATTTCGTTAAAATCTAAACGGTTTGTTTTGAGTTTTTGATTGAAAAACAATATGAAAATTGGAACCTCTAATTTTAAGATGATAAAATTAGAGTTCATTTCTCAATGGTTTTCAATGATTTTGGTGTCAAAATATCGAAAATAAACTTGTTTGTTGCAATGATAGTAAAGAACAATAAAATTGTATCGCCTTTAACATAATTAAAGTTTTAATTTAATAAATCAAATCATAAAAACATATCTTATTTTATTCGCTTTAAATAAAATAAGATATAATTTTAGGATCTAGTTTGTTTAAATTAAAATTTTAATTACATTAAAACAATAAAACCATAACTTTTTCCACCATTACAATAAATTAATAAAATTAAATCATATTTAATATAATTAATTTTTTTTAAAATTTAAAGAATCAAGTCATACAATAACATCCTATTTTATTTATTTAATATCTATATATATGTGTGTATGTGTTAAAAATATAATTTTTATTTTTCTTATCATAAAAAGACACAAATTAGGCAAAATGACAAAAATGGTCCTTGATTTAATGGAGTTAACGGATGCGTTAGTCAAAGGGATCATGACCAAGATAAATTGAATACCACGGGGACCAAATCCACAATAAACATACTATAAGGACCGTAGTCAAAGAAAATAACAAAGCACGGGGACCAAATCCACAATTCACTCTTAAAATAATTACGTGTAATACAAAAACATTTCCCAAATCTTCATGTGGTTATATTAGGTAGTTATCCTATTTCGTTTTCTTGAGGTTACATTATCATTTAGGTTTTATATGTTGAATGCAGTGTTTGAAGAATTGTGCAACCAAAAATTCCATTGAAACTTACTCCCAATAACACGTTTTACATATAATTTTGAAGAAATCCATTTGTAAGTTATTATATGTCCATGATACGTGTCACACAGAGATACTGCTGAGGAGTATGTAAACCTATAGGGTCGTACACAAAGAATACGTTTGTTTCCATTTTTAGAAACCTGGATTAAATCAAGTTGATTAAGAAAATAATTATTCTTGAAGAATAATTATGAAAATATGTTAAACTATAATTATGATAATTACAGGGTGAAAACGTAATTATGTTAATTACGTGGTGTTATCTGTAATTATATTTAAAGTTTAAAATATAATTATATATATATATATATATGAATTTGAATTTGAATTTAAATATTACAGATAAATACTAAACCTTATTTAAACCTTATTCGAATTATAGTCTAACTATAATTCTTCTGGTATAAATAGGGCGTTGGACTAAACCTTTTTCTTAACGATTTGAAATCAGAATTAGTCTTTTAAAGAAATACAGAAAAGAAATCTTTTCTTTTCTGTAAAACACATATAGATATAGGGTTCTTGGGCTAGCACCCGGTGGAGACGGAAAACATGTTCATGTGTGGACTACCGATAGAGGAAACCTGTTTTGGTTTCTTGGTGCTCCATTCCAATCCCGACTGACTTCAAAAGGTACACATTCTAAACACCCTATGGTGTGGTTTATTTTAATTAAATGCGTCATTGGATCCAATTGGGTTTTAAGTTTATTTAGAAAAGTTTTCTATAATTGTTGTAACCAAAATTATTTAATTTTCCGCTGCTTTTTATCGGTTACAATTGCCATTAAAACCCAACAGTGGTATCAGAGCAACTTTGATAGCATTTAATTAAAAGGAGAACATATTGTTATATGGCAAATAAAATTAATTTAAAATTGAACCTAATTAAATCCTAAATCCTAATTGGACAATGACTTTTTCTTTTTAAAGTGTAATTGCATAAAAGGCCTAAAAGGTGTTTTGAAAACCCCTCTTTCCCCATCGTCGCATACAGAAAACCCCTTTTTCCCCATCGTCGCATACAGAAGGGTTTGTTAACCCTATGTATCGTCGCCTTACACTCTTTGGATGAAGCAGTCGCTCAAGTTTTTCACGATCGTCGGCCCTTTCTTGTCGACCACCGTCGTCCGTCGGTCGCCTCTGGCCATAGGCTGCGGTTGTTGCCTTTTTGTCACCAATCTCCGAGGACCTAGCCGCCGGCAACTGCGGTTTGCTCGTAGTAGATCGGTTCCTAGCGACGAAGTATGCTTCCACGACCGAGAGTTGGGGAGGACTGCTTGCTTTTTTCAAAATAGGCAAAATTCGCCGACCAAGGGCCACCACTCGACCACAGTCACCAGTGGTTATGGTTGGTCGTCCAGGCCGCTGCCCTTCGAGGGTGGTGGTGATGGTTTGGAGGGTTCGTCGGCTGCCGCCGATCGAAGTTCATCACAAGGTTGTTGCCCTTTCTCTTCTATTCTTCCAACTGCTTGTAGCCACCGCTGGACTATTGGGTTGTTTCTGCAACGACTACAGTTGGCCTCGAGCCAAACGACTTGCCTTATCTTGGCCCTGGTTGTTGCTGCCGTTTTGTTGTCGGTGGCTGCTGCTTGTTGGCCTACGGGCTCAATGGTTTTGGGGTATTTTGGTTTTATAATGCCACAACTAAAAGCGGCTAGTAGCCTGACAGTTGAGGACCACGGCTTGTGTTGTAGTTTTTCCCTTCACATCTCACACTGAATTACTTCTATGTCACCAGATCACCATTGATGGTTAACAGTTATGTTTTTAAACCAATAGTGTCATGTGAATTGACATGGGGTTGTCTTCTGTTTTTTAAGCCAATGCAAGCATGTTGTCAGTCACTATCGGCCGCTGGATTACGGGCTGAGCGACCGATACTTTTATCTTATTCTTAATCCTCAACTGCTGCTGATCGAGATCATCGCAAGCTTCGGCCGTGTCTCAGTCTTTTGTCACCTATGGCTTGAAGCCACGCGGTTTGGACCGTTGCCCTAATCGTTTTTGGCTTAGGCCGATGAGTGTTTTGGTCCGAAAAGTATTTTTGATCCGGTTTTGTTTTGGGCTGTGTTTTTTTAACCGCTTAATCTGGAGTCCTCTCATTTTCGGTTGATGCTGTAACACCCCAAGTTTCGTGAGGTATCAATTCAAGTTAATACAGAAACCGATATATCAAGGAAAAATAAGATTTTTTTGATTTTGGACTTGAATCCTAGATTTTATAGTCTAGATGGATGAAGGATTCAATTACGAGTCCAACGGTTCTTTCCGGAGCAAAAACGAAGCTATAACGAAGAAGTTATGGCCAAAACAGTTTCGGTACGCATTAGGCTATAATGCCCGACGATTGTGACAGTGTCACAATCGCCTGTCAAGGTCGCCGGAGCCCAGAAATGCTCGGTACAATCTCAGCGATTGTGCCCGGCGATTATGACATTGTCACTATAGCCTGGCACAATCGTCTGGGTGTTTCAGGGTGTTAAAATCGCGATTTTCAGCCCCAAACTTCATTTCTTCATAACTCTCTCATTTCAACTCCGATTTGGGCGATTCAAGTTGCTACGGTTTCGTTTTTGAGAGATTTTCAAGGATACGTAAAGATATTGGAAGTATATTGGAGTATACTAGAGTATTTGGTGGTGGTAAGCTTCTCATCTCTCACTATTCATCTTCTTCCCCAAAGTTTTCTTGGTTTTCATCCACCCTTTGTTATCCCTTTCTTAGATTGGAGTTTTGTAACCATTTTGGTGAACTAGAAGTGTTTTGGTTGGTGGATTCAAGATTGGGTTAAGGTAATCTTCTATTCTCTTCATTTATGGAAATTAGGGTTTCGGTATCATTTGAGGTATTCATGTATAAGGTTTGGGAAATGATTCTTGTGGTATATTATGTTTATTTATGGTTGAATATGTATGGATTTAGGTTTTGGATGTTTGGTCTTGAGAATCCAAGTGTTCTTCAAAGGAGCTCTAGTTGGGGGGAAATCTAGATTTAGCCTAAATCTAGCGAGGTGAGTTCAAGTTGATTTGTGAAAACGGTGTACATACCAAAATGTTTATTTTAAAGTGTTTTATATGAAATGGTTAACTGCTGATAAGTTTTGGGTATTTCGAAGTAAAATATGATTTACTTGGTTATTCGTCAAAGTATGAGTATTTTGATAAGTTTTCATATTTGGTAAACTTGGGTTGTGTTAACCTCTTAAAATGCTTATATTGGGTTTAAACATTTTAGCAACTAAATAGCATTATTTACGTATTCTTGGAGACTTTGTACAAGTAAGATCTATTTCATGATTCATGCATATTTGATGATTTTGTACAAATGGAGTCTATTTCATGTTATATGCATTTTGGTGTATTTGCATTCATAAATCCTTTGGAAAATCATTAGTCCCATCTCATGTGGAGTTTTGGGTTAATCTCGTCTTTGAGATATGTGTCCTCATAAACGTTGTTTAAAGACATTTCATTATTTGGGGAACCGGTAATTGTTGGTCAAATGGATTTTGAGCATCCTAGCTCGGTATTGGCTTAAAAAGGGGTTTGAGGATATTTGTCCGGGTTTAATGGCTCGATGTAGAGTCCCATTTCATGGTTTACGTCTTAATGCATTTTATTGCATATTTATAATTACAGGCTCGAGTGATGTTGTCACTCAGGTATAGTCGGGTAATTTTAGACTGTGTTGCATTGGATCCATAGGCACATGAGTCAGTCTTGTTTGATGGTCATTTGGGTGGTACGGGGTTGGACTCCGGGACATATGTTTTATGACCTTGTCCGTTCAAGGAGTACACTAAGAGGACTGAGTCCGGGTGGTGCTATCATGGCGTGTAGTAGCCATTAGATGGGCGTTTTGGACCTGAGTCGGGTGGGGCAATGCCTTGGTTGTATGCCCCTTAGGCCGGGCCTTGGAGCGGTATTTTCGTTAATATATCGCTAAGGTCAGTTGACTCTTTGGTGTAGCTTGGAGGGAGTCGTAGGGACACTTGCTCTTGTGTGTCGTGAAGTGTCATACGATTAACGTTGTATGAGTGGCATACTTTTGTGTTCCTCCACTCTCAACGGATACGGGAAGCCCCCGTCGTCGGCCCGTCATATTTGGATATTTAATTGTCCACGTTTTAATATTTCGAGTTCATTCTATTTTATGGTCGTGTGGGTATTATTTCGAGTTGCGGGTTTTCCATGACGCACCATATATTTATGAATTGTCCTCCGTTATTTAAGGGTCGATTATTATGCCCCACCCCCGTTTTGGGTGTTTTGGGATATGGCGTATTGTTTACATTTTAGTACATTTGAGTATCGAACTATGACCCCGTTTTGGGTGAGTTGCGGGATGCATCGTTTTATAAGAAATGCATGTTTGGGAAGCATTGTCTTTAAAAGTGTATATTATGGGGAAATGTGTCGTTTCCATTTTGAAGTATAATATATTTGAAGGATCTTGCTTTAAAACTGATTTCCTGTCTTCTAAAGATTTATTCATTCATGTTAAAACTCTTGAGCTCACTAGGCGTTAAGCCTAACCTTTTTATTTGTCGGCATGTGCATCAGGTTCCAGTTTGGGGTTCGGATTCTAGTAGCCTCACGAAGAGTTGAGCCCTAGCCTTACACAAGAGTAAGTAGTTGGTGAAGTCTTCCGCAGGTTGGAGTTAGTAACTGTTTGTTAGGTTTAGTAGCACCCGTCCTTGTCATAGATTGTATGTATAGAATGAATGTGACTATTGAGGTTAATTCTTAAATTATGTTTGTAGACGAATCAATTATTGATGTATTTAGATTTTTTTTAATAAGTTGCTATTTCCAGATTTGAGGGTGTTACAAGTTGGTATCAAAGCTTAAGTTTGAGAGATTTAGGTATTGATTTTTGGATGCCTAGACTCAAACTAGTGTACTGGTAGGTGATTGAAAGTGAAGTTTCACATTAGGCACCTTAAGATAAGATATCTTGGAGTTGATCGGGCCGCTAGAAACGGGAAATTGTCAAGGGTCGCAAGGATGATCATGTATGGTACGTTCATAATGGCACCTGGCCAGTGTTATGGTGAACCTACATATCACATGTGTATACTTGAAATACCTTAGTATGATGACCGTTGGGGTAGTGAGAAAGTTTCTAAGCGAATAATTTAAGGAAGGATCGATGGTTATAGCAATGTTACTTTGGAGTGATAGTTAAGCACGTTGAACGCATTAAGTTGATCATCTTGAGTAAGAATTATTGGTTGGATTAGAACTATAAGTTCGTTAGACCAATTTTATTTCAAGGAGAATTCATAAGCTTATCAAATTATTGAGAGTGTGGCCTTAAGATGTTTGATGCTTCCAGATGACAATAGTGTGTCGGGTCATTGGGAAGTGTAGTCCTATGATGCCAAGTGCCGATCAAATTCATGCACTAAATTTATTTGTGAAATAAATTTGCATAAATTGTTCTTATGTTCGTAAAACATAAAGTGTTTGTGTTTTGCATTATAAGGTTTTGGTAAAGCATGTAGCATTTACCAGATTTTAAACTGTGAGCTTAAGCATTCATGAAAATGTTTTGTTGCACATAATTGCAAATTGTTATCAAAAATCTCTTTATTCACGTCTCCTGTTTAACGCTATTTGCGGATATTGTAATATCCATATTTTAATGTCATTTGAGTATTGAGCAAGTAGCTATGAGATTTTAACCTAGGCATTGGATCTCCTCCACATATATCAATAGTTTTAAAGGAAAAGTTATTCCCACGCGTTGAGTCGGAATTTCTTGAGAATTTTAGTTTGTGTGAGTGTTGTTGAAATTTCATGGAGTATTGTTTTATACGATGTCTTTTTATGCGTGGGTTTAAATTTTGCTTCTTTTAAGCTTGCGAGTTATTTAGCGTCGTGTCCCATGTAAATTTTGTAAAGCGCTATTTCACTTTTCATTTCAGTAAAAGGAGGAAACTCCTAAAAGTTTAATATTTTAAAAGTATTGTCGTTTTACACTTTTGTCGAGTAATGAAAGTTTGACACCAATTGGTTTTCACGTTAGTAAGTCTTACGAAAATTCAGTTGGGTTAGGGTGTCTCGTCTTACGTCATTTTGCGTTGCGTAAATAATTTTGAGAACATGTGCATATGCATCATTTTGTGTGTTAACTTACGAGTTTTGTTTAATACTTTGTCTCATGCAAGTCTTACACCTACATCTTGGAACCATAAGAGGCACCTTGAAAATTTTAGTGTCTCATGATTGCATCTTGAGTTTCACACGGGTATATGTGCATACTTTTGGGTTGGATCTGATTTTCACTCGCGTGAGTAAAAATGTGATATATTTATGTTATCTCATATTAAACTTTTAATCTAAACGTGCTTCAATTGTGGACCTTATTGTTATAAATTTTCTGCAATGCATGAAATGAATTTTCGGGATGCATATCGTTGTAGTTACCATCTTGGTCAAATGTGTTTTATCGAGGCGACTCAAGACTTTAAACTCGATTTGAAAATTTATTTGTTTTCCCATTATCTTACAAAATTTTAGGGAATAAACTGATATATAGGAGACTTGTTGAAAATTTTATGCCGCAACGTTTTCGGTTAAAGAAGGAAAAGTTAAAAGTTGTGAAGTCCTCTTTCGGAGCTGTACAAACATTTATTTCACGTGTTTGGGGCACTGGAATTTATTTTCATGTTTATAGTGTGAATATTGCTACACACCTTTTGCCACCATTTTATTTACGAAAATATTGATCAAACAAATTTTGGAAATGGTTTTATATGCGTAGTGTTGGTGATCAATTTTGAAACCTATCGAACGAACGGTAGTGCATTTTTACCGCACGATTAATTGTTATAGAACTCATGTATTTGAAAGTTTTATAGATTTCAACTTGGCATACTTGTAGAAAAACCTTGAACTCATTAGGGCTATTGACTTAAAACCCCTATCATGAAGAGAGTTGCAATTAAGGGACTAGAGAAGTCCTTAGGATATGAAGCGTCAGATGATCCGACTCGCGGTCAGTCTTGGATTTTGGATTTCAGTTTTGAATCTGGGTACGCATGGTTAATGGAGTTGGTATGTTTAAGCTTTTCCAGTTAGTTAATAGGTGATTTTATAATTCGGTAACCATGCGGGATAAGGTCTTGTGTGATTACCTGCGCTTAAATGGAGTTTGACTTGGTGGGAGTGCTCGTCGGTGTGACATCATGATATAGGTCGATGGTGTATCGTCTTAGTAGGCTCCACGATTAAAGGAAGTTCTTATGGTCCGTATGATAAATTGTAATAAATGGAAATTTTAGCACTCCATTAGGCGTCAACCCTAGTGCGATCATCCGACTGGAATGAAATCTTGGACGGGATGTCCACGTTTTCGAAGTCACCGTGTAGTCCTAGGCGTCGACTTGTTTTCTTGGAGTCAATGGATCTAGGAATGTTTGGGAGGTACCCCGGTTGGATCATGGGAAGTATTGTCATTTCGAGGATGGAATTTAAATGAAGGATAAATGGTGATGATTTTTTGGATAAATTTGGTGGGAATGTCGAGGTAGACTTTAAGTACCAATCGATATTTTTTAGGAGACCATGACGCATCGCATTTAGAGGTATCTAAGAGAAAGGTTTGCTTTGAGGTATTCTTGGTGGAAATGTCTAGATAAGGTCGTAAGTTGCTTTCGGTGTGTTATGAGAAATCTAAGGTTGGGAGGCAACCGAGAATTATCGAGAAAGAAAATGATTAATCAATGACTCAACGTTCATCCTGACGTCGGTAAAATATATTGAACGTTGAGATTTAGTTTGTAAACGGCACGTTATGAGAAACTCAGCGAAACCTCAACCGGAATGTAATCGGGTCCGTATATGAGGTGAAGTTTTATGAAGGCATCCCTTTGGGATAGGGAATCAAAAGATCTTTCAAATGTGAATGTTGGGTGCTTGGTGATTCCAGATTTCGAGGACGAAATCTCTTTTAAGGTTGGGAGGATTGTAACACCCCGAGTTTCGTGAGTTATCAATTCAAGTTAATACAGAAACCGATATATCAAGGAAAAATAAGATTTTTTGATTTTGGACTTGAATCCTAGATTTTATAGTCTAGATGGATGAAGGATTCAATTACGAGTCCAACGGTTCTTTCCGGAGCGAAAACGGAGCTATAACGAAGAAATTATGGCCAAAACAGTTTCGATACGCACTAGGCTATAATGCCCGGCGTGTCACAATCGCCTGTCAAGGTCGCCGGAGCCTAGAAACGCTCGGTACAATCTCAGCGATTGTGCCCGGCGATTATGACATTGTCACTATATCCTGGCACAATCGTCTGGGTGTTTCAGGGTGTTAAAATCGCGATTTTCAGCCCCAAACTTCATTTCTTCATAACTCTCTCATTTTAACTCCGATTTGGGCGATTCAAGTTTCTACGGTTTCGTTTTTGAGAGATTTTCAAAGATACAGAAAGATATTGGAAGTATATTGGAGTATACTAGAGTATTTGTTGGTGGTAAGCTTCTCATCTCTCACTATTCATCTTCTTCCCCAAAGTTTTCTTGGTTTTCATCCACCCTTTGTTCTCCCTTTCTTAGATTGGAGTTTTGTAACCATTTTGGTGAACTAGAAGTGTTTTGGTTGGTGGATTCAAGATTGGGTTAAGGTAATCTTCTATTCTCTTCATTTATGGAAGTTAGGGTTTCGGTATCATTTGAGGTATTCATGTATAAGGTTTGGGAAATGATTCTTGTGGTATATTATGTTTATTTATGGTTGAATATGTATGGATTTAGGTTTTGGAAGGTTGGTCTTGAGAATCCAAGTGTTCTTCAAAGGAGCTCTAGTTGGGGGAAAATCTAGATTTAGCCTAAATCTAGCGAGGTGAGTTCAAGTTGATTTGTGAAAACGGTGTACATGCCAAAATGTTTATTTTAAAGTGTTTTACATGAAATGGTTAACTGATGATAAGTTTTGGGTATTTCGAAGTAAAATATGATTTACTTGGTTATTCGTCAAAGTATGAGTATTTTGATAAGTTTTCATATTTGGTAAACTTGGGTTGTGTTAACCTCTTAAAATGCTTATATTGGGTTTAAACATTTTAGCAACTAAATAGCATGATTTACGTATTCTTGGTGACTTTGTACAAGTAAGATCTATTTCATGATTCATGCATATTTGATGATTTTGTACAAATGGAGTCTATTTCATGTTATATGCATTTTGGTGTATTTGCATTCATAAACCCTTTGGAAAATCATTAGTCCCATCTCGTGTGGAGTTTTGGGTTAATCTCGTCTTTGAGATATGTGTCCTCATAAACGTTGTTTAAAGACATTTCATTATTTGGGGAACCGGTAATTGTTGGTCAAATGGATTTTGAGCATCCTAGCTCGGTATTGGCTTAAAAAGGGGTTTGAGGATATTTGTCCGGGTTTAATGGCTCGATGTAGAGTCCCATTTCATGGTTTACGTCTTAATGCATTTTATTGCATATTTATAATTACAGGCTCGAGTGCTGTTGTCACTCAGGTATATTCAGGTAATTTTAGACTGTGTTGCATTGGATCCATAGGCACATGAGTCAGTCTTGTTTGATGGTCATTTGGGTGGTACGGGTTTGGACTCCGGGACACATGTTTTATGACCTTGTCCGTTCAAGGAGTACACTAAGAGGACTGAGTCCGGGTGGTGCTATCATGGCGTGGAGTAGCCATTGGATGGGCGTTTTGGACCTCCGCCGGGTGGGGCAATGCCTTGGTTGTATTCCCCTTAGGCCGGGCCTTGGAGCGGTATTTTCGTTAATATATCGCTAAGGTCAGTTGACTCTTTGGTGTAGCTTGGAGGGAGTCGTAGGGACACTTGGGCTTGTGTGTCATGAACTGTCATACGATTAACGTTGTATGAGTGGCATACTTTTGTGTTCCTCCACTCTCAACGGATACGGGAAGCCCCCGTCGTCGGCCCGTCGTATTTGGATATTTAATTGTCCACGTTTTAATATTTCGAGTTCATTCTATTTTATGGTCGTGTGGGTATTATTTCGAGTTGCAGGTTTTCCATGACGCACCGTATCTTTATGAATTGTCCTCCGTTATTTAAGGGTCGATTATTATGCCCCACCCCCGTTTTGGGTGTTTTGGGATATGGCGTATTGTTTACATTTTAGTACATTTGAGTATCGAACTATGACACCGTTTTGGGTGAGTTGCGGGATGCATCGTTTTATAAGAAATGCATGTTTGGGAAGCATTGTCTTTAAAAGTGTATATTATGGGGAAATGTGTCGTTTCCATTTTGAAGTATAATATATTTGAAGGATCTTGCTTTAAAACTGATTTCCTGTCTTCTAAAGATTTATTCATTCATGTTAAAACTCTTGAGCTCACTAGGCGTTAAGCCTAACCTTTTTATTTGTCGGCATGTGCATCAGGTTCCAGTTTGGGGTTCGGATTCTAGTAGCCTCACGAAGAGTTGAGCCCTAGCCTTACACAAGAATAAGTAGTTGGTGAAGTCTTCCGCAGGTTGGAGTTAGTAATTGTTTGTTGGGTTTAGTAGCACCCGTCCTTGTCTTAGATTGTATGTATAGAATGAATGTGACTATTGAGGTTAATTCTTAAATTATGTTTGTAGACAAATCAATTATTGATGTATTTAGAAATTTTTTAATAAGTTACTATTTCCAGATTTGAGGGTGTTACAGATGCCCTATTTTGGAAGTTGGGCGCGAGCTAGTAAGCACAAGCAATATTTTTGGTTGTTACCAAGTTTTTTCGCTATGGGCTTAGGTCCAAAAGGGTTTTAGGTAATGGTTTGTCAACCTGCTATTAAAATAGGTCAATTTATTTTATTTTGCCATATAATGATTTGTTCCAATTAACTTGGCCTTTTAATTATATTAATTATAATTCGGACAAATTTGTATTTATTTTAGGGAATTTAATTGAAATACCCATTTTTCAAAAATCAGTTACCTAAATACCCCAAATCTCCCATTTTTTCCAAAATACCTAACAACCCTGCGATTTAGGGCCGATATAATGACCTTTTGCGAGGTTAATACTGTATCGTGGGACAGGGCCACGATTTGGAAGAAAAACGCGGGGTTAGGCCACGAAAAGTGAAAAACACGAGGTTGGGCCGCGATTTTTGTGTTGATCACGGCGTTGGGCCAGGAAAATATTAGGGTTTGGCAAATTAGGGTTTCAGGGTCTATTATTTCATGTGATTTTACTGTTTTTTTTCACACTTTGGTCTGATTGTCATATAATAATTGTACTATTTTCATTGAATTTATGGTTCACATTCATCTTCTCCATTCAATCTTGTGTATAAAGATAAGTAAGATGTAAGTCAAATTCGTTCATCACATCCATTCAATTCTTCTTTGTTGCTCTCTTTTTCATCATTTGAATTGGTTCATTTTTCATACTACTGAAAAAATGAGTTCATCTGTTACAAAAGCTAGGTTCTATTTATGTTACGATGGTCAATAGGTGCAAAACAACAATGGGTGGGATTTTATTGAGTACAAAAGGTGTGGTGTATGTGTTCCAATAATGTTTTCATATAAGAAGTTTATTGATTACGCCATGGGAAAATATGGAATCGAAGATTTTGCTGCTTGGAAGTTGGTGTTTAGACGTGAAGATCGCTCACTGATGGAGCTAACCAACGATGATGAAATCCTTGGTTTTATACAACTTGCAGTTGATTCAGAAATACCTCTAAAACTTTTTGTGTATGTCGCATCATTGATGTGCGATGAAGGTGATTACGAAGATGATGACGGAGGTGATGACAAAATCCATGTCGGTGGTACATGTGTATCTTGTTAGTCAAGATGACAAAAGAGCCTTCAAAGGGTAAACCTTTAGGGGATACAAGAACTATTAGAAGTTAACCATACTAATGTATGTGAGACTTATAGTTATGTCACAAGATACGATCATCACTACTTCATTACATCATACTGATGACTTCAGTAGACATAGGTATTTTTACCTAATAAAACAAATATAAAAGCTTTGAAATTTTCAAAGAGTTTTAGAAAGAAGTAGTAAGTATACTTGGCAAAAGATAAAGATGTTTCGGTTAGATCGAGGTCATGAATATCTAAGCCAATAGATCATCCTAGAGATTTTTGGGATTGTATCCCAGTTGACTCTTCACGGAAAACCGCATCACAACAGTGTATCCAAGAAGAGAAATAGAACCCTGTTGAACATGGTTCACTCTATGATGAGTCTCACCACTCTGCCTAAATGTTTATAGGGTTATGCCCTAGAAACAGTTGCCCAAATACTAGTTTATATAGCAACCAACAAGGACCAATAAAACTTACTCTCCTAATGTGAAACGGGGAAGATCCCAAAGTTATCACATTTGAGAATATGGGGTTATAATGATTAAGCTAAGCATAAAGCTTTTGGAAAGCATGATTCAAAGGTCAGAAAAGTACATCTTTATGTGATATCCAATTAGATATTATTTCTACATGTCTAGCGAGAACAAAAGTTTTGTTAACGCACCCTGGTGAGTTCTTAAGAAAAGATTTTCTGTCAAGAATCACAAATGGGGACACAGTAGATCTTGAAGAAATTCAAGAGCCACAAAGATGGGACGATGGTTGACACTGACATTCAACAAGATGTTGAGCTTCAACAAACTGTTGAAGATAATAAATGAGATACAAAATAATCCAAGGATTGGATTACTAATAAATGGCAAGATGCCATGAAGACTGATGTCAAAAGCCACATTCCTTAAAAGAAATTTTGAGCGAGTACGTATACAAGGCTTTAAAACATCAAACCTAAAAGTGCAAGTTGCAAAAGTTCATTTATGGACTAGAACAATCATCTCGTAATTGAAATCTTGTATACAAGAAGGTCAGTGGGAGCATAACAGTATTCTAGATCCTATATGACATCCCAACGCTTGAAGGTGTAAAATCATGGATTAGAACAGTACTTCGCGATGAAGAATCTAGAAGAGACAAAGTCCTTGGTATAAAGATCAATCGTGGTAGATCAAAGTGCTTAATTAGATTAAGCAAAAGTACATACATTGACAAGATCTTGAAACACTTCAAGATGAAGGGTTCCAAGAAAGGAAACTTGCCAATAGAACATGGTGTACATCTGAGCGAAACTCAGAGTCCTAGCACTAAAGAGGACATGAACCATATGAAGAGTGTTCTCTGTGTTTTAGCCAACTGTTCAATCATGTACGCCATGTTAATGCACTAAGACTGGACGTCTTGTATACCCTGAGCATGACGAGCAGATATTAGTCAAACCAAGTGATGCTGACTGTATAACAATGAAGAACATTCTGAAGTATCTAGGATAACTAAAGATATGTTCTTACTGTACAATGGTTATGAAAGACATCTGTGTGTTTAAAGATACACAGATGCTAGTTTCTAAACCGACTGTAATGACTTAAATTGTAATAGGGATATATGTATTGAACGGAGGTACTATGAGCTGTAAGAGCTTACATACAAATCTATTTTTCAAGCCTATGTCTCAAAACAAATATTATATTCATGTTATAGGCTTGAGGATTTTTATATTGAATAATAATTTTAGTAAACTTTAAACTTTCTGGAACATTAAAACAATTATGTTTTTATCTGATATGGCATACTGGGTATGAGTATATACATTAAACATTTATGTGTTCTTTATTATCATGTTTAAGTATCCTTAAATATATATGATGATCATATTATCGGCAGGGTCAAAACAACAGCACAGAGGCTCCGCAGCAACAGGAGCCACAAAGACGATTATAGAAAGATAACTAATGAAGACTACATCCGGACTCTCCCTTACCAGCACATTCCACAGCTCTTCCAGCAGAAGTTCTATGCCTTTTTAACCTGCATAAAAAAAGGAAGTCTTGCGCCGGGCATGATCCCATAATTGTCCTTGATCGATTATTACTAGGGGACTAGTAATAAATCAAGATCATTGTGAAGTCTGGTCATAGTCTAAGTTGGAAGTGCACTAGGTGCAACCAGAGTCACATGCGTTTGTCGGTGCACAAGGCGTTGGACAAGACCCACGGTCAGGATCACCTCATAGATCGGCGTCATAAGGTGAGTCCTGAAATAGTAAACACCCTTTATCCTCATACCTGAGATGTACATTGGGATCTAATGCACAAAGAGTGTTATGCTTTGATATAGTCTAACGTTACCCTTAACCGGGTAATAAGGGCAATGTTGGGTATAACATGAATTGTGTAGTTAGTCGTGTACATGCAATATGGGATTTGCTCCTTTCAAGATGAAAGAGATATTTCTGGGGCCCTCGATTACATAGTTTGATTTACATGCATGAACAAGTGGATTAGTTGGACTAATGGCACTTGTATAATCAAATATGTTGGGATCGAGAAACATATTATTTGAACAATAAAGGATGAGATAGATCTATGCCTTAAGTTTAAAACAAAATATCGTGAAGCAAAAGGATAAGAATGATTATATTATATGATTGACTGGATCAATCAAATTGCTAGAAGGTAAAAGCACATTTACATAGCCTTGGGGGCGGCGACATGTTGCTAGACGCTTAACATCGTCTGTGTTACTGTGTATCGTGTACAAGTGGGAGAATGTAAGTTATTATATGCCTACGACACGTGTCACACAGAGATACTACTGAGGAGTATGTAAAATTATAGGGTCGCACACAAATAATGTGTTTGTTTCCATCTTTAGAAACCCGGATTAAATCAAATTGATTAAGAAAATATTATTCTTAAAGGATAATTATGAAAATATGTGTTAAACTATAATTATGATAATTACAGTGTGAAAACGTAATTATGATAACTACGGGGTATTATCTGTAATTATATATATAATTGTATTTAAACTTTAAAAGATAATTATATATATATATATATATATATATATATATTTGAATTTGAATATTACGGATAATTACTAAACTTTATTTAATCATTAGTTGAATTATAGTCTAACTATAATTCTTCTGGTATAAATAGGGCGTTAGGCTAAACCGTTTTTCATACGATTGAAATTAAAATAGCCTATAAGAGAAATACATAAAAGAAACATTTTCTTTTCTGTAAAACACATATAGATCTAGGGTTCTTGGGCTAGCACCCGGTGGAGACAGTAAACGTGTTTGTGTGTGGACTACCAATAGAGGAAACCTATTTTGGTTTCTTGGTGCTTCAATCGTAACCCCGACCGATCTTCAAAAGGTACATATTCTAAACACCCTATGGTGTGGTTTATTTTAATTAAATGCATCATTGGATCCGATTGGGTTTTAAGTTTTATTTAGAAAAGTTTTCTATATAATTATTGTAACCAAATTTATTTATTTTCCGCTGCGTTTAAAGGTTACAAATTTGCATTAAAACCAAACAAATATGAATGCCTTAAAAAAAGATGATGATGAAGATGATGGACATTCAATATGGGGGATTTTTGGGGATATGATAGTGATGGAATAATGGAATTGCCACGATGAGCTGTATTTTTTTCTTGTTTCCCAAATTACCCTTTAGCATCTAATTAATTCATTAAAACTTAAAAAATAATTATTAAATTAAGTGGTTCATCTTGTCCGTCCAATTGTAAATCTAGGATGATGATGGTGGTTGCAAAGGTTGCAACCTTTATTGAGGGTTGTAAATTAGAAGGACCCTATATACTGAAGGTCCATGCCGTTTACTCAAAATTTGGATATATGGTCCCTTAAACGCACCATCTGTCATTAACTTTTCATTTTCATAATACCCACGGTCTCTAAGTTAACACCGTTAAATAAGATCCGTTAAGTTGAGGCATGTGCCTTCTACATTAGGGCAATTTAATCATTTTACCTATTTTTTTTAAATAACTTAACATTAAATATTTTATGTAATAAAATATAATAATGTTAAGTATATGTGTGTGTATATATATATATATATCTTCTCAAACATGATTCCCCACCCTTTTACAAATCAATGGCAGCGGTGAAAACCCTCCCCCTCCTTTCTATTCTTTGGCGATTAAAACCCACTGAATCAAGAAGAAGCTTCCTCCTAATTCGCCCGCATATATACCTCGTCTCCCATTGTCCAACATCACCTCTATCTCCTTCTCTGGCGGTGCACATGCACTTTCTTGTTCGGCGTTGCACACATACCATCTTCATACATCTGGGTTAATTTGGTATCAACGACACCTAGACCACCATCATCAATTTGTTTAGGATTTAGAAACGTTTTAATTGATTTAGGGTTGTATGTTTAGATTGAAGGATTTTGATTCAAGATTTTTTCTTGATCTTATTGATGAAGATGATGAAGATTCATAGTAAATTACTTTAATAAACTTAAAAAGAGATGCAACAGATGAAAATTAAAGATGTAGAAGATAAACATCGATCAAATTAAATCTTGACGAAATTGCCCCTGAGGGCGATGGGTGGCTAACAGACCTCAAGTTAATGGTGTTAACTTGATGGACCACTAGTGTTAAGAAAATAAAAGTTTAAGGACCATCGGTGTAGATAGTGTGTTTAAAGGACCACATCCAAATTTTGATCAAACCACAAAGACCTTGGGTGTGATTCAATCTATGATGTATAATCTTTTTAAAATCTTCGAATAAGACGAGACGAAAAGATAAAAGTACCAATTTATGTTTTAATTGACTGAATAGAATATAATAGAGTTATATCTTGTTACTAACCTCTTATTGCCTCTTACCTGTAACATCCTCTTACTTGGGTAAAAAGTAAAGGTGTTCACTGATATATTTTTTACTTGTTGCATCTAACTGTTCTTTGACCAAAGAAAGAGAACAAAATTTGTCCTACCAGGGTAAGAGGCGACCTTTTCCATATTTACCCTCTCTTAAACCATATATGTCTATCTTCTTTCCACCTCAACTACTTCTCTTTTTCTCTCCTCCATCAACAATGATGAAGTCACCACCCTCTTTCTTGTCTCACATGAATCTTCTTCCTTTTATGCTTTTTATAGATTGTCTCTTTTTTAAACACAACGAAATACGAACAAAGACAAGAAGCCACCGTCTCCCCCCCCCCCCCCCCTCCATTGGCAACCCCTTGCCCTTTGGCCTCCATCGTGGCCAACGAAGATAAAGTTATCGTCCTCATCACCCACTCCCGTTCATGCCTCCTTCCCGTTGTTGCCACATGTCGGATGAAAAATATTTGTACAATTGTACTTTTTGTTGATGAAAAAACTTCAAACCCCTATTTTGTCACTTGATTTTTAGCAAAAGTTCTAAAATAAAGAGCAAAGTACAAGTCTCAATGCACTATGTACAAGTCGTTGCAAGAGGATTGCTCCGGATTTATAAATTTCAAAGGAACGATGAATAGCCACTTTTGATATCATTAGTCCATTGTGCCAAAGCAAATTTTAAAAAAAGAAAAAAAGGTTTATTAGTTGTACTTTTAGATTGATTGTTTGTGTTATGGGGGAAAATTGAGAAAATAGGGCGATGAGAATACTCATTTCGAACTTTGTACAAAACAAGTCGTAATCAACAATTTTCGGTGAGCATTTACATTTATTTTAAATAAAAAGGTATAACGATCACTTTTACTTATTAAGTGTTCAATCGACACTGGCCGTTTACTAAATACTTACTCAGGTAAGTGTTTACCGGTATCACTTACCTTACGGTCCTTACCTATTGATCATGAAAACTACCTAGAATCTTACCCAGTAAGAGCCATAACAATGATCTAGAGTCTTACTCGGTAAGGGAGAGAAATGACCCTTACATGATAAATGTAACACCCTCAATTTTCTCATTGAGAAATGTTACGTAATCTGAATAATCCCTCTAAAATACTCCAAAATTTCGGCTAAAAATAAAACTTTAAACCTTTTACAGCGGAAGACTTTAACAATAAATATGTAACTTAAATGCTAACTCGTCTCATACCGAGTTGCGTTACAATATTTATTCGTAATAGATGACTGAAAATAACTGAGATGACGCAAGTCTCTATGTGTGCTCTTTTCCTTTGTCCAACCTGAAACCTTTCGTCCCTGAGATGCATACTATAGTCAGCTTATAAAGCTCAGTGAGTTCATGGTTTGCGTGAGTGAAATTACATCTTGTCATACATATCAAACATGCAAACTTCACATAAAATAATATTCATTTTCTGAAATATGCAACACCAAAAGAAACGAGACCTCATAACCGTCTACTCAAGTAAGGACTGATAAGTTGCAAGCATTCTCTGGGTGTGTACGACTCACCTATAGCCAATAACCCATTACGGGGTCGTGCTGCCATGTCACAGGCATTCCCTGGTGTGTACGACTCACACAGAGCCAGTAACCCATTTCGGGGTCGTGCCTCCCCTTAAGTGTGACAAACCAAACCGACATCTCATACTCCAAACCATGCACCATTTATACAATATAAACCAACGGAAAATCCAAGCATGCTAAATATGCTTTAAAAACCGGAAAACAATTAGCATGCATGCTCCACATAATATTTAAATCGTTATCATGCATAATATTCACCACCACAAAATCATATAATGCTCGAAAATAAATTTGTACATAGGTATGCATCCCATTGTAAGTCTCATGAAGACTCACCTGTCCGTGTAGATCGACTATTGATAGCTCTTGCATGAAGACCTACACATTTCATATCACCGTATCCAATTAATGACTTAATTTCTCAAAAGTCAACAAAAGTCAACTATGGCCAACTCGACTCGACCTAAAGTCAAGCTCCAAAACCGAGTCTCTTAATAACTAAAGTATCTCTATTTGATCTCATCGTCAAAATACTTGTGGGTCAAACGAGGTAAAAGTCAACGCGGTCAACCTCGACTAATTTTAGACAAACCCCAAGTCTAAAACTCAATGACGTCCCAAAACGTCAAATAATCATTTTAAAATCTTATAAATTCATCTCTATAAATTAAAACGTCCCAATAAATATTTAACTTAAATTACTACGCTTTAATCCAATTATTAAATCATCAAAACAATTTAATAATCCTCTAAGTGTTACGTTTGATAACGACTCTTAGTGTCGATTTATCCTTTTCGTAACCAAATGAATCGTCCAATCCGACTTAAAGTGCCTTGTAATTCATAAATCTAAAACGACACCTTAATTGTGACTATTAAATTATTTATTATAGAATAAATTAAATCTCTCCAATTTAAAGCGTTCTAAAATTTTCTAACCCAAAGTGACGCTTTAAACGACTATTAAATCATTTAAGAATAAATAATTTAATAAATTAGTCGTAGATTTGTAAAATAGTTCAATATATTAATCCAATAACAATGTAAATTAATATATTAAATAAATTACATCTCTCCCTCTCTCTCTCTCTCTTAAGTTGGACTTCTTAAATAAATTAAAAGCTCAAGACAAAAGTATCTAAACCCAAATTATTTCCAACTTAATCTCAAAAGCTGATAATTTCAAAACATCAGTAGTTTCTTTAAAACTCAAACTTTGAGACAAAACGTAATAACAATCTAAAGTTTAGGGACTGATTTACAACTTTAAAGTTTTGGCTTAATAGTAGAGGGTCTGAAACTGTCAAAATCAAACCTCTAAACCCACCTCCCACGTAACACAACCAGAGACGTCGCCGGCACCATTATTTTGACGAAAAACTCACCGGAAAATTGAAACAACCGTTCGACCTTGTTTTCTAACCGTTTTCATCAATTCTTTTTGCAAAACTCTAGAAAATCATTTTCCTCAACCATAGAAACAAGAATCAACTAAAATCATCAAATATTGAGTCCCATCTACTCATTTAAAGTTTTGGTTTTTATATATCTCGAAAATCTGTAGAAAAACTCAAAATCGAACATCTTAAACTCAAATCTGAAATATAAGGCTACTAAGGTTCGATAAAGAACCACTAGGTCTTTGGCCTAGTGGCCACCGTTCTTCCGTAAACGCTTCTACCTGGGGTTCCCGTACTAGGGTTCGAATCCGGGGGGAGACAGGATGTCTTTTCCGGTGCAGGCTTATAGAGGTAGGGCCTATAGGGTCCACAAAAGTGGGCCACGGGGCCTTGGGTCCCCGCCAATAAACCTTTTTTTAAGGTTCGATAAAGGACTTAAAAACGAAACTATTCATATAAATAACTCGAGATTTGGTCGAGTATTTTACCTCAAATCGTCAATAAACGGAGTTTTTGTACGGTGACTTTGAGCTCCGATTTCTCTCTTGTTTCTCCGTTTTTCTTGAACCTTCTTTAACCAAAAATGAAAGGGGACATATGCACTACTTAAATCTGGAGTTCTTTGGCGTATTCATTGACCCAATAAGCCAATAACAGACCTCAAAGATCATCCATCGTTTTCATGTCTGAAAAGTTGCAGATCTGATGAATTTACAAAACGGGTCCCTCTGGTTTGGACCTGTTGGCATCTGACACCACCCTTTAACTTTCAAAAATGACATTCTCCCCCTGACTTGAATGCATTATCCAACTTTACACTTTTCACTCCCAATATGACATTTCCTTTTCATTTTTAGCCCAATTGCATAATAACTCATTTATTCATTTCCCACTTTCATTAAATAACATAATTGAACCATTTTCACATTTTTTTCCCTTTACATTTTTTTGTCCAATAAAATAAAATGCGTTTTTTTTTCTTTTATTTTCTTTTCACCCTTTTTTTTTTATAAATAAATATTTACTCTATTTTGGGGTGTCACAATAAACACTTACCGGGTTTAAGACGCTTAGCAACAATCAATTTTGATGGTCAGGAATGTTATACGATAAGGTAAGTGAGGGTAATGTCCTTGCCGATAAGCGTTTACCCGGTAAACATTTTGGTAAACGGCTCTGTTTAGACCTCAGTGAGCGCTTACCCACAAATTTAGGTAAACAACCCCTTAGAGCTAGGGATTAAACTCGAAACAAAATACAAACCATGTAGATGCTAAGTGTAATTATGTTATGGACGAAATTCGTAATTTGGTAAGAATGTGATTCATTTGAAACTTTTACGTTGTGTTCTCGAAACTTTTACCCAGGTGACACATAGGTGGCGTTTGTTTTTTAAGAGGTGCTGAAGTCTGAAGTCTGATTTCACTTCTGATTTTTAAGTGGTGGTGCTGAAGTCTGAAATCTAAAATAATAAGACTGTTTTTTTTGTAAATTGATAAACGTCTGAAATCTGAATCGATTCTTTTTAATCAAATTATAGTATCATTTGTCTCTTTTTATTTAAGAACAAAAAAAAACCCATGAACAAAAAAACCCATCACCACTGCTGCAAAAAAAAACATCACCACTGTTTACCATCAATTCTTCCACCAAGAAAAAAAACCCACCACCACTGTTTGCACCATCAATTCTTCCACCGCTGCAAAAAAACCCACCATCAATTCTTCCACCAAGAACAAAAAACCCAACATAAATCGAACATAGGGGCTTGAGAAATACAACAGAAAATCGAGAACACAACAGTTTTGAGGGGCTTGAGAACACAACAGAAAATAGGGACTGGAGTGACATAGCTTCGAGAACACAGCAGAAAATCGAACATAGGGAGATCGATTTGGAGTGGCATAGCTTCGAGATTTGAGGGGCTTGAGATCGACACTTCTGCTGGAGATCGACGTTTATGCTGGAGGAGATCGACGCTTCTGCTGCTGGAGGAGATCGACGATGCGGCTGGAGATCGATGGAGGTGAGATGATCGATGGAGAAGAGATAAGGAGATGAAGGAGAGGAGGCGGCGTGTTACTTTGCAATCTGATGGAGAAGAGAACAAAAAAAGTGAAAATAAGTGATAGGTTTATCACTTTTTCGGTAAGTGATAAATAAGTGTTAAGTGGGTCTTAATTTATGAAAAAAACAAACACACTTAATTGGCCTACCTCTAACCGAATAAGTGATAAGAGACAATTAAATGCTTTTTTACAAAAAAAACAAACAAGGCCACAGCGTAGTAGTTACCACTAGGGGTGTGCATCGGTCGGGTCGGGTCGGATATCCAAAACCCAAACCCGATCGGATATTCGGGTGGTGGGGGAAGACCCGACATCCGGCCGATTAAAGTTCCGGTTGTTCGGGTTCGGGTAGTTCGGGTAGTGGGCCTCAATGGGTTTTTTTTGGACCTAATTTCTCAAACTACAAATTATAAATTGTCAATATATAACTTTAAAGTTTAAACTAAAAGTATACAACTACAAATAACAATTTTAAAGTTTAAACTACAAACTAAAACATTAAACTACAAATTAAAAACTGCATATACAAATTACAAATTAGAATTAGAATTATATAAATATAAAATAAAAATGATTTTTTTTAATTTTAAAAACAATTCGGATATTTCGGACGGATCGGGTGGGGGCTATGGATACCCAACCCGATCCGTTATACCCGTACTATTTTTCGGGTTCGGGTGGTCGGGTGGTCAGGTGATCGGGTAACGAGTTTTCGGGTAGTTCGGGTGGTCGGGTCGGTCGGGTTTTGCTCACCCCTAGTTACCACTGTACCAAACAAATCTTGTTTCATTTTAAAGTTTTATAGTATTAATAATTATTTATTAATAGAGAAACGACTGGTGGTAACGCGGCCTTGCGTTATCTTGTGCTTCTCCTCCACCATTGATTGGGCTTATTGACAAACAAATGAAACGGTATAACGGAAGTTCACCACCAACACATGGCCATGGCTACGTCAGCAACCACCACCACCACCACTTCCGCCGCTGCAACTACCTATCTCCGTCGACACCATCATCTGGCCATCGGAAGAAACTGCTCTACTAATTACCTCACTTTTCCAAGGAAACCGACTGCTAGGTTTACTGTCAGGAGTTCCGCCGATGAAGCACCGTCGTCGTCTGCAGCAACTACGGAGGTTGAAGGAACAGAGGAGAGTCAGATTGAAGTACCAAAGGGACCTCCATCTTTGATCTCTGCTCTTAACGTCGAAAAAGCTCTTCGCGGAATTGGTACTCTTTTTCGTCATTAATTTGTTCTTTGTTTCAGTTTGATTCGTGGTTTATGTTCTTCAAATCAAACACAATAACGAATGAATTGATGATGTCCTGTTTCCAGCCGTCGTACTTGCTTTCTTTTGTTGTGAAACCGATTCTTCAAAATATGAAATCAATTCCTGCTTCTCGTGAAATGTAACTTTGTGCGGTGATTGATGAAGTTTGTATTTAGTATGCAGCCATTACAGATGCAGATCACTATGGCATATTAGGACTGAAAAAGGGATGTTCATATGACCAGGTCCGTTAACTCCATTTTTGAGCATTGCCTACGACCCTCGCTATATATATATATATATATATATATATATATATATATATATATATATATATATATTCTAAAATAGACTAGGAAAAGGCAAAATCTCTATAAAAAAATTACATTCAACTCCAACAGCTACTCTATCTTAGCAATTCTATCATCAATTACATTATTAAAATATTCAATATATTTAATAAAATATTATTTTTCTTTAAACACACAGCTTCAATGTGATTTCTCTCAATTAAATAGAAATATACAATATCTTCTTTTTTTTTTCCTTTTAAATCTAATAACAAAATTTATTTTTTGAAAAATATCAACTTTAAGGTTACCATGATAATGAGCACATGAATATTATTCATTATTGTTCTATTTGAGTGAGGAAAACATCTTTTTGTCCTTCGAAATGGAGAAAGATTTGGATACATATTATAGTTTAGATCTATTGGTGAGAAAGAATTAAATGTGCTTTCTCTCTCTTAAATATGGAGTTTTAGAAATTTCTCCAAATTTATTTTCTCTATATAGCATAGCTGTTGGGACAAAAAAGTTGTTAAAATCTCACACTTTTCTCTATTTTAGCATAGCTGTTGGAGATACTCTACGATCCATCATGGGTGTATGTATATTTTGAGTTGGGTTAATGTGGCAGGTTAAAGCTGCATATGATCAAAAGCTTGAGGAGCTAATGAATCAAGGATTGGAACAACAGGAGCTAAGCAAGAAGCTAGACCTCCTAAAAGTTTGTATAAGATGCTTTCAAGTAACAAGTTTTTAGTTAAATGTAGACCAAGTGTTTGATAAAATGTCTGTTTATGTTTTCTTGTCAGGAGTCGTACTCGATCTTGTCATCGGTCCAAGAGAGAAGGCTGTACGATTGGAGCTTGGCGAGGAACGAGAACCCAGATCGATATGCTTGGCCTTTCGAGGTTGACATTACTCAAACACCAAATTCACCAGACACTCCTCCACCCCAGGTACTCCATAACTTCATGTATTCTTCTCTTTGCTACAAGCTTTTGGCAACATATGATATGTTTTGGCCATTGGGTTGGCACTTTATTAGTTCAAGTTCTCCCATCATGCACTTGAGTTTTACCATCACCAATATTGGGACACCAAATACAAAGTTTAACATCAATTCATTCCAACCAAATCTTACAACAAAACTATTCATTTAAATTAAAATATATATATATATATATATATATATATATATATATACCTAGAATCTTATTTAAGATTTGGTGTTACTTATTGGAGAGACTGTTTTCATTCTTGCTAAATCTTTGGTCAATACAAAAGTATTCATTCCCATATTGTATTGTGATCGATTCATATGCTCTAATACGATAGGCATACCAAAGAATGATCCTTTGATAGATGTTTTTCATGCCCACTTTTGTTATACTCAAATCCAACCTATCTTATCTAACATAACGAAGTTAGATGGATATTGGATTATGAACTATTAACGTCATAAAGTCTCAATTAATCCCTTTGTGGAACAATGGTCTTGTGTTCGATTGCTATGACATTGAAAATTGTTTATTAATTGGTTACAGGAGCCTGAAGATGTGGAACCAACAAGACTTGTAGGATACTTTTTTCTCACCTGGATAATCTTATCCATTACATTATCTGTTGCATTGAATCGTTAGGTTGGTTTGTGTTTCTTGGTGTCCAAATCATCGCAAATGTAACATCAATATCAATTCACATATATTTTTGTTCCTTCTTGCTCTTTCATTCTAAATTTTGAAAATCAAATATTCTACTTGTCCAAATCACGAGCAACTTTTTAAAAACATCCGACTTTTGTTCAGTTAAGTCTACAAAATCAAAATCTACCGTCAAATACATTCCAATTAGACCCAAAAAATACTCTTATAAAAGATTATATGGTTCTAAATATAACATCATATGTATTCCTCGGAAGCCCCCGCCCACATCACCATTCAATATTTCTTGGCCCACTATCGGTAGTTTAATTGAAATTTTTCTAAAAACCAACAATTTGAACAAAAGAATGCTAGTTTAAACATCTACGTTCAATGTTTGGAACTACAACACAGACAGATGGTACAAAAGGGCAAAGACGAGACCTTTAGCACTTAAATCTCAATTGGAGAGACCAATAAAAACTCCTATTTTGAACTTTTTTTTACGTCATTGACATCTCAAAAAATTAAAAACTATCATAAAACTATATGTGAAATGACTAATAAAAACCTGTTTTTTATAGGTCTCATGTAATTTTCAATACTAATAATTATTTATATAAGTCAAAAAAATATATCAAAAACTAATAAAATAATATTTGAAACAAAAATTGACGTATGAACGAGGTCCTTTTATAAGAAGAGTAAACATTTGAATGATTTATAATAACTCGTCACAATGGTACTAACTTATAAGTACTATATTTTTTGCTTGTTAGAACCTACTTGTAACACCCGTGATTTTGGAGACCCTTAACCCATAATACCGTAACCGTATGACCATCATAATGGAGGTTTAGTAAGGTTTTACTTCCCTTTTTGTAGTGGAGCCATCGAGGATCGAATCGGACGCAAAAACGGAAGGAAACCGGGGGAAATGGATTCCCGTGGTTTGGTGCGTGGCTTTGAGGCCGCGACACAAGCCGCCCAAGTCGCTGGGTCGACATTAAAAGACACGCGCGGCCTCAAGTCGCGGGCAAGGCCGTGGGAGCGACCTGAAAGCTTAAAATCGACATTTTTAGGGTTTTTCTTCATTTGGTTGTATCTCCATCATCCTAGGTCCGATTTGGGTGATTCTTGGACCTAGTTTTTTTTTTTGAAGCTTTTCAATATGAGATAGAAGAAGGTTGGTGATCTTGGGTTGATCTAAGGGTTTATGGTCAAGGTAATATACTCACCTCTTCATTTAGGTACTAGGGTTTGATGTTTTTATCATCTTCCTTACACTCTTCAACTTTGGTATGATTTTGGTAGCTTTGAGGTAAAGGAAACCTTGTGGGAGTGTTGGATCTAACATTTATAAGAGATTCCTTGAAGATTCCAAGTCTCCATCAAATGAGACTCACATTTGGGGTAAAACCTAGATTTAACCTAAATCTAGCAAGGTGAGTTCAAGTTAATTTGTGAAAACGGTGTACATGCCAAAAATGTTAATAGTTAAATGTTTATATGTTTTACATAAAATTATTAACTGTTGAGTCATTTGGTGAGTTTGGGCTATTTGAAGTGTCTAACTATAAACTTGTAAAACACCAAATTTGGGATTTTGGGCATTTTGATAAATAAATCATACATTTTGATATCTTAATGATTTATTTCATGGAAGTAGATTTTTGAGTATAAATGTATTTCCTTGTGTATTTTGGAGAAATGTTTGATTTTGTGTTATGGGACGTTTTGAAAGGATAAATGTTATAAACTCAATTGGAAAATGTTTTGTCCCAATCTAAATTATGTTGGAGTTATCTCCATATTTTGGAGCATGGGTTTTCATAAATGCGGGTTGTTTATGTTCGATTTCATTTTATAATTTTCTTACAATTGTTTTTTTGATTTGTTGAGCCTATGGCTCGGTTTGGACCTCGTCGAGTCTTGGGGACATTTGTCTGATTTTAATAGCTCAATATAGAGCTTTGGTTATGATTTGCATTTATTGCACTTTATTTGATAACTACATGTTTTGGATGCGCTAGTTCATTCATTTGGAGTCATGTTAAATTCTAGACTATAGTGCAATGGATCCATAGGCACGGTGTTCTTAATGTCCCGTTTTGGACAAGTTCACCACTTTGGCACAAAATAGGCATCAGGTCACCATGGTAAGTAAGGTGTGGACCTATATGGTCGGGCAGCATCCCATGGGCAGTAAGGTGTAATTTCATTGTGCATAAGTTCCCGTTTTGGAACTAAGTTCCCATTTTGGAACTGAGTTCCCGTTTTGGAACTCTCAAGAATAGACCCCAGAGGGGTTGACTTGATGTTTTCGAGCAACAGATTTAGAGGAGTTGAGCTCGATATGTTTTATGAGTATAATCCATACGTTTGGGTTTTCTACATAGTTATGTGACCTACTTTTGTGTTCTGTCACGTGCAACGTAATCGGGTCTCCCCCGTCATCGAAAGGTGTTTTGGGTATGGAGTTTTATAATTCATGTTTTCGGTGACGTTTTGAGTATGGGTTGATATCCATGTTCTAAGGTTTTGGATATTGAATCTTATCCACGTTTTTGGATGTTTTGGATGATAGAGTTCATTCACGTTTCCAGTATTTGGTTGTTAAAGTATAAGTTATGTTTTGCGTGAGTCTTGGGTTTGGATTTATATTCGAAGGAACGTTTTGTATCGTGGTTTTAATCATGAAGATGATGAAGGTTGGAAAAGAGATTGCTTTCATATTTAATGTAATTTATTTTGGGAAATCACGTTTTAAATAACACTCTCAAAGTTTATTGTTTTACATATCTTTGGTGAAAACTTTTGAGCTCACTAAACGTTAAGCCTAACCTTTTATTTGTCGACATGTGCATCAGGTTCCAGTTGGGAAATGGTTCTAGCAATACTACAAAGAGATTAACATTAGTTTTACACAAGGGTAAGTAGTTCGGTGAAGTCTTCCACAATTTGGAGATAGTGACTGTTATTGGGTTTTAGTAACATTCGTCCCTAATTGTAGACCGTGTATAAAGATTGAAATGTGTTTGTTGAAGTTAAACCTTAAATTGTTGTTGTAGATTATTCAGTTATCGATGTATTTAAAAAAATTTAAATTAGTTGCTATTTCCAAATTTAAGGGTGTTACACTACTATTGAGGCATCGTTTGGCAAAAATAAGCTAGTTCATAAGTCAACTTATAAACTAGCTTATTTTTACATCTTTGGATGCACATAAGTTAACTTATAAGCCAACTTATTGATAAAATACTTGAAGTAGCTTACGAGGAGTTTTTGGTGACTTTTTTCAATTATACCCCCATGAATATTAATTATTATTTATTAACTATTAATCATAAATAAATATTAATTATTACTTATTAATTGAAAATTATTAATTAAATTTTAGTTATGCATTGATATTAATTTTTAATTTATTTAGAATTATTGTTAATCATATCAATTATTTATATATATTTTTAATATTCGTCAATATATTTTAGTTATTAATTACTTTTTTTATTATTAGAATATATTTTTTTAATATTATACGTAACGGTCATTTAAAATCATATGTTAATGTAGATTTTTTCTAAAATTTGTTTTAATAAATTCAAAATTTATGATATATATATGATAATAAATTTAAATTCTTTTAACTAACATATTATATTATTTAATTTTGTTTTATAACTTTGTTTGTATTAGTTAATATATTACATTACTATAACTTTGTTTTAATTATATTAATTGATTATTCTTTTCAAGATGTCCTTTTTTTATCATTATACATATTACATGTTTATAAGTTAGTTTTTATCAAATGTGACTTATTAATTAGTTAGCTTATCAGCTACCAGTTAGCTTATCAGCTAGTTTGCCAAACATGGTCTATCTACGTGGAAGCATGCCAAAATCATCCAACCCCTATTTTATAGGTCAGATTGGAACCTTTGTGTTTACATTATAAGAAAATGACATTTTAACACAAATGTGTTTGAGAAAAGTTTATTTTTTTTGAAGACCAAAATATGTTTACAAAATCTTATAAATAGTCACAAACTAGAAAATTGATTTTAATTTCGTCTTAGTTTGCAAAAAATACGACACATTAACTTAATGAAATTACGCTTCAAAACTTAATAAAACATAGTTTTTAATTATTCCAAAATTTCATTTTTTTTTGACATAAATCAAACAAAAACATAATTATCATCAAAAGAAGCGGTATTGAAAATATTAAATCTACCATTCATATATTTTATGTTTAAATGTATTTTCATAGTATCTCTAATAACTTCTTCAAAATAGAGAGAAAAGACAAAAGTTATTTGTTACTCCAACAGCCTTCCAAATTTCTTTTTTCCAAAATGAAGGAAATATCAGAGAGTGCACTTTCTATAAAATTTGGAGATTTCTAAAAGAAAAAAACTCCATTTTGTTATTCTTAAGATAATCACCTCCAACCAATTAAATAAATGGAAACAGAGAGATAAATAACTTTTGTTACATTATTAAATATTTTAGTAATATAATTAATATCAATTATAGTAATTGGATGTAAATTTTTTAGGAAATTCTGATTTTTATTTATATTATAAAAGTAATAGTGAATAAAGATTACAAATCATGTCTAACTCAGTTGGTTTCTCCAAGGGCGGTAACATCCTGGGAGGGGTTGTGGATGGTATCCCAATCTACCCGGTTTCGAATCCAAGGGGAGTCATTCTGAGGGCATTAGGAGTACCTAGTCCTTGGGCCGGTCCAGTCGTTGACTGGGCTGCCCCTTCAGCCCAGTCTTAAGACTGTGGTTGGGCTCTAGGTTCAGCGTAAGCTGGGCCGGGACAGCGGCGGATTAGTGGACTGCCCATGGATGCCCGATACAGCCGGGGAGGTGTGCGTGCATGTGTGCGTGTGTTCGTGGTAATCGTTCGTTGGTTAGATGCCGCTATGCCTTCCAAAAAAAAAATAGTGAATAAAGATTGAGAAACAAGAACCCAAACCTGGTCTTTACATTGAGAATATAGCTGCCTAAAAGTACCCAAACCTGCTTGTTTTTAGAATCAATCAATCACCATGATAGGGGAGCTACATTGGCTCATTCAACTATAACACTAGTTATCTAGGGTCCCAGAGGTAAACTAAATAAATAGTTGATAAACTAAATAAAAGCAACTATTCTATTTAGGTTCTAATCCTAAATGGGGCTTGGTGCAATACCACTAATCACAAACCTCACAAGGTCACCAATTTAAGTATCTTTACAAGTATTGGAGGGTTTATCTAACTGTAAACTTCAAGATCTTATGGGATTAGTAAAAATCTAAACAAACTGGTTCGGACACCCATAGTAAAAAAAAAAAAAGCCTCATCCTTCTACAAATGTGCATGAAAGAAACATAAAAAAATGATGCTAAAGTGCTTCCCACATAACATGTAACTTCCATCAGAGAAGCCTGAACCAAATCTACGGATACACCAGGTATGAATGAATAACATCATATTCATTTAAACAAACCTTCCTTTTCTTCTATCTCTACTAATATTACTGAATCTTATAAATCAACCAGAACACAAAATTGTTAAATGGAAATTAATGCAATTGAAATAACAAGTTACTAGCAAGTAGGTACTACCCCTCCCCCCAACTTGTGTACTTATTTGTATTAATCAACATTCTGCACTACATACATACATACATACTAGGCTCTAGTGTTTCTACCACATATGACTGCTGAGGGGAGAACCATTAACATATACACCAAATCAGATGGATCATGCTACTACTATACGTATAACACTTCTATATCTAAACAAAACTGGATCCTTCTTGAGAGGCTTAGCATGGAAAAGTTGATGTCAGAATATGAACATGGTGGAACCTGGAAAATGCCAAATGAGGCATCGAAGACATTACTCTTCAGTGTGCACAGCTGGTACTTTTGCTTTATTTGGTCTACAACTCTAATCATTGCATACATGTCTAGTTAATCACATGAGACATTTTTTCTGAACCAAACCGTGCACTAAATGGTGATTCTTGCTCCGCAATTCAACCGTTTTACCACCTACAAAACCCTGCTAGATCTCCAGGCAATTGGGCATCTTTTTTGGTCAGCTTATGAGTAGCCTCTTATACATGAGTGTCCTTTCTCTTTCAAGAATCTTACCCTCTACTGCAGTGTCACTTATCCATATACAAAATGCTCTCATTCAAGATCTGCTGAGAAACCAGAAGATATGGACCATCTTTGGCCAGTGTACAAAACTGAAATAAACTAAACACCTATTTAAGTATATAATATTTCTATACAGCAAACTCACACACACTCCTCGGGAAGTTGGTATCTACCGGTAACCCGGCTACCGCCGGATCAATGACCCTTTTGGCTAACCACCTAGGTCGCAAGGATATGAACACGGAGATATGGGTGTTGATCAGTTGATGAGCAGATCCAAGGTCTTTTTGATTTTTAGTTCAGCATTGGTCAACATGAGAATCCTCCTATCTCGGAGGGCCCTTTCTCGTAATCCATACATTAAAAATGAAAAACAAAATACTTAAGCTTCAGTCTTGGTTCGCTTGTTTTACTTGATGCGTACATGTTAGTATCAAGGAAAAAGATTTCCACATCACCTTGCCTCCTATATCTCTCATGCATAACATGTAAGGTTTACTATAAAGTTTAGACTTCTCTAAATCTTTCCTAATTTTGTAAAGGGCAAATGCATAGAATAGCAACATACTTTAATCGAACTCCCATTTAAGGCAATGTACTAATTATTTTACGTGCAAAAACAACATACTTTAATTTCCTCCATTTTATGATAAAGTGAATAGGTAAACTGGTGTGATTTTGAGTTAGATCCAGTCAGCTAACATGGAATCTTTAAATTAAACTAAAATACTTTTTTATATTTTCAGTTTGACTTTTGTGTTAAATGCATAGATTAACAATATACTCTAGTCCAATCCCCAATTAGCAAATGTACTAATTTTTTAACTGGGTTTGTTTTGTCTTTTCTCCATCTACCCTGTTGTCTTTTACTTTCTCCAATAAATCTTTTCTCCTTTCCCCACCAATACTCCATAACACCACCTTCACCCACTTGGACTTTAGATCAGCAAAAGCTTAATCTTTTTATCTATATTATAATTTGGAGGATGGTTTTGTTTGAATCTTGTTCTCCCATCTCTTTTGAATAAAAATAGGTTGGTGCTGATGGGCAGTGGATGACAATGGTTGTAGGTGGTGGGGATATGAATGGTTGTTGAAATGTTTGTACAAAGACTTTGTAGGTTTATAAATTTTTTATGTTATCTAAGCTATGTTTTATATGTCATACAAAGGCTTCAATATGTTTGTATATTATTTAGAAGCATGTTGCTATTTATTGTAGAAAGAATCTGTACATTGCTTAAAATTGAACTTCCTCCGTCCCAAGATAAATGTCCACAACAAAAGTGGCACACAATTTAGAAATGAAGAATTATTACATTCTTTAATTAACCAAATGATAACTTTACCCTTAATTAATGTATCTATCTTATTTTGTGCATTAATTAAGGTAGATATGGAAATTTAGTTATCTATTTTTTGAAAGTGGACACTTTTTTTGGGATAAACATAAATAAAAATGTGAACATTTAATTTGGGACCAAGGGAGTAATTATTATGCACTTAACCCTTTATAAAAATCAAAATAATTATTTAAGAAAAATGACACGTCAGTCCTCCACACTAGCATGAAATGCCAACTCAACAAAGGTAACTAGGTGATGAGCATCCTAATCAACTTTGTCCTAACAGGGACGAAATTAAAAGTATGTTGCTATTGCGCGTAAAGCAATTAGTACATTGCCTCTAAATTATGTTGCTAATCTATACATTTCACCCTTTTATAAATTGTGACTTTCATCTCACATTTTTCAGAAAGGCCAACATTTCTTTCTGTTCCTGCATCTCAACCTATATTCATGATCATTAACATGAGCATAATATTAACACTCATGCTATGCCGCATCCTAGAAGAACTTGATATGGGATTTGGTAATGGATAGAAGTATCCTTTCCTAGCCTAAGCCAACCACAATCACAGAGAATGCAAGATCATAGGAGTGAGTGTTTGGTAACTTAAGATGCCAGCAAACATGTACTTCTCTCAAGTAGGGAGTGGCTTAGCATATTAGCCCATGACTTCCACTCTTAACAATAGATGAAGAAACTAATTTGCACAAAGATAGATCCTAACATGTTCCTATTAGCAATAAAGATACAAGATCATCACCAGATTGTGTGGTGATCCTGTAAAATAGGAAACATAATTATTTATGTATATCTTTTCCATTCTTTGTGTATATCTTTTCCATTCTTTGTAAACTCTTGTACTATATATTGTGATGAAATACATCTCTCACCATTAAGGGTGATTCTCACAAATTATACATGGTATCAGCCTAATTATCGATCCTCTCCACCTTCTCATCCTCTCATGGCTCCCAACACCACCTCTTCCTCTCAAACCTCAAATTCTTCCCTTCCTCTTGCCACGTTACTTCATATGATAACCATTAAATTATCCTCCTCCAATTACCTCTTATGGAGAAATCAAATTCTCCCCCTCCTTTCATATCAGAAACTTCTTGGTTATATTGATGGCACCATTACGCAGCCTCCAACAACTATCAAATCCAATGGAACCAACTCGCCAAATCCAGACTTCACTACTTGGCACGAGACTGACCAACGGGTTTTAATTTTGATCCAATCCTCCCTCACCGAAGAAGCAATGGCCGAAGCCCTCGGCCTTGACACTGCTCGTGCTGTTTGGTGTGCCCTTGAGTCGACTTATAGTCATGACTCCGTAGAACGAATGCACACCCTTCGTGATTCTCTCCGACAACTTCAGAAAGGTACTTCTTCCGTCTCTGACTATGGTTGCAAATTTAAATCTATTTGTGATCAATTGTCCGCCATTGGCCAACCTGTTGACGGCATGGAAAAATCCTACTGGTTTCTTTGTGGTCTCGGGTCCTCGTTTGAGACTTTTTCTACTGCTCATTGAGCTGTCAAGCCCCGTCCTACACCACCGCTCTTCCTCTTATCGTGGCTCTCATGGCCGTGAACGCAGTAATTCGTTTCGTGGTGGTTCTTCCGGTGGTCGGAGACGTGGTCGCCGCTCCCCTCATTGTCAACTCTGCCGTAAAGATGGTCACTATGCCAACATGTGTCCGGATCTCGACAATTTTGCTACTCGCGGGACCTGCTGCCGCCAACTTGGCTCATGCTTTTCATGCTCAATGCCATGTCAATGATTCTTCACCAGATTGGTTTGTGGATTCTGGGGCAACCGCTCACATGACACCTTCTCCTACATCTCTCGACTCTTCCACACCTTACTCGGGAAAAGACCAAGTCACCTTCGGCAATGGTAATACTTTACATATTTCCCATATTGGTCGATCATCTATTTCTCACAATATTGAGTTATTAGATGTTTTGGTTGTTCCTCATCTCATGAAGAATTTGCTTTCTATTAGCAAATTGACTTCAGATTATCCGGTTAACGTTTTGTTCTCTGATCATGACTTTGCTATTCAGAATCGACTCACAGGGGCGGTTCTAGCTCGGGGCAGAATTAAGCATGGACTTTATGTGTTAGAGCAAGGTCAAAAGGCTTTCATGGCGGCCTTGCACTCCAAACGGCTTCGTGCATCCTACGAGCTCTGACACAACAGATTGGGACATGTTTCGTTTGACATTATTACATTATTAGATAAATTAGGGCATTTATCTGTTACATCTCTTTTACCGAAACCAGGTATTTGTTCGTTTTGTCAACTTTATAAGAGTAAACGTTTACCATTCGACCTTAATCCAAAACGCTCATTACATGTGTTGGATTTGATACATTGTGACTTGTGGGGACCGACACCCATTGTGTCCACAGATGGTTATCGTTACTATGTTATTTTCGTTGATGACTTCTCAAGGTTTACTTGGTTTTACCCCTTAAGGGCGAAATCTGATTTTTATAATGTTCTGTCTACCTTCTTGAGTTTTGTGCAAACGCAGTTCTCGTGCAAGGTCAAAACCTTCCAAAGCGGGAGGTTCCGAGTTTCGCAATAATCATGTCACTACCTTACTTACGAAAAACGGTACTCTTCATCGCATTTCCTGCCCGCACACGTCTCAGCAAAATGGTCGTGCCGAACGCAAACACCGACATATCACCGAAACAGGGCTTGCCATGTTGTTTAATGCTCATTGCCCCGCGTCATTATGGGTCGATGCCTTTGCCTCCGCCACCTACATTATCAACCATTTGTCGTCTAGAGTCTTAACCAACAAGACCCCTTTTGAATTACTTTTTGGTACCACACCAAATTATGCCAACCTTCACACTTTTGGGTGTCGAGTGTTTTCATACTTGCGTGACTACTCGGCACACAAGCTTGCTCCCCGGAGCATCTCATGCATTTTTTTTGGCTATAGCAGTCAATACAAGGGATATCGTTGTTTGGATCCCTCTACTTCACGCATTTACACTACCCGCCACGCTCAATTTGACGAGGCTACCTTTCCGTTTTCTGGAAATCTACCTGTTGTGGATCTTGCTAAAATAGTTTTCTCCAACTTTGAGGAAGCTAACCAGTCAGCTCCACTGTCAGCCCAATCAAAGCCCAGTGGTTGCTCTTCTGAGTCCAAAGTCGATCTTCAGCCGTCTTCGGCAAGCACAATTGACCCCTCTACTGCTGTCGAGCCACCGTTGTCGACACCTACAACTGTTGTCCAACCACCTTTGTCGACACTTGCAGCCCCTTTGCTGGACTCTACGACCTCTACGCAGGTCACAAGCTCCGAGACTAGGACTTCATCGGCTCATCCTATGATTACAAGAGCACGAGCAGGTATCTTCAACCAAGGCATTTTGTTGATCTTGCCCAACTTGGACGCAATAGTCTACATATTGCTCTTTTTGCTACAACGGACCCTAAATGTTTCAAAACAGCTGCGAAAAATCCTTGTTGGCTCTCGGCCATGGAAGAAGAGATGAAAGCATTGTGTGTCAATAACACATGGACTCTTGTCCCACGTCCACACTCTTCAAACGTTGTTGGCTCCAAATGGGTGTTTCGTACCAAATATCGCTCGGATGGCTTAGTTGAACGGCTGAAAGCACGATTAGTTGCCCAAGGTTTCACTCAAATTCCCGGTTTGGATTATTTCCACACGTTTAGCCCGGTTGTCAAAGCCTCTACGGTTCGCATAGTACTTTCACTTGTTGTCATGCATAATTGGCATCTCCATCAACTAGATGTCAAAAATGCATTCTTAAATGGACATCTCACTGAAACAGTGTTCATGGAACAACCTCCGGGTTTTATTGATTCCCGATTTCCAAATCATGTTTGCCAACTCAAAAAGGCACTATACGGTCTCAAACAAGCTCCACGTGCTTGGTTCCAGCGACTTAGTGACTTTCTTACCCGTCTTCGGTTCTCGTGCAGCCGTGCTGACACATCTTTGTTCGTTTTCAAACGCGACTCTTGCATCTTATACTTACTGGACTATGTTGATGACATCATTCTGACCGGGAATAGTGAACCAATGATCCGCCACTTTGTCTCACAACTTCATCATGAGTTTGCCATCAAGGATCTTGGCCAACTTAGTTATTTCTTGGGACTAGAAGTCTCTTGCACCGATAATGGACTCTTTCTAAACCAAGCCAAGTATGCTCACAACATTCTTTCCCGGGCAAAATTACTAGAAGCCAAACTTGTGCCTACTCCTCTAGCTACGTCCGGGCAACTCTCTAGCCTTGGCTCTTCATTCTCAAATACCTACTCTATATAGGTCCCTCGTTGGGGCACTTCAGTATCTCACGATCACTCGCCCGGACCTCTCTTATGCAGTTAACCAAGTTAGTCAGTTTCTTCATGCTCCCACTGACAATCACTTCAACGCGGTGAAGCGTATACTTCGATATGTTAAAGGAACTCTTTCGTATGGGCTCTCGTTTCACCGTCCTTCTAGGTCCTCTCTTCTTGGATACTCGGATGCGGATTGGGCACGCTGCATTGAAACTCGCCGATCCACCTATGGATACTCAATCTTCCTCCGTGAAAATCTGATTTCTTGGAGTGCCAAAAAGCAACCTATAGTGTCCCGCTCGAGTTGTGAGTCCGAATATCGGGCTATGGCTAACACGGCTGCCGAGATCGTATGGGTCACACATCTTCGAGAGCTACATGCATTACCTCCTGATCGACCGACTTTTCTTTGTGACAACCGGAGTGCGATCTTCTTAAGTCAAAATCCGGTCTCTCACAAGCGGGCAAAACACATTGACATTGATTATCATTTCATTCGTGAACTCATTTCTTCCGGTCGTTTATATACTCGGTTTGTTCCAACAACTCTCCAATTGGCGGATATCTTCACCAAGAGTCTTCCACGCCCTCTTTTCGAACACTTCCGTGCCAAGCTTCTTGTTGGCCCACCACCACTTCGCTTGAGGGGGGGGGGGGGTATTAGCAATAAAGATACAAGATCATTACCAGATTGTGGTGATCCTGTAAAATAGGAAACATAATTATTTATGTATATCTTTTCCATTCGTTGTAAACTCTTGTACTATATATTGTGTTGAAATACATCTCTCACCATTAAGGGTGATTCTCACAAATTATACAGTTTCTACGACAAATAAGCTTTCCTTTGATGTAATAACCGGGTTCAAGTATGAACTAGTAGTGTTTGGGTAATTAATCGATTATCAAAGTTGGAGGGGCTAGTTGTACTTTTGTATTAAAAGGGGTCCAACCCTAGGGATCTCTAGCATTTGGGTGTTGGCGGTTGAATTATCAGAGTGAGAGAGAGAGAGAGCGCTTTGGGGCGATTTTGGAAGAGCAAGAAATGGAGCAGTTTACTTTGGATTTCAAGTCTACATTGATCCTTATTAAGGTAAGTTCTTAGGTTCTCCTCTTGCTATTTTTGTTGTTTGGGTTAGTGGGATATATCTTTTGTTTAATGAGAAAATAAGGCATCCAAAAATCCATGAATCTCTGTATGCAAGAAATGTTGGGGTTTTGGGGTCTTGTGAATCGATCGATTTCTGGATTAGGGATTTAGAACCCAAGCATTTGTTTTGGCTATCGATCATTAAGCGGGAGTGGGGATCGAATTGTTGGTTGAGTTTCGACTCAGCTGGGTTTTGATCGAAGGTGGGGCAGTGCGGCGGCTGAGAAGCACCATCTGCGACTCGGTCGGCCTTGGCACTGTTCGACGAAGAGGTGGGGTTGTAACCCGGGCGACCACGTGCCGGGAGACCCCGGGCGACCCCGAGTGGTCTCACACCGGGTGTTGAGTCGAGTGACTCCGGGCCACAAGAGGCCGGGCGATCTCGGTGTGGGGACCCCGGGCGGTTCCAACCCCGGTCGTAAGGAATCTGGGCCTCGGTCCAATGTCGTGATCCAGCCAGTCTAGTGTCCAGATTCCTAATCCTTGAGATCGTTGGGCCGGTCTAGTTCCTCATGGGCCGTAAGTGAGAGAGAGGAAACCTTGAGAATAATTTTTTTATGCACGAGAAGAATTGGACCTTGCTTCACAAAAGTCTCCGTATGGTCGAAAGTTAGGTTGAGACTTATAAGCTTTTACCACTTTGTGCAGTAGAGGTCATTTCCAGCTTTAAGAATTAATCGTGAGGACTTAAGCAAAGGACATCAGGTGAGTTTTCTAAACTAAATGCTCTTCGATGATAAAATGGTTAAAGCATGTGGAAATCTTTTAAATCATTTTATTTATTTATGCATGCTTTATATATATGCGAGCTTTACCTTAAATGTGGTTTTACACTTTTGTTGTTGGTTAAATGTATGCATACATTGTACTTGGCGAGTATGGCCTAAGTGAGGGGGGGGGGGGGGGGGTGTCCCGCCTGCGCTCGTACCGGGGTGTGTGTCTCGTTTATGCCAATGGGGGGTGTGTCCCAGATTAAGGCAGTATGAGCCAGACACGTTACTTTCGAGTGACGGTAGTGTGTGCCGAAAGCGAGTTTATGAATGTGATGTTTTTTTTATAAAACTGAATTGGTTTATAATTGCTTATAAATTTTTTATTGATGCTGGAGTTGTGAACTGTTATTTGAGGGAACTCACTAGACCTTTCGGTCTAACCCTCGCTCTTTCAAATTAAAAACCTTTTCTGGCAGGCGTGAGGTAGGAGGATCGAGCATGTGTAAGAAGAAGGTGTGAGCCGATGCTGAGTTAGAAGACCTCCATTATAGTTTTCGTTCCTTGTAATCTCAGTTGTGTATTAGGTTGTCTATCCGCAAACCTTTGAAGTGTAGATGTTGTTTTGGGCCATTGGGCGTTGTTATTTATTAAAGTTAGTTTTGCTTTATGTCGTGAGATTGGGTTGTTACAATTGGTATCAGAGCCATAATTTAAGGGATTTAGGTGACCGGATGGGCCTAAACTTAAACTGTGGAGTAGGGGGGACACAACTGAGATTTAGGAAGCCTTTAAGGAAGATCTTGATCATCGAGAGTCGTGATAACGATAGTGAGTACTCTCATGTAAGGTAAATTCAGAATTGCATCTGGCCAATGCCATTATGAATTTACAGGTGCATGGGCATACTCGATTTCTATTGTTGAGTTTTTGATGGGCGTAGTTTTGGGTAGAGATTCCTATCTTGAAATGATAATGTTGGTCTGGCGTGTTGTGTGAATTCGCTTATGGTTTTAAGGTTAATACCGTTGGGAATGAGTTTTGTGCGAGATGTAGATGTTTCGCCTTGGGGAAAAACCTCTTGAGTCCAGAAGGAAAAGGATGACGACTGATGGTGAGCTTTTCGCTTTCAGGGGAGTCTCCGGTTTGGTAGTTTGATGTGTTGGTCAGTGGGAATCAAGGGAGTGTTAACCCAAGAATCGAAGGACAGAAATGAGGTTTTGAATCTGTAGTTAATTGAAGGGTGGACGAGAGACGATATCAGTGTTGACTGATATAATGGAGTGAGGATCAGATGGAAATGAGCTATTGTGGGTAAGTTGGTTTGAGGTCAAAGTGAGGACGCACGACTTACGAATTATTAGTCGCGATGGTAACCGGTAATTGGACATTCAAGGATGTTGGGAAGCATTGGTGCCGGAGGTTGTGGCATAGGAGAGGACCCCGACTGGTTGGTCGGAAGTAAGGAGTCTGGGATAAATTATAGTAAGTGTAAACAGTTGACCCTGTTAGAGTAAATAGCCTTCAATGTCATTGAGTCCTATGCGTTGTGTTTCAAACGAATTGCTGGAGTATTTCATATCATTCATATCAGATATTTTGGCGTGTGTGTGCCTTACGAGGTCGTCTTTTTGAAAACGTGTCGACACGTGCAAATGTGTCTATCTGGATTGAAAAGACAAGTTTATGGCGCTGGGTGATAAATTTCGATTTTTGGTGTGGAAGAATTATTTTATCTCTTTGTAAATGAGTTGACTTTTGTTGTGAAAATCATAACAATGTTTGATCGCATGATTTTTATAAGTGAATTTAGTACAGACATGTGTTGTCATATCAATGAGGGTGAGAGTCGTCTGACTCGGTCAGTGTAAGCAATTTTGTAGTATTTCTATAAATCGTGTGGGTAAAGTTCATCGAAACTAATTTCATTTGTGCCAACATCGATATTGGGGTGTGGTAAGGAGTATTTTGTCGTGGAGTTGAGGTTGAACGATTCTTGAAATAGTTGTGCATGGCTAAGCCGGTGTTGTGTCGTGTACACTCAAGCTTGTTTCATAATGTAGTATCTTCTAAAATTTTCAAATGTGTCAAAAGTTCAAATTTTTGGTGTGTCATGCATGAAGGCTATGAAATCTCTAGGTTGTGGGAAAGGTTGCAATTAAGAATGAGGAAAGTTTTGAGAGTGGATGTGGGACGCTCGATCAGAGGGTGGTCGACTCTTGGCTTTGGTGTTCCTGTTAAGGAAAGGTGATAAACAGCGGGAGTGGTTATTGGAGGCCTTGATCTTTGATGTTAAAGATGTTTGTAATATAATGGCTTAGCCGCCTGTTCGGTGATTTGAGATGTGGATGGCGGCAGATGGTTGTGCCCTGGGGTGGAATTCGAAGTCGTTAAGATACTATTTATATTAGTAAGTTGTTGCATTGGAAGAGGTAGGTTCCAATGGGGATCCTTGTTGGTCGGAGACATGGTTGAAGTATCACCATGTCGACTGTTGATGATGAAGCCAACGATCATTTTCGAGGTCAATGGCGGGACGCTGAAAATGGAGTAGCTATGCTATGTATGGTTTCGTTGAGTTGTCATGAGAAAGCAAAGATTTATTCGGAAAAAGGTGTGTACCTGGCGCGTGATGTTGGACCACCTTGTGTGAGTATTACGAAAATGGAAGACTGCTAGTTCGGTCAGGTGTTTTCGATGAGGTTTTGTGGGTTGTGTAGGAGTGAAGTTATATAGGCTAACTGGAGGGGGTTGCACTTCGAGCATTTAGGTCTGTGGGGTAGTACGCTTAATCTTTCAGGATTGCCGGAATTCATTTCTGGCAGGTCGCGATGAAGCCGGCGAGGAGCGATATCTTATTGGGTGGTTGGGAGGATCATAATTTTGCGTTTTATCCATACTCGAGAAAGACAAGGCCGCGAAATGCCTTGATTTCAGATATTAGTGTTATGATCCGTGAGAAGAGGATGATATCGGTATGTGTGCAAAGCGATCGCGGAGATTTTGGCTGTACTATGAGGAGGTGGTAGGGTAATGGTTGTATCTGTGAGTTGGTAATATTTTTACGCCATAAGTAGACGTGCAAGTCATTAAGATGGTAAGGAGCTTCTTTGAGGATAGGTAGTAGGTTGGTGTCATTGTTATAGGATGAGCGTCTTTGTCCGGTGATTTCTGGGGAATGTTTTGTAAGTGGCAAGTATGTTGATGGGATGTGTGGATGATGGTTGGTATCGGGTATTACTAAGTTGAGGATAATTTTTGAATGCTAGTTGACGACTATCTAAGGGAGGAACCATGTATTCTGGGTTGCGGCGAGTTTTGGGGCAGTTTATCTTATACCCCTAGATTGTTGATGGAAGTATCGAACTGCTTAGTTCGGGAGGTTGTGTAGTAGATAGGAAATTCGTGAGCATGTCGAAGTTTTCCTTGAGGTGTGAAGGGATTCTATCAGATTGGACAAGCTTGTTTGGAGAGCGAGAATTGTGCGGTGCTTTCGAGTAGTGAGTAATGTTTTGGAAGAGCTCGGTTGATCACCTCGTGCAAGAATTGCGGGTAATCGGCTGACTAAGTATAGTAATGTAAATGTGTATTCGACACACGGGGGATCATGAATGGAGAAGGCAAGTGTTGGGTGATTAGTGTTCCATACAACGAGAAGAGAGTGAAGATATTACGTTGGAAAGGCGTGTATCAGAGAGGATGAAGTTTGGCAAGTGGTGCAAAAATGTGGATTGTGTTTTCGGATTTGCCGTTAGCAAGTTTTAGTGTGAGTGTGAGAAAGAATTTATGGCGTACGTTGCGGTTTGGGTGCTGAGTAATCTAAATCGTGCGGTTGGCCTATGGCTTGCACCGCTAATCGGTGAGCTGGTCTTTAGTAGTGGGTTTGAAGTCTTCTAGAAGGAAGGGAAGGGGTGGTTGGATGTAGTGCTCAGAAGGGAAGACCGTAGCGTTAGACTTGGTATTGCATGGAAAAGATTCCAAGTAAGTCGGTCGTGCAATGTTAAACTATTTGGAATAGTTGGTATAAGCATGGTCACCTCGTGATGAGCGAGTGAGGTTTGGTTTTATTGCACATATGGTTGGGCGAATGCGGATGCAATGAGAAATTGGAGGATGCGTTACATCTTTCGGTCGGTTGAAGATGATGGACTACGAAGGTTTTGAATTGTGGAAGCTTCCTTCCATTATGTAATAAGTTGGAGTGATGATGTTAGGGCGATGTATGTTTAGCATGTAGGAATTAGGTGATACCGATGAGTTGTGATCAATGTGGTTCAGGAAAGAATGTGCTTCTGCGTTAGATGTATGTCGTATTAAGAGAGGTTAGTTTAGATTACCGGATGAAGAAACTTTTGGTTGAAAATCTTGTGATAGCATGATTGCTTATATGTTTAATGGCAAGTTGAGGGGTTATTAATCTAGTTAGGAATGCGGGCTATCGAAGGAGTTGACTCAAACAAAATCACTTCTTAAGAAGTGAATAGTATATGAAAACCTTAGTGTGGCGTGTTTTAAACCGGTATCTCAAGTGTGTGGGCGAAGCAAAAAATATCTGGTTTGGTTGTATGGAGACGCTACAAGTATGTTAGACGAATCCGTTCCAACACAAGAAGGTCGGGATTGATCGGGGGTGAATCCGATGGGTATGTTTCGGTCATGGATTTGATCAGAAAGGATTGGTCAGTTGAATGGAACTAAGTTGGCTAGATTAAAAGTATGAAGCATGAGTCGCATGTGGGGACAAGGTAAGGTTACCAGTCTCGCTTCGGAAGGGGGTGATTCGTTTCGGGAGAAAAGGGAAGTTAAGAACAAGGTTCGTTGGGGCCATTCGATATCATCGAGCGAGGTGGAGAAGTAGCCTACAAACCAGAACTACCCGAAGATCTGCATGGGATCCACCCCACTTTTCATGTGTCAAATCTGAAGAATTGTTTGATGGAAACTGACGTGGTAGTGCTGTTGAATGTTTTTCACATTGGTGAAAAGTTAAGCTTCATAGAGGAGTCGATGGCCATCGTGGATCACCAAGTGAAGAAGCTAAGATCTAAAGAAATTCGGTTGGTGAAGGTGCAATGGAGGTCTCACAAAGGACAAGAGGCGACATGGGAGGTGGAGGCCGACATGAGATCCCAGTACCCAAGTTTGTTCAGCGAAGGAATTCCGGGGACGGAATTCTTGTGAGGGGAGGATATTGTAATAACCGGGTTCAAGCATGAATTATTAGTAGTGTTTTGGTAATTAATCGATTAAATATCAAAGTTGGAGGGGCTAGTTGTAATTTTGTATTAAAAGGGGTCCAACCCTAGGGATCTCTAGCATTTGGGTGTTGGCGGCTGAATTATCAGAGTGAGAGAGAGAGAGAGCTTTGGGGCGATTTTGGAAGAGCAAGAAAGGGAGCAATTTACTTTGGATTTCAAGTCTACATTGATCCTTATCAAGGTACGTTCTTAGCTTCTCCTCTTGCTATTTTTGTTGTTTGGGTTAGTGGGATATATCTTTTGTTTAATGAGAAAATTAGGCATCCAAAAATCCATGAATCTCTGTATGCAAGAAATGTTGGGGTTTTGGGGTCTTGTGCATCGATCGATTTCTGGATTAGGGATTTAGAACCCAAGCATTTGTTTTGGCTATCGATCATTAAGGGGGAGTGGGGATCGAATTGTTGGTTGAGTTTCGACTCGGCTGGGTTTTGATCGAAGGTGGGGCAGTGCGGCGGCCGAGAAGCACCATCTGCGATTCGGTCGGCCTTGGCACTGTTTTCAAACTAAAAACCTTTTCAGGCAGGTGTGAGGTAGGAGGATCGAGCATGTGTAAGAAGAAGGTGTGAGCCGGTGCCGAGTTAGAAGACCTCCATTATAGTTTTCGTTCCTTGTAATCTCAGTTGTGTATTAGGTTGTCTTTTCGCAAACCTTGAAGTATAGATGTTGTTTTGGGCCATTGGGCGTTGTTATTTATTAAAGTTAGTTTTGCTTTATGTCGTGAGATTGGGTTGTTACATTTGATAATTTGGTTCTCAGCCTGCCTAAATATTTTGTTTGAAAAACACTCCCAAATGAAACTCTTCAAGTCAAATATGCCTTGAGAATCATTTCCTATGATGACAATGTTATTCATATAGACCACTAGAATAATCCTCCTACCTTAACAATGTCCATAGAAGAGTAATCATTACCATGCACAAACCAACTACGGTCACCCAAAAAAGCTTCAAAGACATCTTAAGAGCCTATAACAAATAAAAGCAATCATCATCATGCTGGGACATATGAAGGCCACCAGAAAAAGCCTCCAGACATGTTAAGACCCTACACAGATTTCCGAAGTTGATAGACCTTGAAAGCCTCCGATTGAACCACCAAATCAGATGGTTGATTGATATAAACATCCTTAAGAAAGTCTTGAAGAAAATATAGTATTCAAATAACGTAGCAACTGAAGCGGTTCCATAAAATACCCTTTTTGCAATGGGGATAATTGAAAACAGGGCCTTAAAGCATCTAAAAGAACAAAGTAAAGAGCCATCAACTTGAATGACACAATGTACAAGTATAAGTGGGCCTAAGCTCGTTTTGGCCTATTCTATGCGGATATCCAGAATGAGCAGGGGGTAATGTTGGCATTTTGTAGAACTTGCGAGTCTATAAGCAGGGTGGCTGCAAATGAGCTTTTAATGCTTAATTTTACTAGAGACATTAAGTTGGCATCTTGGAGAGATAACCTACCTCTTGAAAGTAGGCCAAGCCCTTGTTTGTTTATTTCATTTATTGTTTATGCTCAATTCATTGCCCATTTTCAATAGTAGTTTATCCAGATTCTACCAGGGACAAGACAACCCATCAATGATTCTAGTAATTACCAATTAAAGGTCTACCAGTGGACAAAGCATCTGCATTTAATGGATCAGAAGCTATAGATAAACATGATGATGTAGCATGCAGAATATTTATGTATCAGTTGATTCAGTTCTAAACTCCACCCAAAAGTTGAATATACCCAAGGGAAACAAGATATTAGAGAAAGAAAAGCTCCTCATTAGAGAAATGTGCACTACAAGAAGCAACCGACACACAAGGGAGCTAGACAAATATGTGGAGAGCCACATGGTCACCAGGCCATCTCACTTGCTATCGATGACAGACATTCTTATTAAATCGCATCTTCACTTTGCTCCTGATAAGGTATTAAAGAATACCATGATGGATCACCCTAAACTTCAGATATTTGCAAAGCATTTCTTGGAGTTCTCAAAAAATTATAACGACAGCCCTAGGAAATTCAAGAACTGCAATACTCCAAAGCATTATAAGGATCATAAATCAAGCCACCTGCTGTCATGAACTACAAGACGATCCCTCAACTTCTAGGACATAATAAACCCCCAGATTTCAAGTAATTGCAGGATGGTTCACAAGGTTTTCGTAACCAACATAAAGAACACCAAAGTCTATGTAATTACAAAGAGGTTTTGTGGTGGACATGCAAGTGGCACGACTTGAATGACAACCCTAGCAAGTGGCAACGTGACCCATGAAATCCATTCAATGGCTTCATGGCCATATGATCAAAATTTAAGGTTGTGAAAGTCTGCAGAAGTAGTAAAAAGCCTTTTAGGATCACCGTAGGTATCTTCAAGGGTCTACTCAATCACGATGAGGGCTGGCAAAGCTCTGGAGAGCATCAACAAAGCTTGTAGAGCTCATCGAGAGTACAGACCTCAATGGTAGGGTTAACAAAGCTTTGGTGCGCAGCTAAGGTGTTGAAGGGTAGTGACAAAGCTACAGAAAGGTAGGGGAGGCCTCAGGGTGTGTGTTTTTCATAACTTACTGAGATATGGAGGATCGCAGCAGCTGCTAAGAAGGTAGTGGAGGTGGCTGGACACCCCAGGGAGGGGGGTGTCAGGGGTAGTGGCTCAGTTATTGACGTTTGCAGATAGCAGTGATAGTGGCAACAAGGCTTTGCGATTTTAGTGCCCAAACTCTAATACCATGTAATTAATAGAGTTTTAACATAAATCAACAACTAGACATGAGCGAGTTCTCACACATAAACAACTTCTGATATAAGTCAAAACACACACACACATATATATAAATGTATCGTGATCATACAAAGAGCAGTTGGACACTGATGAAAAAATATAGAACAAAAATTCCTACACACTTTTGGTATTAAATAAATTTTGACATCACGAGCTCTAATTTCCAAGTGAAATGTACTTATGTTCTACATAGACTGGATACCTAAACAATGAAATGAGCACGACACGGATGGAGACTACCTCCCAAAGGTAGGGAAGGGATGGAGCAAACAATTAAGCAGGACAGAACACATGGAAAGCTAACTTGAGCACAACTTGCGAACTAAAGCTTCTATAATTTGAAAACCTTTCCTTCCATTGGACTGAGAATATAGATAGCTCGAAAAAACAAGAACTGCTAAGAGAATGCTGGTGCCCACATTATTCTACCCCATTTCCTAACAAGTCAAATAAATCCAGAAGTACAAAAGCATCCCCAGCCAGGCCCTTCCATAAAGTGGATAAGAAGATGACCTGTTAGGTATCCAACCAAGTAGCACTGCATATATGGGTCTGTTTAGTGACTAACACGTTTCCACGTAAAATTGACCTTTTATATTATGATTCGTGGACCATTATCAGCAACATGGTAGCATAAATAGCCATTGTAAGAACAGTAACCTTTAGTGACACTTTGGCCTTGAAACCTAAACTAAATATCATGTGGCAATGTGCATACTTAGTCCCATTTGTATAATAACTCTTTATGACTCAAAAACTTAAATACTGCCCATAAACTCAGCTCCCAGCTGTATCCAAAGATGGTAATGGGTCAGAACTGGTGTCAAATACAACTGGCAAAATAGATAGAACGTCATCATACTTGCACACTTTCATCAATTACTACTCAAAGAAAAAGATTTATCAATCACATTACACTCCCTCAAACATATCAAGAACATTCATTTGTGTTAAGTTGTCACCCGTTTGACTAACTGAATGTGAAGGTGGTGCTGTAGTTTGAGGCTGCTCAAAATCGAATCACACACTCACAGTGGCCCTATGCAACCCTGGCTACGCTAGCCAGCATCCTATAGGAAGAAAGTGCTTTGGTACACTCTTTGCGATTGGTGCAAAATTGTACGCTGACGTCGGCAAATCGTGTAGCACAGATCGCATAGGCCTTTGAGGCTTCAGTACAGTTTTCGCGAGGAGGGAAACACGACCTGGATTGGTACACAGGTCGTGAGACCTCCAGGGGCCCCCTCTTGCTCGGCTCTCCTCGGCAATTTTGGGCAATTTGATTGCATGCCCCTGCCGCCTTTGCTTTCCTTAGCCATATAGATGCCCATATTTTGTTTTCATTTAATCTAAGATCATAATATTGTTCATCCATCAACTAGAGAGAATAGAGGAGAGCTTACTCCATTGGGTTCATTTAGTTTTGGACCAATCTCAACTGTAAGTTGCTTTGTACTCCATTTGGTATATATTACAAGCGATATCTCTGTCTCCTGATGGACGTACACTACCTCACAGTGGTGGAACCACATAAATCTTGTGTCTCGTTACTTGCTTTACTACATTAGCTCGTTTATGGTTATATTGCTTTCGATTTAAGTTGTGGTTGATTTATTACACTTGGATAGCCATTTACTTGTTGCTAGACCAAAAATATTCTGCATTTGTTGTTAGTGGTTTACTTGCATATGGACCTAGGGGATCATTTGTGGTTTGGTTTTGGCAAGTTTGAACACTTACATGTGGCACTATGATTCATGCTACTATCTATAGAGGGAGGTTCAAACGAGAACGGTAACAAAATAAGAGAATAAGAAAACGACCAAATCACATGCAAAATCCAATGTGATTTTACACTGTTGGTCAATGCAAGGGTGTGCGGGCGACATGGCCTGGCAACCTCAACGTCAGGTCGTGGCCAAAGTCCCGTGAATCACATGTGATTTTACACGTGATTTTAGTGTAAAATCACATGTGATTCGACGGTTTCTTACTCTTATTTGGTTACTGTTCACGTATGAACCTGACTCACTATCTATATGGCACAATAATGATGTAACTATACTAGTTAAAATTACACTTAAAATTAATGCAAAATAGATAAAAATTTGACTGCAGTTTCATACTTTTTCCAATTACATACACAAAACAGAGAATTTACCAATCATACAATAAACATTATTACTTGTTTCTTGGATTGAATTGCAAAAGTTACATAACACCTAAGTAACTTTAGAAAGTATAAGTATGCTATTTTGAAAACCCAATTTAAAAAAGTGTAGCTCTTTGAGATATGTGAAAAACTTCCATTGAAATCTGAATACAATATACAAATTTATATACTGGCAGCCCTTAAACGGTTCTTATAAATCAACCTCTAAGATACAAATGGTTCCTACAAATCAGCCCCTAAGAGATAATTCAGATTCTATCTAATAAATAGCGAATCAACATAATATGTAACTGAACCCTAAGAATCAACTAACAAGATATCGATATCCCTAGCTTGATTTCCAACACTCCCCCTCAAGCTAGGCAATATATGTTCTCTAAACCAAGTAAGGAACTTAGTTGAATGAGATTGGGCCGAAATAAAGCTTTCGTTAGAATGTCAGCCACTTGCCGCTTGGACGGAACATGTGTGATTGGTATTGTCTTGTTTTCGATCTTCTTGTAGATGAAGTGTCTATCAATCTCTACATGCTTGGTACGGTCATGTTGGACTGGATTTTTGGAAATTGAAATTGTTGACCGGTTGTCACACATGATCTTGATAGAGTCAAAGTCTAACCTTGAGTTTATTTAGTAATCGTTTTAACCGAATTCCTACAGAAATGCCTAAGGCTAAAGCTCGGAATTCTGCCTCAGCGGTGCTTCGTGGTACCATGGTTGTTTCTTGCTGCGCCATGTCACAAGATTTCCCCAAACAAAAGAGCAATATCCCGATGTGGATAGTCCATTACATAGAGATCCACCCCAGTCTGCATTGGTGTAGACATCTAGTGTCCGGTTGACATTTTATGAACCTGAGTCCCTTCCCTGGATCTTTCTTCAAGTATCTTAGGATGTGGTTCACGACCTTCAAATGATCTATCGATGGGTTGCTAAGGAATTGACTTACAATGCTGACAACCATGGTTGGTTTTAAAAAACGCCTGAGGCACCTTAGGGTGATTCCGTCCCAATTCGATTATGAGGCGCCGCCTCTACCATCCCAGATGGTACGTGCGCCTTGATCTGTGAGGCGGACGGTGCGGCGTTCCAGAGACGTATGTTTCTCTGATTTTATGAAAAACCTTGATTATTTTAATTAAGAAGATGATTAAACTAAAAACCCTAATATTATATGGAAACTGAACCGACGAGACCATCCAATATTTAAAAAACTTCCGAGATGCGAAGTTTGCTTTTCAACGAAACTCTAAGGAAACCGTTGATCATGGCTTTTACTTTGCTGGTAACAGAAGTGGAGGTGTAAGTGGAAGTGGCATTCCCTCGGAGACCTTGAACGCTGGTGGGGGGGGGGGGGGGGTTGTTAGAGGTCCCATGGATCAATTTGTGGGGAACGTAGGAGACGACGAAAATGTGTCTCCAAATCCAACGAATGCTAAGGAGCTCCTTAATCAAGTGCGTATGGACATCGAAAGATTTTTCTTCGAGAATGGGATTCCATTCAATGTTGCAACAAGTCCTTACTTTAACATGTTACTTCTATTGGAAACTACGATTGTGGATTGAAAGCTCCTACAATGCACGAGTTAAGGACCTGGAAATTAAAAGAAGTGAAGATGACTACTGAAATTGTGAATGATATTAAAGCAACGTGGAAAGAATTCAAGGTCAAAGATAACGTCAAACATGAGAAAGAAAAGCTTGATCAATTTTCTCTTCAACGGTCAATATGGAACTGTGTTCTTGAAGACTGTTGATGTGTCACATTGCGTGAAAGATGCACAAAAGTTATTTGAATTCGTCGACGAGGTTATTGAAGAGATTGGGAAAAATATCGTAGTTCAAGTAGTCACGGATAATGCCAGTGCGTATAAAGCTGCGGGACCTTGTCTCATTGCATCGATTTAATGCTTGAGAAAATCGGAGAATTGTCCCATTGCAACGATTTACCAAAGGTTCAGATAGAGGTATAAAAGTATTCACCGATGCAGACTGGGGCGGGTCCCTCTCTAACTGGAGGTCTACTTCAGGCTATTGTACTTTTGTATGGGGCAATCTACTCACATGGAAAAGTAAAAAACAATCTACTGTTGTAAGTAGTGCGGAAGCAGAATATAGGGCAATGGCACATGGAATATGCAAAGGGATGTGGCATAAGAGACTTCTCAATGAAATCAAAGTTGAGACTTCAGAGTCGATCAAACTCTCATGTGACAACGAGGCAGCTATAAGAATTGCAAAAAATCCGGTCCACCATGATCGTACAAAGCATATTGAGATTGATCGACATTTCATAAGCAAGAAAATTGAAGCCAAAGTTATTAGTATTGGATACATGCCGTCACAACAACAAATTGCAAATATCCTTACCAAAGCTCTTCAAAGATTGGTATTTGAAAATCTATGCTCTAAGCTGGAACGATCAATATATATTCCCCAACTTTAGGGGGTGTAGAGATAATATCCTTAAAGATACTCGATATCCTTGTAAAATAGGAATTGTAATCTCCTTCTAATTAGTTGTTGTGAATATCTTCTTTGTAGGTTAGGAATCCTTTCCTTCACATCTCGGAATCTTTGTGTATATATAGCCTTTGTACCTCCCTCTTTTGAGACAAGTGAAATATAAGAATTTCACAATGAAACAACCCTACCTTGTCCCCCCTTCCCACCCGACATGGGGAGAAAAAGAATTAGAAAGAAAAAAAAGGCCAATGATCTTAAACAAAACATCTACAAGATCTTACAACTGACTATGATTTGGCATCCTTTCTCTTTTCTCAAGAAGATACCTTTCCTAGCTGTATCTTTTAGCTTTGAGGATCTAGATTCTTTCTTAAACTTAAACTGGAAAAATAGCAAAAAAAAACAAGCATTGTTACTTTAAGTTAAAACATACCTCAATCAGCTTCAATGACCCTGTCATAATGTTCAAGCAGTCAAGAAGCCATACCCTATGTAAAATATCCAGTCTCTTCTGGACAGTATTTTTTGCTCTTCCACAGTTCGTGTTAAGGATATGAAGAGGGTTACTGCAATCAGCTTCAACAATTCTGTCAGCCTGTTTGATCAGCCCACATAAGCAGCCAACCCCCACGTTAATCTAGCCAGACTTCCTGGCTACACTTTTTTGGCTCATCCACACTTCTTGGTTAAGATATGAAGAGACATTAAAGTAAAGAAATTTAATCATGACTTAAAAGTCCAAGAACTGACCACTCTTTTAGATCTGTATCAGCAAAGCAAAACAAGTCAGATACCAACAGACCTATATATGGTTTAGAAAGTTGTATTTGTTGCCAACTCCATTTCCTAGGTAGTTGTATATAAGATTATAAACTACTTAAAAACTTAAACCAGGTTGAAACAAAAACCTACTTGCAATGGAAATGTACCAGGTAGATCGGCTAAGTCAACATGGTCCAGCTTCATTTACATGTTTACCTTTGGACGCATTCTTGTTGTTTTAGTGCCTTCTTTTCTTCCCTTTGTGATGATCACCTTCTATGCAGTCCTCATCTGAAACTTTGACCATCTGCCGTCTGTCCCCATATAACTTGTCAGCAAAGGGTTTCGTTCTCTCCCTAGGTTCCCTGAAAATCGGTCCAGGGTTGACGTCTTTCCACCGCTTTTTCTGATCTCCAGAAGAAGATCGTTCCGAACCAGATGGGTAACTATTACGTTTGTGTTGAAAATCCACATTTGACTCAACCTTCCTTTTAACACCCCTTTCTTCTTGGATTTGATGGCGGCTCCAACTAGAACCACTGTCTGACTGCTCCCTTCTCTCATGATGCTTTGTCGAGTGTCTATAATGCTTCTTATGCCTCGCTTCATCATATCTATCATTATTATTCTGCACTTTGGCTACTCCCAGAATTGATCTATCTATATGATATGGCCTCCCGTATTTTCCAGCATTTGTCGAATGAGAATGCTTTGCATGTCTTTCTTCAATAGATTGCACTTTTTGGTTTAGATGTTTGTCACTGTGATATTCCCCTCGCATCTTCCGGTCATGGCTTTCCTGAGAGTTACTTGGAGTCTTTCCCTGTTCTCTATGGGGTTTATACTCCACTGATCTATGTAGTTCATCAACACGACGGCGTTGGTAGCAGACATTATCTTCATAATCAAAAGAACGCTCTCTGGCAAAAGTAAGAGTTAGAATAAATCAAGAACTAAAGACAAGAAGTCAGAACAAGAAGATGACAGGAAAGAATGAAGGGCAGGTCAGAACTTGTGAAAGTATATCAACCAGCCAAAATACAGAATGAAAAAGTTAATATGGTCAATAAATGACAGCAACATAATGAAAAAGGAAATCCTATGACGATCAGAAGCCACACTGCAGAGAAGCCTGTCAACAAACCCTGTACTTTAGAAACTAAGCAAATCATACAGAAGTTCCATGGAGTAATGAAGTTCATATTACAACCTACAAGCCAAATCAATTCAAAGATTTATGATGAAAAGAGTGATCATTAGAAGGTGCAAGTTTGTAGTGAAAACATATAAGGCTTGCATGTGATAGATATATGTGTGTGTGTATGTATATATATATAGAGAGAGAGAGAGTGAGAGAGAGAGAGAGATAAAGAGACAGACAGAGACAGAAAATAAGGAGGATGGAGAAGAAGTGATATCAGAGACTTTCTATATCTAAATAGAAAGTCCATGCAAAAGCTCACACATGTAACACATAGCATAGGTTGGGCAGCAAACAATAGTGCCTAGACATTAACAAATCACAATCCTTCAGTGTCAAGAATGAAACAACAAAGTTTGAACATGATGAACTTTCAAGTCTATTAAACAATTAACGCCAGACAAATTGAATAAATAAAATCTGAAAAAGGCTACTTTTGGCAACATCAAGCTACAGCTTGCAGTCCACAAAATAAGTGTAAGGCCTTCACCTTCTCAAGACATAAGAGGATAGCTTATGCCTGATTAACTCTGAAATTCAATCAAGGTTGGGGAAACCCAACGAGTGATTGAAGCTCCAAATCAGGAAAATCAAAATAAGAATGATCTTCGAGATAGAAGAGTTGGGTGATACAAACCGGAAGAAATTTAGTAGAGGGAAAAGGTGTATATTCTATTCATACCTTTTCAGAGAAAAAAAACAGACTCTATATAGTGCATAACAACCCAAAATAACAAACTCTACCAGATGATGACATCTGTCCTTTATCATTAGATCTACCACAAGGTTTATTTAGGCACTAAATGTGCTGATCTGGCCACGTAACCTAGGTTACGTATCATTACCCCCCTCTTGAAAATGATCCTTGTCCCCAAGGATCAAATGTCGGATAGGCCCTGTCCATAGCCGCTGCGTCTTCCCAGGTGGCATCTTCAACCGGACGATCTTTCCATTTAACTAGCCATTCAATGACGGGTCTGTTCTGCCTTTTGATAGTTTTTTTATCAATCACTTGGTCAGGAATTTTGTCCACAACACTTCCAGGTGCAACTACTGTCATGGTGGTTGTAGGAATCGGACCATGGTGTTTCTTGGGCAGTGAGACATGAAATGTAGGATGAATGCTAGATCCCTATGATAGTTTAAGTGTGTATGCTACCTGTCCCACTTTAGCACGAATCTGATAAGGGACAAAGTACTTGGCTGATAGTTTCATGATTTCCCTGTCCACAACTGAAGTTTGTCTATACGGTTGCAACTTGAGATAGACCCAATCCCCGACTTCAAATGTTCTTTCAGATCGATGTTTGTCAGCCACTTTCTTCATTCTGTTTTGTGCCTTGTGCAGGCTATGCTTCAATAGCTTAATAGCCTCCTCTCTTGCTATCAAGCTCCTATCCACCGAATCCACCTTGCTTTCCCCCGGTAAATATGGCAAATGTAAGGGGGGTGGCTGCCCGTAAACCACCTCGAACGGGGTACAATTGATGGATGAATGAAAATTGGTGTTATACCAATACTCGGCTAAGGGAAGCCACCGTGCCCATTCCTTAGGTGCATCGTGACCCATACACCGTAGGTAACCTTCCAAACATCTATTTAAGACTTCAGATTGGCCGTCTGATTGGGGGTGATAGCTGCTGGACATATTTTGATCAATGCCCTGCAACACTAGTAACTCTTGCCAGAAATTGCTAACAAAAATCTTGTCTCTATCCGAGACTATGGATTTGGGAAATCCGTGTAATTTGTAAACGTTGTCCATAAACACGCGCGCCACATCTATCGCAGAAAAAGGGTGACTTAAAGCAATGAAATGAGCATACTTGCTCAATCGATCGATGACCACCAAGATGACATCTTTACCTTGGGATTTGGGAAGACCCTCAATGAAGTCCATGGCTATGTCCTCCCACACACCATCAGGAATGGGTAGAGGTTGCAATAGCCCTGGTTGAGCTGTTGTCTCAGTTTTACACCTCTGATAAGTGGCACAATTTCTGATGTAGGACACCACATCCTTTTTCATTTTCGGCAAAAAAAAAAAACAAGTTCTTTAGCCGTTTGAGGGTAGCCGTAACTCCCGAGTGACCCCCTGAAACGAATCATGCATCCAAAACAATATTTTTGTTTTAAGATCCTTGATATTACCAACCACCAACTTGCCCTTCCTTCTTAATTCTTGACAATGCCAACTGAATGTGGGATGCTTGTTTCCCCCTTGCTGGATTTCCGAGATAATAGCCTTTAAGTTAGAATCCTGGACCCATGCCTCCTTGATTAGGTCATACAAATCCGAATGAATGCTGGACATAACGATTTGTAATAATTCCCCGTGTGTTGCTCTTGATAGCGCATTTGCTACCTTGTTCTCAGCTCCTTGTTTGTAGCAGATTTCATAATCATATCCCAGCAACTTTGATAACCACCGTTGTTGGAACGAGGTATTCACTTTGTTCTCCAACAAATGCTTCAGACTCTGTTGATCAGTTTTGATCACAAAGTGTCTATCTAACAGATAAGAACGCCATTTTTGCACAGTGAGTATTACATCTAACAACTTTTTTTCATAAGTCGATAGAGTGGTGTGTCTCGGGGATAATGCTTTACTGATAAAAGCAATGGGGTGACCCTTTTGCATAAGGACAACCCCGATTCCTTGGTGGGATGCATTTGTTTCTATCACGAATGGCTCGTTGAAGTTTGGTAGGCCAGCACCGGAGGGTTTGTCATGGCTTGTTTTAATTCCAAGAATGTTGTATTTGCCGCCTCATCCCACTGGTACGAATCTTTTTGCAAAAGACGGGTCAATGGCTTTGCAATCACCCCATACCCCTTTATAAACCGTCGATAGTACCCCGTAAGGCCAAGAAAACCCCTTAGCTGTTTGAGGGATGTTGGCACACGCCACTCCATAATGGCAGCGATTTTTGCCGGATCAGTAGCCACTCCTTTAGAAAGAACATGTCCCAAATACTCGATTTGTGACACTCTGAATACGCACTTACTGCGTTTAGCCAATAGAGAATTAAGCCGAAAACCTCCATCACCAACTTCAAATGTTGTAGATGAGCATTCCAATTTGGGCTGTAGACTAGAATGTCATCGAAAAACACGAGAACGAACTTCCTCAAGTAAGGTTGAAACATCCTGTTCATCAAACTTTGGAAGGTAGAAGGAGCGTTAGTTAGGCCGAATGGCATAACTAAAAATTCAAAATGTCCACAATGCGTTTTAAAGGCGGTTTTGTGAACATCTTGATTAGCAACTCGAATCTGATGGTACCCGGCTCTTAAATCTATTTTGGAGAAACATTGAGTGCCATATAACTCGTCCATGAGTTCTTCAATCAACGGAATAGGGAATCTGTCCGGGATTGTCATTTTGTTTAAAGCACGGTAATCCACGCACATTCTCCAACTACCGTCCTTTTTAACCAACACCACTGGGGATGCAAAAGGGCTATTGTTGGTTCTGATCACTCCTTGATCCAACAACGGATATCGATAGGGTCGTAAGTTCACTGGGTTTGACCCATCTTTGAGGGGTATCGCATGATCAGGCCCATGTCTAAAGGGAGGTAACCCCGTTGGCTCTTGGAACACATCACTGTAATCTTTCAGAAGCCTCAACAATTCAGGGGGTTGTTGGTCATTAAGTTGGTTCACACCTATTTGAAAATTGGGCAGCTGTTTATCTGGTTGAACGGCCATTAGTTGCATCATAGATAGCTGCCCTCCTTGCTCTCCTTGCTGTAGCATTTTACTCATCTTCATGGTACTCACTGTTTTAACCCCCTTTTCCTGTTGCTCCTCTTAATATTATCTTTGATCCCTTAACCATAATTTCGATGGTGTGATTCACAAAATCAAAGTAGACCTTACCTAGTGATGTAAACCATTGGATGCCAAGTACCACATCGCAGCCTCCCAATGGTAACAGGTAAAGGTCAGCCGTGAACGTGATGGATTGCATCTTCCATTGAAACCCCTCAATCATCGCATCACAAGTAACCCGTCCTCCATCAGCAACTCTAACCATCATGGGTGGCTTCGACACTAGCTTGCAACCCAATTTTTTTGCTAAAGTCGCGTCAATGAAATTATGAGTGTTTCCCGTATCAAGCAACATCTGCAACGATTTCTTTCCAAAATGTCCGGTTACTCTCATTGTCTGGTAATCAGTGATGCCAACCATAGCATTAACTGAAATCTGAGAAAATTCGTTGTCTGTATCCGGCGACCCATCGTCATCACCATCATTCCCCAGATCCTCCCACTCTAAATGAAATAACTGCGGCCGCTTACCCTTGCACCGATGCCCATATTCGTATTTTTCATCACAAAAGAAACACAACCCTTTTGATCGCCTTTCATCAAGTTAAGCTGGGGAAAAGGTTTTTCGGTTAGAATTTGGTTTGAAGGGATCTATATGTGGTTTTGGTGCGTTGTTCACAAATTTGTTAGTGAAATTGGGAGTTTTCGTGGGTAGAGGCAATATACCAGGCTTGCTGGAAGTTGGGGTGGTTGAATTGTTTGGAGAGGGGAGTTTAGGGACCGATTTACTCTTTGCGTTTGAATTTTGGCCAGAGCGTGCACCTGAGATATTGTAGTAGGATTAAACATCCTATCCAGGCTCCCAAATCTTCATTCAACCCAGTGATGAAACAACTTAGAGTGTTTTTCGGAGATAGTTGTAACCTATTGATTATACCGTCGAATTCATCATGATAATCCTTGACAGTCCCCTTTTGCTTCAATTCCATGAGCTCTGCCATAGGATCATCAAACGGCTCCCCGAAACGTCCCGTAATATCGGTTACATACTGTTCCCATGAGGGATTGACATGATTTCGCCGTTTCATGTATCCCTGATGCCATTGCAGAGCTCTGCCTTCTAGATGTATGGAAGCCAAAGGAACCTTAGTGTTGTCCTTAACCATATCTAATTGGAAAAATTGATCGACCTTGTATAACCAAGCTTTTAAATCATCCCCATTAAAACGAGGAAAATCGATTTTAGTCAATCGGGAAGAATACTTACGAGGATTCCCAATTACTTCCCCCAATTTCGGGCCTGGGGTTAAACTAGAGTTCAAGTTCGTGTTCCCTTGGGTTTTAGGACTATCAGTCATTGTATCCTCGGCATTTCCCTTCCGAATTCGATCTGCCATGAGTTGGTTCAGTTGCAATGATAACCCAGATAAGAGATCGCTAATCTCTGAAATAGCTCTAGTATTTTCAGCAACTCTCATGCTCTGTTGCTGGTGATTACATTCAATTCGAGTACCAAAATCAGAAATAACAGTTTTAAGCATTACCTCCAAATCGGAATTACTTCCCTGATCCGGGGGACGAGTCTGGGTGTTGATGGATGATGCTTCAGTGGAGCTGATTGGTTCCTGCCCTTGATTCAATGTTCCCTGATTCTGTGTCTTTGCCATTGATCGAGTAATAGCAATGATCAGAGCTCCCAGAGCCGAATAGCTCTGATACCAATGATAAACTCTGAAATTCAATCATGGTTGGGGAAACCCAACGAGTGATTGAAGCTCCAAATCAGGAAAATCAAAATAAGAATGATCTTCGAGATAGAAGAGCTGGGTGATACAAACCGGAAGAAATTTAGTAGAGGGAAAAGGTGATATTCTATTCATACCTTTTCAAAGAAAAAAACAGACTCTATATAGTGCATAACAACCCAAAATAACAAACTCTACCAGATGATGACATCTGTCCTTTATCATCAGATCTACCACAAGGTTTATTTAGGCACTAAATGTGCTGATTTGGCCACGTAACCCAGGTTACGTATCATTCTTATGTAATGACCACAACTTGTGTATTTTTTTTATTCATTTTCCTGCATGCATGCATGTAGTCTTCTAACAAAACCATCTGATGGGCAACTACTGTTTTATTTTTGACATGTAATTAATCATATTGATTCATCAATTAACAGATGCATTAGTACACTTGATCCTGGCATTCTGCTTGGTATGACTACAACTGTATACCTCCTTTCATCTGAAAAGTTTCTTCTGTTATCACCAAGCTGAGACTCCAAAATTTCTGAATGGGTTAAAGGTTGTTCGGATCTGATTTCCAAAGGAGCTTCCAGACCTCCCATCACAGTTCCACTACAAGTTTGTTTGCAGTCCGAATAAGATAAAAAAAATATAGCAGGGACAAAAGAATAATTAAGAAAAGTGATAACAAGTCTGAACAAGATACCGAGCATACAACCACCTTACCTAGGGACAGGTAAGCTGCTATAGGTAGATGGAAGATAATGTGGAACTCTATAAGGTGTAATAGGAACCATACTTCCACCAAAAGGCACCAACCCTGGGCTTCCATACATATTCATGTAAGGGTCAACAGGGGGAAAAGCAGCACCATTCCAATAGGGTGTGGAATAGCATGACATACCTCCTTGAAACATAGGATTTCCTGAAAATCCACCCAAATAATGTGATCATCAATACATCTTGTCATCTTGACACAATTTAAAACTCATGCAAGCAATCTGCATGTACCTGCATGAGACATAGGATGTCGGTTTGGAGCAATAGGGCAGTCTCTTATTAAATGATCCGGAGAACCACACATGTAACAAGTACGGTCCACCTAATATCAACATGGTAAATGTTTGCATCAGATGAAGAGAAAGCAGTGTTATATTTTGATCATGATGTGCCATATATCAAGAATTGGCATATGAAGATTGTGACATCAATTGTTACACATCAAGAATGTTCCAACAAGTGCTTCTAGGTAGCCATTAGCCAACAACAATTAGTTGGTGAAAAAAAGCATCCAAAGTAGACAGGCAACCTACAACAGAAAAACCAACAGAACATTAAGCATCATATGTGCATGTGGCTTCCTCATTCATTTACTTTCTTTAATTAAAAGAAAGGCCATGGTCATTATCATGCGGCTTCATATTCCAATTCTAATACTAAACTTGTGAAGAGCTGATATAACTATTCAGATATTGTGTTGCAATTTTTCATTTTCCATCCATCCTAATGCTCTTTTTGCCTCTTTTCCTAATAGGCAAACGAAAATACATAGTCCTTATGCGTTCTCAATTCCAATTATCATCCTGAACAAAGCCATATATGAAGGCAGCCCAAGCCAAGTTAGAACAGTATGGCAACTTGGGAAAACGAATTATAAGTTTAAGAACCCAAAACTAATGAAGCCTATAAATAATAAATAAGCAAGCACATGATATTACTTTTATATAAAAAACCACGCATCATCTAGGAATGGAATTACCTTTCTGTTTGTACTGCCAAATGTGAACCTTTGATCTCCACCTGAAACGAGAGAGAATAGAAGAAAATAATGTCTCTTCTGATATAAGATCAATGATATGAAGCAGATAGCAAAAGAGATAATGAGATTCATAGGCAGGTTGATGCTGGGGTTGTACCTTCAGGATCAACCCAGAATAGAAGTGAAGCAAATTATTAACGAGGAACTGATAGAGGTGAAGCAAATTAATTAACAGTTAATAATAGATCGCTTTAAAATTGTAAGCACACAGAATATGTAAGATACCTTGAACAGGCACGTGAGCTTGGGGCTTATGGAGAGGCTGATTCATATCTCGAGAGTTCGCAGCAAGTGCCAAATCTTCAGGTCTATCTCTATCTGTATCACTATGTTTTACTTTAAGCAAAGAAGTTGACTTTAGATGACCAATTGCTTTTGAGTTATGGTATCCTGAACACTCTAAGAAAGAATTCTTCATGTTTAGAGACTCGTCCACAGATTCTGCCATATCTTGATTTGATCCTTTCTTCATTGCTGATGTAGAAGTAAACAAGTCCTTCCTTTTATTGATGGGGGCAGCAGAAGACATATCTTTCCCCTGAATACCGGATTCTCCATCTGTATTTAAGTTTTGTCAAATATGCATCAGTGCAAATTATGTTCTCTCTCTTTTGATAAAACATCAGCAAAATTCTCACCTGGGACATATTTCTGCAAATCATTTTCTGGAGCAGTAGCAAGAATCTGAGATTCTAAAAAATGTTTGATAGCTTGCCTAAGACATAAGTTTGGTAGCAAGTCCTTTACTCTGGACTTGGTAGAAGAACACCAAGGACAGCTTCCCTGCACTACAAGTACTTCACGAATGCCTGTTCATCCAGAAAACACATATCAGATATGGATGCTAGAGATACTATCCATCGAAATAAATTCATTTATACATTCTATTGAAGAACAAACACATCATAAACATTCACTTAATTGTTACATCCAAGTACTTGAATGTGACATGAGGAATTGAGGATACACCATTTAAGGCATGAACAAATCATGATTTCCATAAGAACATAAATTTACTTATTTTGAAATTGAAAAATAGCATACATATGTATATCCAATGAATGCACATTATTGACAAAAGTCCGCTCAATACAACTGAACTAAGACACTGGTTAATGGCAAATCTCACAAATTTCAATAAATGTAGCATTAGCTTTCCAACATGTATTTCTATCAAACCTAACCGCAAATGTTTTAAGTAATCAAGTAGTTGCATGACAAACAACCCATAATCTCGCAATTCATACTCTCTTCCTGCTATGCCTTGCACAATCACCAGTCATCAGCCTCAATAACCCTTAAACATGTTGTCCTTGGTTAATTCCTAAGGCGCTCGCATACTCTCACCTAAAAGGTCAAATGGCTAGAATTACATTCATCAATAGAAGTTCCAGTTATTACTCAAGATCTCGATTATGCACCTCTAAAACTAGTTAAACAGTAAACAAGGAGCCAAAATAGGCAAGAATTAGAAGTATGTCCTTGTGAGATTAATGTGCACTCTCAATATTAACCAGACAACCAATTAAGCAGAGTCATTGGAAAGAGTAAAACGAAAAAAGTGAGTGATGGAAAAACAAGTTACCTTCTCTGGACATTTGCAACATTATACCCAAAGAAGGCAAATAAATCATGAAAAAAGCAACCTCCAAAGATCCCCCTTTCCAATTTTGGTAGCAATCTATCACAACCAACTTGCTCTATGCATTCTAAGTAACTAAATTGCATGCTACTGTTAGCTAAAACTGCAAATCGATGTAAGCCAACCATTGTCTAATCTTATGGAATGCAAATTCTAATAAATCCAATGAAAGCAAGACTAACTCCATATTTTGATATAAAAAATTCAGATCTTGATTTTGAGGCCTACAAAATGGATTTACATGAAGGGGTCAAGGTCTAACAATCTCCTCTCAACCTATGTCCTTATTAGCACCCTCTGCAGATATGCCACCCAAACAGTTCTTATCAGCTGAATAAAAGATATTCTTAAGGGCTAGGGCCTCAGACAGTAGACCAAGACAATGGGGATCTCATATCAGCAAGACAAACTAATGTTTATTCAGCTCATGTCAACCTCTACTGAAGGAGTACCTCTATGAATGCACCAACAATCAACTGAGAGACTCTTCACATCAGCAGAAGTAAAGCAGAGACCACCTCCTTAAAGAAGAGATAGTTGCAACAAGTGGCAGAAGGAATAAACAGCAAGTAATACAAATGCAGAAGTTTCAAGTTAAAACACTAAGATATGGTTACGAAGCAGACTCACATGACCCTCCACATGAATTGCAAAGGTCGTTTTAAGATGTAAATGCTGTAAACAAGATAACCAGAACAAGAAAAAAGGGGTAGAGAAAACATCTGTACACACATGCTTGTTTTCCAAAATATGGAAGCCACCGACCACCTAGTCTTTGGAAACTTTCTTTAACACCCAATATCCAGTTATCACTTGCGTTAACGGAGAATGTCCCCAGCCCATATGGAGCTAACTCCGCAAATAGGAAACATGCGTAACAGACTTGCAATATTCCTGAGCTAAAATTAATTCATCCTCGTACTTGAGAATCCAAGAATTCTACAGGGCATACAAATCCTAATAACACCAAACAAAAACAAGCAAGCTTGGACCATTAACCACTTCCCTTGTATGAAAGACCAGGAGCTCTAGGCTGACAGATTTTTTGTAGCAAAAAGAGATCAATATATAAATTGTACGAAGAGCAACCTAGTATAATATTTTTCTGAGGATATCTTAATCTAAAGTCTATATAACTAAGCACGATGAAACCCTTGAACCCTACAACCCTTCAAGCTTACGCAAATGGATATTAACAGCCACATATACCCAAAACCACATCTCAAGTACAAAGAGCATTATGTGAGAATGGGACTTGAACACAAATGCAGGAACTGAGGAAGCAAGCAAGAAGAAAGAATAAATAACATCGCTAAAGGAACAGGAAGTCAAGCTCTTCCCTGCCAGAATTGATCACAGAAGAATGGATGAAAAATGACTCATGCTGATTACTAAATGTTGGTGCAAGTGTAAAAGTTCTTACAAAACTAATAAAAGTTGCACTTTACACCCTCAAGTATTGAGAATGACAAACAAGCCTCTAACAAATGTAACAAGCTATGTTGTAGGCTTATAAGTGATATATTCACCATCAAGCTAGGCTTACATCGTTTGGTTGAAACTTAGGAGTTTGCCTTCAGACGCATGCCAACCAATAGAGATTCTTCAAGGTTTTTGATCATCAAAGATCATTTAGAAAATTTTACCTTTTTTGATTTTTTCTAAGTGTTTTCAAGTGATCAAAATATTTAGGGAGAGTATTGAATTCAAAGAAAAATACTTTTTAGATTTTGAAATAATTAAAATTCGATTTGCAATCAAAATTTCACATCTTCATTATTTTATTGAAAAGTCAAAGGACCTTCATCCGCATGATGTTGACATTGCAGGGACAGATTGCAGTCGTCCGCAGGCCAATGCAAGGGGTACTTCCTACGGTAATGGCCATGCATTTAATGCAATTTCTGTTTAGGCTTGCATGACCATCAGTCTGCAATGAATTTTTTCAAATTCCTACCTTGTTTTTTGAGTGGTATAAATATCAAATCTTTGACATTAATATTCACCGGAAACAGCAAACAAGAATCATTAAAAGCATTTGATACTCTTCTTTGATACTCTCTAAAGATTACTTGAGTTTCAAGTTTGTATTTCACAAATTAGAAGTGATCATTTGTTGCAGACTGTGCACTTTGTACATTGATCATTGGCTCAATTATTTATTGGCTATAGCAGCAATAGAATAGAGTTGTTGTAGCAAATTTGTATCCGGATTATACTCTATCAAAAAGAGTTTTAATGGAATCAAACTCTTTGGATTTTTTAAGGAATGGATGTCAGTGACAAGATCCGCAACCTCTATTAATTGGGTGTTGCATCTCTTCCCCTATCTCTTAAAATCTGTATTAATTGTATAATCGAGTTGAAAACTTGAACTTGTGTCAAACAACCCATTCACCCCCTGCCTCAAGGTTGTCCAACACTAGAAATTTGAATGTACTGTTAATCTGAATTTCCATGACAAGGTTCATCTGGTTCATATTTATTTGCATGTCCAGTGTGAAAGAAAAAGAGCTTCTATTACTGCGGACAGACTTGCTAGTTGCTACATAACATCAATGATCAAAGGTCTTACATTTTTCACAAAAACTACGTTGGCAGCATGGTATCATCACAGCCTCCTTGAAATACGTGTTGCAAAGAGGGCATCTTAATTCTGGTGGCAAACCAGCACTTAGCAGATCCATAGAATTTGAATTAGCCACACTTTGAGGTCAGTCATGACGAAAAGAAACAAAAAAAAGTTAGCCAGAGAGCATGAAACATCATAATAATGAAAAATATAAAGAAAGCAGGTAGGACAGTTGACAGTTTTTTTACTTCTCCAACTTTATTTGTTTGTCAGAATCTGGTTCTAGCTTCTCCTCTAGAACTATCTTCTCTGGTTTATTCTGATCCACACCTACATTGACAATGAAGTATTCCACAATCAGAACCACCAAACAGAACTCAAGTTTAGTTGCATCAAATATTATCACACCTTTGCGAATGTCATCACAAAGCTCACTTGCTTCAAGCCTTTGATATCTTAACCTGGAAAAAAGAAAGAGTAGCAAATGCAAATCAAGATAGAAATACGAAGATGGAAAAATCACCAATCAATAGTGCGCATAAAATAAAGGAAACCAAAACATGGAATGTGAGAAAAAAGAGGCAGTAGGTCCAGCTGGGATTTAAAGCTCAACAGGAACAGAACAAAAACCTATTTGTCAAAGGAACGTAAAAGTAAATTGCCATGTTTGAGTTAAATAAAACACTACTGCATAACAAACGTAAGTTCATCAGTAAATCAATTCCCAGTGTCACCAACAAAAGGCCAAAGTTGTCAGTGAATTAAGCAGTTCATATTTGGATCCAATATTTGTCAAAAATAAGAAAGTAAAACCTATCCTGTGGAGCAGAACAAAATTGAATGTTCAATTTAGTGTCCCTTTTATTCTCATAAGCTTTCCTCACTCAATTTTAACATGTATCCTAGCTCACACTGCCATTCATGTAGGCATCCAGATTTATCAACTTCTATCTCTCCTACAATCAAGAGAATCACAAAGAAACATACAGCGAATATGACATTCATTTACATCCTACACATCCCAGAACGCCCAAACAAGATATGGAAGAAAACAAATGAATATAGAATTTGAGACAACTTTGCCTGGCTATCACTACTATATGCACAAGAACTCCATCCGTTATAATTGCTGATCAATCACAAAAGATTATTACAGTATGTCGTCAATACATATTGTTTCGTGTATTGGGCACCAACTGCAATGCATATATATTCCCAATAACATGCATGTAATCTAAGGAACTACGAACGCCTACATTAACCCATTCAGCCTTCTCATCTCATCCAGAGCTTTTGGTGGCGATACTTTTGTCCGTCATAAAACCTAGTTGTGTACCAATGCGATGTAGCAGAAAGCAAAATTTTAATGTAACCAATAATTGATAATTAATGCAATTACTTTAAAAATGAAATCCGAATTTTATGTTTGAACATAAATGACTAAATATGCTGAATTGTTTTGATTTTAAACCAAACCAAACGAGCCCAGTATATCCCACCCGGATATGGGCTCTGGGAGGGGTGGGATGTAGGCAAACTCAACCCCTAAACCGGAGAGTAGAGTGACTGTTTCCGTGAAGACCCCTAGCTTGCAAAAAATGTGTGCGAAAGAGAAAGCTAGCCCGAAAGGCTGAACAATTAGAAAAAAAAGGACAAGTGAACCCCCCCCCCCCCCCCCCCATCCTGAAAGATTAAGGCTAGAACAAACTAAAAAAAGAAAACCATGCAAGGGAAAAGTAAGTAGCACCAAAGAAACGTAAGCAGACAGATGTAAGACAACGAGATATCCCCTTGTCTAACTTCCAATATCTCCCGGATTCCGACCCTAACCCCCCACCCACTATCTCTCGAGTGCCCTTCCTCGTTCCTCCTACTTAGCCTAGATAAATCCTACAGGAGACATCCCCTAGTCTGCTACCCTAATCTTGCGTCTCGACGAACTCCTATAACAGATCATGTCCTCAGAAATGCCCAAGGCTTCCATGTTTATCCACAATTGCTCACCCCACATCCTCCTCGCCCAGCTCCTTCTCCTTGCCCCCTCAACGTCACGTTTCTACCCTCCTTATTAGAGGTGCCAAGAAAGAAAAGTAGAACACCCTATGATTTGATGTTTTCTCCCAGTGGTATCCTTTGTTGTGCTCCTAATAAATCGAAGATGAGTACTCTTCAGCAGGAGAGAACAATGCGAGACATGCCTTATCCAAGAGGCTACAGAAACCTAATGACTGCAGGAGTTTATGAGCATGAGTTATTTCCTATTAATGAGTATTATGGAAAGCATTTAGAATATTTAACTTAACTGTCTATGAAGACGATTTCTCAATAATTATTAGAAAGATATTCAGAAAATTTAATATATGAAAGTTGTACCCCAATTATCTTAGAAGTTTCAACTTTAAATAATACTAGCTAGCTGAATAATACTAGCTAGCTGAGAAAGTTATCGGCTGCATCATATAAATAGGGCAGTAATTTCATATCATAAAAGAAATTCGATACTATTAAACTTTGTGATTGTGAGAACTATTTGGAGCATCTTTTCCTATTATCTTTCTACTTCATGTCACATGTATAATAGATCCCTAGGTTACCATGTATACTCTACCAATCTGCTGCAAGAAGAATAAAGTTGCTCTTTAAGAAAGCGACCTTTAGTTTATATAAGAGAGTACGAAAAGACCATTTCTTGTGACCCTTGACGCATAATAAGGGTCTTCTCAAGAGCTTTACATGCAATGTTCCTTTTAACTTACTCGTCCTCTTAAGAGCTTTTATCATTTGCCAAGAAAATTCCCAAACATTTCCATTCTATTCTACTACAAAATGAGAATTCATCATTGAAAATCTAGAGTAGATAGTGAATAGGGCAATATTAGAACAAAAACTATTTGCATAACTTATTTTCTTAACTTGCTTATCATAATCATTATGGTTGACCTTTAGTCTTCACATGTATTTCTAAAAATTAAATGGTCCTATGTTGGAAGAAAGGCTAATGGTATTTTATATCATCTTTCTATAAGAGGGCAGGGTGCAATTAATCCAAATTCACATTCTCGACTGTGTGAGAGTTCGATCATATCAGAAAATAAGACTCATATATCAAACTCTACTTTCAATCTTCATATACTCTTGTCCAAAATATATGGTCTCCATTTTCTATAGTTCACAGCTATTAGAACTGCTTATACCTTTCTACCCTTGCTTAAAAGAAGACAAGAAGTCAACAACAATGCAATTTTGAAATGTGTGCACAGGGAACGCATTTACCTCTCTCTCTCTCTCTCTCCTCTTAATCTCAATAATAAGATTACACATTCTTATGGAAATGTAGTTCAAAACAGTTTTGGTTTTTAGTAGACAAAGGCAAGAATGGAAGGTTATAGTTTTTTGCAGTCTTGCATTTACACTTCCTAGTGAGTATACCAAGTGAAAGCCATTTATTTCAGGAGAACAGATAGTTTTTCATCCAACTGTGACCACATCTAACTTGAACTATCTTATATCATAAAATTTGCGTTTGGTACATGAGACTGGACAGGTCAAGACAAAATTCACTATCCCATGTTTGGCTTGTCATGGGACAGAACAAAAACTCAATGTTCCACGTTTGGCTCTACATGGAACAGGGACTGGGTGGAACGAAAAATGATTTTTTTGTTCTACCAAAATAGGTGGAACAAGATGGGACAGAACTACAAAATTTACCAATCTACCCTCATTTGATATAACCCTAATATGGTATTTGTCTTGTCCAATCCGGTCCACTCCTGGCTCCTTGTCCTGTCCGCTCCAACATGTTTGCGTACCAAATGCTACCTAAAGAAACAAGTTCTAACACATAAACCAATTTCTACATGGACAAGGATATCTAACCCGACTTGGTACTACAGAAGTAGGCCTAGTTTCAGACTTTTAGTTCCATATAACATTACTAAGATAATTTATTAGCAATTTGATTTAACGTAAAAAGTCGTTATTTCTCCTTACCCAACATCACTTTGACTTCCTTAGTTTCCAGATATAGAAAGAAAAATGCAAGAAAGATACAAGGTTAGTTAACATCATCAAACCCCAATCAGTCGCTATTTTCAATTACCTTTGATATTTAAAAGGTGCTAAAATTTAATTTCACCTAGTTCGTTGCTATAGCTTTATTCTCTCAGTAAATATTCATTTAGTTGTCGGTATGCATTTCATGGTTGTCGGCTTTGTCAATATGGAATTTGGTTTCATGATACACTTCCAATACACTTATTCAAATCATAGGTATGAGGCATCCATATATGCATGTGTGTGCATAGATACATATAGTTCCTTTATGTTTTTGGTCTCGTAAAGCAGTAAAAAGAATCAAGACGGCAATGCAACAGCCTTTTTTCCATGAGTAATAGCATCAAAACAAATAAAATTTTAAAAAATCTTACATTATTTATCCCATACCCTTACATTCATAAACGCTCACACATTCTGCCTCCCATTTTTCTCTCTTTCTAACTGAATGACCTCATGCCTATGTCATAGATTCACTGTATGCTGCACTCCTGACACAGTCACACAGATTCAGTTATACAACTCGGTGGATGCCAATTTGCACTTTGAGGGGTGGGGGGAGTAGGATCAGTGATCATGCAATTTTGATATGGTGGTGTATTGGTTGAGGATAATAAACATCATTGTGATCAGTTATATGATAAATTATACCCCATCTGTCCTGCAAGAACTAAGTTGTTTGACTTTGCACAGGAATTCATAGTAGTTTACTATACCTGAATGAAAAGAAAGTAAAAACGCCATTCAATTTAAATCCAAATCCATTAGCAATTTTTTTGAACCAAAAGGAATCACAATAAGTTGAAATAAATGCTACAAGAGCATATAGGTAATTTGATTTTGAAACTTCCCAAGAAACGGAAATGTTGTAATACTCGTGCCATGACCTAGAAAGGAAAATGTTGCATCTTTGTGGGACAAGGTGACCTTGTTATTAAACATGAAATGTTAACTACATAAGAAAGTCATAGAACTTTGTCACACAAATAGAGCTAATTTAAGATTTTGTTCAAGTTAAAACCCAAAACATTCAAAAGGTGTAGGAAAGAGATGGAAAGTTAGGCTCATGGAACAACAAAATTACAGAAATGAATGTGAAGGTCAGTAGTTAGCTTTCTCTCTCTTTCCCCCTCCCTCTCTCTCTCTCTCTCTCTTGTTTATTTCCCTCTCTTCGTACACGTATATTCTGCCAAACTCCCATTGGAACCCTTAAAGTTTCTCTGGAGAAGACCATATTGAATAAGCAACTAATGATGATTGAAAGTGACTAATAATGATTAGAAGCCCTGATCAAGTTACCAGTTCCTCATTGGCATCTTCAGAATTAGACATACACTACTTTTGAGGGGATTCATCAAGCACCTTCATGCACTTATTGATCCTTGCTCCTTGGGGGTACACCACCAACTCCAGTAACAATGCTTTTTACCAACCCGTAGATATCTTAGACTCGCATGTCTTGTTCTCACTGTACCACAGATATTTATATCTAGGTTCAATGTTTGTTATCAAAACTCACCAAAAGAACCATTTTTTACATCCAAACTCACCTACCATACAAGCTTCTAAGGTTGCAAAGCTATAATAATTAATGCACAAGTCCCATCAGTATATGAACACAATGTCTTTCACTACATGCCACCTACTTCGAGCATTGCTCACTCCACGTGCAGTCTATTTCAGCAATCCATTAACACTACTACTTGTAACATTTACATAGTGATGACCATTTTGGGACATACTAGGCTTGTTTGATTTGGTAATGACCATTATGAGTTTAGGACGGATGAGATATAAGTATATGGTTCGATCAACACGTACGAGAGTGGTAAGAGATCTGGAGGGCAATAAAAAAATAAAAGATAAGTTGCATGAAAATGGGTAAATGACATATGTACCAATTAAAGGGCTGAGGACATTAAAGCAAAATTACCCAAATGAACCACAATTTATTTTAGCATTTATGCATATGAAACCTACCGGAAACAAAACAAACGAAGACAGCTGCTTCAGGCATCAATTGCAATGTTTAGTTGCCTCAAAACTATCTAATACGTCAGATCACATTGAATCATGTGCGCGCAAAAAACTTGCCAATGTCACATTGATTAGGGTTCACTAACCTTCTTAACCACATTTGCTCAAACTAAATGACTGAAAAGTTAGCAAGAAAGGGGTTTTCACATTTATATATACTATAGACCTTTAAATCTCATCTATATACATCTACAAAGACGGTGGTTATCCCATATAAATTATGAATTTGGCTGGTTTACTCTGCCCAAGATTTTTCTGAGTTTTTTGTCACAATTAAGAAATGCAACTCTATCGCCACACTGACATCATTGATACGAAGGAATTCTAAGAGATTAGCCTTATGATTTCTCACTGCTTTACGAAGTTCTATTGTTGTGAAAAGTCAGTCCTATCCTAAGTAGGTTCCTTTTAACACCAGCTCATCAAACCAATAACTCCCTGCTGATGCACCAATTAGTTTCAGAAATAAAACCATGACAACTCATCAAAGCAATGTCAGTTTCATCTAAATCTAATATTCGTTGTGTGCATCAAAAGAAATTACTAGAGAACTGAATACAAACTTACATAGCTGGTTCAATAGGCACCCTCTTTACGATCACGCTTGAACCACTAGGTATCTCGAATCTGTCGTCATTATACTCTAGTAACCCAAAAAGGAAAACAAGAAACAAAGAAAATCAAAAAAGCATATCTAATTACGGTGCATAAAACACATTCATAGCGTATCAACTCAATTAGACTATAGGGAAAAAAAAATTCTATAAAAGATATCTTGTAGCTTCCAGTAGTTCAGCAGAATGGGAACACAAACACAGAGAGAAGTCCAATTTTACCTTGACCAGTGAGGGCATCAGAGAAGACGAGATCGAAGTCTTTGTGGGAGACATTGTTTAGCTTTTTCTGGCACATAATTTCCGTCCTTAGTTCTCCCACCGATATATAGGGCTTATGACCATCGATTTCGAGGGTGTCGAAGTTGACGGAACTTCTGAATTTGAATCTTATGGACATGATCAAGTTGAAATCGCATTTGTTAAGAATTCATGCACGCCCCATGATTCAAACACAAATGCATGAAATTTGTCGTGAATTTGGGATTTTTAGTGAGGAGAAATAGAGTACGTGAAGGGGAGGAAGAAGAACTTGTGAAAACGGGCATAAGAAGGTAGAAAAGGATGGGGAGGGTGCAAGTCACGTGTCATACATGTGACGTGTATCTTGAGGGACGTGACTCCACCGGTTTCCGGTAAGAAGTGCTAAATTTGATGAGAACTGAGATGGGTTATCAACTGGATGAAAAATGCATAAACATAATCAGATCAATTCTTTTTAAAGCCAGGTATTTGATTAAGAGTAATCAACGGCTTAACTTTTCACACTTCTCACTAAAAATAACACTTTTTACATGATTTCATGCCGACCCCACCAATCATTATTTTATTTTTAGAGTAAGTTACGTTTTTAGTCCCTGTGGTTTGTTGAAAATTTCTATTTTCGTTCCTATGATTTTAAAATTATGATAATCATCCCTACGGTTTATAATTTATTATTTTTTTCATCCTTATGGTTTAATTTTTATTGTTTTTTTCATCCCTATGGTTTACAATTCATTTATATTTTAGTCCTCATACCTAAAAGTAGTGTTTTAACCTCAAGAACGAAAATAGAAATGGAATGCAAACCATAGGAATGAAAACTGAAATTTTGAAACCACAGGTACAAAATTTGCAAATTTTAACAGACAATATAAACTAAAAACGTAATTTACTCTTATTTTTATTTGAATAAATTATGTTTTTAGTCCCTATAGTTTGTTGCAAATTTCTATTCTCATCCTTATGGTTTTGAAATTATAATTTTCATCCCTATGGTTTACAATTTATTATTTTTTTTATCTTTATGATTTAAATTTTATTGTTTTATTCATTTATATGGTTTACAATTCATTTCTATTTTAGTTCTTTATACTAAAAAGTAGAGTTTTAGCCTTGGGGACAAAAATAAAGATTAATTGCAAACCATAGGGATGGAATTCACAATTTTTAATAAACCACAGGGATGAAAAAGGTAATTTACTCTTTTTATTTTTTTAACTCCAAAAAAATAAGGATTACCTACATGTTTCTGTTTCTGGACACAGGTTGGGTTGTTCGGTCTAAAATTTATTAACAATCAAATTTAATTATGAGAGTCCAAAAAAATCTCGACCTTTTACAAAGTGTCACCTAACCTAGCATGTGGGTTGGATTGAGTTGGCAAGTTATCATTCTTATAAATAATTATGTATCTTCTAATTTTTGTAACTTACGAATATTGTTCATTGCTTAATTTAACTCTATACATATAGCTTAATTTAACTCTATACATATAGCAAATAGGTAATATTCAAATTCCGGATACGTAAATACATACAAAAAAAACAAATTGTGTTTGCAAAAGATGAAAATATGTTTACATGCCAACACTCATTCTTGATGCCTTCACCCCGCCAAGATATATCTATACTACCTTAATATGCATTTACATCAAATGTCTTAAACACAACTCTTTAAGCATGTGATACAAGACTTTAAAGCATAAAAATAAAAAAAACTCTTAATTACAAGTTGTGAAGCATGAGATACAAGTCTTTGATGCAAGAATTTTAAAACCCTTCTACGCCTGCTTTCTGACCCCTTCTACCAGCCCATACCCTTATACCAGCAGGCTTTTTGACCCCTTCTACCAGCCCATACCCCTCTTCCTCTACCAGCATGCTTTACGTGGTATAGATATGTGACCTCAAGCCATACACTTCTACCAGCCCATGTGTGTGTGTGTGTGTGAGAGAGAGAGAGAGAGAGAGAGGGAGAATCTGTAGCATATAACACGTTGTAGAAGCTTTGGTTTTCTCCATTTTCTAAACCCAGCATCATTTGTAAGCTCCCAAATTCTTCAAATTCAGCTCCAGGTAATAAGTTGAGTTTGAGTTTCATTTTTATTTTCATTTTGTATTTCACCACCTTTGTTTGGGATCTTCGTAAACTCTGTATACTCGTATTTATTTTGTAGTTCACCACCTCTGTTTCTTTTGTTCTATTTAACTCAATCAGACATGTTGAAGTTGCTCTCCTAAATCTATGTTCCTCTCTTCTGCGTAGTAAGGTACGTCTCTTTGCTCCAACAGTTGTTCATGCTTTTATTTGAAAATACAACAATATGGTTATGTGACTGCACAAAAACAACAGTTGTTCCTGCTTTTATAATAGTAGTCTTATCCATTTTCTTTGCTCTAATACAGAAAATGCAAAAAACTAAATACATAGTTGAGATTTATAAGAATTCATAGATCTAACATTTTTGTGTATTCTTTCTCTATCCTAAATCTGTGTAGCTTTCAAGAGTGGCAATCAGCCAAGTACCTTTAACATGGTGATATCTGAATCATAAAATGCACAAGAAGACCTTTAACATTTTTGTATTTTTGTTTTTAAACTAATCAATACCTCAATTAACTGGTCATTTTTTAGAAGACTCTTCACTCTATATGTTTGATTTCCTAACAGATATTCATGTCTCAAGAGTTTAGCAACTCTTGTCAGAAGAACTCTCTTCTTTTTAATAGCTTCCCTGAAGATCGAGAAAAAGGGAATAGGAAAAAAATCTTAAGAAAAAAAAATAGGTATAAGAAAGAAATATTTAATTGGGGTTTACAGCGGTGGACGAATTGGATTAGACAGAGGGATTCTAAGTGTAAAGTATCTAATAAAACCATCACTACAATTTTATTTTTACAAAAAACCCCTAAGAACTAATTAAAAATGAAACTGGCTCCAACAATCCAGTGATGGTGGTAAGTTGGTGTCGACTGAGGATGACAGTGAAGAAAATCTGTTTCACTTCCCCGGTTACAAAATAACCATATACGACCTTTTGAACTTCATATAAAAAACACTCAACATATTTTTGAAGGGCAATTGAGTGTGTTGCAGAAGCAATACCTGGTTTCTGGCTTTCAAGAATAATGAACAACAACATCAATTCCAACACACCTTAAGTTTTTTGCTAAGCCCTCCACCTGGGTATGCAAAAAACAATTAATGGAACTAATAGTGTACGACTCCTTGATGACAAGCACAAGAATGAAACGAAGATCATCCATTGACCACCTAGATCTAATCATGTAAACTTATCACTTCTAAAAACGAATTGTGGCCAAAAGTATATGTTGCCATCCATCACTGGTAGATTAGCTTCATTGTTACCTTCTATCTTCATTATTACTCTTTCCTTCCAGAATAACTCCATTTTTGGATGTCCATAAACATTCCTTTGTTGGCCAAATTACAAGGTACTTATTCGCTAATTCAATTCATTCCAAAATATGTTCACAAGAAAAGAATAAAGATACTCAGGGTTGGTCCAATGGTTTTGGATGCCCTGAGCACAAACCCAAAAATATGCCCCTAATTCAATAAATTAAGAACACATTTTTTTTCTTTAGGCCTAAATTTTGGTGGGTTCCCAAGAAAAGAAACAATCTTGAAGCATCAATAAATGGATATGTGATTTGATGCATATTTTAAATACAACCAAAAGATCAATTCAAGGTTCTGATAGAGCCGTTTGATTCGTTTATACCAACTCTCCACGTATTTCCATTTTGTGGATCCCATCTTTAGTCCCCTTCGCATCAACTAGACCAAACCCCCTCTGAAACAAGTGTGCTACATAAATGGAACCCATAAAAATTCAAAATTATGGATAGTGAAAAGTAGTTGAAAAGAGTTATGCGGTTGATCAGTAACTCCAAGTAAAATAACTCAAGACACTTTAGATCCTTTAAAGCATCCACAAGAATTTCAAGCAAAAACAAGAATTTGATTCATAAAAGATTAAAATATAATCGTGTAGTTTATCAGAAGTGTTTGACTATTTGTCAAATGCCCTAAAGACCCTCATATAGAGACAAATCAGATAGATCTTGTTGATCAAAACCAATATTGCGCAAATGATGATGATGGGGCAAGTAAGTTACTTTAAGTTGAAAGTTTCCAAGAAAAAAGTGAATAGCAATAGCAAATATCAAATAAGTGTATAACCAAGCAAATAGCAATATCCAATAGCAATCACCAAATAGCAACTTTCAAGACCAAGATTCATTCAACTCATTAAAGCAAATAGCATGCAATAATGCGAATAACCAAGAAAATATGAAATAACCTAGATTCTGAGACTTGGGAGTTAGGAGCAAAATCAGAAGGAAAACACTTGGGAGAAAATTGCAAAATTATAATCTGAGGTACTCCTCCAAAATCCTTGTCGTGATCCGTCCAAAATCAGAAGAAGGAAATCGTTCGTGGTTCTCGTTCGGTTCGTCACTGGACTGGACGATTCGTTCGTGACTTCGTGGACCGATTTGAGAGCGAGGGTTTGAGTCTTTGAGAGCGACGTCTGATTTGAGATCGAGGGATTGAGAGAGAGCTAGGTTAAAAGAATTTTGAATTTTTTTTTAGAAATAACCTATCAAAAGCATTTTGTACTTGACTTGTATAAAAATAATCTTTCAATGCGATAAAGCCCAACTACAATGCAATAAATACAATTTTTTAAGTTTGGAATAAAAAAATAATCTACCAATAATAAATATCACGTATAAAAACATCATATTCAATTTAAAATATAATTATAACTTTTAAATGTCATTTAACTTGTAAAAAAGATTTTTATTGATTAATAATTAGATTAATTATGATTAAAGAATTAAAATTAATTTGGAAAATAAAGGTACTAAAGAAGCCTATGAAAAATTTCAATCATGTTTGAGTCTACACATCAAACGTCGTTTATAAAGAAATTTTACGTGATGAATAAGGTACAATCAACTAATTACTATTACACACTTGTACAATATGTTTCTACTTAAAATGATTATGTTTTTTTTTTGCAGGACATGCTTACAGATTGATACTTCACGTGGCTTATCATATTATAAATCTATGGATGTGCATTTTACATATGATTATAACGTCTGTTTTGTTTAGTCATGGATTTCAAAAATTTTAACGAGTTGTTAATATATGGATTTAGAAATTCCGCACTTTTGTGATTATTTTCTATATATCTTGTCAAGAAACCGTATTTTATTTAGTAATTATTTTGCAATTAAACCACGCAAATCTATCAAAAACTAAGAGAAATGTAGAATAAGACGAACAAAAACATAAGTGTCAGATTAATTATTTGAAACATAATTAGGATTCACCTCCTGCGCTGCATTGCGCGGATAGACAACTAGTATATATATATATATATATATATATATGTATGTGCACTTTTTATATACTTATATGTTATTTAGTTTCACACATTTGTATGAATAACTTGATCTACTTCTTTTGTTGTTATTAAGTTTATGACATATAGCAACAATGTAATGGAGAACGAGAATCAGGCAAAAAAAATGGTGCTTCCAAAATGACCAAAAATGAGAACTAGGCTCAAACTACGTAAATATAAATAAAACTTTATATTGTATATAAATATAAATAAAAAATTACCAAAATTATATATTAGTGGCAGGTTGGCTGGTTAGTGGGTTGGGTTGAGTTAGGCATTCAACTCTATTAATTGGCGGTTTGACGGGTTGGGTTTAATTGGCTTGTTTGCGGGTTGAGTGGATTAATAGATTTTTATACCATGTTATATATTTGTATCAAAAAATGTCTAGCCCGATCAATGTTACTTGAAAAAGTTCAGATTGATTTGAATTTGGAAAAGGTAAAGAATGAACCCAAACTGGCTGTCTGACCTAGTACGAGAGTTGTTTGGAAAAGTCCAATCTAAATTTGATCTTATAAGAAAGAAGTCTCGTCTGATCTGTCTAATTCAACGTTTTTCATTTCCTTCATTTAAAATAAACTGGGTAGTTGAGTAGTATTTATGGTTCTACCATATTGGTGTCATTGTTGTATGGTATTTAATATTGGTGTCATTGTTTTTTTTTTGGGAAAGGGTATCTTGGGCCTTTGGCCCAGACTAATCCCTTGGTAAAGAAACCGACTGCGAAAACATGCAGCCCTGAGGTTAAACCCATTGGCCACAAAGTTGCGAATGCAGGGAATCGAACCCGGGTTAAGCGCTATGAACTCCCCAGGTGATTACCGCTACACCACAAGCCTTGTGGTTTTGGTGTCATTGTTGTATGGTATTTATGGGTATAGTTTGAAGCTAAACTCCTTTAGTCATAAAGCTAGAGTTAGAATACCTATCAGTTCAAGGAAATCTACAGTTAATGGCCATTGCATCTCACTTTTACCATTTTGTGTGCTTGAGTTGGAATATACCAGACAAAAATGGCCAAAAAAACTCAACATAAAAGGATTGATCAAGACTACAATTTTCAGTCAGCTCATTGTACCATTAAACTGCTATCAAAATCCTGCATTATTCCAAGTTCCTTTAAAGCTAGGTCACATAGCTATCACTCCTTTCACTCTACAACTTAAAATGAAACCACAAGTTTCCAGTCTCGAGCCATCTGTCTCTGGTAGTGAGTTTGTTAATCAAAAGATATGAATAATTCATTGCAAATTTATGTTCCTTTTTTTTCCAACATTATATGAATTACAACATTCGATACATGTATCAGTCCGTGGAAGAGTAAAAGGGTCATTGCCTCTTTCACTTGGCATTCTAGATGTTCAGTTGCTCGAACAGCCAACCTTTTATTGCTGTTAGTATTTTCTATCTATATGGAACTATTTGGGTAAAATTTCACAAGTCACGACCGACGTAAGAAAATCAAAAGTCTCTAGTCTAGAGACAGTTCTTGTATTAAGATAAGGACTTGACGATCACACACACCGAGGACTATAGTCGTCACCTATGACGACGGTCGTAAGTTTCTCTCTACCGCTTCTAGGAAGTCACTCGACGACTCCTATCTAGCGACCTCTGTAACGTAACTAACGATTATGTCATTTATTACATACGACCATTTTCTTTTATGGTTCTTTATTACATGTATCAAAGTGCATAATGGCCAACGGATATAACGGACGAACATCATCAAAATCAATCATTATTAAGACCGTTGGACATTCAATGCTCATTTATGACGACCAAAAGCTATATGTACAAGTCTTGAAGAACCATTCAAGCGACACACGAAAGAACACCAACCAATCTGAAATTCATTTGCACCACTCAGTTTACTTTCTCCTAAGCGAGAACTCCTGACGAAGTGCTCCAATCGCACGACGAATAGCCGCAAGCTCGCGAATTACTTATTTCTGTTTGTAATATTGTCATTTGTACTTTCGATCAGTCATTCTAAAGGACGACGTCCCTGTTTGACGTCCATAGTGCACTTGACGATCTATGCTGTCGTCCGTGGTTTTTATCCTCGACGGGGTTTTCCGCGTCACCAAATTCTTTGTCTCTTATTTGCTTTTATTTTCTGTCGTACGATTTGTCGATTGATCACTTACTTTAGTTGTTAAAGCTCCACACCTACCTTAGATCTTCCTTTAGACGATTTGTGGCATTAACAGTTTGGCGCCCATCGTGGGGTCCCAGCTAGAGTAAAATCCTCGACAAAAAGTGCGGCTTACTAACAGTTTCAGTGCAACTTTTTTGACTAGCAGGATCATGGAGGCTCAGGGAAATCAAGCCCACATCATTGTTCAAATGTGTATAGAACTTGATGCTGTTCGCAATCGCATTAACGATCTGGATGAGCAGAATCGTAGAGCAGCTGAAGAACTTTCAGCAACGAGGAATCAAAACTTGGTCCAAGGCCACCTTTTTACATGCCTTTTACAGGTTTTCAACCTCCATTTCCTCCATACCCCAGACCGACGCAAGATACTGGAGAAGCCACAGGAGTCCCCATTTTCTCTATCCCGACGATTCCAACGATGCCACCACTAACGACAACATTTCCATCGATGTCCATGCCTCCCATGCACACACCAATCAATGGTGACGATGGAGAGACATTGCATCGCAACGGTTTTTTTCCAAATGCAGGTGTCACATCTCAAGACTCTGGATTTATGCCAGTTTCGCTCCCGACGAGCAACGGTTTCAATCTGGACGATCCTGTCACACGACGACTGAGGCAATTGGAGGAACAAACTGAGAAGATGTTGTCACTACTCGCAAAACTTCCAGGAGTTGTTGTGCCTGTGGACGTTGAACCAAAGACCGGATTTCAAGCATCATCTTTCGTCGACGAAATCGCCATGGTCGACGTCCCAAAAAAGTACAACATCCCGACGTTTACTCCGAAGTACTCTGGAATTAGCGATCCGACCAAGCATATCACACAATATAAACAGTTGATGTGGACTGTGTCGATACCTCATCAGTATCAGGAGGTCTGCATGTGCAAAAGCTTTGGTGCAACTCTCACGGGTGTTGCACTTCAATGGTTGATTAACTTGCGACCTAAGTCTATCGGCAGTTTCGCAGAGCTAGTCAACCAATTCTTTCAACAGTTTGCTAGTAGTCGTAAGATGGAAAAGTAGACTAGCGACCTTTATTACATCACCCAGAAGACAGGCGAGTTAGTTTGGAACTACTTCAATCGCTTCAATTCCGAGATGATTAGCGTATGAAATTGTAACGTCCGGACTGCGATCGAGGCTTACAAGCGAGGTCTCGACGACAGCTCAGACCTATATATGGATTTGACAAAATATCCACTAGAAAACTTCGAAGATGTTCGAGCCCAGACACTAGCCTACATGCGGGTCAAAGATGATACGACCTTCCGTCGCAAACACTCCAATGATAAGAAAGCATTGAGCGTCAAGAAGCCGAACTTTAAGGCTAGATTGAACTCCAAGGTCGAGACGTCCAAACAAATCTCGAACGTAAGATTTGACAAAAAGAAGAATGCACTGGCGAATAAGTTCCCCCAATATCCTAAGATTTCATCTTACGGATTCAATGGAAAATCTAAAGAGGTGGTCTAAGCCCTAAAGAATGTCCAGACCAACATCAAGTGGCCTCCAAAAAGTGAAAGAGATGACGCCAAGAAAGACAAATCCAAATGGTGCGACTTTCATAGCGACCATGGCCACATAATGGACGACTGCATCGCCTTAAGACGAGAATTGGCTTGGCTCGTACCAAAAGGCCACCTGCAAGACTTGCTAGGCAAAAACGTTCGGCCGACTTCACAAGAACATGCAAAAGTCGTTAATTGCATGACTGGAGGTTCTGATATATGTGGATTAACTTACTCGACAGCCAAACGACACACTAGTCAAGGAACGGAAGAACTTCCCGTCTCACGATCGTCGGGACCAAAACATGAACTGGAGCTAGAGGCTATGCCTATAACCTTTGATCAAGAAGATCTCGGCGAACAATGGAAAAAACATCACGATGGCTTAATCATTCAGCATACAATCGGGAACTGCTCGACTAAAAGAATCTTGGTCGACGGGGGAAGTTCTGCCAATATCATTTTCCTTAGCACGATCAAGCTATGGGAATTGACAAGTCAGAAATCGTACGACGTTCGACGGTCCTTGTGGGCTTCGATGGTGACATGGATAACACCATTAGGCAAATTACTCTCCCAATATTCGCTAAAGGGGTCAACAAGCAGAACAAATTCAACATCATAGACCGTTCGTTGACATACAATATTATCCTAGGGTGACCTTGGATTCATGATATGAAAGCTGTTCTGTCGATATATCATCAGACGATTAAGTTCCCTACCCCCTGGGGTGTTCAAGAAGTTAAAAGAGAGCAAAAGATCGCACGAGATTGCTGCAAAGTTACGATAAGCCTCTAAAGAAGAATATCTAGCAATTACAGAACCAGGTCAATCCTAATACCATTGACGACTATAGACTAAAAGAAGTTGTCTTGGATAAGGATAAATCTGACAGGGTCGTTTTCATAGGTACGTCTCTCGACCCCCTCCTTGAAAGAATCACTGATTTTTTTTTTCCAGAATAATGTCGGCTGTTTTTCCTGGACGCACGAGGATATGGTTGGCATCGACCCTGAGGTCATCTCACATTGACTCAACGTCAATCCATTATTCAAGCCAGTCAAACAAAAGCGACATAAATTCGCTCCTGAGCGAAACAAAGTAATCAACGAAGAAGTCGACAATCTACTTAAGACTGGGAAAACTAATGAAGTAAAATATCCCGAATGGTTAGCAAATGTCGTGGTCGTACAGAAAAAGAATGAGAAGTGGATAGTATGTATTGTAACACCCTCAAATTTGGTAAGAGCAACTAAATTAAAATTTTGATATAACATCAAGTGAGGAACAAAACTTCCTCCTACAAATCAAAACTCAAAATACCTCAAGGTAAAATTCTATAATTAACCTCAACAACTATAACCTCCATTAACATACAAGGACTAAACCGGAGTCGGGTGCTACTTAACCCAAATACAAATTGCTCTTCTTAATACAAAAGCGGAAGACTTCACCAAGATATTCACTCCTCGAACACATATCTAGCACTCCTTTCTCCATAGTGTCGCTAGTACTAATCCCCAGCCAGAACCTGATGCACATGCCGACAAATAAAAAGGTTAGGCTAACGCCTAGTGAGTTCAAGAGTTTCCATCATAAGCATATAAATCGTTAACTGAATTTAAATCATGATTTCAAAAGTGGTAAATATAAAAGTATAAAGTCAACATGTTTCTTAAAGCCCGACATTTTTGTGATGAAAATACCAATACCAAACATTCTTTCAAAGATGACATCGAAACTCAATACTCACCTAAAACACAAATAAGAATCTATATTCAATACTGAAAACCTGGACAAACTTCATTAATCAAAATATCCAAAAACATGATAAGGTTTAATAGTTAAAACCACAATTCATGGGTAACAATCCCTATACAAAATGTCACCAAAACATGATGGTGCTTAATACCCAAGACAACGTCTTTCGGTGACGGGGAAGACCCGTCTCCAATGAACGTGGCAGGCACACCAAGCGAAGCCACGTATCTATGTTATGAACATGTTTCAAGGATGGAAAAGCCTATGACATCAACCCAATCTAGATCTTTAGTCATTATCAACATCGACTCAAACCGAGTATTTAATCATATCGGACATCAACTCAAACTGAGTCTTTAGTCATATCGAACATCAACTCAAACCGAGTCCTTAGTCATATCAGACATCAACTCAAACCTAGTCTTTAGTCATTACGGACATCAACCTTATCCAGGTCTTTAGTCATTACGAACATCAACTCAAACCGAGTCTTTAGTCATTGCGGACATCAACCCCATCCAGGTCTTTAGTCATTACGGACATCAACTTAAACCGAGTCTTTAGTCATTGTGGACATCAACCCTATCCAGGTCTTTAGTCATTACGGACATCAACTCAAACCGAGTCTTTAGTCATTACGGACATCAACTCAAACCGAGTCTTTAGTCATAGCGATCTCACCATCTACGACAAGTTTGTTCATTTAGAAATTATATCATGTAACCAACGCCTATTCCAAATTACAACATGGGAATTTTATCCCACATTTACACAATAAGGTCGACTTCTATGCCTATGGATCCATTGCATTGTAATCTAGATCACATGATTCCAAATTGAATGGCCTATGCATTCAAAACATATAATTCTTAAATAGAAAGCAATAAATGTAAATTATACTCAAAGCTCCACATCGAGCTATCAAAACCGGACAAATGCCCCCAAGACCCAACAGGGTTGAAACCGAGCCAAAGAACTCAACAACTCAAATACCATTCAATAAAAGTCATCATAATGATAAAACGTATTTAACCAACGTTCATACAAAACACATGCTCTAAAACATGATTAACTCAAAATCCTTCATTGGTTGGGACAAACCATTTTCCAATAGAAATCGTATCATTTACATTTCCAAAATGTCCCAATCATAACAATATGCATTTTCAAATCCAAATATGCCAAAATGCATTACTACCAAGATAATCCCCATTTATAAGAGAAATCGTGCAAAGAATCCATAAATATGATTTAGTTATCAAAATATCTAAAACCCCAAGTATGGGTATTTCTCATGATTGATAAACCCATGGTACCAAATGCAAACCTCGACAAATAACAATCACGTTTTGATAAATGTTAAGAAAACATTTCAATGCATCAAAATAGACGTTTTTGGCATGTACATAGTTTTCACAAAGCAACTTGAACTTACCTTGCTAGATTTAGGTTAAATCTAGGTTTTACCCACAAACTTGAGTTCCTTAAGTGAGATCTTGAATCCTTCCACTAGCTCCAAGGTTTCCACAAGGTTTCCTTACCACAACATTCACAAAGATTTACAAAACCTTAAGAATACAACAGAAGATGAAGAACACCAAACCCTAACTTTTGAGATGAAAAGATGAGTAAGTTACCTTGACCAAAAACCCTTGGATCCACCCAATATCTTCAATCCCTTTCTATATATACTTGAAAGGCTTTAAAAGACGAGACTCTAGGTCCAAGAATCACCAAAATCGGATTTAGGAGGAGAAAGTTATGAGAGAATGAAGTTAAATCCCCAAAAATCGAGTTTAAAACCCTCATGTCGTCCCCGTGGTTTGGCCCATGGCTTGGAAGTCGCAAGGTAAACTGGGTGCTTCCTCAGCATCATTCCAGCGAGTTACGCGGTCGCCTACCAACCCGCGGGACATCCGAAATCCCCCGTTTCTCTCGGTTTTTGCGCCCGATTCAATTTCCGATGGTTCCATTATAAAACTTACTTGATTTCTCAATATCTTTACATTCCAAGAGTTAAACGACTCCCGTATTACCATCAAGGGGATTTCCAAAATTACGGGTGTTACAATCCTCCCAACCTTAAAAGAGATTTCGTCCTCGAAATTTGGCACCGACCAAACACCCAAATGTCGTATTTAGCGAGACCATTTGTTTTTCTATCCAAAAGGGATGCCTTCACGACACCTTGCCTCCTATACGAAACCGATTACCTCCCATTTAAGGTTGTCACTGTATTTCTCATAACGAGCCGTCACAAACTTAATTTCCAAGGTTCAATATACCTTACCAATGACGGAATGAACATCGAGTTCTTATCAAATCATTTTCCTATCATAAAGTTTCGGTTGCCTCCCAACCTTAGATTATACATATTACCTCAAAATTAACGTACGATCTTAATTAACCAATTCCACCAAGGTCACCCCAAGGCGAACATTACCCTTAAATACTTCTAATTCCTACACATCATAGTCTCCTCAATAATCGATTTCTACTTAAGGTCTACTTCAACGATCTCACTACTTTCTCCAATAATCAATACCATAAAGGTTTATCGTCCTTTCCTTGACGAAATTCCCATCACTAGATTGGTCTGATCCGATCTTCAATAAATTGGTTCCTCAAACTGACACAAACACAACAGTGTTTACCGGATTGGTCTGATCCTATGTGTAGATACCGGATTACCCCAAACTCCACGGTTACACAACTCCCGTCATGCATTCAAACCTCGACTGGCAAATCAGCGGAAACCTTGCTGATTATAGATTTACCAATGATCAAACCCTAATTGCCAGCTCCTAGTATCCTTAAGGTTACTACTTAACTTATAGTCCCACCAAAATCAACAAAAGTGCACCGAAGCACCCCAACGGTCACTGTACTCAATCGAGTGTCGACACCTATCCTCAAAATGGTTGCACCTCAACCGTGGATATACCACCATAAAATTCCTTCCAGATTTTGCACTGACGAATTAAAGTTAACACCTATCATGGTACTAAATTCCGACAAACAGATCGCCATAATTTGTTTATTCCGAAAGACTCACCCGGATGGTACACATCCGACCCATCGGCTCATATCCCACCGAAATAAAGCAACCACCCAATGATTTATCCCGAAGATTTACCAACAAAGCAAGATTACCATTCAAATAGCTGGTAGATTGCATAATTCTAATATACCAAACATTCATGCGTGCACCTATTCATAACCGAAAACTCAAATTTCAAAACTAACCACCAGCCAGTCCACCGACACTTAACTTCCCAAGGACCCCTCTAGTCCTTACTCACTACTCGTTTTACAGAAGGGCTTAAATCTATAGCCACGATTGAGTTCAAGGTTTTTCAAACTAATATGCCAATTTGAAACTTTGTAAAACTCCTAATTGCAAAGTTTTATAACAATTAATCGCACAAATTAAGTCCACTACCGTTTACTCGGTAGGTGTATAAACTGGTCACAAACGTTGCACGTATAAAATACTTTCGAAAATCGTTTAATTATTATTCAAGCTAATAATGTTGACAACGAAAGACGTTCAACAACCTTTCAAAGGAACCACTATGGTCCCAACATGCATCTCTTTGTGCCATGAATGAAAAACACTTTTACATATTAAGACAGTGTACAATAAGACGTTTGTACAAAACCCCAGAAGGAAATTCACATAATCAGATCCCAAAAATTTCTTATTTAACCATATAATGTGTTGGGAACTGAAAGAATTGCTTAAGTATGGTTAATGCTGCTAGCACAACTGGTTACTACTGCCAGTACAATATGATTACTACTGCTAGTAGTTAGTACTGCCAGATCAAAGTTAATACTGCTGAATGATATTAATACTGCTCATGAAGTTAGTGCTGCTTATGAGATGAAAGCTTCGTATGGCAAGGATGACAGATGTATTGACTGAAGATAATCATGGAAAGTCTTGGAGATAACTATGGAAGATTATATTGAAGATCTTTTATTTTTTTTATTATTATCTTTTATCTTCAGTATATGTATAGAATAGTTTTGTAACATCAAGGAGAACAACATTCTGAGTTTTTGCTTTCATAGAGAGAATCAATCTCAAGGTTTAGAACCCTAGTTCTAGAGAAGTAGAATTCATATTGGTGAGCCTGTTCATCAATATTGAGGTTGTGTGTGAAATCTTGTAGCTTTAAATCATTCAATAAAGTTTACAATTTGTGATTTCTGATTCACTGTTTCATTGATCTTTGAATATTAAAGTGTTATTCCGCAAACTCCTTTAATATTGTTTCTGAGTGTTTATTCTTGTTAAGAATTCAGATCCTGACAAGTGGTATCAGAGCAAGTATTCTCAGAAACCTTCATTCATCATGGAAAACACAGTTGAATCAAACAGTACTCTTGTCTCAAAGGTTCCAATGCTCAGATCTAATGAGTTTGACATGTGGAAGATAAGGATCAAGCAATACATTCTCCTCACAGATTACTCTATGTGGGACATCATTGAGAATGGACCATCTGATGAAGGAAAAATTGGTGCAGATGGAAAAAGAACACCACCAAAGACAGATGCAGATAAGAAGATAAGGCAGACAGAGATGAAAGCCTTGAGCACACTGCTCTTGGCTATTCCCAATGAATATCAACACCAATTCTGCAATTGCACTGATGCACAGATGCTTTGGAATGCTCTAGAGAAAAGATTCTCTGGTACCAAAAGTACCATGAGAAATCAGAAGGCAATACTGAAGCAATTGTATGAAAATTTTATGTCAACTAAGAATGAGTCCATGACTCAAACTTTTGACAGTTTAACAAGCTGATTGGTGAACTAGCTACTATGGGAGTACAGATTGATCAAGATGATGTAAACAGAAAGTTCTTAAGGTCCCTTGGAGATGAATGGACCATGTATACTGTTTCATTCAGACAGAATGAACAACTAGAAGAAAAAGAACTTAATGATCTGTACAATGACCTTAGAGTGTTTGAATCTGAGGTGGAGGCAAAGAAGAAGCCTTCTGGATGTGTTCATAATGTTGCACTCCTATCAGCATCAATTGATTCTACTGCTAACCCTGAATCAGTTAATGCTGCTAATGGAGCAAATCAAGAAAAAGACACTGAATCTGTTTTTGAAGCCTTTCTGTCCAGCCATGGAAACTCTTCTTTAATCAATGATGACTTGGAACAACTTCATCCTGATGATCTTGAAGAGATGGATATTAAATGGCAGATGGCCATGCTTTCCATGAGGGTAAAGAAGTTCATCAAGAGGACTGGGAGGAATAACTTCTCCCAAAGAAGAGAAGATGGAGCAGGTTTTGACAAGTCAAAGGTAGAATGCTATAAATGTCATATGAAGGGACACTTTTCCAGGGAATACAGAAGTGGAGTGTCTCACAATAACCACCAACAAGCTCAGACTGGTAGCTTCAACCAGAACATAAACTCTGCTCAAGCCCTTGTTTCTCAACAAGGAATGGGGTTTGACTGGAGTGATCAAGCAGAAGAGGCTATTCAAAATCAAGCTCTCATGGCAGAGGTATCTGATCTCCCAACTGAGGTAAGTTCTAATCTCTGTTCTAAAACTTGCATAGACACTGTTAAAAGGTATAGGGATCACAACCAGAATATGAGTGATGACCTTAAGAGGTTAGCAAAAGATATAAAAGACTATGTGAGAATTGTTGAGAGGTTTGAGGAACAAATTAAAGGTTTCCAAGCCAATGAAATTCAACACTCATATGACACAAACTACTGGAAGTGGGAGAAAAAGGATCTAGAACTCCGACTGACAAAGTCTAAAGAGGAGAGTGAAAAGTTGAGAGGGGAGCTAGCCAAAGTTAAGCTAGATGTAGAAAAGTTTTCCAATGCTTCTAAAGCAATGGACTCTTTACTACAAACTCAGATTCATGACAAGCTGAGAAGAGGAATTGGGTACAATACCACACCACCACCATACAACAACAACTACATCCCTCCTACATCAGACTTGCTAGAAACCAAAGATAGGAAGGACTTGCCTGAGGGAGCCACTGAGATAGACCCCTTAGATGAAGTAGTTGTTGAGGACAAAACTGAGAAAGAAGCTGGTAAGGGTAAGGAGAACACTGTGAGTGATGAGATTCCTCTAGAGAATCACATTATTACCAATGAGGGTTGTGGAAAGATTTGGGTAAAATCTAAGGACATAGAGAAGACTGAGGGAAAGTCTAGTAAGGTCCATTACAAGAAGACCACAGTTGTGAATCCTGTTCCTTGCAAACAGTATGCTTGTACTAAATCTGAGCCCCTAAATCATGATAAAAGGAGGGGTAATCAAAGAAACTGGAATAATCAGTGGGCACAAAAACAAGGGATTGATCTGAGTAAAATCAATAGACCAAAACCTTGTTTTATTTGTGGAAAGCTCAATCATATTGCTAAATACTGTTATTTCAATCCTATGAACCAAAGGATGAGTTTTCAAAGATCTGTGCAAAAACCCTTTGGTTATAGGAAGAATGAAAGGAACCATGTGGCTAAGAAATCTGATAAATCTAAAAGCCACATGAAGAAAAAGACTGTTGAGGAGAGTGTCAAGATGTGGATTCCTAAAAGCACTAAAACTGTTAGTACTGTTACCACAAATAGTACTGCTGACAATGATAGTGCTGCTAGAAGCAATACTACTACTACCAATGTTAGTGCTGCTAAGAGTATTAGTACTGCTAAAACTAACATTGTTAGTACTTCTTCTAATGTTAATACTGCTAACTCTGTTAGTACTTATAACAAGGTTAGTACTGCTAAACCTGTTAGTACTTCTAACTCTGTTAGTACTTCTAAGGTTAGTACTGCTTCTAATGTTTGTGCTGCTAAGCCAATCATCTTGACAAAGTACTCTAGTAAAGAGTGCTCTGAGTTTAAAAATCTCATCAAAAAGGAATGTAAATACTTTGATGAGAAAGGGAGACCCAAGACCACTTTGGCTTGGGTTCCCAATCAATACTAATTGTTTTTATCTTATGTGCAGGGCAACCAACAGCTCAAGGGGAAGAGCATCTGGCATATTGATAGTGGTTGCTCTAGGCACATGACAGGGAACATGTCTTGCCTCAAGAATTTCAAGAAAATTGATGGTGGACATGTTGCCTTTGGAAATACTCCAGATGGAGGTAAGATCAGTGGTAAGAGTGATGTAACCAAAGGTAAAATGACCTTTGAAGATGTATTCTATGTTGAGCAATTAAGGTACAACCTATTAAGTGTATCACAACTTTGTGACAAAAAGCATAGTATATTATTTACTGATTCTGAATGCATTATCCTTGCTCCTGGATTCAAGGTAGTTGATGAAAAGATGATACTACTAAGAACTCCCAGAAAGAATAATGTCTATTGCTTAGATATGGAAAATGTTTCAACTGATTCATCCCTAAACTGTCTTGTTTCAAAAGCATCTTTGGATGAATCATCACTTTGGCACAGAAGGATGTGTCACATGAACTTTAAAACTATGAATAAACTTGTTAAAAACAACCTTGTAAGAGGTTTACCTTCAAAAGTCTTTTCATGTGATGATCATTGTGTTCCCTGTCTCAAAGGCAAACAACACAAAACTTCTCATAAGTCCAAAGAGTTGAAGACTATCTCTAATTCTCTTCAGTTGTTGCATATGGATCTGTTTGGGCCTACAAATGTTATGAGTATAGGTAAGAAATCATACTGCTTAGTTATTGTTGATGATTACTCTAGATTTACCTGGGTATATTTTCTAAGGACTAAGGATGAGACAAGTGGACTGATCAAATTCTTTATTCTAAGAATTGAAAACCAAACAAATCAAAAAGTAAAAGTCATTAGGTCAGACAATGGTACTGAATTTAAAAATCATGACCTAAACACCTTTTGTGAGTAAAAAGGAATTGAGAGGCAATACAGTGCTCCTAGGACTCCACAACAAAATGGTGTTGCTGAGAGAATGAATAGGACACTGATTGAGGCTGCTAGATCGCTGTTAGCTGATTCAAAACTTCCAATTACTTTCTGGGCTGAAGCAGTTAATACTGCTTGCTATGTCCAAAACAGAGTTCTAGTAGTCAAGCCTAGGAACAAGACACCATATGAGTTTTTAAATAAAAGAAAACCATTTATTGGATTTTTCAAACCTTTTGGGTGTCCTTGTACCATTCTCAATACCAAAACTCACTTAGGAAAGTTTGATAGCAAGGCAAATGATGGTTTTCTTGTTGGTTACTCATCTCAAAGTAAGGCTTACAGAGTATTTAATTCTTCTTCTAGAATAATTGAGGAAAGTGACAATATCAAATGCAATGAGAACACACCAAATCCTATTGGTTCAGGTCCTCAGTGGTTGTTTGACATTGATTCACTAACTAACTCTTTGGGTGTCAGTAGTGATGATCATGCAGGTTCAGGAAGTGGAGGATCAGGGGATGAACAAGTACAAGTACAAGACATTATTCCTCAGTCTGTGATCTTTCCCATACCTACAATGGAACCTGTTGATTTCTGTGAAAAAGAGACTATGACTGAACCAATTCAGAGTGAAGAAGAAAGAAGAGATGAGGAGAATCAAGTGCATGAAGAGCAGAAGCAACTGATGAGATCACCTCAGCTGACTTAAATGAGTCCAATTTAGACGTGGGAATCAATGAAGAACCTAGTCATTAGACTAGAACTCAAAAGAACCATCCTCCAGAGCTGGTCATAGGAGACATCTCTTCTCCTATGATAACAAGGAATCAAAGCAGACTTCAAGAGCTGCAGGATCAGCAACACACAGTACTCTCTTGCTTTCTATCTCAGATTGAGCCTAAGAAGGTTTTTGATGCAATGAAAGACTCCAGTTGGATAGAAGCTATGCAAGAAGAGTTACTGCAGTTCAAATTGCAAGAAGTTTGGGACTTGGTAGACCTTCCAAAAAGTCATAGAGCTATTGGCACCAAATGGATTTTCAGGAATAAAAAGGATGAGAGAGGAATTTTGATCAGGAACAAAGCAAGGCTTGTGGAACAAGGGTACACTCAGGAAGAAGGCATAGATTATGAATAAGTGTTTGCCCCAGTTCCAAGGGTAGAGGCAATTAGGCTATTTCTAGCCTATGCCTCATACATGAAGTTCAAGGTATATCAAATGGATGTGAAGAGTGCCTTTCTATATGGTACAATTGATGAAGAAGTATATGTCTGTCAGCCCCCTGGATTTGAAAATCCATTATATCCTGACAGAGTATACAAACTGAAGAAAGCACTTTATGGTCTACATCAAGCCCCAAGAGCATGGTATGATACTCTGTCTACCTATCTCTTAGAAAATGGGTTTGAAAGGGGAATAATTGACAAGACCCTCTTCATTAAAAGGAGTAAGAAGGACATCCTACTTGTTCAGATCTATGTGGATGACATCATCTTTGGATCCACACAAGATCAGATGTGTAGAGACTTTGAAAAGTTGATGCACAAGAGCTTTAAAATGAGTTCAATGGGTGAACTTACCTTCTTCCTTGGGCTTCAAGTGAAACAGCAGAAAGATGGGATCTTTATAAGTCAATCAAAGTATGTGAAAGACATCTTGGATAAGTATGGTTTAACAGACTCAAAGCCAACAAGCACACCTATGGAGACTCATAAACAGATCACTGCTGATCTTGAGGGGGAGGATGTTGATGTCCATCTATATAGATCAATGATTGGATCTCTCATGTATCTCACAGCCTCAAGACCAGACATCATGTTTCCAGTGTGTCTGTGTGCCAGATTCCAAGTCAAGCCAAAGCAATCACATCTTCAAGCTGTTAAGAGGATTTTCAGATACTTAAGAGGGCAACCTAGATTAGGTCTTTCGTATCCTTATGAATCCAACTTTGACTTGATTGCATATTCAGACAGTGACTTGGGTGGTGCTAATATGGATAGAAAGTCTACTTCAGGTGGATGTCAGCTTTTGGGTGCAAGACTAGTATCTTGGCAGTGTAAGAAGCAAACCACAGTGTCCTTATCTACAACAGAAGCTGAGTACATTGCTGCTGCAAGTTGCTGCTCTCAGGTTCTATGGATTCAGAATCAGATGCTGGACTATGGGGTAACCTTTCTTCACACTCCAATCTTCATTGACAATAGCAGTGCTATAAGCATTGTTAACAATCCAGTTAAGCACTCCAAAACAAAGCACATCGAGACCAGGTATCACTTTATTAGAGACTGTAATGAAAAGAAGCTTATTCAAGTTGCTAAAGTTCATACTGACAACCGGTTTGATGATATATTCACTAAAGCTTTTGATGTGGGTAGATTCACTTTCTTGGTCACAAGTGTGGGCATGATCAACTCTGAATAAACTCATGATTTAAAAAGTGTTTACATACCTGTTATTTGTTATTCTTTGGTGTTACTAATCATCTTTCTCAGGAAGTTATTACCTTGCTCAGACTATCACAAGCTTCAACAGTGTAAGTGCAGTTAATACTGCTAGTGGTTAATACTGCTCTCAGTTAATACTGCTAGTTAGTTAATACTGCTAGTGGTTAATACTGCTCTCAGTTAATACTGCTAGTTAGTTAATACTGCTAGTGGTTAATACTGCTCTCAGTTAATACTGCTAGTTAGTTAATACTGCTAGTGGTTAATACTACTCCAAGTTAGTACTGCTTCTGTCCCGAATACTATAAATACCCTTTTACCCGCCTAAAGCTCATAACGACTCTTTGAATCCTATTCATCTTCTCTCTAACCCTTTTTCTCTCAAGCACCTAGTAAGTTTCAGGTAAGAACACTCAAGCTCAATGGCATCCATGGCGTTCATTGATGAGCACAACGAAATCGCAATGCTTCAAAAGCCGAAGCAGGCTGATGGATTTCACCAGATAGTAGATTTTCTCAAGTCCAGCCATATCGTTTATGCTCTTACAGTGTCTCCAACAATCTACATAGAGCACCAATGACAATTTTGGGCGAATGCCACTGCTGTTACAGAAAATGGTGTGCAGTTAATCCAGACAAGGGTGTGTGACAAACCCTTGTCAGTTTCTGAAGAGGTGATTCACATCTGTCTACGACTAGACGTTGCTGCAGGTATTACCTCTATTCCTAATGAGGACTTGTTCTCCAATCTTTCAAGAATGGGGTATGGAGGCCAATTGGGTGTTTTCAAATTCTCAAAAGCTAAATTTTATACCCAATGGCGTTTTCTTGTTCATACCCTTATGCATTGTATTTCCAAAAAGACTACTGGCTGGAGTGAGTTCAGTAGTACCATTGCTTATGCTTTGGTTTGCTTGGCCACTGCCAGAAAGTACAATTTTTCAAAAATGATTTTCAATGACCTTGTGTCAAACTTGGGAAATAAAAAGAGTTTCTATATGTACCCAAGATTTGTCCAGGCAGTTATAACCAATGAATTGACGGATATGCCTCAATTTGATGAGGTATATGTACCTAAAATCCCCAAAGGGAAGGTCTTTTCAAATATGAAGAGATCTCCATTGGACTCGGAAGGAGTTGACACCCCATTGTTCTCTACAATGATGGTGGTGTCCCACAATCCAGAAGGTATGGCTTCAGGGTCAAGGCCCTCATTAGACCATCCCACTGAAAGCCAATACCAACCTTCAATCACCATATCAATCCCACAGTCCCTTATTCAAAAACCAACTTCTCCAATCACCAATACCTACATCAGGAAAAAGGTAAAGAAGGCTTCTTCCCTTCTTGTACCTTCACCCACAGAGCCTTTAAGCCCTCTAATGGAGAATTCTCCATTAGAGAATATCTATAGGGAAACCACAGGGGTGTCTCCCAACCCCAAGGAGGTGCTCACTGAGGAGATGAATGAGCATATGGGTGCAAAGGCTGCCACTATTCCTGCTAGCACAGAGGAGGCCAGTGGTAACATCAATAAGACCTTCCCCATGGCAACTTTGGGTGAGCAATCATCCAAAGGTCCCAGGTGCCAAGAAACCAAGGGGGTAGCAGGTGCTTCTGCTAGGCAGAAGACCTCTACTACAAAAAGATCCAATGATCCTCCAAAGGTGGTAAAAACACCCAAAGGAGGTGAGGACAATTATGACTATAATGAATTGATGGAAACTATGGGCAACATCAATCTGGATGTAATCAAGCAAGGCAAAGACATAGAAGAGATGAAACTGGTAATTCTGTCTCAACAAGTACAGATTACCAAACTGAAGAAAATGGTGAAGAGATTGGTACAAAAAAAGAAAAGGAAACAGTTTGTGCTCAGGAGAAGGACACCAGTGGATGATGCTCCCAAAAAGGGGGAGTCAGAAGCTGATGTAAACATGGAAGATGCTAAAGATAAGGGGGAGAAATTTGATTTTGAGGGGGAGCAAGCAGTAGAAACAGAATCAGAATTTGTACAAGCAGCAGTAACAGTTAATGCTGCTGAAACAAGCAAAGCAGCAGAAACTGTTAATACTGCTGAATTGAATAAAGCAGCAGAAATGGTTCAAGAGGTATTAACAGACCTTCTTAGCAGAAATGTGCAAGAACTTGAGACAGCTGAAGCATTAATCAAAGCTAAACATGATACTCCTAAGGTCACTTCAAAGACCAAAGGAGTTGTCATCAAAGACAATGTTGAAGTTATCAAGAAAGTTAGTGCTGATAAAGTAAACAGCAAGGACAAAGGCAAAGCTAAGATGGTGGAATCTGATCAACCAATTAAAAAGCAAAAGTTGGTTGAGTCAGATGAAGCATTGTCCAAGAAGATTCAGGCTGAACTTGAGCAAGAAGAAAAGGTTCAAGTGGAACAAGACAGGGAGATGGCAAAAGCTCTGGCTGCAGAACTTAATGAAGCTTATCAAAAGAGTCTTGCAACAGAAATAACAAAGAAGAAAGCTACAACTCTAAAGAAGCATGGAATGATCAGAATGGGGGCAAAGAAGAGACAACCTTCACAGACCTTCCTTAGCACTCAAGAGAGAAAGAAGATGATTACTTTTCTCAAAGGTTCTGTGGGAGTTAAAAAGGAAATGTTCACAAAGATGTCTTTTGAACAAATCAAAGGTTTGTATGAAGCTGAGATGACCAAGTTACAAGGAAATGACAGAGCAAGAGTTGAAGCAGAAAAGAAGATGAAAGAAAGACATGATCTTCAAATTCAAAAACCTTTCCCTGATGAGCAAGAAACACCAAGGAAGGAAGCTACTCTAGGTGACAGTTTGAGGAAGTTGAAAAGAACTAAAATGATGGCAAGAAGAACACCAGCTAAGAAACCTAGAGTGGAAGAAGCTGAGAAAGAACAGAGGGGAGCTGAAGAAGAAGGGGCACCTAAGTCTGTTGAACAGGAAGAACCATCAAGTACTGCTGATGTGAATCTGTACATGGTAGTGATGGACAAAGTGACTGAGCCTATATCAGCTGAACCTGTTGGTGTTAAGCCTCCAGAGATCATTCATTGGGATACACTGAAAGTTGATGGAACAGAGTATATCAGGCTCAAGAGGAAAGATGAGAAGTATGAAGTATATCAGACTTGGGCCAAGATTGTCAGAACATGTTCCAGATCTGATCTAGAGGAGATGTTTAAAGTAGGAATGAAATTGTATGCTGATCAACTAAAAGCTCTAGGAATACCAATCACAAAACTTGTGATGGAGTATCTATGTATGTTGTTCAAGCCAGAAGAAGTGAAGGATATTATCAGAAATGTGTTTCAAAAAGTTAACAACTGGACTCTATATGAAATTAGTGGAGTATATGCACTGACTATGGATACAAATCACATAGAATACTTCCTAGTGGATAGAGTTTACAACCACAACAGATTAAAGTTGCATGCTATGTTAAAGAAAAAGCTTGGTTGTGCACCAGATTCAGAGATGGCAAGGTATTTGATCCAAAGAACAATTAATCAAAGTTTGGGGTTGAATGCTGATATAGGGATATGAATAATGGAGTTTTGGGAGCATATGAAGAACTTGACTTCTCTTCCTAAAAGTCAAGTTAGGGGGAGATTGTTAGGAACTGAAAGAATTGCTTAAGTATGGTTAATGCTGCTAGCACAACTGGTTACTACTGCCAGTACAATATGATTACTACTGCTAGTAGTTAGTACTGCTGGAGTTAGTACTGCCAGATCAAAGTTAATACTGCTGAATGATATTAATACTGCTCATGAAGTTAGTGCTGCTTATGAGATGAAGGCTTCGTATGGCAAGGATGACAGATGTATTGACTGAAGATAATCATGGAAAGTCTTGGAGATAACTATGGAAGATTATAATGAAGATCTTTTATTTTTTTTATTATTATCTTTTATCTTCAGTATATGTATAGAATAGTTTTGTAACATCAAGGAGAACAACATTCTGAGTTTTTGCTTTCATAGAGAGAATCAATCTCAAGGTTTAGAACCCTAGTTCTAGAGAAGTAGAATTCGTATTGGTGAGCCTGTTCATCAATATTGAGGTTGTGTGTGAAATCTTGTAGCTTTAAATCATTCAATAAAGTTTACAATTTGTGATTTCTGATTCACTGTTTCATTGATCTTTGAATATTAAAGTGTTATTCCGCAAACTCCTTTAATATTGTTTCTGAGTGTTTATTCTTGTTAAGAATTCAGATCCTGACATAATGACATGGGATAAAATTTCCAACAATACCCACATACATCGGTTTATTTCCCAAATGTAGTAAAATGATAAGTGCTTGCAATTTGGCCAAACATAAAATAATTTAAATTGACTTCAACTTTTAACCGCACGGGTAAAACGCTCTTTGACCCAAGATGGTGGCTATAATGCCATGTACACGAGTAAATCACTATAATGCATTGCGTGAGACTATAACAGTAAAATCAACAACCCAAGGATGTTGAAAGCAAAAGTTTAACACAAACCATCATAAATCATCCATATGCTTACTCACACCAAAAGCATAGATCATTTATAGTACTAAGTAGTGTGCAGCGAAATATGCCCGTATAAAAGTCAAAAGAGAAACCACATGCCATTGAGCTTCCCAAAATAGCATATGGGGTGACATCCACCAACAAAACTCTTATGAAATAAATTTCTCAATAACCCATAAACCAACACACGTAAAGAGCTTCGTCTACACAGTTCTAGGTCCACTCACGCATCGCAAAACTTCGCAAAAATAGGACTCCATAAATAATCAATGAAACTCATACGAAATAAATTTCCCAACAGAACTCAACCACCAAAACATGGAAATAACTTTCTGTCCAAAACCTTAACATATGTGGAGGAGATCCAATGTTAGAGTCATAGGTTACAGTTACTTGTCCAAGACCCTAAACAACATCAACATATGGACATCACAATATCCGAGAATAGTGTTGGACACCAATGAGAACAACGAAAGTCTCAACAAAGTTTGCAACCTCATGCAATCAAGTAGTTTTATGCATATTTAAAATCATGATTCAAAACCTCGTGTGTGCTAAACATTTTTCCAAGAGTTTCTAATATAATCCACATGATGCTTTTGGAGAATAATTGATGCAATTCTGTTGGGAACTGAAGATGTGACCAAGTAATTAATGCTGCTAGTTCAGAGTTAGTACTGCCAGAGGATCTCAAAGTTAATACTGCTAGGTATTACTACTTCTAGTAGAATTAATACTGCTAGTCAAAGTTAGTGCTGCTTGAACAAAGTTAGTACTGCTTAGCTAGTTAGTACTGCTAGTGGTTAGTGCTGCTTAGTAGTTAATACTGCCAAGACTCAGTTAATGCTTCCAAGGTGATTAATGCTGCTTCTGAGATAATTTGAAGATAATGTTGAAGAGATCGCGTCTGGAGATAAACATGGAAAGCTTGAAGATAATTATGAAGATTATTTTGAAGATCTTTTTATGTTTAGTAATTATCTTTTATTATTCAATGATATATAGAATAGAATAGAATTAAAAGATACAATTGAATAATTCTGATTTTTTTGTTCTAGAGAGAGAATCAACCTCAAGGCATCGTTCCTAATTCTAGAGAAGTAGAATTCGTCTTGAAAGGGCCTGTTCTTCAAGATTGAGGTTGTGAGTGAAAAGCTTGTAACTTGAATCATTAAGTAAAGTTTGCAAGTTGTGATTCATACTGTTTTTCTGTTTATTGAATATTAAAGTGTTTTTCCGCAACTTCTTTAATATTGTTTCTGAGTGTTCATAATTCTTGTTGAGAATTCGATCCTGACAAGTGGTATCAGACCCTGTTCTCTCAGAAACATTCATTCATTCATCATGGAAAACTTTGCAGAATCAAACAGTACTCTTGTCTCTAAGGTTCCAATGCTCAAACCTAATGAGTTTGACATGTGGAAGATCAGAATCAGGCAATACATTCTCCTCACTGACTACTCAATGTGGGATGTCATTGAGAATGGCTCCTCTACTGAAGGTCAGATTGGACCAGATGGGAAAAGACCTCCACCGAAGACAGATGGTGAGAGGAAGATCAGGCAGACAAAGATGAAGGCCTTGAGCACTCTGCTCTTGGACATCCCCAATGAATATCAGCATCAATTCTGCAACTGCACTGATGCTCAGATTCTCTGGAATGCTCTAGAGAAAAGACTTGCTGGAACTAAGAGCACCAAAAGAAATCAAAGGGATGTTCTGAAGCAGCAGTATGAGAGCTTCACTTCTTCAAAGAATGAGTCTATGACTCAAACTTTTGACAGGTTCAACAAGCTTATTGGTGAACTGGCTACTGTTGGAGTGAAGATGGAGCAAGATGATATCAACAGGAAGTTCCTCAGATCTCTTGGGGATGAATGGACTATGTACACTGTCTCATATAGACAGAGTGACAATCTGGAAGAGAAGGAACTAGATGATCTGTATAATGATCTAAGAGTTTTTGAATCTGAGGTAGAAGCTAAGAAGAAGCCCACTGGGTATATTCATAATGCTGCACTTCTATCAGCATCCACTGATACTACTGCCAACCCTGAAGCAGTTAGTGCTGCTAGTGGAGTGAATTCAGAAAAAGGCACTGAAACTGTCTTTGAAGCCTTTTTGTCCAGTCACAGCAACAACTCCTTGATTAATGATGATCTAGAACAACTTCACCCTGATGATCTGGAGGATATGGACATTAAATGGCAGATGGCCATGTTATCTATGAGGGTGAAGAAGTTTATTAAAAGAACTGGGAGGAACAACTTCTCTCAAAGAAGAGAAGATGGAGCTGGTTTTGACAAGACAAAGGTGGAATGCTATAAGTGCCACATGAAGGGACACTTTGCTAGAGAGTGCAGAAGTGGTGTGCCAAATAACAACCACCAACAAGCTCAGAATGGAGGCTACAATCAAAACAAGAACTCTGCTCAAGCCCTTGTTTCTCAACAAGGAATGGGGTTTGACTGGAGTGACCAAGCTGAGGAAGCCATTCAGAATCAAGCTCTTATGACAGAGGTGTCTGATCTCCCCTCTGAGGTAATTTCTAATCTTTGTACTCAATCTTGCATAGACACTGTCAAAAGGTACAGGGATCACAACGAAAACATGTGTGATGACCTCAAAAGATTAGAAAAGGACAGAAGAGATTATGTGTTGATAGTTGAGAGGTTTGAAGAACAAATCAAAGGCTTCCAAGCCAATGAACTTCAACACTCTTATGACACAAACTACTGGAAGTGGGAAAAGAATGAGTTAGAGACCAAACTGTCTAAGTCCAAAGAAGAGAATGATAAGTTGAAAGAAGAACTAGCTAAGGTTAAGCTTGATGTAGAAAAGTTTTCATATGCTTCAAAAGCAATGGATTCTCTTCTAAAGGCTCAGATTCATGATAAGATGAAGCCTGGTGTTGGATACAACAACACACCCCCTCCTTACAACAACAACTACATCCCTCCTACATTAGACTTGTTAGAGACCAAGGAGAAAAAGGACTTGTCTGAGGAAGCCTGTAAGATAGATCCTTTGGATGAGGTGGTTGTTGAGGATATGACTGAGAAAGAAGCCAGTGAAAATAGGAACAATGCTGTGAGTAAAGAGATACCCTTAGAAAACAACATTGTTACCAATGAGGGTGGTGGAAGGATCTGGGTCAAGTCTAAAGAGATAGAAAAGACCAAAGGAAAGGCCAACAAGGTCCATTACAAACATACCACTGTTGTGAATCCTGGCCCTTGTAAACAGTGTGCTTGCAATAAAACTGAGAGCCTAAATTCTGGTACAAAGAGAGGTAATCAAAGAAACTGGAATAATCAATGGGCTCAGAAACAAGGAGTTGATCTGAGTAAAGTAATCAGACCAAAACCTTGTTTCATATGTGGCAAGTTGAATCATTTGGCTAAGCACTGTTTCTTTAACCCTATTAACCAAAAGATGAACTTTCAAAGATTTGTGCAAAAACCTGTTGGTTATAGGAAGGCTGGAAAGAAACATGTGGACAAGAAATTTGTTGATACCAAAGGCCACATGAAGAAAGAGGTTTTAAAAGAGAGTATTAAAATGTGGGTGCCTAGAAGCACTAAAACTGTTAGTACTGCTACATCAAATAGTACTGCTGACAGGGATAGTGCTGCCAGAAGCAATACTGCTGCTACCAGTGTTAGTACTGCTGAGAATATTAATGCTTCTAACACTGTTAGTACTTCTTCAAAGGTTACTACTGCTAACACAGTTACTGCTGCTGACATAGTTACTACTTCTAACAAGGTTAGTACTGCTAAGCATGCAAGTGCTGCTAATGCAGTTAGTACTTCTAAAACCAGTACTGCTTCTAGCAAATGTGCATCCAAACCCATTATTGTGACAAAGTACTCCAGCAATGAGGAGTCAAAATTTAAAAATCTTGTCAAGAAGGAATGTAAATATTTTGATGAGAAAGGGGTACCCATTACCACTTTGGCTTGGGTTCCTAGTCAATACTAACTAATTTATCTTATGTGCAGGGCAACCAACAGCTTAAGGGGAAGAGCATCTGGCATATTGATAGTGGTTGCTCTAGGCACATGACAGGCAACATGTCATGCCTTCAGGATTTCAAGCATATCAATGGAGGACATGTTGCATTTGGAGACAATCTTGCAGGTGAAAAAATAATTGGAAAAGGTAATGTTACAAAAGGTAAGATGACATTTGAAGATGTCTACTATGTTGATCAGTTAAAGTACAACCTGTTAAGTGTATCACAGGTTTGTGACAAACAACATAGTATATTATTTACCAATACAAAATGTATGATCCTTGCTCCAGGATTCAAGGTAGTTGATGAAAGCATGATACTACTTAGAACTCCAAGAAAGGACAATGTTTATTGTCTCGATATGGACAATGTTTCAAGTGATTCATCCCTGAACTGTCTTGTTTCAAAAGCTTCTGTGGATGAATCCTCTCTTTGGCACAGAAGGATGTGTCACATGAACTTCAAGACAATGAACAAACTTGTTAAAAACAACCTTGTAAGAGGTTTACCATCAAAAGTCTTTTCATGTGATGATCATTGTGTTGCTTGTCTTAAAGGCAAACAACACAAAACTTCTCATAAGTCCAAAGAGTTAAATACAATTTCTTCTTGTCTCCAGTTATTACATATGGATCTGTTTGGTCCTACAAATGTTATGAGTATAGGCAAGAAATCATACTACTTAGTTATTGTTGATGATTACTCTAGATTTACTTGGGTATATTTTCTAAGGACTAAGGATGAGACAAGTGGACTGATCAAATCCTTTATCCTCAGAATTGAAAACCAAACAAATCAAAAAGTAAAAGTCATTAGATCAGACAATGGAACTGAATTTAAAAATCTTGATCTAAACACCTTTTGTGAAGAAAAAGGCATTGAGAGACAATATAGTGCCCCTAGGACTCCTCAACAGAATGGAGTTGCTGAGAGGAGGAATAAGAGACGAATAGAGGCTGCTAAATCTCTGTTGGCTGATTCAAAACTGCCAATTACTTTCTGGGCTGAAGCAGTTAATACTGCCTGTTATGTTCAAAACAGAGTTCTAGTGGTCAAGCCAAAGAACAAGACCCCATATGAGCTTTTAAACAATAGAAAACCATTTATTGGTTTCCTTAAACCTTTTGGGTGTCCTTGTACTATTCTCGATATCAAAACTCACTTAGGAAAGTTTGATAGCAAAGCAGATGATGGTTTTCTTGTTGGGTATTCATCTCAGAGTAAGGCTTACAAAGTTTTTAATTCTTCTACTAGAATAATTGAAGAAAGTGACAATGTCAAATGCAATGAGAATACACCAAATCCAATTGGTTCAGGTCCTCAGTGGTTGTTTGACATTGATTCACTAACTAACTCTTTGGGTTTCAGTAGTGATAATAATGCAGGATCAGGAAGCTCAAATTCAGGAATTACACAATCACACAACATCATACCTCAGTCTGTGATTTTTCCCATACCTACAGTGGATCCTGTTGAAGACTGTGAAAAGGAGCCATCTACTGAACCAAATCAGAGTGAAGAAGAAAGAAGAGATGAGGAGAGTCAAGAAAATAAAGAACCAGAAGTAGCTGCTGAAATCACCTCAGTTGAGTTGAATGACTCCAATCTAGAGGTGGGACTCAATGAAGAACCTAGTCATCAAACAAGAACACAAAAGAATCATCCTCCTCAGCTGGTAATAGGAGATATCTCTTCTCCTATGATGACTATAAATCAAAGCAGGCTGCAAGATATGCAAGACCAACAGCATACAGTGCTTTCTTGCTTTCTATCCCAGCTTGAGCCTAAGAAGGCTTATGATGCTATGAAAGATTCCAGTTGGATAGAATCCATGCAAGAAGAGCTGCTACAATTCAAGCTGCAAGATGTTTGGGATCTGGCAGACCTTCCTAAAGGTCAAAGAGCAATAGGCACAAAATGGGTCTTCAGGAATAAGAGAGATGAGAGAGGAATAGTAATAAAGAACAAAGCAAGGTTGGTGGCACAAGGGTATACACAAGAAGAAGGAATAGATTATGAAGAAGTATTTGCACCAGTGGCTAGGATAGAAGCAATTAGATTGTTCCTGGCCTATGCTTCTTATATGAAGTTCAAAGTCTATCAAATGGATGTAAAAAGTGCATTTCTATATGGCTCAATTGAAGAAGAAGTATATGTCTGTCAACCACCAGGGTTTGAAAACCCAAGCTATCCAGACAGAGTATACAAACTGAAGAAAGCACTTTATGGACTGCATCAAGCACCAAGAGCATGGTATGACACTCTGTCATCCTATCTCTTGGAAAATGGCTTTGAAAGAGGAGTCATTGATAAGACTCTGCTCATCAAGAGAAAGAAGAAGGACATCTTGCTGGTCCAAATCTATGTGGATGATATCATCTTTGGATCCACAAGAGACAATATGTGCAAGGAGTTTGAGGAACTAATGCATCAAAGGTTCAAAATGAGTTCCATGGGAGAACTTACTTTCTTCCTTGGACTCCAAGTCCAACAGAAGTCAGATGGTATATTTATCTGTCAGTCCAAGTATGTGCAGGAGATTCTAACCAAGTTTGGTTTCTCAGACTCAAAGCCTGCCAGCACACCTATGGAGACACACAAGCAGATAACAGCAGATCTTGAGGGGGAGGATATGGATGTTCATCACTATAGATCCATGATTGGCTCTCTCATGTATCTTACAGCCTCTAGGCCAGATATAATGTTTCCAGTCTGTGTGTGTGCAAGATTTCAAGTTAGGCCAAAGCAATCACACTATCAAGCTGTTAAGAGGATATTCAGATATCTCAAAGGGCAACCTAGATTGGGACTTTGGTATCCTCATGACTCATCATTTGACCTACTTGCATACTCAGACAGTGACCTAGATGGAGCAAACTTGGACAAAAAATCTACTTCTGGAGGATGCCAGTTTTTGGGTGCAAGACTAGTATCATGGCAGTGCAAGAAACAAACCACAGTGTCTACATCTACAACAGAAGCAGAGTACATAGCAGCTGCAAGTTGCTGTTCTCAAGTCTTATGGATTCAGAATCAAATGCTAGACTATGGGGTAACCTTTCTACACACTCCAATCTTTATTGATAATAGCAGTGCTATTAGCATTGTTAATAATCCTGTCAAGCACTCAAAGACAAAGCACATTGAGATCAGGTATCACTTTATAAGAGAATGCAATGAAAAGAAGCTTATTCAAGTTGTAAAAGTTCATACTGATAACCAGTTTGCTGATCTATTCACCAAAGCCTTTGATGTGGGTAGATTCACTTTCTTGGTAACAAGTGTGGGAATGATCAACTCTGAATAAGCTCCTACTTAAAAAGTGGTTCAATACCTGTATATAGTTTATGCTTGGTGTTACTAATCTTCTTTCTCAGGAAATGTATAGCAGTACTCAGTTTATCACAAGCTTAAAAGTGTAAGTATGGTTAATACTGCCAATACAGTTTTAGTACTGCCAGTACAATTTTACTACTGCCAGTGTTCAGTTAATACTGCTCTCAGTTAATACTGCTTTCAGTTAATACTGCTTTCAGTTAATACTGCTCTCAGTTAATACTGCTCTCAGTTAATACTGCTTTCAGTTAATACTGCTTTCAGTTAACACTGCTCTCAGTTAACACTGCTCTCAGTTAACACTGCTCTCAGTTAATACTGCTCACTGTTAATACTGCTTTCACTAAATTTTTAGGGTTAATACTGCTTATAATCCACAAGCTATAAATACCCTTTCCCCGCCTAAAAGATCATAACGACTCTTTGTCTACTGTTCTTCTTCTCTCTCACTCTTTTCTCTCAAGTATCCAGTGCTCGCTAGTCAAGAATCCTTGCGTACAGATGGCTTCAATGGTGTTTATTGATGAGCACAACGAGATAGCCATGCTCCAAAAGCCAAAACAAGCCGAAGGTTTTTACCAGATAGTCGATTTTCTGAGGTCAAGCCACATCGCTCATGCTCTCACTGTGTCTCCTACCATCTACATAGAGCATCAAAGGCAATTCTGGGCCAATGCCACTACTAGCACTGAAAACGGAGTGTCGTGCATCAAAACAAGGGTTTGTGAAAAACCCTTGACAGTTACTAAGGAGACCATCCGCATCTGTCTACGTCTAGACGATGCTTCAGGTATATCTTCTATTCCAAATGAGGATTTGTTTTCAAACCTCACCAGAATGGGGTATGAAGGCCAAATGGGGATTTTCAAGTTTTTCAAAGCTCAATTTTCACCCCAATGGAGGTTCTTTGTTCATACCCTGATGCACTGTATTTCCAAGAAAACTACTGGCTGGAGCCAATTTAGCAGTACCATTGCCTATGCTTTGGTATGCTTATCTACTGCTCGAAAATATAACTTTTCCCTGATGATCTTCAATGATCTTGTCTCAAACCTGGACAACAAGAAGAGTTTCTTCATGTATCCCAGGTTTGTACAGGCAGTTATAACCAATGAATTGACGGATATACCTCACTTTGATGAGGTATATGTACCTAAACCCCCTAAAGGCAAGGTCTTCTCAAACATGAGAAGATCTGCTAGGGACTCGGAAGGAGTTGACACCCCATTGTTCTCAACAATGATGGTGGTGTCCCAACCACAAGAAGGTATGGCCTCAGGGTCAAGGCCCTCATTAGACCAACCACTGAGAGCCAATCCAACCTTCCCTCTCTCAAATTTTTCCTCAGTCCTTTGCTGCTAAACCCACTCCTATGATATCCAAGACTTATGTCAAGAGAAAGGTACACAAGGGTCCTTCCCTTGTTGTACCTACTATTAACCAAGAGCCTCAAAGCTCTCTATTGGAGCATTCTCCAATAAAGAATATCCAAAGGGAAACCACTAGGGTGTCTCCTAACCCTGAGGAGGTGCTCTCTAAGGACATGAATGAGCATATGGGTGAGAAGGCTGCCACTACTTCTGCTAGCACAGAGAAGGACAGTGGTAACATCTCTAAGACCTTCCCCATGGCAACTTTGGGTGAGAAATCAACCAAAGGACCCTGGCGCCAAGAAACCAAGGGGGTAGTTGGTGCTTCTGCTAGGCAGAAGGCCACTACTAAAAGATCCAAGTATCCCTCAAGGATGGGCAAAACATCCAAAAAGGGTGAGGACAGAACTGAAACTGATGAATTGATGGCAAAAGGTTCCAATGATCCTTCAAGGGTGGGTAAAACACCTAAAGAAGGTGAGGATAGCTATACTTACTTGGAATTGATGGAAACAATAGCCAACATCAATGTTGATGTGGTTAATCAAGGAAAGGAAATCAAGGCATTGCAACAAGTGGTCATCTCCCAACAAGAGCAGATTTCAAAACTCAAGCAATTGGTGGGAAAACTCATTGCCAAGAAAAGAAGAAAGCAGTTTGTTCTAAGGAGGAGAGAGGGGGCAAACAAAAAGGAGGAGGAGAATGCTTCCAAAAAGGGGGAGAGTTCAAGCTTAGAAAAGATGGATCAACAGATTGAGGGGGAGAATGTTGAAGCAAAGGGAGAGTTTGTTGAAGAGAGGGCTGAAGAAAAAGCTGAAGGTGTGATAGAAACAGAAATATTTGCTGAAGCAGCAGTAAATAAGGCAGAAGCAGCAGAAACAACACCAGCAGCAGTAACAACCCCAGCAGTAGAAACTGTTACTACTGCTGAGCCAAAAGGAGCATCAGAAACTGTTAGTGCTGCTGAAACTACACAAGCAGCAGTAACAGGGTTAACACCTGAAGAGATTGAAGTAGCAGAGATGCTTGTAAAAGCAAAGAATGACACTCCCAAAGCAAAGGGAGTGGTCATAAATGAAGGGGGAGCAAAGAAAACAGAAAAGAAAGACATGGCTGCAGATGCAAAGAGAAAAGGGAAAGAAAAGATGATAGAATCTGATCAACCAACCAAAAAGCAAAAGATGGTTGAGTCAGATGAAGCATTAGCCAAGAAACTGCAAGAAGAGATAAATCAAGCAGAGAAAGAGCAGGTTGAGAAAGACAGAGAGATAGCCAGAGCACTAGCAAATGAATTAAATGAAGCATTTCAGAAAGGTTTGGAAACAGAGAAAGCAAAGCAAAGGGCAATAAGCATGAGAAAGGCTATGATGGCCAGATCAAGTGCAAAGAAGAGAAGGCCTTCACAAACTTACCTTGCAACTCAGGAAAGAAACAAGATGATAACTTTCTTGAGGAGTGCAATTGGTGTGAAGAAAGAAATGTTTATAAAGATGACTTTTGATCAAGTCAAGGGCTTATATGAGAAAAAAATGGGAAAACTGCAGAGTAATGAAAAGGCCAGAGTGGAGTTTGAAAGGAAAGCCAAGGAGAGGCATGATGTGAACATTAATCAACCCTTCCCTGAAAGTGAAGAGGGAACTCCAACAAAAGAAAAGGCAGAGATTAAGGAAGAAGAGACTTTAGCTCAGAAGATCAAGAAAATAAAAAGAGTTAAGTCTATTGCTTCTAAAGGTCCTAGATCAAAGGAAAGGAAAAAGGAAGAAAAGAAGAAGGAAGCTACTATAGGGCAAAGTCAAAGGATTCTGAAGAGAACCAAGATGATGGCCAAAAGAAAGAAAATTGACAAGAAGCCTAGAGTAGAAGAAGAGAAAAAGGTTACTGAAGAAGAAGAGGCACCTAAGAATGAAGAAAAGAGAGCTGAATCTCAGGAAGTACCACAGAGTTCAGATGTAAATATGTACATGGTGGTAATGGATAAAATTCCAAAGCCTATCACAGCTGAACCTGTTGGATTCAAACGTCCTGAAGTTATCCACTGGGATACTATGGAGGTGGATGGTAAGGAGTATATTAGGCTGAAAAGAAAGGATGAGAAGTATTATGTGTTTTCAACATGGAATAAAATTGTCAGAGAATGTTCAAGATCTGATTTAGAAGAGATGTTTGAAGTTGGTATGAAATTACATGCAGATCAGTTGAAAGCTCCAGGGTTACCAATTGTGAAGTTGGTTATGGAGTATTTGTGTATGTTATTCAATCCAGAAGCAGTAAAGCATATAATCAGAGATGTGTTTGAAGCTGTTAGAGGATGGACTTTGTATGAAAGGAGTGGAGTCTATGAATTGGCCATGGATACTTTTCACATGGAGTATTACTTGGTGGATAGGGTCTACAATCACACAAGTCTGAAGCTTCATGCCATGTTAAATAAGAAGCAAGGTTGTGCAACAAATTTAGAAATGGCAAAGTATCTAATTCAGAGAACTATCAATCAGAGTATGGGACTGGATCCTAACACTGGATTGAATCAATGAAAGTTTTGGAAGCATCTGAAGAACTTGAATTCTCTTTCTAAAAGTCAAGTTAGGGGGAGATTGTTGGGAACTGAAGATGTGACCAAGTCATTAATGCTGCTAGTTCAGATTTAGTACTGCCAGAGGATCTCAAAGTTAATACTGCTAGGTATTACTACTTCTAGTAGAATTAATACTGCTAGTCAAAGTTAGTGCTGCTTGAACAAAGTTAGTACTGCTTAGCTAGTTAGTACTGCTAGTGGTTAGTGCTGCTTAGTAGTTAATACTGCCAAGACTCAGTTAATGCTTCCAAGGTGATTAATGCTGCTTCTGAGATAATTTGAAGATAATGTTGAAGAGATCGCATCTAGAGATAAACATGGAAAGCTTGAAGATAATTATGAAGATTATTTTGAAGATCTTTTTATGTTTAGTAATTATCTTTTATTATTCAATGATATATAGAATAGAATAGAATTAAAAGATACAATTGAATAATTCTGAGTTTTTTGTTCTAGAGAGAGAATCAACCTCAAGGCATCGTTCCTAATTCTAGAGAAGTAGAATTCGTCTTGAAAGAGCCTGTTCTTCAAGATTGAGGTTGTGAGTGAAAAGCTTGTAACTTGAATCATTAAGTAAAGTTTGCAAGTTGTGATTCATACTGTTTTTCTGTTTATTGAATATTAAAGTGTTTTTCCGCAACTTCTTTAATATTGTTTCTGAGTGTTCATAATTCTTGTTGAGAATTCGATCCTGACAAATTCATTTTAGAAATAAATTTCGTGCATGAATTTGATCGACACTCAACGTCTCGAAACCACGCGCCTCAATTTCCCCGGACCAAAGATCCTCAATTTCCAAGCACAGTATTGTCATCCAGATACTCAAACATCTTAGGACAATGATTCAAGGGTTCCATAGGTTCACCTACAATTTCTCCTCGAATAATGTCGATTCCAAAAGTCTATGGTTCTAATCCAACCAATCATTCCGACCCGAAAGGGTCCACTTAATGAAATCACCATGCTTAATGTCACTCTAAGTGACGAACGCTAAAATATCAGCCTCTCCTAATGGCTACCCACTTAGAAACTTCTTCACTACCCCAACGGTCGTCACATCAAAGTAGTCCAAGCATACACATGTAACTCGTAGGTTCACCATAACACTGGCCAGGTGTAATTATGAACGTACTATACATGATCATCCTTGCTACTCTTGACGTGATTCCCATCCCTAGTGTCTCCATCAACCTCAAAACATCCAAACTTGAAGTGCCTATTGGTGAAATTCTCTCTCTCGATTACTTAAAAGAACACTAGTTTGAGTCTAGGCATCATGTGAATGTAAAATCCCAAAGAATCAAGCAATTCTCATCAAGATGAACAATTAAGAACTAGAGAGAGAAAGTAGATCTTGATTTAATCACACGTCTGAATGTTTACAATGAGGCTCTTAACAAAACTCTTACAAACCATAAGGAACAAAACCTATTTATACCACCACTCTAATACAAGACTTAACAACTTTGACTTATCTTGACTTTGACAATGTTGACTTTACATATTTGACTTTCCTATTAAATCTTGGATACAATATTTTGACCTAACAATCTCCCCCTTTGTATTCAAGATTTAATAAAAATTTGACACTAGTTTTCAGCTCTTGATTCTTCAGCTTTTATCTCTTGAACTTTGAATCTTTATCAACCTTCAGTCTTTCAGCCTTTGAAGAATCTTGAAAAGTCTTTTGAACTTTGTAGCTTTGAAAGTCAACATGTCTTCAACACAAAACTGAATTCTTGAAACTCCTTTGAAACTTCTTTGAGGAATCTTTGAAAAACTTGTATCTTCATCTCTTGTGATCTTTGGACTGTCTTCAGAAAAACAAACTTTCACAAATCTTGATATAACTTTGAATCATCTTCAAAACTTTTCTCAAATCATCTTCATTCGGGAATTGAATCATCTCGGAATGATTTCTTTTCACCAATCTTGAATAAGTTGAACTTTCTGCCACAATTCTTTTTACTTTGACAACTCTTCATGACTTTGAAATTGAATCTTTATAAAATTCTCCCCCTTTTTGATGATTGTGAGCATCATGATCATCAAAACTTCTTCAATTTCAACACTTTATTTGATTACCCCCTTTTTGTAATGAACAAACAATCTCCCCTTTATAATGATTTGACATTCTCCACCCTTTGATCTGAATAACCGTCAATTCATAAAATGTATATATCCGAATCTTTTCAAATTCAGACATAATGAACGTGTAACCCTGATTCAACGGATGAAACAGTTAAAATGCCTGTAAGTAGCACGGAGCCACTTTGTACAACGGATGTACATTGGAAAGGAGCTTTATGATGATCACTCCTCCAGGGCTTCCATTCAATCATCGAAAAACCACAAAGGAATTTTCTATGAATGTTATGACAAGAAAACTTATTCCTTGTGTGCTCGTGCAAGTGTAGAATGATTGATGCTACTTAGCTTATGAGGCTCAAATTGTGTAAACTGTTGAGACAACAACAAATATTACACGAACTCAATGTGCATGAAAGAGGTGCGAAGGTGGGGCAACTTTCCTTCTTTTTCAATATCTAAATCTTTCGAGTGAAGACCAGATAGCATATATGTTGCATCCCCAATGAAAATGAAACATTTCTTTTTCGGGAAAGAAATGAGTGGTTGGTGGGGTTAAAGCAAGAGTTGGCATGGGCTCACTGCCTTTTTCAATGATGGTCACCAAAGAATGTGAACCAATCAGAAGATGTGGTTGCCCGGTTCAGAAAGTGGTTGGTGCAGAGTTCTGATATTCTTTTAACTCTGTTCTCACACCCTCTTTCTTTTTATCAATATGCTCACTTCTAACCAAACTCTCTTTTCCATTTTACCACTCAGCACAATGAGAAAAACTCAACCGGATGAGTTATCTCCCCCACTCTTTGATTTTGACCCCTCACCCCTCAATCACTCAAGGATAACTTCCTGGGTAGGAAACACTGGTTGATGTGAATCCATGGAAGTTCTGTTTAAGCTCTCACACGGATCCCATATAAGTCCTAAAAGAAATATTTGCTCAACAGTTTAACTGAACAATTAAGCACAAAATGTATGAAAATATTGTCAAAATGTATGCTCATGAGATTTGAGCAATTGAATTTTGAAGATTTCTCAAAACAAAGATATTGAATGAATGCAATGAAATCAAGAGAATTGTTTTGAGAATCTGACAATGTATCAATCAGATCAAATAAAATGGTTAGGGTATCAAAGAATTGGATATTTTGTTTATATGAACAAATATAAACAGTTTTAGCAATGAAAGCACAAATATTGAAATGATGAATGATGCTCAACAATATTTGAAAGCAAACGGGGGTATTACCATCGAAAAATTGGTTCGTTTAGAGACATGGTAATAACAAATTCAAATGAAGTACTGAACCGGTATGTGTGAATACTTTACAGTATAAAGACAAGATAATACGCAAGTATTGATCTTTGGAAACACACGGCCAGTTAAACATTAAAGCTCAAAATTGAAAAACATTTAAAATCACACTTCTAAATTCATAAAATCTTTTGAGAACCAGAAGTGGTTTGAACATTTCAGAAACTGTTTTTCATGCTTGAAAGTTGTTCTTCTTTCAAACAATCAGAGATCTAGGATTAGAAGATACTCACTTTTAATCTCCCCCTCAAATCATGATAAAATGATTTAGGCCATTTAAGCTCCCCCTGGATATTTGCAAAATATCCATGTCTGAACATTGAAGAATGGGTCCTGATCTGTTATATGATCAGAAGCCATCACCTTTACTCCCCCTTAAATTATGCATATGAAATATGTCAGTTAAAACACAAGATAGAGATCAATACAACTCCCTTTTGAACTATTGACCGTCATATCATAAGTATATGTCAATGAAAAAGCACAGGATAGAGATCAATACAACTCCCTTGTGAATTGTAGACCGTCATATCTTGTCGGATGCAAAGTATTACCGGAGTAAGGTATTTTGATCACCGAAGTACGAGTCCTAAACTATTGTGTTTAGAAGTCAAAACTCCGTTGAAGTATAGGTCCTAAGCTGATGTACTTAGAAGCCTTAGTCTTTCAAATTTGAAGTCTGGGTTTTGAACTGCTTTGTTCAAAAGCCATGGTTCTCTTACTCCCCCTTGACTTGAGGTACCTACAACACAGAATCAGTTTTCGGTTTTGGTACCCACTGGTATTTGGGTCCATGAATGTTAGTTGTAGTTCTTGTGGGGGTAATCGAATAAGAACCATACCAGAAATGATCGCTGATCTTGTGAATATGATCATGTGTATAGCAATAAGAACAATAGTATTTCTTACCTGATAACCTGATTAATTGATCTCTCGAGTAGATATGATCAGGTTTACCTTTACGCACATTGTTCTTCTTGGCTTTGTGTGTATGTACACATGATTTATTTCCTTTCAGCTCATCTTTCTTCTCATCTTCAACTGGTTTCTTCTTCCAGACCAGTTTCTCTTCTTTGTATCTCCTTCTTCTTTGATGTGTACCTGAACCATCTATATTTCTATCATAGAAAAGGTTAGTATTACGAATCTGATCAGAAGATTTAAGTGACCTTTGTGAAGAAACAGTTTTCTGATTTGAACTTGAGGCTGTCTTTTCAAGTTCTTTAATCTTTGAAGCAAGACTATCTCTTTCTTTGATAAGAAGGTCAATCTTCATCTCAAGCTCAGACTTTGCTTTCTGCTCTTTCAGTGCATTCTCAGATAGTTCAGATAACTTGACAGTTAACTTTTTAATCTCTTTCTCAAATATGCTTCTTTTTTCTTCAAATCCCTTCTCAGCATTGTTTCTCTGGCCTGATAATTCTTTGAAAAATCCCACATTCTTTTGTTCAATGGTCTTCTTCTCTTTGGCAAACTTTTCTCTTTCTAAGATAAGTACTTTCTCAAAATCAGAAACTTGCTGAGAAAGCTTTATGCATTTAAGCTCAACATTCTTCTTTTCTTCAAAAACTCTTCTTGGAAAACTCTGAAAACTTTTTAGCAAACTCTTTCTTTTTAATCTCAAACTCAGATCTTTCTTTGACCATCTTTTGTTCGAAATCAAATATTTTCTTTAGATGCTCAATATTAGAATCTTCCAAACTTCTAATCTTCTCTTCATAACTCTCAACAGATACGACTTGCTGAATTTTATCTTCCAACTCAGAAATCTTCCCTTTTAGCTCAGACACAACCTTTGGCCCTAACATCGTCCATTCAAGATAGTCCCTCATCTCATTTCCTGTCGACTTGTATAAATATTTTCCTGTCAACTGATAGGTATTTATATGACCATTAATATCATGACTAATACTATTAAACACAAAAGTTCGGGCTAAAATATCAGCTCTCTTTCTTTTCTCCTGTTCCTCAGAACAATCTTCGGTTGGAGTTTGAGGTTTCATCTCTCCTTCAATCAATGATAATCTGATATAGCAACTCAGCTCATGTTTATCTATAAAGTTGAAAAAATCAACTTTCCACTGCTCGTATCTTCCTTTGAGTAATATTGGTGAACTCATCCTCTCTCAGAAAAATTTGAATGAGAAATCGGCTTGATAAAAATGATCGTTCCCAAACAATTCAGAAAATTTTGACTGAAAGTCAAACTTAGATCACAACAAAATAATCTCAGAAAAATTCAATTTCTGGAACTCTCAGTTCACTGAAACTTGCAGATCAAACAAATTCAAAACCTGCAAATCAGAAAGTCGAAAATCAGATCAATTGAAATCTGGCGCAAAATAGAAACTTGAATAACACTTGATTTGCGCGAACTGATGGTGGCGCAAGAAAGAATTTTGTGCGAGAAACTTGTGGCGCAAAAATGAGATTTACTCTAGATGAGAGTGGCGCAAAAATGATATTTACTCTAGATGAGGGTGGCGCAAAATCTGCAAACTCTCACCACCCCACTAACACTTAACAACCAATCAAATTAAGAAAGTGGCACAAATTGAATTCATATTGTTGGCGCAAAGTTGAATTATGGAGGGTTTTGCGTGAAAAGGGAATGGCGCAAAGTTGAATTATGGAGGGTTTTACGTGAAAAGGGAATGGCGCAAAGACTTGTTTTGCGTGAAAGGTGAATGGCGCAATTCTCAACTGATGAGTGGTGCAAAACTTATTTCTTGAAACATGAACTGGCGCAAAATTTGTAAACCAGATTTAGTTCAACAATCTGATTCAAATCTCTTCAAACCTGTAAATTGATTCTCAAAAACGTATCAGAACCATCGAAAATCAATACTAAACACATATCTAATATCAATTTCAGATTAAAAACAACAAATCACAAAAAAATGATTAAGAACAGTGCGTATGAAATCTTGTTTTCAGAAAATCAATAAAATTCAAATTAACAACAAATCAGTGGTTAATTCGAAATCAAGTGAGAACAACAAATGATCTTTGAATTTAATCGGTCACACCTAATACAAAATATCAATCTAAAAACAATAGATTAAATCGAATTCAATCAAAAATTCATTTTCCAGAAAATACGTTCTGAGTTCTTGAGTTCTTGAAAAAAAAATTCAGATTTTGATCCAAAATTTCCAGAAATCAATTAAAAAAAATGATCTAATACAATCTGAATTGGTTTGGTACATCTCTGATACCAATTGTGAATGTAAAATCCCAAAGAATCAAGCAATTCTCATCAAGATGAACAATTAAGAACTAGAGAGAGAAAGTAGATCTTGATTTAATCACACGTCTGAATGTTTACAATGAGGCTCTTAACAAAACTCTTACAAACCATAAGGAACAAAACCTATTTATACCACCACTCTAATACAAAACCTAACAACTTTGACTTATCTTGACTTTGACAATGTTGACTTTACATCTTTGACTTTCCTATTAAATCTTGGATACAATATTTTGACCTAACACATCCAAAATCAACACCTAAATCTTTCAAACTTAAGCTCTGATACCAACTTGTAACACCCTCAAATTTGGTAAGAGCAACTAAATTAAAATTTCGATATAACATCAAGTGAGGAACAAAACTTCCTCCTACAAATCAAAACTCAAAATACCTCAAGGTAAAATTCTATAATTAACCTCAACAATTATAAACTCCATTAACATACAAGGACTAAACCGGAGTCGACTTAACCCAAGTACAAATTGCTCTTCCTAATACAAAAGCGGAAGACTTCACCAAGCTATTCACTCCTCGAACACACATCTAGCACTCCTTTCTTCATAGTGTCGCTAGTACTAATCCCCAGCCAGAACCTGATGCACATGCCGACAAATAAAAAGGTTAGGCTAACGCTTAGTGAGTTCAAGAGTTTCCATCATAAGCATATAAATCATTAACTGAATTTAAATCATGATTTCTAAAGTGGTAAATATAAAAGTATAAAGTCAACATATTTCTTAAAGCCCGACATTTTCGTGATGAAAATACCAATACCAAACATTCTTTCAAAGATGACATCGAAACCCAATACTCACCCAAAACACAAATAAGAATCTATATTCAATACTGAAAACCTGGACAAACTTCATTATCCAAAATATCCAAAAACATGATAAGGTTTAATAGTTAAAACCACAATTCATGGGTAACAATCCCTATACAAAATGTCACCAAAACATGATGGTGCTTAATACCCAAGACAACGTCTTTCGGTGACGGGGGAGACTCGTCTCCAATGAACGTGGCAGGCACACCAAGCTAAGCCTCGTATCTATTTTATGAACATGTCTCGAGGATGGAAAAGCCTATGACATCAACCCAATCTAGATCTTTAGTCATCATCAACATCGACTCAAACTGAGTATTTAATCATATTAGACATCAACTCAAACTGAGTCCTTAGTCATATCGGACATGTTAGTGTATTATTGTATCCAAGATTTAAGTGTAAAAGTGAAGATGTGTAAAGTCAAACTTAGTCAAAGTTTGTTTAGTTTACTTTGTGATTGTACATGGTCGTTGACCATATAAATAACATTTGTTTCTTATTAGATATAGAGAGTAGAGTGTGGTATTGTGAGTAAGAACTAGAACCAATAAGAACTTGTGAGATATATGACATATTGATTCTCTCTCTACATTCTCTTTCTAGTTCATATACATAATCTTATGCATATTATTGATTTGCTTGAATCTTGGACTTACAATTGGTATCAGAGCAAACCATCTTATTCAGATTATGGATTAAACACACTTACTTGGTCGAATTTCACTGATTCATTCCATTTTTTTGAAAAACACGCAAGACTATTTTAGAAAGTTACTGTTTGATTGTAAATTTTCTTGAAAATTTGATTTTGTTGCAAGAAAATGGCACCATAGTGATCGATTAGCGTTACTGAGCAATTCTTGTTTAGATTTCATCATCTAATTCACACTTAATCACTCTCAATTTTAGATTTTTGTGTGTTTTTGGTTGAATTTTTTTCGAACACAAATATATCATCGATTCACTGTAATTTTGTTGTTTTTAGCAAAATTGTTGTATTAGAATGTTGTTCTAATCATTGGTGCGATCAACCCTGTGAAAAATCAAGCTGTGATTGCAGGAATTAAAGAAAATGGTCAAATTCTTTGTGTGTTTCTGAAGAACATCCAAGATCTGAAGTTCGCGCAACATTCATCCTGAAGAACACGCAAGTCTTGAAGAACACGCAAAATGTATAGTTTTGTTTTTTGGGCCTTCTGCGAGTTCTTGACAAGAACGCGCAAGCTCCTTATTTTCTTCTCAAATATTTTTTAAGGACAAAACGCGCAGGGTTCTGTTTGCGAGAAGTCAGAACGCGCAAAGCCTTATCTGCAGGTTCTTGGTTTATGTTTTCTTTGTTCTGCGAGTTCTTGATCTGCGCCAAGTGACTTTTGCGACAAGTTACTTTGTGGAAAATTTTCTAAGTATAGAATACGCAGAGTGATTGCGCGAAGTGCTTCTTCAGAACGCGCAAGCCTCTTTTGCATGAACCTAGAACGCGCAGGCCTTTTTCTACGCGAACCTAGAACGCGCAGGCCTCTTTCTACGCAAACCTAGAACGCGTAGACCCCTTTATATGTGAAGTTTGTCTTCTGTGTTCTGCGAGTTTTGACACTTAGAACTTTTTCTAAGTTTTTCAAGTGTTGACCAAGTTTTACTCTTCAAGTCAAGTGTGTTTCTGAATATTTTGGACGATCGTTTTTTCAAGCATACTGATCAAGATGTCTTCAGTAATATCAAATAGAGATTGTGCAATAATGTACATGCCTGAGATACCTGCTATTGAAGCTGAACGAGACAAATTGATGATTCAGAATTCAAGTGTTCTAGATCAGATCAAGGAGTTGAAAGCTAAATCTGTAATTTTTGAGAAAACCTCTGAATATGCAAAATGTATTAATGATTCTAAACTTGATCTTGCAGGTATTATCAAGACAAGAGAGAAAGAAATTAAATTGAAAGATGAAGAGATAACAAATCTTCAAAGCAAACTGAAGTCAACTAAAAAGAAATCATCAGAACTTAAAGTTGAATCAGTTGATCTACATAGCAAGTTTAAAGCTTTTGAAGAGAAAAATATTTGTATTGGAAGCTAAAAATGCTAATCTAATGAAAAGTCTCCATGAAGATAAAGACAAAGCTGATATGGAGAAAGTTTACACTAAAAAACTATCTGATTTTTCTAAGAAAGCTTTTCAAGAGGAAAGATTTGAAGCATAGATGCATAAAGCTCTCAAAGCAAGTATCAGAATTTGAAAATATTTTAATAACTGAAAGAGACACATTTGCAAAAGAGAGAAAAGTTCTTGAAGATAAGATTATTGAACTTCCTAAACAAATTTCTGTTTTACAAAACTTACTTGAAAAGGAAAGACAAATCTTTCAAGAAAAGAAGAAGTCTTTTGATGCTGAAAAGAAAAACATTGAAAAGAAAAATATTGGGATTTTCAAGAAAATTTCTGAAAAGAACAAGAACTTAGAAAAAGACTTTGAGCAAGAGCGTCAAATCTTTGAAAGTGAAATATCTAAGCTCACAACAAAGTTATTTGTTCTATCATTAGACATTTTAAAAGAACAGATGGTCAGGTCTGATTTGAAAAAGAAGTTTGACACACTTGTTAATGAAAGAAACATTTTGTCTGAAAAGATAAAACAACTTGAAGTTGTAAATGTTGAATTATCTGATCAGATTTTCGCTGATGTGATTAATCAATCACCTTATGATAATTCAAGTGAATCAGTTTGTTCTTTCAAAACTGCTTCAAGTTCCATTCATGAAAATGTTTTCAAAAAGAACTGTGTCAAATCAAAAATTATGAACTAAAATCAGATTTGTCCTTCTAATTTATTTTATGATAAATCTGTTGATAGTTCAGCAAGCTATTATGTCAAATCTCTTAAAAAGATTGTTTCTAAGAAAGGACAAATGGTTTGGAGAGTGAAAGGTTCTCCTGATGAAAAGAAGAATGATAAATCATCCGCATCCACATCAAAAGCTAAGAAGGACAGTGCACATGAAGGTAAATCTTTTAGCAAATCTGATACGATTTATTCTGATAATTATCTTATCAGGTTGGCTCAAAAGAAGATTTGTTGTTCTTACTGTGGAGCAAATGATTATGTTCATAAAGACTTTGCTCATCACTGGTATGGAACTTACAGAATTACTTCTTAGAAAAATGAACTTAAAAGATTTAAATCTAATGAGAAGTGGATTCCTAAATCTAACCAACCAGGACCCAAATATCAGTGGGTACCAAAACCTATCAAATCTGTTTGACAGGTACCACAGGTTTAGGGGGAGTAAGAGCAATGGTTCTTGCATAATTCAGTTCAAGACCCAGTCTTCAATGTCAAGTTGTTAGGCTTCTGAATACTTCAGTTCAGAACCTGGTCTTCAAAGATTATGGACTTCTGAGTAAATCAGCTCAGGACTCGGACTTCAAAGTGAAAGAGATAGACTTCTAAACACACCAGTTTAGGACTCGTACTTTAATGTTAAAGAATTATGGGTTCTAAACATAACAGTTTAGAACTCGTACTTCAAAGAAAAGTTTGTTAAGATAAGGAAATTATGCAAATATCAAGGGGGAGCTTATCTGAATCTAACTCATTTTATCATGATTTGAGGGGGAGCTTAAATGTTTGTGAGTATCTTCTGATCTAGATCTCTGATTGTTTGAAAGAAGAACCACTTTCGAACATGAAAAATGTTTTCCGAAATGTTCAAACCACTTCTGGTTCTCAAAAGATTTCATGAATTTAGAAGTGTGATTTTAAATGTTTTTCATACTAGAGCTTTAATGTTTAACTGACCGTGTGGTTCTAAAGATCAATACTTGTGTATTATCTTGTCTATATACTGTCACGTATTCACACACACCGGTTCAGTACTTCATTTGAATTAGTTATTACCATGTCTTAAAAGATAAATCTTTCGATGATAATACTCTCGTTTGCTATTCTAAATTGTTTGAAATCAGACATCATTTCTTATTAATTGTGCTTTCATTGTCAAATTGTTTATATCTTGTTCATATAAACAAATATTCGGTCTTCGATATCCCAACAATATTTTTCTTCATGATATTTGATCTAATCGAATCATTGTAAAATTCTCAAAACACTTCACTTGAATTTGTTTCATTTATTCAACTTCATTGTTTTGAGAGATCTTAAATGTTCTAATTGCTCAAATTTCATTCCTATCTTTAATGAGCATACATTTTCTGATAATGATATCTTGTGCTTAAATGTCAAGATAACTGTTGAGCAACATATTCTGTTTAGGACAAAATACATGGGATTCAGTGTGAGTGCTTAAAAGACTTCCATGGATTCACGTTAATCAATGTTTCCTACCCCAGAAGTAATCCTTGAGTGATTGAGGGGTGAGGGGTCTAAGTCAAAGAGTGGGGGAGATAACTCATCCGGTTGAGTTTTTCTCATTGTGTTGAGCGGTAAAATGTAAAAGAGAGTTTGGTTAGAAGTGAGCATATTGATAAAAAGAAAGAGGGTGTGAGAACAGAGTTAAAAGAATACAATAACTCTACACCAACTTTTTCTGAGCCGGGAAGCCACATCTACTGATTGGTTCACATTCTTTGGTGACCATCATTGAAACAGGCACTAGCCCATGCCAACTCTTGTATTAATCCCACCAACTACTCATTTCTTTCCCGACAAAGAAATGGTTCAAATTTTCTTGGGGACGCAACATATCTGCTATCTGGTATTCGCTCGGAAGATTTAGATATTGAAAAAGAAGGAAAGTTGCCCCACCTTCGTACCTCTTTCATGCACATTGAGTCCGTGTAATACTTGTTGCTGTCTAAACACTTTACACATTTTGAGCCTGAGAAAGCTTAAGTAGCTTCAATCATTCTTACACTTTCATGTACACACAAGGAATATGTTTTCTGGTCATAACATTCATAGAAAATTCCTTTGTGGTTTTTCAATGATTGAATGGAAGCCCTGGGGAGTGAACATCAAAAAGCTCCTTTCCAAAGTACATCCGTTGTATAAAGTGGCTCCGTGCTACTTACATGCATACTAACTGTGTCATTTGTTGATTCAGGGTTACAATTCTTATTTTGTCTGGATTTGAAAAGATTCAGATGAATACATTTTATGAATTGACGAATACTCAGATCAAAAGGGCGGAGATTGCTATTTTATCATAAAGGGTAAGATTGTTTTTCAAAGACAGTGATGAAATTGAAAAATTTTGATGATCATGATGCTCACAATCATCAAAAAGGGGGAGATATTTTGCAAGTTTCAATTTCCAAGGAGAGAAGATTTGTCAAGAAGCTCGAGATAGTATGATAAAGATATTTCGAGATGATTCAAGAGAGATCGTTGTTCAAAGACAGACAATTCATAGATCATAGAGATGAAGATACAAGCATTGAAAGATTACTCAAAGTTCAAAGCCACAAAGATCAAAGTTTCAAAGATTTCAAATTCAAGTTCAAGACTTAATGACATTTCAAAGACAAAGTGAAAGACTTTTCAAGTTTATCTGAAGATTCTTCAAAAGGTGAATGTTTGAAGATTGCTAGAGCTTCAAAGTTTAAAGTTGTCAGAGATAAAGTTTTGAAGAATCAAGAGCTGAAGACTAATGTCAACTTTTTTTTTTAAATCGTGAATACAAAGGGGGAGATTGTTAGTGTATTATTGTATCCAAGATTTAAGTGTAAAAGTCAAGATGTGTAAAGTCAAACTTAGTCAAAGATTGTTTAGTTTACTTTGTGATTGTACATGGTCACTGACCATATAAATAACATTTGTTTCTTATTAGATATAGAGAGTAGAGTGTCATTGTATTGTGAGTAAGAACTAAAACCATTAAGCACTTGTGAGATATATGACATATTGATTCTCTCTCTACATTCTCTCTCTAGTTCATATACATAATCTTATGCATATTGTTGATTTGCTTGAATCTTGGACTTACAGGACATCAACTCAAACCGAGTCCTTAGTCATATCGGACATAAACTCAAACCAAGTTTTAGTCATTGCGGACATCAACCCTATCTAGGTCTTTAGTCCTTACGGACATCAACTCAAACCGAGTCTTTAGTCATTGCGGACATCGACCCTATCCAGGTCTTTAGTCATTACGGACATCAACTCAAACCGAGTCTTTAGTCATTGCGAACATCAACCATATCCAGGTCTTTAGTCATTACGGACATCAACTCAATCCGAGTTGATAATCTCAAAATCACCTAAATCTTAGAGAGAGAAAGTAGAGAGAGAAAGAGATGTGCGCCAAAAGTAAGTTGTATTCCAGATATGAATTCCAAAGTTACAAGAACAAAGCACAAAGGGGACTTAAATACCCCTTGACTAATCAAACAAGGTAAAGTAAAACTAAGCACAATTAGCACAAGGTATAAATACATTGATTACTACTAAAAATAGACTTAATAATCTCCCCCTTATTAATCAATGGCGCTCTTCTCTTTGACGAAGTCGATTCAGTCCAAGCAAAACTTCTAAGCGTCTTAGAGTTGAACGGAAGATCAACCTCTCATCAATGGTATTCAATGCTTTCTTGAGAAGTTGAATCTCTTCATTCTCGAGCTGAAACATTTCTCTGCTTGACTCCAAAAATCTTCTTTCAGCGGCTTTTAAACGATGCTCCAACTGTAGCTTGATCACTTTCAACATTCCATCAGAGTAATGATTAATCTCTTCAAATCTTAGGAAGCAATTCTGACCAGAAGCATTCCTGTAAATAACTCCATATGGATTCTGAAGAATAGTGAATAAAGAATTTGAGTCAATGTTCGGAAAGCTACGATCGGGTCTTTGAAGATTCACCACAGCCTGAAAGCTTTCAGCAGCCATATGAAAGTCAAATACTCTGTAAAATCTGATTTGGTGCCGAATGAATCTTTTAATCACAAACAATGCTTGAGAGACATCTTCTGTTCTGTGGTAAAGATTCCTGAAATGATTGTACAGAAACTCAACGTCATCAATAGATAGATCATTAAAATCAGCCTCCGAGAAAGTATACAAGTTGCAGTCTCTTCTTTCTACTTCAAATACTGGATACAGATATGAACAAACTTCTGTATCGAAACACTGATAACCCTGACAATCAGATGAGGAGAAGAAACCAAAATCTTTCCACGGCGCTGACATTTGATGGACATCAAGTATTCGTACTGATAATCAGCTGACTCCTTTTCAACACCAAGAATGGCATATATGTTGATCTGTCTTCTTCTAGAAATGAAAATATTACTTTGAGAGTCTTCGAGAAAAGCAAATCTTAGTCTTGAAGCCATATGCCGTTCTTGTAGACTTTGTTGTCTCTGCTGTCTAGTTAAAGCTGGACCTTCTTCTAAGATAGTCGGAGGGATCACAGGATCTGAAGAAGGAATATCAGCTTGAGCTCTGTACGACTGGCCTACTTCAAATGTACTTGAGGGAGCAGTGGTAGTCGGAGCTGTATTAACAACAGGACTAGCAACAGGACTGGAAGTGATTGGAGTAGCTTCAGGAATATCGTCTTGTGAAGGTAAGTCTCCATACAAAGTGTTCGTAATTTCTTCATCTTTTGCATCGAGAAAGAAATCATTCTCTTCAGTGTCAGATAAGACAATTATATCATCGTACTCCTCTTCTTTTACTTTGCAGAGATTCTCATATCTAATATCATCATCTTCATCTGAATTGATCTCTATGAAGTTTGCGAAGAAAGATCTCATGTCAATCGTAGCTTCAAAATCGCCTAACACCATTGACTTTGGTGGAGAATCTGGATCAACATATACAACTATCTGCATGTTATTCTCAATATTCTGTTTAGAAATGTTCAAAACATTAGACATAGAAGACAAATCAACACTATCAATCAAAATGTTCACAAGATTTTCAACACTACAATCTTGAACATTATCAGCATTCTTTTCTCTGTCAGCAGCCTCAGATTGACTTTGATCTTCCCTAGCTGAAGAACTCTCCACCCTCTGTCTCTTTGATATCTCCCCCTCATGACCTTGATGATCAGTATCATCTTGGTCATGTCTCCTTTTATGAGACAGGCTTGGTTCAGTTTTGCAAGTCTGTTCATGAAGATCAAACCTGTTAGATAGATCAGTTAAGGCTTGAGTCATGAAAGATAGACCTTCTTTGATATCAGAAAAATTTGTCCGAGCTTCAGATCTGAAAGAAGTGAACTCCTCATACAAAGCAGATATTCTATCAGATGCAGAAGAAGAAGCTGTAGGTGGAGTCGGCTGAAAATTCCTTAGCAGAGATATCAAGTCTTTATGTTGTTGATCTGGCGGCGATATAGAAATGAGACGAATATATAATAGATCAGATAATTCAGAAGTCGGAAGATCTTGAACTGGAGTGCGTGAAGAAACTGGAGGAACTGAAGTTGATGTAGATAAGCCAGCTGACTGAGTAAATGGTGGAGGAAGAGGAATAGAGACAATCGCTGGAGCAGTAGTAGAAACGGTTGACGATTCACGAATGACAACTCCAGATGGTCGTCTGAACGGAATCTCTGGCGGAATCATATTAGCATCAATCTCTACCATCTTGCCCTTGAAAAGAGTCTTTAACTTCTGAACTTGTGCCTCTTTCTCAGTATCAAAACGATCAGTCATTTGACAAATGACTTCATTCAAATTCATAAACTTTTCAGTTGGATCTCTAGTTTGAACAGAAGAAGGCTCGATGACTGAAGTGAGTGTAGCCGAAGAATGAATATCAGAGAGAGAAGTTGCTGTACCTTGACCTTGTATCTGAGCTGAAGCATTAGCAAAAGCTAAGTCTAATTCATCAACTTGTATGTCAGCAACTGCAATATTAATAGGAACAAATTCTTCATCAAACATGACAACTACCGGTTCATTCAGATTTGGTGCTCTAATATCCCTTTCTAAGGCATGAATAGCAGGCTGATCACCATCTCCATCATTACCACCATCATCATTGTCATCATCATCTTCATCTCCATCTCCATCATTACCAATATCATCATTGTTAATTCCAGCAAGTACATCACCAATCTGTTGATCTGCAACATCTACTGCAACTGCTTGATCAGCTTGATCATCATTAGAAGGTTCAGCTTGTTCGGCTTCCAAAGACATATCATGTTTCAAACAATATTGAATTATGCTGTTATCAGACGGATCAACATAATTTGCAATGAACGCAAAAGGAATCAGCATCGAGAACTCAAAAGTCTTCTTTTGTCTTTGAATGAATGTCATCTCAGTATCCAGAACTTGATTCCAAGAAAGCCTGCGAGGAATATCTGGATTACTTCGCAGCATACTCCGGACAATAAGCTTCATATACCGAACAAAAGGAATAAACTTTCGCTTCTTATGAGTCATCTTGTCTTGCACTCTTTCGGAAAGTTCGGTCCAGAAAATGTACGTGTAGTCGACATGCAAGTCATAGACAACTGCATGGAACAATCTGAGATAATGCAAACTAGCGTTGTCCGTTCCGGAATGCTTAGATGTGAGACACCTGTTGAGTACGGAAAACAATGCATACCAAACCGGTGGAAGGTTGGATTTGTCGAATTGACTCATTTAATCCAAAACACCAAGATAGCCCAAATTGCGAATACCCTCTAGAACATCGAATTCTGAAGGATAATTGTCATACGAGTACGACCTGGTCGAGAATTGGGTTCAGGAAGCTCCAGAATCAGTCGAAGTCGTTTGTAGGAGAGAAAAGAATCAAACTGATCGATCTGCAAGTCGAAGCGATGAGGACGGACCCGCTCATTCTTAGATATAGTATTCCAAGCCTGTTGAAGATACACCTTAGGAACATCGGCACAGGAAGTAAGAGCCGGAGCAAGAGGATGTCCTTTGAGAATTGCTCGAATCACTGGATGAATCTTGATCTTGTCAAAATCCACGAAATAGTTGTTTGGCTTGTACGGAAAAACATAGAGCAGAGTGGGAAACATGTCATTCGGTGTTCGCCGTTGAGCAGAAAGATTTGCCCCAGTAGAAGGTACAGACGGCATAGGCGTCTCGCACGATGCACGATCAGATGGATCATAGAATTCATCTTGAAGCACATTCTCATCTTGAAGCACAGTACCTATGAAACAGAAATGATGAAAGTTAGCCTTGGAAAAATAGAAGTGAAAAACACAAAAATGAAAATTTTGCTAAAGTCAAATTTGCGCGACATGTGGGTGGCGCAAACTGAGTTTTGCGCTACATACTAGTGGCGCAAAATGAGTTTTATGCGACAAACTGTTGACGCAAAACTAAGTTTGCGTTGCTAGTGCATGGCGCAAACCTAAGTTTACGCGAGTCACTTGTGACAATTATGACTTAGAAAATTTTCAAGAAAAACAAAAAACACAACAGAAGTTTGCGTGAGACTAAGGTAGCGCAAAAATAACTTTGGTTACCAACGGGTAGCCCAAAATTAACTTTGCGTTATCAATGTCTAGCGCAAATTTATACTAAGACAAATAGCTACAAAAAGGATTTGCGTTTCAAGTAGGTAGCGCAAAACTAAGATTGGGTTACCAACGTGTAGCGCAAATCTAAGTTTGCGTTACAAGAAGGTGGCGCAAATCTTAAGTTTTCTCTAGTAACTTAGCCACGCAAAAAAAAAAAAAAAAAACAACCTAGAAAACATAAGCTTTGCGCGAGTTCATCTGAGTTTTTCAAAAATCTCAAAGAAATCGATGTTAAATCAAAATTTGTGATCGAAATACATAAAAGAACGATTATAAACTCATTTCGACCAAGTTGAAATTGATTAAAATCATTATTCAACACAAACATTTGAATTTTTTTGAAAAACATAGATGAACATACGCAACCAATAAAATCCAAAAACAAAAAATATAAACAAAGAGAAAAGAGAAGAAAACACATACCTGAGGGTCGAAATCAGAAACTAATTACAACCCAATACTTGATTTTATCAAAGAAATGAACTCACTAAGATCAATCGATGAAGAACAGTGCGAACCAAGAAGAAATCGCACACTGATAGTTCAACAACAAAGAATCGATTAATCTAATAGAGAATGTAAACTTGAATCAAAAACGAAAATGAAGTAAGAAATCATACCTGAATCGATTGAATGAACTGTAAAACTCAGATTAAGAATCGACACAGAGAGGGAAAATCAACAGTCAGTTTGAAAAATGAGCGTGAAAGGAGAGAATGAACAGGACTTGAACTATTTAAACCAAAAAAAATAGAAAAAAGACATTCTAAAAAAAATAACAGATAACACATAGAAATGATATTTTCACCTTGAAAGCTTTTTTACTCCCCCTACACAAATGCACGAAATATAACAAATCAGATTAGCATTTGTATAGAAAAAAATAAGAAATACATACCTGATTAACTGCTGATCTGTATTTTAATCACTTTATCAGATAAATACCTGACCACTGTATTCACTCCCCCTAAAAAACAGAAGATTGTCAAATTCTCATTCAGATTTACTCTCCCCCTCGAAATATGCACAAACCAATTTTACAAAAATATGGATACACAAACATAGAAACATCAGAGTAAAAAGAAAATTATACTGAATATAAATTTTGAAACAACTGAACATATAAAATTTTAAACTCTAAACAAATTAAATGCTACTCAGTAGAATATCACAAATTTATCAATCAATTGAAATCAAGTATGTGTTGTTGGATACAGATACAAGTTTCATTGCATATCAAGTTAAGATATGTTCAGTTTCAAAAACTTTCATCAATCTATTCAGTGTGCTAGCATGCGAGCTTCGATTAGCTTCAAGAAAATGCAATTCTAAAAATATAATAGAGAATTTTGCATGTACTCACACTAAGCCATCAAAAATTAAGATTTTCACAAATTTATAGGTTTATCGCAACTCAAACATATCACCAAGTATCAAGAGATGTGTGCTCATTGGCATCTTTTAGCATTGTGCACATTGGCATCTTCACATGAGTGTTCTCTTTGGCATCTTTTAAGCTTGTGCACATTGGCATCTTTTAATCAAGAAGTTTGGTAAGTAAAGAATATGCCGTAAAAGTAACTTTCTATCTGATCCTATTGCAGGATTTGGGTCAGCCGCTCCCAGACCAGTTGGCCTTAGGGGACTAGGTGTCAAGCACCCCTTGGAACTTACTTTCCCAGATCAGAAAGGCTACATCGACACATCCTAAACCCATTCATACCAGTAGAACATGACTTTCGATCTGATTCTATAGAAGGATTTGGGTTCGATCACTCCCAGACCAATTGACCTTAGGGGACCAGATGACAAGCATCCCACGGAACTTACTTTCCTAAACCAGAAAGGTCACAGGTACAAACTTTTAAACTTAGAGATTTCTGTATTATATATATATATAATATTCATCTCAATCACTCAGTTTTACATCTAAGTGCTTAGCCCATATTTTCATTACAATCCATAAGTCTGACTTTTTAGGTTTTCTAAGCATTGTAAACTATACATATTCCGAATAACACAACTTTAAAGCAGTATCAAAAGTTTCAAACATGTTGCTGACCCTTCGATTTTTGTTAGACTTGAAAGTTGAACATATAAAACTTCGATATAAACAAAGCAACTTGCAAATTTATCCTAGACACACATTTTATTCAAAAGAAAGAAAACCTGTAAAGCTTTTACTTTATAGAATAAAATTTGTAAAGATTTAAACTTTTAAATTCAACATGCCGAGTTTTGAAAGCAGAAAATTAAAACGTTTTTCATCTAAAGCTTTTGTAAAAATATCGGCAAGTTGATATTCAGTTGGAACAAAATATAATTCAATAGTACCTTCTTCCACATGATGCTTTATGAAGTGGTACCTCATATCGATGTGTTTGGTCTTTGTGTGCTGGACCGGATTGACTGATATCGCGATCGCGGATTTGCTGTCACAGTAGATTGTAACTGTTTTGTATAGCATCCCGTAGTCACGAAGTTATGTATTCATCCATAACACTTGTGCACAACAACTAGCTGCGGCGACGTATTCTGCTTCTACAGTTGAGATAGAAACACAATTCTGCTTTTTCGACGCCCGACTTATCAGTCTATCACCAAGAAATTGAAAGTGACCTGAAGTGCTTTTCCGGTCCAATTGATTTCCACCGAAATCTGCATCAGAATAAGCAATTAGTTTATAATCAGAACTCTTAGGATACCACAAACCTAAGTACGGAGTTCCTTTGATGTAACGAAAAATTCGCTTGACTGCTAAGAGATGCGATTCCTTTGGCTTTGCTTGAAATCTGGCACATAAGCAGGTTGAAAACATGATATCCGGCCGACTTGTAGTTAAGTACATGAGTGATCCAATCATTCCTCGATATGTCTTGACGTCCACAACTTTTCCATCTGGATCGAGTCCAATTTTAGCACCATGAGCCATAGGCGTGCCAATTGAAGAAGATTTGTCCATCTTGAATTTCTTCAAGATGTCAAACACATACTTCGACTGATTAATAAAGATTCCATCTGAAAGCTGTTTCACTTGTAAGCCGAGAAAGAAATTAATTTCTCCCATCATGCTCATTTGAAACCCAGAGGTCATGAGATCAGAAAACCAAGTACATAAAGATTGATTAGTCGCACCAAATATAATATCATCTACGTATATTTGAACTAAGCAGATATCCAAGTTAGAACGATAAATAAAAAGAGTGGTATCTATGGATCCTTTGGTAAACCCAGATTTGATCAAAAATGCCGACAACTCATCATACCACGCCCTTGGTGCTTGTTTCAAGCCATACAACGCTTTATCAAGAAAGTATACATGATCAGGATGGTCTTTGTCAACAAAACCCTCTGGTTGAGAAACGTAAACTTCTTCTTTCAGTTTCCCGTTGAGAAAGGCTGTCTTCACGTCCATCTGATACACGGTAAAATTACGATAAGCAGCAAAAGCGAGAAACATTCGAATAGCTTCTAATCTTGCAACCGGTGCGAAAGTTTCATCGTAGTCGATTCCTTCTTCTTGTCGATAACCCTTGGCAACCAATCGAGCTTTGTTGCGAACGACGATACCATCTTTGTCTTTCTTGTTCTTGAATATCCACTTTGTGCCAATAATGCTTTTTCCTTTTGGCCGTGGAACAAGTCTCCAAACTTTTAATGCGTCAAATTGATTGAGTTCCTCTTGCATCGTTATTATCCAATCCGGATCCTCCAACGCTTCAGATACTTTGGTTGGTTCAATCTTGCTTAGAAAGCAAGTGAATAGACATTCGTTTGGAGTTGCCGTCTTGGAACGAGTAGATACGCTTGCTTGAGGATCACCAATAATCTGATGAATAGGATGAGATCTTGTCCATTCGGTGGTATGAGGGAGAGGATCTATAATCTATTGAACAACTTCTAACTGTTGAGAGAGAGCTTCAGATACTTCTATATTAGATGAAGAGACATCAACAGTTTCAACTGGAGAAGGAGGTAACTCAACAATATCTGAATCAGATTCTGTAATTGTTGGTTGAATAGCAGCAGTTTGTTCTTCTTCTTGAACCGGTTCTGCTTGAACAGATTCTTCTTGAACAGGTTCATTTTGAACAGGTTCTTCTTGAACAGATTCGAAACCAAATCTGCTGCTTCGTCAAATTTAACATTGACACTCTCTATCACTTTTCTGACTGAAGTAAGAAAGACTCGGTAAGCCGCAGAAGTAGAAGAATAACCCAGAAAAATACCCTCATCTGCCTTTGGACTGAATTTTTTCAGATTGTCGCTGTCATTCAGAACATAACACTTACACCCAAATGATTTGAAATATTTGACATTTGGTTTGATGCCATTCATAAGCTCATAAGGTGTTTTGTTGAATCGGCGATGTAGAATGGATCTGTTCTGAGTATGACATGCAGTAGACAAAGCTTCAGCCCAATGAGATAAAGGAAGACCGGAATATGCAAGCATCGATCTGGCAGTCTCGATAAGCGTTCTATTTCTTCGTTCAACAACCCCATTTTGTTGCGGTGTTTGAGCAGCAGAAAATTGTTGTTGAATGCCTTGATCTTCGTAGAATGCTTGAAGAGTGCAATTCTTGAATTTTGTACCATTGTCCGATCTGACAACTTTGACCGCTTTTTGCTTGTTATTCTGAATCGTTTTGATGAGGTTGATGAGTATATCAGGAGTTTCATCTTTGGACTTGAGAAACTTGACCCATGTATAGCGTGAATAATCATCAACTACCACCAAAACATATCTTTTCTTTCCGATACTCTTTGTCTTCATTGGTCCACATAAGTCAACATGTAGGATATCAAGAATGTCCAAAGTGCAGGCTTCGGGTTTTGGCTTATGCGGAACTTTCTTCATCTTTCCTTTCTCCCAGTCTTGACAGAGGTGTTCTTTCTGAAATCGGAGTACTGGGAGACCTCGTACGGAATCATTCTTGACAAGGCGATCCATGTATTTAAAGTTGAGATGAGCTAGTCGTCGGTGCCACATCCAACTTTCATGAACAGAGGCTTTAGATAGCAAGCAAATATCTGATGGAATTTTAACCTTGGAAAGATCAATAGTATATAAATTTGATCTTCTCTTTCCAACGAGTAAATCCCGACCACTGTCATTCTTTACTGCAACTCGTTTAGATTTGAACATGACTTCAAGATCTTTGTCACAAAATTTCCCGATGCTGAATAAATTGTGGCTAAGACCTTCGACATAACTCACTCGCTTGTCAGTGATATTTCCTTGCATAAGATCACCATATCCTAGAATAGGAGCAGTCTCGCAGTTTCCAAACTTAATACGACCGCAACATTTTTCTTTAAAATTTGAAAGTAATGATTTGTTGCCCGTCATGTGTTTGGAACACCCTAAATCTAGATACCATAATTGACTAAGCTGCACATTCAGAAATTACACAGATTTAGGTACCCATATGCTTATGGGTCCCTTCTTGTTAGTCCGTTGCCTCTTATTTTTCAAAACTCTCTTGTTAGAAAAAATATGAACACAATCATTTATGGAGGAAGAAACATAATCATATGAATCAGAACTAGAAGAACAATATGAGACATTCTTTGCAATTTGAATTATTTGCTTTATTGAATATTTTGTGTTTTTATTACAAAATGCAAATGTATCCGTTTTACAAAGACGATCTACACATTTATCCTCTAAAGTTTGAGATTCTGTTGATCTCTGCTTGACCCTCCATATCTGCCTTGATGACTTCTTCAAAGTCCGATCTGAAACATTTGAATCAAAAGAATTAGAATTTTCAGAAATGACAGTATCTTGCTTCTTTGACTTCTTTGACCTTCTTCTTTTATGCTTTGGTTTATAATACTGATCATTTAGCATAAAAGAATCATCAACAATTGAATTAGAAGAAGAAATTTTATCTAAGAAGTCAAACTGAGCATTCATCATTGTTGAACTAGCCTCGGAGTCATGATTTTCAGAAACACACAAGTCAGGAGAAGTTTTGCGCGTCCCCTTGGTGGTGCAAACTAAACTTTGCGCTACCAACTGTTGGCGCAAACAATCAGTTTGCACTACCAATGGTTGGCGCAAATGCTCACTGTTTTGTACTTTTTGCGTATTTTCCTTGAAATCAGAAGAAAATCCAGATTTAATTTTGTCATCAAAGTCTTGTTTTTGAGAAATGAATTTTTCTTTAAAACTTGATTTCATGATAAAAAGAAATAAACCGTTTTCAATATCATTTTGAAGACTTTGTTCTTCCATTTTATCTTCAAGATCAATGATTTTGCCCTCTAATACTAATGGGGGAATATATCTCTTAGAATCATAAGAAACCGGAGATATATTTTCCTTATTAGTGCTATTGGCATATATATGAAAATAATCATTTGGTAATGAAGATTTAATGGAAGAATTGACATTTAAAACATTTTGAGATTTTTTGGACTTCTTTGATTTTTTCAGGAAAATATTTGGCATTTTCACGAGTATAAACAAATGGCATTTCCATTTTCTTGTTGTTCATTCTTTTCTCATTTTCAATTTATAATTCTTGCTTTTCATTCATCCACTCAATTTTAAATTGAGGAGCATATTTTGCAAGATTTAGATAATCAAAATTATATAAAGTGGGGGTTTTTGTTATAACATTGTTTAAACAATGTGGATTTTCAAAACCAAGTCCCCATCTTTCTTTTATTGACTCATCACTCCTTGGTTTTTTCATATAAATTGTTTGCTCAGTTTGTTCTCTCAAATATAACTTTCCTTCTAAAGCAATTATTTTATCAGAAAAAGTTTGATTCAAATTGGTCATTTCTGTCAAAGAATCAAGATTAGTCTTATTTAAATTTTCTAATTCATCCAATTTCTTTTGAAACTTCTCTTTTGTATCTGTCAAAATAAAATTTTCATCTTTCAATGAAATTTTCAATTTTTCAATCATGACAGATTTTTCTTGATTAATTTGCTTTTCAGATAAGAACTTTGAACGTAAGTCATGTAAAGAAGTTATTATGACGTTCATTTGAGAAGAAATAAAGTTGTAATCAAACTCAGAAGGTACCTCAGATTCATCAGTGGAAGTATCTTCATCTTCATCATCACTTTTATCATCCCCAATAAAGCACATTACTGTTGTTTCCTCATTCTCAGCCTCATTGTCAGAATGATCTAACCAGTATTCTTCCTCAGCAAGCAGAATTGTTCCATTCTCCCTCTTTTCTGCAAGTTCCAACTTTTTCCTGTAAAACGCAGAATCCCGAACAACCTTTACTCGACATTCCTTCGCAAAATGTCCCGGTTTTCCACAGTTGAAACATATAGTAGCCTTCTTTTCTTCCTTCTTTGGCTCAATCACTTTGGGAGGCTCATATTTCGGAACATATGGTTTGGAAGGAGCACCAGTATCCACCTTCTTAGAACCTGAAGTAAAGCGAAGATTGTTGGAGCCTGTTCTGTGCTGAAACTTCTTATGATAATGTTGAGAGAGAAGGATCATAGCTTTTTCTAGAGCCTCGCCATCATCATCAGTTGACCCATCATAAGCATTTTCAGATAATGCTTGTTCGGCTAATTGACTTTCTAGAAGAGCAATCGGATCTACTGACTTCGGCTTGTTTTTCTTATCAAGCTTTACTTTCTTTTCTAGAACTAGACTCTCATCAGTCATCAAGATTTCATAAAGTTCCTGAATTGGCATTGTGGAGATCCGAACATCATTCCTCATTCTATGACAAGATTTGCTCCATTCTGGTTGAAGAGCATTTAAAAATTTCAGATTGGCTTCCAGTTCAGTCTTTGTCACCTTAATCTTATACAAATCATTTATCACGACCCAAAATTTGTCAAACACACTTTTCAGACTCTCTCCATCTTTTGCCTTAAACTCCTCAAAATTGTTCATGTATCTTGTCTGACGGAGTTGAGTGGCAACTGCTGATCCAAGCATTATCTTTTCTAAATGAGTCCACATTAGCATTGGATTATGCTTGAAACAGTCAATTCGATTATAAATGGAATTTGGCAGTGCGAGAATCAGATTGGACTTTGCTTGATTATCTGCTTGGTGTCGCAAAAGCTCTTCAGCATCATACTCACTTATACGCTTTTCAACCCTCGTAGCCAGTGTGTTTGGAGTGGCAGGAATACTTTCATGGGCTTTATCATTGGTCCTTCATTGAGAGATTTCATCATGTTTTCTCCATTAGGTTGTCTCTCTATAAAGTTGATGAACCTGTCTTTCCATTGCTGAAATTCATTTTCATTTATCAGAACTGGAGGGCGAGTGTCTGACCCCAAAGACATCATTATGTCATTCTTGTAAAACTGAGCTTGTAGAGACATCTTTACAGAATCACAAAGTTAGAAAGTTCAGAAATAATCCAAGTCTGGAAACAGATAATCTGGCGCAAACTGAAGGTTTGCGTGAGTAGCCAATGGCGCAAACTAAGATTTGTGCGAGGTGTTGGTGGCACAAATGTAACTTTGCGCGATACAAAGGTGACGCAAAATTTACTTTACGTGAGATGATGATGGCGCAAAGGTAACTTGAGCACTAAACAAGACTTCTCGTGAGATGAATATGACACAAAACTATTTTGCGCGAGACTGAGATGGCGCAAACTTTCACTTTGCGCGATGTATTGATGGAGAGAACTTGAAATTTTCTTGAAGACTTAAGCTGGATGAAAATCTGAAGAAAATAGCGCAAAATTCGATGAATCTAGCGCAAACTTCAGATGATCCCTGATGAACTGGCGCAAACCTGAGATGAACCGGCGCAAATATCAGATCTGGCGCAAAACTCAGAAAAAGAAGAAAAACTTCCAAATTTTGATTACAAAAACGAAATTGATGAAACTTGCTCACACAGATGTGTTCGAAAACTATTTTCTAACAACTTTCAAACAATTAGTTCGATAAAAAACCACAAAATCGTGAATTCGTAATATGAACAGTACGCAAAAAATGACTTTTCCAGAAAAATGAAAAATCTCAAAATTGATTATCTAAAACTGAATTTCTTGAAAAAAGATGTGAATCAAAAGTATTCTCCTATTAAAATCGAATCCAACAAACCAGTTTTCAAGAAAAAAAGATCAGAATTCAGACTGATTTTGATGAAAAATCAAAAAATGAGAATCGAATTTTCTGATTCAACCACAAAATCAGAATCATAACAAGATTCTCCCAATCCTCTTATATTTAGAATAGCTCTGATACCAATTGATAATCCCAAAATCACCTAAATCCTAGAGAGAGAAAGTAGAGAGAGAAAGAGATGTGCGCCAAAAGTAAGTTGTATTCCAGATATGAATTCCAAAGTTACAAGAACAAAGCACAAAGGGGACTTAAATACCCCTTGATTAATCAAACAAGGTAAAGTCAAACTAAGCACAATTAGCACAAGGTATAAATACATTGATTACTACTAAAAATAGACTTAACACGAGTCTTTAGTCATTGCGGACATCCACCCTATCCAGGTATTTAGCCATTACGGACATCAACTCAAACCGAGTCTTTAGTCATTGCGGACATCAACCCTATCCAGGTCTTTAATCATTACGAACATCAAATCAAACCGAGTCTTTAGTCATTGTGATCTCACCATCCACGACAAGTTTGTTCATTTAGAAATTATATCATGTAACCAATGCCTATTCCAAATTACAACTTGGAAATTCTATCCCACATTTACACAATAAGGCCGACTTCTATGCCTATGGATCCATTGCATTGTAATCTAGATGACATGACTCCAAATTGAATGGCCTACGCATTCAAAACATACAATTCTTAAATAGAAAGCAATAAATGTAAATTATACTCAAAGCTCCACATCAAGCTATCAAAACCGGACAAATGCCCCAAGACCCAACAGGGTTGAAACCGAGCTAAAGAACTCAGCAACTCAAGTACCATTCAATAAAAGTCATCATAAGCGATAAAACGTATTTAACCAACGTTCATACAAAACACATGCTCTAAAACATGATTAACTCAAAATCCTTCATTGGTTGGGACAAACCATTTTCCAATAGAAATCGTATCATTTACATTTCCAAAATGTCCCAATCATAACAAAATGCATTTTCAAATCCAAATACGCCAAAATGCATTACTACCAAGATAATCCCCATTTATAAGAGAAATCGTCCAAAGAATCTATAAATATGATTTAGTTATCAAAATGTCTAAAACCCCAAGTATGACATTTCTCATGATTGATAAACCCATGGTACCAAATGCAAACCTCGACAAATAACAATCACGTTTTGATAAATGTTAAGAAAACATTTCAATGCATCAAAATAGACGTTTTTGGCATGTACATAGTTTTCACAAAGCAACTTGAACTCACCTTGCTAGATATAGGTTAAATCTACGTTTTACCCACAAACTTGAGTTCCTTAGGTGAGATATTGAATCCTTCCACTAGATCCAAGGTTTCCACAAGGTTTCCTTACCATAACATTCACAAAGATTTACAAAACCTTAAGAATACAACAGAATATGAAGAACACCAAACCCTAACTTTTGAGATGAAAAGATGAGTAGGTTACCTTGATCAAAAACCCTTGGATCCACCCAATATCTTCAATCCCTTTCTATATCTACTTGAAAGGCTTCAAAAGAAGAGACTCTAGGTCCAAGAATCACCAAAATCGGATTTAGGAGGAGAAAGTTATGAGAGAATGAAGTTAGATCCCCAAAAATTGAGTTTAAAACCCTCAGGTCGTCCCCGTGGCTTGGAAGTCACGGGGTAAACCGCGTGCTTACTCAACATCATTATATTGAGTTACGAGCCCTAGGCCGCGCCCTAGGGTCGCCTACCAACCTATGGGACCTCCGAAATCCCTCGTTTCTCGCGTTTTTCATGCCTGATTCAATTCCCGATGGTTCCATTATAAACTTACTTGATTTCTCAATATCTTTACATTCCAAGAGTCAAACGACTCCCGTATTACCATCAAGGGGATTTCCAAAATTACGGGTGTTACATGTATCGATTTCACCGATATTAACACGACTTGTCGTAAAGACCCGTTCCCATTACCACACATTGACGCTATGGTCAACGCAACTGCCGGACATGAACTCTTAACGTTCATGGATGCATATTTGGGATACAATCAAATCCTAATGCATTGCGACGACCAAGAGAAGATGGCGTTCATGACAGACAAAGAGATTTACTGTTATAAGGTCATGCCTTTTGGTCTCAAGAATGCAGGATCAACATACTAGCGACTGGTCAACAGGATATTCAAAGAGCGTCTCGGCAACACAATGGAAGTATACATCGACGATATGTTAGTGAAATAAAAACAGGTGATTGATCATATCGATCATCTAAAACAATCATTCGACATTCTCAACAAGTATCATATGAAGCTCAATCCAACGAAATGCTCCTTCGGAGTAAGTGCAGGGAAATTCCTGGGATACATGGTCACATGTCATGGGATTGAGGCCAATCTCGACCAAATAAAGGCGATCATGGACATTAAGTCCCCGCGTAACCTTAAAGAGGTCCAACGACTTACTGGACGAATTGCGACATTAAACAGGTTTATCTCTCGATCTTCAGATAAATGTCACCTATTTTATAATGTTTTGAGAAAAAAATAGAGATTTTGAATGGATGAGCGACCATGAATGCTCTCCAAAAACTTAAGGAATACATGGCGTCGCCACCTTTACTGTCAAAGTTTGAAGACCACGAGGTTCTCCAGCTTTATCTAGCAGTCAGCACGACCGCTGTAAGTGTCGTCCTAATTTGAGAGGACGAAAAGCAGCAACTTCCCATCTGTTACGTAAGTAAGTCATTTCTAGACGCCTAAACCATGTATTCCTCTATGGAAAAACTTTTGTTGGCCTTAATTACAGCGGCAAAAAAGTTACGTCATTATTTCGAGTCACATCCTATAACTGTCGTGACTAACTTTCCTTTTAAGTCTGTCTTGAGGAAACCTGAGTTGACAGGTCGATTGGCAAAATGTAGTATTTACCTTAGTAGTTACAACATTGAATACAAACCCAGGACCTCCATCAAATCGCAAGCATTGGCCGACTTCGTCGCCGATTTCAGCGCAGAATTGGATGTACCGACGGAACTTGTGGCCACTGTCGACGACGCAACCTAAACTTTACACATTGACGGATCATCCAACCCTCAGGTGGAAGGTCTTGGCGTCATCCTCAAGTCACCATAGGGGGGCAAGATGGTGTACTCCATATGATGCGACTTTAGAGCTACGAACAATGAAGCTGAATACGAAGCTTTGATCGCAGGAATGAATATGGCTCACAACCTAGGGGCAACAAGACTTCACATCAAAAGCGATTGCCTCTTAGTTGTGAATCAAATGAATGGGGAATTTGAAGCTAAAGATTCTAAAATGACGACTTATCTCAAAAAAGCCAAAGCCAAATCTGAGGAATTTCGGGATTTTTCTATTTCAAAGATCCCGAGGGATCAAAATACCCAAGTTGATGCATTGACTAATCTCGGATTGGCACTCGAACAATCCCCATTCGACGTCATTCCAATAATCCATCTGGCGACACCATCCATTGGAAGCGAAAACGACGTCCAAGCAATAGAAGAGGAAGACAATTGGTCGAGCAACATCAGAAGATTCTTAACGAACGACCAACTTCCTGAAGACGAAATGGAAGCCCGAAAAATCAGATTTAAGGCATCCAGATACCTTGTGATAAGAGGACAACTCTAAAGACGATCGTCGACAGGACTAAATCTATGATGTGTTACCAATAAAAAACAAATCCAAAGCATTTTGCAATAAATGCACGATGGAGAATGCGGTAACCACTCAGGTGGTCGTAGCTTGGAAAATCGTATCTCTCGACAAGGATACTATTGGCTGACCTTATGACAGGATGCAATGAGGTACGTCCAAAGTTGCAACACATGTCAACGACATTCAGGTATGTCACACAAACCTTCTGAACCCTTGCACTCGACTTTAACTCCATGGCCCTTCATGCGGTGGGGAATGGATATTGTCGACAAGTTACCTCCGGCCCCCAGGCAAAAGGTATTCCCTTTAGTCTTGATGGATTATTTTTCAAAATGGATAGAAGAGGCTCCTTTCTCCCAAGTTAGGGACAAAGAAGTCATCTCTTTTATCCAGACTAACATCATTTGCAGATTCGGAATCCCATTCGAGATCGTATGCGACAATGGATTACAATTCATAAGCGACTGAACCCAGCAGTTCTGCGAGGATCGTAACATCAAACTTACAACCTCAACACCTTGCTATCCTCAATCAAACGGACTTGCCGAGTCAAGTAACAAACCGATCATCAATTCGATCAAGAAAAGACTCAGAGAAGCAAAAGGTAAATGGATCTAAGAACTTCCGACGGTTCTTTGGGCCAATCATACGACACCTCATACCTCCGTAGGACAAACACCCTTCTCTTTGGTCTATGGTTGCGAAGCAGTCTTGCATGACGAGACCCAACTTCCAACCTCACGACATTCGTCGGTCGACCACAACTTAGTTGTAACAATCCAACTCGTGTCATAAAGTAGAACTAACTTTATTAATTAACAACGCCAAACGACCCAAAATAATATATAAAATTCAAGGTTTATGGAAAGGCAACCTAATACACATCCTGAGATTACAAGGAGCGAAAACTAAAATGAAGGCCTTCTAACCCAGCTCCGACTCACGCCTTCTCCTTACCCTTGCTCGATCCTCCTACCTCACGCCTGCCTGAAAAGGTTTTTAGTTTGAAAAAGCGAGAGTTAGACTGAAAGTTCTAGTGAGTTCCCTCTAATAATGGTTCACAAGCCATAACATCATATAAAAGATTTATAAGCAGTCATAAACCAATTCAGTTTTTATTTAAAAGATCAATATAGAACCAATCGTTTGTTTTGGCTTACACTACCACCACACACAGTGATGGAGTGTCTGGCTCACACTGCCTTAGTTTGGGACACCCCCCCAATGGCATAAACGGGGCACACCCCCCGGTATGAGCGCAGGTGGGCCACACCCCCCGAATTAAGCCAAGACTCGCTTTCCATAATGTATGCATACATTTAAAACAACAACATCAAAATAAATCTCACTAAACAAATCTCGCATGTTTAAATACATTTAGGCATGAATAAAAATGGAATTCTTTAAAAATAAAACCTCCACATACTTCGATCCGTTCAACCACATATAAAAGTTTAGTTAGAAAAACTCACCTGATGCCCACCGTGTAATGTCTCTTACTTACTCTCTAAGGTCGGTCACGAGACCTACTGCACAAATGATAAAGACGGATAAGTCTTAATCTAACTTCCGGTCATACAGAGACCTTTATGAAACAAGGTCCATTTCTCCCTAGCGAGCATTAAGGAAATAATTACAAGGTTAGCTCTCTCACATGGCCCAAAAAACTCACTGACCCAACAACTAAAAATAAGTTTGGGACATGGGCTCTGACATGGAAGTGGGATGCGGCCCAAGAGCCATGCGCCCGGGGTGGTGCCGCCCGGGGTCCTCCCCACGCCGCCCGACCCTTGCGACTCGGGGACTCCATGCCAACGCCCGACGCCTTGCGACTCGGGGTTCCCCATGTCAACGCCCGGCGCCTTGCGGCCCGGGATCTCCATACACCGCCCGACCCCTTGTGGCTCTGGTTACCTTACACCGCCCGGCCCCTTGCGGCCCGGGTCACTCCATGCCTTCGTCCGGGTTGCTTTTACCGATCGACCGGAGTGTTCAACCAATGAAGGTTTTCTTGTTCGAGCGAATAAAATCCATTCTACACTATTCTCGATTAAGGGAACTTAGCACACCTTTAAAAACAAGAAATCCTTCCAAGGAAGGTATTCTCCTAACTTCCAAAATGAGGATTTTAAGGTAAACCCAAAAGATTTCATCCCTCAAACTCAAAGATTAACTCTAAAGAATATGGTCTAAACAAGGGTTCTTCTCTCAACAAAACTCCCCAAAACTGGATTAAAGAATGTTTAACAATCCTATAACACCAGATTAAAGGATTAGTTATTACCTTGAAGATGATGAGGATCCAAAATCCCAAATTCGTTTCTTCCTTGACTCTCCTCCAAAATCGCCCAAGCTCTCCCTCTTTCTCTAAAATCTTCAGCCGCCAACACCAAATGAAAGGAGGAGGAGAGAATTAGGGTAAAACCCCTCTTTCATCTAATTTCACTTTAGCCCCTCCAACCTTCACTTAGTGCTAAACTTCCATCCAAACTCTAATTTATTAACTTCCAACATGGTTATTACATTATCCCCCCCTAATAGGATTCCGTCCCCAGAATCCCATCGCTGAGCAAATTGGATTATTGAGATCTCATTTCTTTTTCCATCTCCCACGTCGCCTCTTGGCCTTAATGAAACTGCCATTGCACCTTTACAAGAAGAATCTCCTTAGTCCTTAGTTTCTTGATTTTGTGATCCAAAATGGCCACCGGTTCCTTTATAAAACTTAACTTTTTATCCACGCATGCTTCGTCTAACGGTACCACAACATCTGACTCTACCAAGTATTTCTTCCGATTCGACACTTGACAAGTGGGATGGATCCCACGCAGATCTTTGGGTGGTTCTTGTTGCAGGCTACCTCTCTACTCGCTCGATGAGAACAAATGGACCATCGAACCTTGCACTTGACTTCCCTTTCCTTCCGAAACGGATCCCATCCCTCCTAGGCGAGACTGGTAGTTTTACCTTGTTCTCACTTGGGACTCATACCTCATACTTTTCAATCTAGCCAACTTAGTTCCATTCAATTGACCAAGACATTCTGACCAAATACCTGGTCGTACGTAACCATCGGATTTACCCCTCGCTTAACCATAACTTCCTTAGAGAAAGATCTTACTGGAGTCATTACCACGACAACATACATCATTGGCTAACTCAACCACTCACTTCGCCAACATAACATATAGACAACCTTAGATATCGCCAAGAACTCATAGTTATGAGTTTCTCCATCTGTATCCTGCCATTGCAAAGAAACCTCTATTAACACAACATACGTCTAACGCATAAGCACTTTCTTTCCCGAACCACATTGATCACAACTCAATGGTACTACCCAATTTATACACGCTAAACATGCATTGCCCCAACACCATCACTCCCACTTCTTACATACTAGAAGAAAACTTCCAAAATTCTAAGCCTTCGCAGTCCACCAGCTCCAACTGACCAAAAAATTGACGCATACATCAATTTTCTCACTGCATGCACAATCGTCCAACCATAAGTGCAATAAGACCATGATTCACCCGCCCAACACGGAGTGACCATTCTCGCACAAACTATTCCAATTAGTTTAACACTGGGCGACCAACTCACTTGGAATCTCTTCCACGCAATACTAAGTTTGACACCTTGGTCCTTCACTCTGAGCACTACATCCAACCACATCTTCCCTTCCTTCTAGAAAACTTCAAACCCACTTCTAACGACCGACACACTGATTAGCAGTGCAAGCTTTAGGCCAACCGCACAATTTAGATTACTCAACACCCAAACCGCAACGTACGCCATGATCTCTTTCTCACACCCACGCTAGGGTTTCATAAACTTACTAACGACAAAATCTGAAAACTTAAATCCACATTTTGTATCCCCTGTCAAACTTCTTACTCTCAGATTACCCGCCTTTACGACATATTATCTTCACCCTCTTCTCGTTGCATGAAACACTGTTCACCCAACACTAATCACTCCATTCCTCGATGATTCCTCAAATGTGTCGAATACACACTTACATTCTCTACTCAAACAATTGATTACCTCCAATTCTTATGCGAAATAATCCACCAAGCTCTTCTAAAACATCACCCACTACTCGCAAGGACCGCACAATTCTCTCTCTCCAGACAGGATTGCCCAATCTGTTAGAATCCCCTCACACCCAAAGAATACTTCGACATACCCACGGGTTTCCTATCTACTACACAACCTCCTGAACTAAGCAGTTCGACACTTCCAACAACATTATAGAGGTCAAGGTATGTTTGACCCTATATAAGTAGTGTTTTTTTGTCTTATAAGCATGTAAGTAAGAATGTAACAAGTGTGTAAGTGTTGAAAGCATTCCATTCAATGTTAGATATATGACTACGACACTTGTGACCAAAATTCTCTCTCTAGATTCTCTCTTTGATTTTGTTCTTGATTGTTAATATTGCTTGAAATCTGGGATCACAATTTGTATCAGAGCAAATCAGATTAAATTGGGAAGATCAACAATACAAGTTTTTGGCAGAAAAATCGATTTCCAAGATTGGAAATTTCACTGTTCATCGATACTGTTCTATTGATCAAGAATGTGATTCAGTGATGTTTTTATTGTGAATTCTATCATACCGTGATCACCCATTTGTACTGAGTAATTTTGGTTTGGATTGGTAACACAAATGAACAACAAATATGGGTGAATTTGATTGATTTTGATATTTCTGGAAACTTAATATTTTCAGACTGTTCAAGAATCAATTTCTTTAATCATGTTCATTCTTAGTGAAATTCATGCCATAGGGTTGTTCTCGATGCTAAAGTGATCAATTCTACCAAGTTTCAGAGTTTAATTGCAAGTTTTGATTGGATTTAAGTTGAATTTTTCGAAAAAGTGTTCAAGATCCACATAATTCACACGAATCATGAAGAACTCGCACAAAGAACTCGCACGATGAAGAATTCACATGATGGTGTGAAAATGTTTCAAGGATAGAATTCGCACAAGAGTACCATACAAATTCTCAAGAATTCGTACACAGTCTCGTACGAAAAGTGAAGATTTCGCACAAAGCTTCATACGAAAAGCTTGGAATTCGCATCTGAGAGTGAAATTTTTTCTAAGGGAAGAATTCGTATCGATACGAATTGTTCGAGCTGTGAAAAATTTCTAAGGGAGGAATTAACATCTCCGTGATAGCACTTTATACGAGAAGTTTAGAATTCGTACCCTTCAATATGCGAAATGTGCATAATTCGCACATAACCTTATGCGAAAAGCTCAAAACTCGCATACTAGTACATGCGAAAAGTGAAGTTTTCTTATCTTTGCTTATGCAAATTGTGTATATGCGAATTTTGAATTGTGTGTATATACGAATTGTGTGTGCATGCGAATTGTAGTGTGTGAGTGCATACGAATTCCATACTTAGCTTATTTTTGAGTGATTTTTCTGTGATTTCTGATAGTTGATTTTTCTGATTATCTGAGTAACGATCTTTTCAAGCATTATTATCAGATAAATACTAATCGTGCCTTACATAGATGAGAAAGGTAACACTATTCTCACAAAAAGAGATTGTACAGTGGCATACATGCCTGAGATACCTCTAATAGAAGAAGAGAATGCAAAATTTAAACTTCAGAACTCAGAACTTAAAGCTGAGATTGAGAGTCTGAATGTCAAACTGACAAAAGCTAAAATTCTAGTTTCCACATACCAGGCAAAAGGCAAAGATTGGCTCAAGAGAGTTGATGAGAAAAGCAAGAGAGAGAAAACTGAATTTGAGAAAACTTTCAACCAAAGATTATCTGATCTTTCTAAGAAAGTTGAATTAGAAAAGAAAGAGTTAGAAATCAGATGTGCTAAACTTACTAAACAAGTTTCTGAATTTGAGAAAATTGTTATTACTGAAAGAGATATTTTTGAAAAGGAAAAGAAAAATACTGAAAAGAATAATATTGTGTTTTTCAAAAAAATCTTTGAGAAAAATCAGAACTTGAAAAAAGAGTTTGAATCTGAAAGGAAATTTTTTGAAAATGAGATTTCTAAACTCACAAGTAAGTTGGCTTCTTTATCTTCAGATATTCTGAAAGGACAGAAGAATAGATCTAATCTGCAAAGAAAATTTGATAAACTTTGCAATGAAAAATCCAAGTTGAATGACGAGATCAAACAACTTGAAAAAGCTAATGCTGATTTGTCTGACAAGATAACATCTGAAACACCTGACTTATCTTTCTATGATGATGATTTAGTTGAATACGTATTGTTAATTCCCAATTATCTCAAGTTCTAATTCAAGTACATTTAACAACAACAACAAGATGATTCAATTATTCAACCTGTTTTCCAATTTCAACAATGAGGATTCGTATACAAACTTTCATACCACTTTCTCTCTCTACAACTCAGTCTCTGCGTACAATGAATCAAGTTACAAGATTCTAACCACTACAACAACTTCTAGCCATATATCTATTAAAGACAAAAACACACGCTTACAAACACACTACAACACAAAGTCTTTGACTTGTGACTTTTATTACAATGACTTTCACTTTCACTTTGAGAGTTGACTTTGAGCTTTGACTTGCTTGACTTTAACCTTCAGTTTCTATGATCTTGTATCCAACAAATATGCTCAAACAATCTCTCCCTTTGGATTCAAGATCATTTCTAAAAGATTTTGCAATTCAATCTCCTCCTTTAAGCTCAATATGTACAATCACTCCCTTTCTGTACAAAAATTACAATCTCCCCTTTTGTAGATTTCTTACAACATTCTGTAATCTTCTCAAAGTCTGTCTTCAAGAATAGTAACAATCTTCCCAAAGGTTGTAAAACCTCTTTCAGACACTGGAAATAAATTATCTTCAATATTCAGCTCAGATTGCTTTAGCAAATTGTCTTCAAAGAAAATTTCAGTAAAATCAGCTCATCTTCAGAATTCTTTGAATTTTCTCTTTCAGCTTTCAACAATCTTTCTTCAAAAACAACTGTCTTGACACAATTTTCTTCTTTCAGTTCCAACTTTGCTTTATCAAACCAATAATACTTGAATACTTTCCAAACATTTCTAGATCTTCTCCCCCTTTTTGATGATTGGAGCATTTAAATCATCAAAACTTGCAAGAAATGTCCATAACTGTTCTGACCACTGATCTTAACACTGAGCCTCTGATTATTCATCGATCCAAAAAGATATTCATCCCAATCTTTGCAAATTCAGACAAATTATGAGTGTAACACCTGAATCAGTTAAAATGCATGTCAGTAACACTAAGTCACTGTGTGTAACGAATACACAATTTAAAGGATCTTTTGTGATGTTCACTCCCCCAAGTCTTCCATTCAATCATCGAATAACACAAGTTTATTCTATGAATATTTTGATAGAAAAACGAATTTCTTGTGTGTACGTGCTTGTGTTTGAAAGAACTAAGCACAGATGATTGCTTTTGATAGACTCAAAATTGTGTAAACCATTGAGACAACAACAATTAAACACAGACTCAATTGTGCATGATCGAAGTGCGAAGGTGGGGCAGACTTCCTTCTTTTTCAATATCCAGATTTTCCAAATGAAAACATATAGATTATGTGTTGCGTCCCTAGAAAATATGAAACATCTTTGTTTTGAGAAGAAAATGAGTAGCTGGTGGGGTTTTTATCAAGAGTTGGCATGGGCTAGGTGTCTGTTTCAATAATGTTCATGAAGAATTGTGAAACACTAGAAATGTGGCTGCCCGACTCAGAAAAAGTTGGTGCAGAGTTTGATATTCTTTTACTCTGTTCTCACACCCTCTTTCTTTTAAACATTTAAGCTCGCTTCTAACGAAACTCTCATTTCCATTTTACCTCATCACTCAACCCACACTCAGTATTTTGACTCCTCACTCTTCGATCACTCAAGGATTAACTTCTTGGGTAGGAAACACTGGTTAACGTGAATCCATAGAAGTTTAAATTAAGCTCACACAATGAACCCATGTAATCCTAAAAGAACATGTTGCTAAAAATGGTTTAACTTTGCAGTTAAAGCACATATATATGAAATACAAGTCAGATATCTGTATGCTCATAGATATAATCATAAAGATTTGACCATTTTAAACATTGAAGATTTTTCAAAACAAGTATTGAATGAATGAAATGAATACAAGAAACTTGTTTGAAAATCTGACATTGTATGAAAAAAAAATCAAAATAGCTGAATGATTTATCGATTAAGGCTTAGGTCAGCAAAAAATTGGATATTATCTATATGAATCAAGATATAGACATTCTTGAAAGAAACGTTTCTAAATGAAATCAACGCTCAAAATTATTTAAGGTTCAATCGGGGTGTATCACCATCGAAAAATTTGTTCAATTTGAGACATGGTGATAACATGTTCAACAAAAATGGCAAACCGGTGTGTATGAATACTTGAAAGTATATGGAAAAGATAATACAAAAGTATTTATCTTTGGAAACACATGGTTTGTTAACATTGAAGCTCATATAACATGAAAACATTTAAAATCACACTTCTATATTCATGAAATCTTTTAAGAATCAGAAGTGGTTTGAACATTTAAGAACATGTTTTCATGTCTGAAAGTTGTCCGTCTTTTAGACACGTATGAGATTAAGATTAGGAATAAAACTTTTCGCCCAGTCTTAAATCTCATCAAGCCATCTCAAAATCATATTTGATATGATCGTTTAAGCTCTATCTCAATTCTACAAAAATCAAAAGTCGTTAAAGTATAAAGCTTTATTCACAACATTTATTGAAAAGTAAATGACATAAAGCAATAAAACTTTGAAATTATGAGTTCTGATCAGATGTAATCAGAAGTCATATACTCCCCCTGAAATTATGCATCAGGAAAAATAAGTACTCTCCCTTGAAGGTTGATCTTCTCTGTTGAATATCGGAGTACAATGTCGTTCACGCATGGAATATAATCTCTTTTGATCGTTGAAGTACGAGTCCTAAACTATTGTGTTTAGAAGTCACACTCTTTTATCATTGAGGTACGGGTCCTGAACTGTAGTGTTCAGAAGCCTTTGTCCTTTTACTCCATCGTAACTTCAGATACCTGCAACATAGATTCATCTTTCGGCTTTGGTACCCATTTATATCTGGGTCCCTGCAGGTTAGTGCAAGATTTTGGCATCCAAATGAATTTGGATCCTTTGCACTTTTGAAAAACATTTGAAGCATGAGAATGATAAGAATATACATGATATGTGCCAAACCAAACATCAGAATATTTCCGAGAAGCATAAACATTTCTTTAATAATTAGAAAACTTTCTAGTAGACGGAGATAATTGGAACAATTGCTTTATTGAATATTTCTTGTAAGAAGTTACAAGTTTTTGTTTATTGAAAGCAACATTCACAACTACATCAATTTGACTAGTAGTTCCTCTATTACAATCAAGATCAAAATATGATTTAGCAGTCTCGTTAATTTTCTTCTTTGGTTGCCATTCTGATCTAACTCCAGATTTTCTCTTTCTCACATCTGAAACATTTGAGACTTTAGAGTTAGAACTGTGAGATTTGAAAGATTGCTTTTTCTTTGGCTTACCAGTGGTTTTATGTTTCTGTGAATGCCTATATTTCTTCTTCTTACCTCTAGCATTCTTGGGATTCACAGAAACTGATTCATCAACTTTCGTTGATGTTTTACCCTTCTCATACACACTAGGTAATCTAAAAGAACTTATAACAATTGTGAATGATCAGGAAGTTTAGCAGTAAAATCAAATTGACCAACACAATCATCTAAATCACCTTCAGAGTTAAGAAAATCAAACTCTTCATCAAGTAGATCAGAAATATCATCAGATTTTGAAGCTTTGAAAGTTTTAGAAATAACAGAATTTTTAAGCACAGTGGAAAACACAATTTGTTCTAGATCAATCAAAATACTTTCTTCTGCTAGAGTATTTTCGAGTTTAGAAATTTTACTTTCTAACACGAGAGGAGGTACATAAATTTTACCTTCAATAGGCTTAGCCTCCAAATCTTTTGAAGAATAACTTTTGAAATAGTCATTAGAAAGAAATTTTGATTTATCAGAACTATAACTATAATTCAACTTCTCATAACGAAATGGAAGTTGAATTTTAGTTGTGTTCTTCCTTTTTTTCTTTTTCTTTAGCTTCATACTCTTCAAACAATTTAGTCCACTTAACTTTGAGTTCGGGGTATTGTGGTGCCAGTTTTAAAAATCCAAAGTCATAAAGCGTAGGCGCTTTAGAAATACCCTTTTTGAAGTAGTGTGGGTTCTCGTAACCATGACCCCAATACTCACTATTCTCTTTAGGTTTATTTAAATGTATGGTCTGTTCAGTTTGACCTAAAGTGTAAAGTTTTTCTTCCAAAACATTTACTTTATCAGTTAAAGATTTGTTTTCTTTTGAAAGAAATGAACAGTTTTTAGCAATCTATTTGGAATCAAATTGACACAGTTTATATTTAGAAGTAGTTTCAGCTAATTCATTGTGAATTATAGTCTTCTCTTTAGAGCTGGTATCAATGTTTTAATGTAAGGCCTCAATCAATACGTTCTTCTCAGCAATGTCATTGCTAAGTTTCAGTATTGATTGGTTTTTCTTTTTTATGATACCTTTCTCACGTTTAAATTTAGACTTTAACTCCTGGAGTTTAATCATCATGGCATGCATTTGATTAATAAAATATGATTTAGATATATCACATACCTCTTCAGTAGTATCTTCTTCACAGTCTGAATCTGCTTCAGCTTCATTCTCAGCTTTACCTATAAAACACAAGTGGGTTTTCTCTTCTTTCTCTACTTTTCATCAGAATGATCAAACTAGTACTCGTCTTTGAAAAACACCAGTGGCTTCACATTAGTTCCGATAGCTAGTGCTTCTCTTGAAGTCATCTTGTTTTCCAAAATATTCAATAAGAACTTGACAAATGATCGTTAGTCCAAGTGAAATCAGAAAAATACCTAAACACTTAGAAAAATTCAAAAATGAAATTTCCAAAAATCACTAAGTATGGAATTCGCATGTCAGAGTGAAGTACAAGGAATTCGCACACAAAATTCGCATACTACAATTCGCACAACTACAGAATTCGCACACTATACACACAAACCTTAGAATTCGCACACTAAAAGAAATCAGAATTCATATACAACCAGAATTCGCATGAAGTGTTATGCGAGTTCTAGGAATTCGCATACAACTCTATGCGAGTTCTAGACTTAGAAAATTTGAAAATCAAACTTTTCGCATAAAAACTTTTCGCACAACATGATCAAACGAATTCTATACTTGAGAAAAAAATTTCAAACTGAGTAATTCGCATACACACTTATGCGAATTCAAAGAACTCGTATGTCACTCAGATGCGAAATCTTTCCTTTGAAAAAATTTCACAAAAGCTTTTCGCACAAATGATTTATGCGAATTCTTTCCTTGATATTTTTCACAAAACAAATTATGCGAATTTTGAATTTTCGCAAAACACAGTTATAGAAATTCTGATGATTTCTCAATACACACACATGCGAAATCTATGCAATTCGCACAACACCCATCTGCGAATTCTACACTTGAATTTTTCAGAAACACAATTATGCGAAAATTAAAGATTATGCGAAATCCAATGGTCTGCGAGTTCTTCTTGCGAGTTCTTGAGGAATCTGCGAGTTCTTGAGATCTCGATGATAATACGCTCTGATTTCTTCAAAAACCCATCAAACTTTCAAATTTCAATCTGAAACTTTGACAATTTGTCCACTAGAACATCTATAATCAATTTCGATCAAAGAATTTAAACAAGAATTACTAAAAAATACAAATTGATCCCATTACAGTGCTTACGAACTCGTGTATTTCTAACGAACAAAAATTCCAGAATTCACTAAAATTACAATGCAAGACTCTACTAGACCTATACAAGATCGATCTAGACCACTATACGAACACACTGAACTCGATTACAGACCCAAATTCACACAAAAAATCAAAAATTTATCTATGACTCAATGAACAGTGCTGAAAACCATTTCTTGATTGATTTCACTTAAACTCTGCTCTGATACTAATTGTTAATTCCCAGTTTATCAAGTTCTAATTCAATTAAAATTACAAACAAGATGACAAACAATTCTCAATCAAACTACCTGTTTCAATTGATCACAAGATTCGTATACAACTACTCTCTTTGTTACTTTCTCTCTCTACAAACCCAACATATATTCTCAACTTGATAACTATCAACTACTTTTTACAACTAAACCTCTAGCCATATATCTATTAAAAGAAAATAAAACACACACGCTTTTACAAAATACAAAACATAAAACACAAAGACTTTGACTTTGACTTTTATTACAAGGGACTTTGACTTTCACTTTGAGAGTTGACTTTGAGCTTTGACTTGCTTGACTTTAACCTTAAGTTTCTATGATCTTGTATCCAACAAATGTACTCTAACAATCTCCCCCTTTGGATTCAAGATCATCTCTAAAAGATTTTGCAATTCAATCTCCCTCTTTAAGCTCAATTTATACAATCTCCCCCTTTCTGTACAAAAATTACATCAGATTAAATCTCCCCTTTTTACTTAGCAATCTCCCCAAAGTTTGTCTTCAAGAATAGTAACAATTTCCTCATGGTCGTAAAACCTCTTTCAGACACTGGAAAGAAATTATCTTCAGATTCAGCTCAGTTTGCTTCAGCAAATAGTCTTCAAAGAAAATTTCAGTAAACTCTGCTCATATTCTGAAACCTTTGACTTTTTTCTCTTTCAGCTTTCAACAAACTTTAACAAACTTAGCAAAACCATTGTTGGGAATTCAAAATTATACAAGTATGGTTAATGCTGCTAGCACTAAAAGGTTACTACTTCTGAAGTTACTACTGCTGAGAAAGATTAATGCTGCTAGTCAAGATTAATACTGCTTAATGAAGTTACTACTGCTAAGAAATTTTAGTACTGCTAGTAGTTAGTACTGCTAGTAGTTAGTACTGCTGAACTTAATACTGCTCAAAGTATTAATGCTGCTGAAGACTTAATACTGCTTATGAGATGAAGACTTCATATGGCAAGGATGACAGTTGTACTGAATGGAGATATTTATGGAAAGCTTGGAGATAACTTTGGAAGATTATACTGAAGATCTTTTATTCTTTGTAATTATCTTTTATCTTCAGTATATGTATAGAATAGTTTGTATCTTTAGGATAGAGAATTATTCCTAGTTTTTAGTTTTCTTAGAGAGAATCAACCTCAAGGTTTATAATCCTAGTTCTAGAGAAGTAGAATTCGTATTGGTGAGCCTGTTCATCAATATTGAGGTTGTGTGTGAAATCTAGTAGCTTTATAACCATTCAATAAAGTTTACAAGTTGTTATTATGATTCACTGTTTCATTGATCTTTGAATATTAAAGTGTTATTCCGCAAACTCCTTTAATATTATTTTTGAGTGTTTATTCTTGTTAAGAATTCAGATCCTGACAAGTGGTATCAGAACAAGTATTCTCAGAAATCTTATTCATCATGGAAAACACAGTTGAATCAAACAGTACTCTTGTCTCAAAGGTTCCAATGCTCAGATCCAATAAATTTGACATGTGGAAGATTAGAATCAAGCAATACATTCTCCTCACAGATTACTCCATGTGGGACATCATTGAGAATGACCCATCTGATGCAGGAAAGATTGGTGCAGATGGAAAAAGGACCCTACCAAAGACAGATGCAGAAAGGAAGACAAGACAGACAGAGATGAAAGCCTTGAGCACACTGCTCTTGGCTATTCCCAATGAATATCAACACCAATTCAGCAATTGCACTGATGCACAGATGCTCTGGAATGCTCTAGAAAAGAGATTATCTGGTACCAAAAGTACCAAGAGAAATCAGAAGGCAATATTGAAGCAACAATAAGAAAACTTTATGTCAACTAAGAATAAGTCCATGACTCAAACTTTTGACAGGTTTAACAAGCTGATTGGTGATCTAGCTACTATGGGAGTACAAATTGATCAAGATGATGTAAACAGAAAGTTCTTGAGGTACCTTGGAGATGAATGGACCATGTACACTGTTTCGTTCAGACAGAATGAACAATTGGAAGAAAAAGAACTTGATGATCTGTACAATGACCTTAGAGTATTTGAAGTTGAGGTGGAGGCAAAGAAGAAACCTTCTGGATATATTCATAATGTTGCACTTCTATCAGCATCAATTGATTCTACTGCTAACCGTGAATAAGTTAATGCTGCTAATGGAGCAAATCAAGAAAAAGGCACTGAATTTGTGTTTGAAGCCTTTCTTTCCAGCCATGGAAATTCCTCTTTAATTAATGATGACTTGGAACAACTTCATCCTGATGATCTTGAATAGATGGATATTAAATGGCAGATGGCCATGCTTTCCATGAGGGTGAAGAAGTTCATAAAGAGGACTGGGAGGAACAACTTCTCCCAAAGAAGAGAAGATGGAGCAGGCTTTGATAAATCAAAGGTGGAGTGCTATAAATGTCATCTGAAGGGACACTTTGCCAGGGAATGCAGAAGTGGAGTGTCTCACAACAACAACCACCAACAAGCTCAGTCTGGAAGCTTCAATCACAACAGAAACTCTGCTCAAGCCCTTGTTTCTCAACAAGGAATGGGGTTTGACTGGAGTGATCAAGCAGAAGAGGCTATCCAAAATCAAGCTCTTATGGCAGAAGTATCTGATCTCCCAACTGAGGTAAGTTCTAATCTTTGTTCTAAAACTTGCATAGACACTGTTAAAAGGTACAGAGATCACAATCAGAACATGAGTGATGACCTTAAGAGGTTAGCAAAAGATATAAAAGACTATGTGAGAATTGCTGAGAGGTTTGAGGAATAGATTAAAGGTTTTCAAGCCAATGAACTCCAACACTCATATGATACCAATTACTGGAAGTGGGAGAAAAAGGATCTAGAACTCCAACTGACCAAATCTAAAGAGGAGAGTGAAAAGTTGAGAGAGGAGCTAACCAAGGTTAAGCTTGATGTGGAAAAGTTTTCCAATGCTTCTAAAGCAATGGACTCTTTACTACAAACTCAGATTCATGACAAATTGAGAAGAGGAATTGGGTACAATACCACACCACCACCATACAACAACAACTACATTCCTCCTACATCAGATTTGCTAGAAACCAAAGATAGGAAGGACTTGCCTGAGGGAGCCACTGAGATAGATCCCTTAGATGAGGTAGTTGTTGAGGATAAGACTGAGAAAGAGGTTGGTAAGAGTAAGGAGAACAATGTGAGTGGTGAGATTCCCCTAGAGAATCACATCATTACCAATGAGGGGTGTGGAAAGATTTGGGTCAAATCAAAGGACATAGAGAAGACAGAGGGAAAGTCTGGTAAGGTCCATTACAAATAGACCACAGTTGTGAATCATGTTCCTTGAAAACAGTGTGCATGCAAGAAATCTGAGCCCCTAAAACATGATAAAAGGAGGGGAAATCAAAGAAACTGGAATAATCAGTGGGCACAAAAACAAGGGGTTGATTTGAGTAAAATCAATAGACCAAAACCTTGTTTTATCTGTGGCAAATTGAATCATCTTGCCAAATACTGTTATTTCAATCCTATGAACCAAAGGATGAATTTTCAAAGATCTATGCAAAAACCCTTTGGTTATAGGAAGATTGAAAGGAACCATGTGGCTAAGAAATATGTTAAATCTAAAAGCCACATGAAATATTAGTACTGCTAAACCTGTTAGTGCTGCTAAATCTGTTAGTACTTCTAAGGTTAGTACTGCTTCTAGTGTTTGTGCTGCTAAGCCAATTATCTTGACAAAGTACTCAAATAAAGAGTGCTCTGAGTTTAAAAACCTCATCAAAAAGGAATGTATATACTTTGATGAGAAAGGGAGACCCAAGACCACTTTGGCTTGGGTTCCCAATCAATACTAACTGTGTAATATTATGTGCAGGGCAACCAACAGCTCAAGGGGAAGAGCATCTGGCATGTTGATAGTGGTTGCTCTAGGCACATGACAGGGAACATGTCATGCCTTAAGAATTTCAAGAAAATTGATGGTGGGCATGTTGCCTTTGGTAATACTCCAGATGGAGGTAAGATCAGTGGTAAGGGGGATGTAACCAAAGGTAAAATGACCTTTGAAGATGTATTCTATGTTGAGCAGTTAAGGTACAACCTGTTAAGTGCATCACAGGTTTGTGACAAACAGCATAGTATATTATTTACTGATTCTGAATGCATTATCCTTGCTCCTGGATTCAAGGTAGTTGATGAAAAGATGATACTACTAAGAACTCCAAGAAAGGATAATGTATATTGCTTAGATATGGAAAGTGTTTCAACTGATTCATCCCTAAACTGTCTTGTTTCAAAAGCTTCTTTGGATGAATCATCACTTTGGCACAGAAGGATGTGTCACATGAAATTTAAAACAATGAATAAACTTGTTAAAAACAACCTTGTAAGAGGTTTACCTTCCAAAGTCTTTTCATGTGATGATCATTGTGTTGCCTGTCTCAAAAGCAAACAACACAAAACTTCTCATAAGTCCAAAGAGTTGAACACAATCTCTAGTTCTCTTCAGTTGTTGCATATGGATCTGTTTGGTCCTACAAATGTTATGAGTATAGGTAAGAAATCATACTGCCTAGTTATTGTTGATGATTACTCTAGATTTACTTGGGTATATTTTCTAAGGACTAAGGATGAGACAAGTGGACTGATCAAATACTTTATCCTAAGAATTGAAAACCAAACAAATCAAAAGGTAAAAGTCATTAGGTCAGACAATGGTACTGAATTTAAAAATCATGACCTAAACACCTTTTGTGAGGAAAAAGGAATTGAGAGGCAATACAGTGCTCCTAGAACTCCACAACAAAATGGTGTTGCTGAGAGAAGGAATAAGACACTGATTGAAGCTGCTAGATCTCTGCTAGCTGATTCCAAACTTCCAATTACTTTCTGGGCTGAAGCAGTTAATACTGCTTGTTATGTCCAAAACAGAGTTCTAGTAGTCAAGCCTAAAAACAAGACACCATATGAGCTTTTAAATAACAGAAAACCATTTATTGGATTTTTCAAACCTTTTGGGTGTCCTTGTACCATTCTCAATACCAAAACTCAGTTAGGAAAGTTTGATAGCATGGCAGATGATGGTTTTCTTGTTGGTTACTCATCTAAGAGTAAGGCTTACAGAGTTTTTAATTCTTCTTCTAGAATAATTGAGGAAAGTGACAATGTCAAATGCAATGAGAACACACCAAATCCTATTGGGTCTGGTCCTCAGTGGTTATTTGACATTGATTCACTAACTAACTCTTTGGGTTTCAGTAGTGATTATCATGCAGGTTCAGGAAGTAGAGGATCAGGGGATGAACAAGTACAAGTACAAGATATTATTCCTCAGTCTATGATCTTTCCCATACCTCCAACAGAGCCTGTTGATGTTTGTGAAAAGGAGAATGCTACTGAACAAATTCAGAGTGAAGAAGAAAGAAGAGATGAGGAGAATCCAGTGCATGAAGAGCCAGAAGCAGCTGATGAGATCCCCTCAGCTGACTTAAATGATTCCAATCTAGATGTGGGAATCAATGAAGAACCTAGTCATCAAACTAGAAATCAAAAGAACCATCCTCCAGAGCTGGTCATAGGAGACATCTCTTCTCCTATGATAACAAGGAATCAAAGCAGACTTCAAGAGCTGCAGGATCAGCAACACACAGTACTCTCTTGCTTTCTATCTCAGATTGAGCCTAAGAAGGTTTATGATGCAATGAAAGATTCCAGTTGGATAGAAGCTATGCAAGAAGAGTTACTGCAGTTCAAATTGCAAGAAGTTTGGGACTTGGTGGACCTTCCAAAAAGTCATAGAGCTATTGGCACTAAGTGGATTTTCAGAAATAAAAAGGATGAGAGAGGAATTGTGATCAGGAACAAAGCAAGGCTTGTGGCACAAGGGTACACTCAAGAAGAAGGCATAGACTATGAAGAAGTGTTTGCTCCAGTGGCAAGGGTAGAGCCAATTAGGCTATTTCTAGCCTATGCCTCATACATGAAGTTCAAGGTATATCAAATGGATGTGAAGAGTGCCTTTCTTTATGGTACAATTGATGAAGAAGTATATGTCTGTCAGCCCCCTGGATTTGAAAATCCATCATATCCAGACAGAGTATACAAACTGAAGAAAGCACTTTATGGTCTTCATCAAGCCCCAAGAGCATGGTATGATACACTGTCTACCTATCTCTTGGAGAATGGGTTTGAAAGAGGAATAATTGACAAGACCCTCTTCATTAAAAGAAGTAAGAAGGACATCCTACTTGTTCAGATCTATGTGGATGATATCATCTTTGGATCCACAAAAGATCAGATGTGAAGAGACTTTGAAAAGTTGATGCACAAGAGCTTTAAAATGAGTTCAATGGGTGAACTTACCTTCTTCTTTGGGCTTCAAGTGAAACAGAAGAAAGATGGGATCTTTATAAGTCAATCAAAATATGTGAAAGACATCCTGGATAAGTATGGTTTAACAGACTCAAAGCCAGCAAGCACACCTATGGAGACTCATAAACAGATCACTGCTGATCTTGAGGGGGAGGATGCTGATGTCCATCTATATAGATCAATGATTGGATCTCTCATGTATCTCACAGCCTCAAGACCAGACATCATGTTTCCAGTGTGTTTGTGTGCCAGATTCCAAGTCAAGCCAAAGCAATCACATCTTCTAGCTGTTAAAAGGATTTTCAGATACTTAAGAGGGCAACCTAGATTAGGTCTTTGGTATCCTTATGAATCCAACTTTGACTTGATTGCATACTCAGACAGTGACTTGGGTGGTGCTAATATGGATAGAAAGTCTACTTCAGGTGGATGTCAACTTTTGGGTGCAAGACTAGTATCTTGGCAGTGTAAGAAACAAACCACAATGTCCTTATCAACAACAGAAGCTGAGTATATTGCTGCTGCAAGTTGCTGCTCTCAGGTTCTATGGATTCAGAATCAAATGCTGGACTATGGGGTAACCTTTCTTCACACTCCAATCTTCATTGACAATAGCAGTGCTATAAGCATTGTTAACAATCCAGTCAAGCACTCCAAAATAAAGCACATTGAGATCAGGTATCACTTTATTAGAGATTGTAATGAAAAGAAGCTAAGTCAAGTTGCTAAAGTTCATACTGACAACCAATTTGCTGATCTATTCACTAAAGCTTTTGATGTGGGTAGATTCACTTTCTTGGTCACAAATGTGGGCATGATCAACTCTGAATAAGCTCATGTTTTAAAAAGTGTTTACATACCTGGTATTGGTTTATTCTTTGGTGCTACTAACTTCTTTCTCAGGAAGTTATTACCTTGCTCAGAGTACCTCAAGCTTCAAAAAGTGTAAGTATAGTTAGTACTGCTAGTGGTTAATACTGCTCTCAGTTAATACTGCTAGTTAGTTAATACTGCTCTCAGTTAATACTGCTAGTTAGTTAATACTGCTAGTGGTTAATACTGCTCTCAGTTAATACTGCTAGTTAGTTAATACTGCTAGTGGTTAATACTACTCTCAGTTAATACTGCTAGTTAGTTAATACTGCTAGTGGTTAATACTGCTCTCAGTTAATACTGCTAGTTAGTTAATACTGTTAGTTAGTTAATACTGTTAGTTAGTTAATACTGCTTATGTCCCGAATCGTATAAATACCCTTTTTGCCCGCCTAAATGTTCATAACGACTCTTTGATTTCTATTCATATGCTCTCTAACCCTTTTCTCTCAAGCACCAAGTGTTTCAGTCCAGAATACTCAAGCTCGATGGCAGCTATGGCGTTCATTGATGAACATAATGAGATTGCAATGCTATAGAAGCCTAAACAAGCTGTTGGATTCCATCAAATTGTGGATTTTCTCAAGTCCAGCCACATTGCCCATGCTCTTACAGTGTCGCCAACAATCTACATAGAGCATCAAAGACAATTTTGGGCAAATGCCACTGTAGTCACAGAAAATGGTGTGCAGATAATCAAGACAAGGGTGTGTGACAAACCCTTGTCAGTTTCTGAAGAGGTGATTCGCATCTGTCTACGTCTAGACGATGTTGCAGGTATTACTTCTATTCCTAATGAGGACTTATTCTCAAATCTTTCAAGAATGGGGTATGGAGGCCAATTGGGTGGTTTCAAATTCTCAAAAGCTAAATTTTTTACCCAATGGCGTTTTCTTATTCATACCCTTATGCATTGCATTTCTAAAAAGACTACTGGATGGAGTGAGTTCAGCAGTACCATTGCTTATGCTTTGGTCTGCTTGGCCACTGCTAGAAAGTACAATTTTTCAAGAATGATTTTCAATGACCTTGTGTCAAACTTGGGAAACAAAAAGAGTTTTTATATGTACCCAAGATTTGTCCAGGCAGTTATAACCAATGAATTGACGGATATGCCTCACTTTGATGAGGTATATGTACCAAAAATCCCCAAAGGTAAGGTATTTTCAAATATGAAGAGATCTCCATTGGACTCGGAAGGAGTTGACACCCCATTGTTCTCTACAATGATGGTGGTGTCCCACAATGAAGAAGATATGGCTTCAGGGTCAAGGCCCTCATTAGAACATCCCACTGAAAGCCAATCCCAACCTTCAATCACCATATCAATCCCACAGTCCCTTATTCAAAAACCCACTTCTCCAATCACCAATACCTACATAAGGAAAATGGTAAAGAAGGCTCTTTCCCTTCTTGTACCTTCACCCACAGAGCCTTTAAGCCCTCTAATGGAGAATTCTCCATTAGAGAATATCTATAGGGAAACCACAGGGGTGTCTCCCAACCCCAAGGAGGTGCTCACTGAGGAGATGAATGAGCATATGGGTGCAAAGGCTGCCACTACTCCTGCTAGCACAGAGGAGGTCAGTGGTAACATCAATAAGACCTTCCCCATGGCAACTTTGGGTGAGCAATCATCCAAAGGTCCCAGGTGCCAAGAAACCATGGAGGTAGCAGGTGCTTCTGCTAGGCAGAAGACCTCTACTACAAAAAGATCCCATGATCCTTCAAAAGGGGGTCACACTCTTGGAGAAGGTGAGGACATATATGACTATCTTGAATTGATGGAAACAATGGGCAACATCAATATGGATGTAATCAAGCAGGGAAAAGACATAGAAGAGATGAAACTGATAATTCTGTCTCAACAAGTACAGATTACCAACCTGAAGAAAATGGTGAAGAGATTGGTCCAGAAAAAGAAGAAGAAACAGTTTGTTCTCAGAAGAAGGAAACCAGTGACTGATGCTCCCAAAAAGGGGGAGTCAGAAGCTGATGCCAACATGGAAGATGCTAAAGTTGAGGGGGAGTTTGATGGGGTTAGTGGAGATAAAGTACAAGCAGCAGAAACAGAAAGCATAACAGCAGTAAAAGAGAAAGCAGTAGAAACAGAAAGTGTGTTTGAACAAGCAGCAGAAACTGTTAATACTGCTGAATTGAATGAAGCAGCAGAAATGGTGCAAGAAGTATTAACAGACCTTGAGATAGCAGAAACTTTAATCAAGGCTAAGCATGATACTCCCAAGGTCACTTGAAAGGCCAAAGGAGTTATCATCAAAGAAAAAGGTGAAGTGATCAAGAAAGCAAGTATTGAGAAGGTAGTAAGCAAAATCAAAGGCAAAGCAAAGTTAGTGGAATCTGATCAATCAATTAAAAAGCAAAAGTTGGTTGAGTCAGATGAAGTTTTGGCCAAAAAGATTCAGACTGAACTTGAGCAAGAAGAAAAGGCTCAAGTGGACAAAGATAGAGAGATGGCTAAGGCTCTAGCTGCAGAGCTAAATGAAGCTTATCAACAAAGTTTCGCAACTGAAATAGCACAGAAGAAAGCTGCAACCCTAAAGAAGTCTGTGTTGGTCAAAATGGATGCAAAGAAGAGACAACCTTCAAAGACCTACCTTGGTACTCAAGAGAGAAAGAAGATGATTACTTTTCTCAAAGGTGCTGTGGGAGTCAGAAAGGAGATGTTCTCAAAGATGACTTTTGAACAGATCAAAGGGTTGTATGATTCAGAGATGACAAAGCTTCAAGGGAATGAAACATCCAGAGTTGAAATGGAAAAGAGGATGAAAGAAAGTAATGATTTTCTGATAGAAAAACCTTTCCCTGATGAGCAAGAAACACCAAAGAAAGAAGCAACTCTAGGTGAAAGTCTGAGGACTTTAAAAAGAACTAAAATGATGGCAAGAAGAAAATCAGCCAAGAAGCCTAGAGTGGATAAAGAAGAAGCTGAGAAGGTTGCTGAAGAAGAAGGGGCACCTAAGTCAGTTGAACAGAAAGAACCATCAAGTACTGATGATGTGAATCTGTACATGGTAGTGATGGACAAAGTTCCTGAACCTATAACAGCTAAACCTGTTGGTGTTAAGCCTCCTGAGGTCATTCTCTGGGATACAATGAAGGTTGATGGAAAAGAGTATATCAGGCTCAAAAGAAAAGATGAGAAGTATGAAGTGTATAATACTTGGGCCAAGATTGTCAGAACATGTTCCAGATTTGATCTAGAGGAGATGTTTTAAATAGGAATAAAGTTGTATGGTGATCAATTAAAAGCTCCAGAGATTTCAATCACAAAACTTGTGATGGAGTATCTGTGTATGATGTTCAAACCAGAAGAAGTGGAGGAAGTTATCAGAAATGTGTTTCAAACAGTTAACAACTGGACTCTATATGAAACTAGTGGAGTGTATGCACTGACTATGGACATAAACCACATAGAATACTTCCTGGTGGATAGAGTTTACAACCACAGCAGATTGAAGCTGTATTCCATGTTAAAGAAAAAGCTTGGTTGTGCACCAGATGCAGAAATGGCAAAGTATTTGATCCAAACAACAATTAATCAAAGCTTGGGGTTGGATGCTAATACAGGGATATGAAGAATGGTGTTTTGGAAGCATCTGAAGAACTTGACTTCTCTTCCTAAAAGTCAAGTTAGGGGGAGATTGTTGGGAATTCAAAATTATACAAGTATGGTTAATGCTGCTAGCACTAAAAGGTTACTACTTCTGAAGTTACTACTGCTGAGAAAGATTAATGCTGCTAGTCAAGATTAATACTGCTTAATGAAGTTACTACTGCTAAGCAATTTTAGTACTGCTAGTAGTTAGTACTGCTGAACTTAATACTGCTCAAAGTATTAATGCTGCTGAAGACTTAATACTGCTTATGAGATGAAGACTTCATATGGCAAGGATGACAGCTGTACTGAATGGAGATATTCATGGAAAGCTTGGAGATAACTTTGGAAGATTATACTGAAGATCTTTTATTCTTTGTAATTATCTTTTATCTTCAGTATATGTATAGAATAGTTTGTATCTTTAGGATAGAGAATTATTCTGAGTTTTTAGTTTTCTTAGAGAGAATCAACCTCAAGGTTTATAATCCTAGTTCTAGAGAAGTAGAATTCGTATTGGTGAGCCTGTTCATCAATATTGAGGTTGTGTGTGAAATCTTGTAGCTTTATAACCATTCAATAAAGTTTACAAGTTGTTATTATGATTCACTGTTTCATTGATATTTGAATATTAAAGTGTTATTCCGCAAACTCCTTTAATATTATTTCTGAGTGTTTATTCTTGTTAAGAATTCAGATCCTGACAAGCATCTTCAAACTGAGCAATTCGCATACACACTTATGGACATAACAATTGGTATCAGAGAAAATCCAAGTTGAAATTGATCAAAATATGGAGTCGCACTGAGTTTCTGAGTCATAGATCAATTTTTGAATTTTTGTATGAATTTGGGTCTGTAATCGAGTTCAGTGTGTTCGTATAGTGGTCTAGATCAATCTTGTATAAGTCTAGTAGAGTCTTGCACTATAATTTTAGTGAATTCTGGAATTTTTATTCATTAGAAATACACGAGTTCGTAAGCACTGTAATGGGATCAATTTGTATTTTTAGTAATTCTTGTTGAAATTCTTTGATCGAAATTGACTCTAGATGTTCTAGTGGACAAATTGTCAAAGTTTCAGATTGAAATTTGAAAGGTTGATGGGTTTTTGAAGAAATCAGAGCGTATTTTCATCGAGATCTCAAGAACTCGCAAGAAGAACTCGCAGATCATTCGATTTCGCAGACCATTATATTTTGCATAATTTTTTTTTTTGTTCAGAAAATATTCAAGTGTAGAATTCACAGATGGGTGTGTGCGAATTGCATAGAATTCGCATGTGTGTGTTTTGAGAATTGCCAAGAATTCGCATATTTGGTTCATGCGAATTGTCAGAATTCGCATTAGTCATTTGTGCGAAAAGCTTTTGTGAAAATTTTTCCGAAGTGTAGAATTCGTATAAGGTAGGATACAAATTCTTAAGAATTTGCATCTAACTATATACGAATTCCTCAGAATTCGCATAAGTGTGAGATACGAATTCTTGTTTTTCAAATATCTTTCTAAGTTCAGAATTCTAGTTGCATGCGAATTCTGATTTCTTTTAGTGTGCGAATTCTGAAGTGTGTGTAGTGTGCGAATTCTGTGTGTGAATTCCTTGTACTTCACTCTAGCGTGCGAATTCCACACTTAGTGATTTTTGGAAATTTCATTTTTGAATTTTTTTAAGTGTTTCTGTATTTTTCTGATTTCACTTGGACTAACGGTCATTTGTCAAGTTCTTATTCAATATTTTGAAAAACAGGATGACATCAAGGGAAGTATTTGCAATCGGAACTGACGTAAAACCACCGGTACTCTTCAAAGGAGAGTATGAGCAGTGGAAAGATCGCTTCCTAGACTTCATCAACCACAATGACTTAGGAGACTACATCAGAATATCTCTAAAGGAAGGACTAATGAAAACGCCAACAAAGACTCACACAGGTGTAGGAGAAAATGGAGAAGAGGAACAAAGAGTGTACCCACTACCACGTGAGGAGTACACAGAAGAACAGGGAAAGAGAGAAAAAGTTGATAGACTGGTTAGATCTTTCATTCTACAAGGCATTCCTAATGAGATCTATGTCAAGATTGACAGTTACAACGCCACGGGCAAGGAAATGTGGGATCAATTAGAAAAGATGATGCTCGGATCTAAGATAGACAACAAGCTCAAAGTCTCAAACTGCCTCAACAATTACGAAGAATTCAAGGCCAAGGAGGGAGAATCTCTTGAGGCAATTACGACAGATTTGTGACTTTGTTAAATGAGCTAAGAAAGAACAAAGTCAGAAAGTCACAAATTGAACTCAATGTCAAGTTCCTCAGCATCCTCCATCCTGAGTGGAAGAGGTTTACCAGGCAAATGAAATAGATGAAAGATTTGAACGAGATTCCACTTCATGAAGTCTACGAGACTCTTAGGCAAAATGAAGAAGAGGTAGAGGAGATCAAAGAGGAAAAGAAAAAGGCTGAGAAGGTGGTTGCTGATTCGATTGCCCTGGTTGTTAAGAATAAGTCAGTGAGCCTTAAGAAGAAAAAGAAAGTAGTAGTTTCTGAGTCCGAGGAAATGGACAGTGATGATAATTATGATTATGATGAATGTGAGAACTTGAAGCAGGCTATGATCATGCTGACAAAAGCCTTTCAGAAGAAGTTCTACAAAAAGCCTGGTACAAACAGTCATAGGTATTCTTCGGGTTCACGAAACTATGAACAAAAGGAGAGAATAGAAGGAAAGAGGACAGACGAGAAGAGGCATGAGGAAAGAAGGTACAGAACTGAAGAAAAGAAAGATCCAGAACCGACAAAGTGCTATAACTGCGGCAAACTCGGACATTTTGCGAAGGACTGTCGAAAGCCCAAGGTCCGAAACTCAGAGTACTACAAAAATAAGATGCTCTTGGCCAAACAGCAGGAGGCTGGCAAGGATCTTATGGCAGAGGATGAATTCTGGCTCGACCATTCTGATGAGGAGGAAGAGAAAGCCCATTTGTGCTTTATGGGTAAGACAGTAACTGAAGATGAAGTTGATTCTGACTGTAAAGACAACGAAGAGGTATGTGATATGTCTAAATCAGACTTTCTTAATGCAATGCAAGCTATGATGGTTGAACTCTAGGAATTAAAGTCTAAACTTAAACGCGAAAAAGGTATCAATATAGAGAAAAGTAAGTCAATACTAAAACTTAGCAAGGACATTGCTGAGAAGAACGTGTTGATTGAGGCTTTACATAAAAATATTGATACCAACGCTAAAGAGAAGACTATAATTCACAATGAATTAGATGAAACTACTTCTAAATATAAACTGTGTCAATTTGATTCCAAAGAGATTGCTAAGAAGTGTTCATTTCTTTCAAAAGAAAACAAATCTTTAACTGATAAAATGAATGTTTTGGAAGAAAAACTTTACATTTTAGATCAAACTGAACAGACCATTCATTTAAATAAACCTAAAGAGAATAGTGAGTGTTGGGGTCTTGGTTACGAGAATCCACACTACCTCAAAAAGGGTATTTCTAAAGTGCCTACGCTTTATGACTTTGGATTTCTAAAGGCACCACAATACCTCGAACTCAAAGTTAAGTGGACAAAACTGTCTGAAGAAGATGAAGCCAAAGAAAAAGAGAAAAGGAAGAACGCAACTAAAATGCAACTTCCATTTCGTTATGAGAAGTTGAATTATAGTTACAGTTCTGATAAATCAAAATTTCTTTCTAATGACTATTTTGAAAGCTATTCTTCAAAAGAGTTGGAGGCTAAGCCTATTGAAGGTAAAATTTATGTACCTCCTCTCGTGTTAGAAATTAAAATTTCTGAACTCGAGAATACTCTAGCAGAAGAAAGGATTTTGATTGATCTAGAACAAACTGTGTTTTCCACTGTGCTTAAAAGTTCTAATTTTTGTAAAACTTCCAAAGCTTCAAAATATAATGATTTTAGTGGTCTACTTGATGAAGAGTTTGATTTCTTAAACTCTGAAGGTGATTTAGATGACTGTGGTTATCAGTTTGATTTTAATGCTAAACTTCCTGATCATTCACAATTTGTTATAAAATCTTTTGGATTACCTAGTGTGTTCGAGAAAGGTGAAACATCAGCGGAAGTTGATGAGCCAGTTTATGTGAATACCAAGAATGCCGAAGGTAAGAAGAAGAAATCTAGGCATTCACAGAAACAGAAAACCACTGGTAAGCCAAAGAAGAAGCAATCTTTAAAATCTCACAGTTCTAACTCTAAAGTTTCAAAAGTTTCAGATGTGAATAAAAGAAAGGCTGGAGTTAGATCAGAATGGCAACCAAAGCAGAAAATTGACGAGACTGCTAAATCATATTCTGATCTTGATTGTAATAGAGAAACTACTAGTCAAACTGATGTAGTTGTGAATGTTGCTTTCAATAAACAAAAACTTGTACCTTCTTACAAGAAATATTCAATAAAGCAATTGTTCCAATTATCTCCGTCTGCTAGAAAGTCTTCTAATTATAAAAGAAATGATTATGCTTCTCGGAAAAATTCTGATGTTTGGTTTGGCACATATCATGTATATTCTTATCATTCTAATGCTTCAAATGTTTTTCAAAAGATCAAAGGGTCCATATACAAATGGATGCCAAAATCTTGCGCTAACACTGTAGGACCCATCTCTAAATGGGTACCTAAATCTATTGTTTCGTGATTTCTCCTATGCAGACCGGTCATATGTGGTACTTAGATTCTGGTTGCTCCAAGCATATGACCGGGCGGAAAGATTTATTATCTAATTATACAGAGAAATATTGCGGAACAGTTCATTTCGGGAACGACCAGTTTTCACCAATCTTGGGATATGGTGACGTGATACAAGACAACGTGACGATTACGAAGGTGAGCTACGTTGAAGGTTTAGGGCATAACCTGTTCAACATTGGATAGTTATGTGACAAAGAACTAGAGGTTAATTTCAAGGCCAAAAGGTGTTCTGTGCGTACTGAAGACGGTAAAGAACTTTCGGTCGACACGAGAAAGTCAAACCTCTACACAATTAATCTGTCAAAAGTCCATACTGACAATGAGGTGTGTCTACTCTCAAAAGCCTCGCTACAACAAAGTTGGTTATGGCATCGAAGGCTTTCTCACATGAATTTTCGTTACATTAACAAACTGGTCACCGGAAAGTTAGTAAAAGGACTTCTTGAGCTTAAATATGTTAAAGAACATCTGTGCGCAGCGTGCGAGAAGGGAAAGATGATAAGAGCCACTCATAAGCCAAAGCCTGAGACGAGTACAAGTTCATCCTTGGAACTTCTGCATATGGATCTCTGCGGTCCTATGCGTACACAGAGCATAAACAACAAGAAATATGTTTTAGTGATTGTAGATGATTACTCGCAATATAGTTGGGTCAAATTTCTGAGAACAAAGGATGAGACGCCTGAAGTCATCATCACATTCTTAAAGACTACCCAAGTGAATCTGCAAAAGACAGTCAAGCTTCTACATACTGACAACGACACAAAATTCAAAAACAGAATTGTTGAAGAGTATCTTGAATCGGTCGGGATAACATATCAGTATTCTGCTGCCAGAATGCCAGAACAGAACAGAATGCCAGAACGCTAGTCGAGGCCGCTCGAACTATGCTAAGCCAATCGGATCTACCTCTGTTTCTATGGGCCGAAGTTGTATCGACTGCGTGCTACACTCAAAATCGTTCTATAATCTATCGCCGGTTTGGTAAAACGCCATATGATTTAATCAATAATCATAACCAAGCATTAAACATTTCCATATTTTTGGATGCAGGTGCTTTGTACTGAATGACAAGGAGAACTTAAACAAGTTTAGTCCAAAGGCAGAAGAAGGCATCTTTATCGGATACTCTCAATCGTCTGCAACTTACAGACTGTACCTGAAGAAGTCAAAGATAGTAGTATAGAGCGTAAACGTTACATTTGATGAGGAGATGGCTTCTGTTCAAGACAGTTCAGAACCCATTATAACTGGTGTACTAGCTTCTGGGCAGATCAGTTCAGAACCGGTGCCTACTGCAAATAAATCAGATGAAGCATCGTCGTCTAATTCACATTTATCTGATTTAGATTTATTGTTTGAATTGTTTTATGATGAATTTCTTGGAACTAAAGTGTCTAAACCTGTTGTGGTTGACAGATCAGAAGATTCATGAAGAAATCAACCAACCACCTCAGATATATCTACTGAATCAAATTCCCCGATTCAGCAAGAGATTCCAATTCAAACGCCTACTCCAACAGTTGAAGTTGTGAACATTCATGAAGAGCCAGAAGTTGCTGAGTCAGTTGGATGCACTATAACGACTAATCAACAGCCAGATAATGTTGTACCAACTGAAGCTTCTACACAAGAAACTTCAATTGCACCCCTATCAATTCCTAGGTAAACTGATGAAGCTGACAGTGGATTTCTAGATGAAAATCATGATCAATCTACATCAAATCCACTCCCTCATGAACATAAGTGGACCAAAGAGCACCCGAAAAGCCAGATCATTGGAGATCCATCTAAACCGGTGCAAACTAGGTCTGCTACATTAAATATGTGTATGCATGACTCATTTCTGAGCAAGGTAGAGCCAACACACGTATCTAAAGCTCTAGCCGACTCGGATTGGGTAACTGCAATGCAAGAAGAGCTGAATCAGTTTGAAGCACTCAAAGTCTTGAGACTTGTGCCTAAGCCTGAAGGAAAGACTATCATTGGCACAAAATGGGTATTCAAAAACAAAAAGGATGAAGATGGTATCGTGATCAGAAATAAAGCAAGACTTGTGGCTAAAGGGTATAGGCAAGAGGAAGGTATTGACTATGACGAGACTTATGCTCCAGTGGCGTGCATCGAGGCTATCCGCATGTTTCTTGCATATGCCACTCACAAGAACTTCACCGTCTATCAAATGGACGTGAAGACTTCCTTTCTCAATGACATCTTAAAGGAGGAAGTCTACGTCTCTCATCCTGAAGGCTTTGTCAATCCAGAGAAACCAAATCACGTGTACATTCTGGACAAAGCTCTTTACGGACTGAAGCAAGCACCTCGAGCCTGGTACGAAGTATTATCTAAATTTCTAGTCAAGTCTGGTTTCTCTAAAGGTAAGATCGATACTACTTTGTTTATTAAAAATGAAAAATCCGATATCATTTTAATTCAGATTTATGTGGATGACATCATATTTGGCTCAACAAATCCAAAATACTGTAAGAATTTTCTAAGAATATCGAAAATGTACTTTGATTGATGAATAAAAATCCCCTGATGGGAGAGATGAATTTCTTTCTCGGATTACAAGTCAAACAGTTTTCAACGGGTATTTTTATTAATCAATCAAAGTACATTTTCGATATTCTTAGAAAGTTTAAAATGGAAAATTGTACACCTATTGGAACCCCGATGGCACCAGGAACTAAGATTGGCATTGATCCTTCGGAAAAAGTTGTCGATGTTAGAACCTACCGAGGCATGATTAATTCTTTGATGTATTTAACTTCTAGTAGGCTAGATATAATGTTCTCTACATGTCTATGTGCTCGGTATCAGGCTAATCCAAAAGAATCCCATTTGTCTGCAGTTAAAAGAATTTTTAGATATATGAAGGGCACTGCAGATCTTGGTCTGTGGTATCCTAAGGATACAGGTTTTGAACTGACAACATATTCAGATGCAAACCATGCAGGTTGTATGCTTAATAGGAAAAGTACATCGGGTCACGTACAATTTCTGGGCGATAAACTCGTGAGTTGGGTTTCAAATAAACAACTCAATGAACTCGATTACAACTTCAATTACACACTAAAAATTTAAACTCAATCGAAACTCAGACTACATAGTGCGAAAACTATTTCAGAAAAGTTGATACGAATTCCAGTGGTCAAAAAGATTTCTAAGTGAAGAATTCGCAGGTAGTCGTGTGCGAAATGTTTAGAATTCGCATCCTACCTTATGCGAATTGTGAGGAGTTCGCAGGTGAGAGTCATGTGAGATACGAGTGTTAGAGAACAGATTTATTGGATTCAAGATCATCAAGTTTGAAGACAGAAATCTAAAGTAAAAGCTGAAAAAGTCAACTCTCAAATAGTCTAGGTCCTTTGTAATAAATAGTCAAAGTTTATTTTCTTGTATTTTTGTTTATTTTATCTTTTTTCCTAAAATAGTCAAGGTCATGAGGGGGAGAAGTCAAGGAGAAGTTAAAGAGACAAAGAGCTCAAAAGTTTATCTGCTGATCAAGATTCGCTCAAAGATTCTATTCTCTCAGCTACAACAAATTCTTTTGCTGTTCCTGCTCCGATCGTCACAGTTCATTCAAGATCATTCAAAAGAGTTGTATCGTCTTGAGCTTAAGCAGCAAAGAAAATTTTCAATCTGCAAGATTGCTGAGAAGAATTTTTTCTTAAAAAGTCAGAAAGCTTCACAAAGTCGCTTTGTTGGTCCGTGCTGTTATAGAAGACAATTTTTGAAGACCAAAACGCCAATGATTACTAAGGGGGAGATTGTTAGGTCTGATTTTATAGTAATCATTGTATTTATAGGGCTTGGTCAAATACTGTGTTCAGAGCCATACCAAACTTTTCAGAATTGATTTGATCATGATTTGAGTTGAATTTTGTGTGATTTGGACTGAAAATCGTTTTTTTTTTTCGATAATTTTTCAAGAAAACGTGTTTTTTACTGTTTCATCCGATTTTTTTTTTGTGATAAATCATTTTTAATGCAAGAAATTGGTTTCATTGTGATCTATTAGTGTTGGTGATTGTTTCTTGTTTTGATTCTATATCAAAATTCATTCTAATTCGATGTCAATTTTCAATTTTTGTTATTTTTTTTAAAACAAGTTCACGCACTGTTCTTGAATCAAAATTGTTGATTTCTGTGTTTTTAATCGAAATTGCTTGCTAGAATTGTGTTCGAATTGTGTAGGTGAGTGAATTGTCAAAAGTTTCAGATCGAAATTTGAAGTCTAGATGAGTTTTTGGTGTGATTTTGATCGAGTTTAGAGGTTTGCGTGTGTTCATCAGAGTTTGCGGGTGTTCATATTGGTTTGCGCGTGCTTCATCCTGGTTTGCGTTTCATTCATCGTTTTTTTCTTAAAATTTGACCTGAACTTTGCGGGTTCTACTGGAATCGCAAAGTGTGGTTTCAATAGTTTGTGTTTTTTTTGCGTATCATTCCACAAACGCAAAGTATATTTTGCGTATATTGACACAAACGCAAAGTTAATGTTTGCGCTCCACGGTACAACCGCAAAGTAAGGTTTGCGGTTCACTCTACAACCGCAAAGTAAGGTTTGCGGTTCACTCTACAACCGCAAAGTAAGGTTTGCGGTTCACACTACAACCGCAAAGTATGGTTTGCGGTTCACCTTCAACCGCAAAGTAAGGTTCGCGGTTCACACTACAATCGCAAAGTGAGTCTTGCGCTTCAAAGCACAAACGCAAACCTCAGCTTAAAAAAAAAAAGTCTGGATTTTTTTTTTTTTAGTGTGACATATATTTTTTCTGTTAAACTTTGTGTCATTTCTTGTGTTTTTCAAATTTTCATTTTTTAATATTTTTTTCGAAAATTTTCAATTCAATCTGATTTTTGATTTTCTGATACATAAGTTTGGAACGGTCATTCACTTCAAGTTGATTAATTTTTCAAGATGTCAATTTACTACAGATCTGATATTTCTGGTATTGAAGCTGAACGAAATGATCTGAAATTGAAAAATTCAGAATATCTCAAAAAGATTCAGGATTTGCAACTAAAATTGTTCACATGTGTTAAAACTTCTGAATGTATAAATTGTACTAAAAATAGTTCTAATTTTGCAAGTATTCTTTATGAAAAGGAGAAAGAGATAAAAGAGAAAGAAAGAGAGATTATGAATCTTCAAAGTCAACTGAACAGAAATCACCTGAGCTACAAGCAGAATCAGTTGAGCTTCAAAACAAGTTGAAGGCTTTCGAAGAGAATATATCTGTTTTGGAATCTGAAAACACTGAGCTTAGAAAGAATTTATCTGTTTTGGAAAAACAGCTTGTTGCAAATAAAGCTGATTTTGATTCTGAAAAGAAAAAGTTTTCGAAAAAGTTCTCAGATTTTTCAAAGAAATGCTTTGAGGTAAAGAAGTCGTTGGAGCTTAAATGCTTAAAATTTTCTCAACAAATCTCAGATTTTGAGAAAATTTTGATTTTAGAAAGAGAGAGGTTTGATAAAGAAAAGAAGGCCATAGAACAGAAAAATGTGGGATTCTTTAAAGAGTTATCCGACCAGAGAAATGAATCAGAAAAAGGATTTGAGGAAGAAAGATCCATCTTTGAAAATGAAATTAAAAAGATGACTTCTAAGTTTTCTGAACTGTCTGCAGCTGCGCTGAAAGAGCAAAAGACGAAGTCTGAATTCAAGACAAAGATTGACCAGCTTGTGAAAGAAAGAGACAACTTCGCCTCAAAGATCAAAGAACTTGAGAAATCTATTTCAAGTTCAAATCAGAAATTCATCTCTTCAAACAGGTCAGTCAAATCTTTTAATCAGATTCGTCGCACTAACCTTTTCTACGATGAATTTTTAGATGGTTCAGATACTTATCCAAGAAAAAGTTTCAAGAAAGAGAAACTGGTTTGGCAAAAGAAACCAGTCCAAGATGATAAGGAAAATGAGCTGAAAGAGAAGAAATCATGTGTACCTGTACACAAAGCAAAGAAGAACAAAGCACGTAACGGTAAGAAATTTTATTGTTCTATTTGTTGTACACATGATCATTTTCACAAAACAAATGATCATTTCTGGTATGGTTCTTACTCCATTACCCCTACACGCACTGCAACTAACATTTCTGGACCCAAATACCAATGGGTACCAAAGAAGAAAACCGATACTGTGTTGCAGGCACCTCAATCAAAGGGGGAGTAAGAGAACAATGGCTCTTGAATAACAAGTTCAAGACCCGCACCTAAATGTCAAAATTATGGCTTCTAAGCAAAACAGCTTAGGACCCGTACCTCAGAGATCAAAAAGACCTTACTTCTGTATGCTTGCATCCGATGGATATTGATGGTCTTCATCCCGAGTGAATTGATCTGATCTCTATCCTATACTTTTTCTTTGCTAGATTTTTCTGATATTGATGGTCTAACAATTCAAAAGGGGGTGTTTGATCTCTATCCTGTTTTAACTGACATATTTCAGATGCTTAATTTAAGGGGGAGTAAAGGTGATGACTTCTGATTACTTCAGATCAGAACTCACTCTATAAACCGTTTTACTGCTTTCTGTCTTTTATTTTTGAATAAATAAAATGAATAAAGTGGCTTCTGATCAAATGACAGACCAGGACCCGTTTTTCAACGATCAAAGAAGGATATTATGCTAATATCCAGGGGGAGCTCAAAAGATATATATCATTTGATCATGTTTTGAGGGGGAGCCGAAAAGGTAAAAATCTTTTGATCCTAGATCTCTGATTGTTTGAAAGAAGGACAACTTTCGAACATGAAAAACCTTTTCTTAAATGTTCAAACCACTTCTTATTCTCAAACGATTTCATGAATATAGAAGTGTGATTTTTAAAATGTTTTTCATTTTTTGCGCTTAATTGTTTAACTGACCGTGTGTTTCCAAAGATCAATACTTGTGTATTATCTTGTCCATATACTGTCAAAGTATAATTGTGTCAAGTATTCACACATACCGGTTCAATATTTCATTTGAATCTATTATTACCATGTCTCATAAAGAAACAATTTTTTTTTATGGTAATACCCCCGTTTGCGTTCAAAGTTGTTGTGCATCATTCATCTTGTTCATATTTGTGCTTTCTTTGATAAATTGTTTATATTCGTTCATATAAACAAAATTACCAATTCTTTGATACCCTAACCATTTGATTTGATCTGATTGATTCATTGTCAGATTCTCAGAACAATTCTCTTGACTTCATATTCATTCATTCAATATCCTTGTTTTGAGAAATCTTCAAAGAACAAATGCTCAACTTTCATTCATATTTTTCAATGAGCATACATACTCTGACATATGATTTCTTGTGCTTTACATGTCAAGAAAAATCATTGACCAGCATGTACTTTTAGGAACATGGGATTCAGTGTGAGTGCTTAATAGATCTTCCATGGATTCACGATAACCAGTGTTTCCTACCCCGGAAGAAATCCTTTGAGTGAATAAGGGGAGAGGGGTCTAAAAGAATAGAGTGTGGGAGTGGGCAGAGGTAAAATGTGTCAGGATCGAATTCTTAACAAGAATTAATTCTCAGAAACTAATATCAAAGAAGTTGCGGAAAAACACTTTGATATTTAATAAAACAGTAATCAAACACAGTATATAATGATCAAACAGTAAACTTGTATTGAATGCTTAAAGCTACAAAATTACACACTCAACCTCAATATTGATGAACAGGCTCACCAATACGAATTCTACTTCTCTAGAATTAGGATCTATGCCTTGAGGTTGATTTCTCTCTTGAAAAATAATTATCAAAAGTTTTTTTTTTTTTTTTTATCTATTCTAAACATTCTATACATATACTGATAAAAAGATAATTACAAAGAATAAACAAATCTTCAGTATATCTTCCATGTATATCTTCTAAGTATATCTTCAGTATATCCAGCTGTAGTATTTTCCATCCGGATCTCTTTAGCAGCACTAATAATGCTCAGCAGCATTAACTACATCTAGCAGCATTAACTGCAAGCAGTACTAACTACTAGCAGTACTAACTAGCTAAGCAGTACTAACTTTGTTCAAGCAGTACTAACTTTAACTAGCAGTAGTAATTCTACTAGCAGTAGTAACACTTAGCCGTATTAATCTTCAACTTGTTCTGGCAGTAGTAACTACATTTATACTAGCAGTAGTAACTACACTTAGTAGAATCTTCAGTTCCCAACAATCTCCCCCTAACTTGACTTTTAGAAGAGAAGTCAAGTTCTTCAGATATTCTTCCAGATACTCTTTTTAATGCTCCCAAAACTTCCAAGATTACGCTGCTAAGTCTGGATTCAGTCCCAAACTCTGATTGATTATCCTCTGAATGAGATACTTGGCCATTTCTGAATTTGGTGCACAACCCAACTTCTTCTTTAGCATTGCATGAACCTTCAGTCTGGTGTGATTATATACTCTATCCACTAGGAAGTATTCTGTGTGATTTCTATCCAAAGTCACTGCATATACTCCACTAGTTTCATATAGAGTCCAACTTGTGACTTCTTTAAACACACTCTTGATGACCTGGTCCACTTCTTCAGGTTTGAACATCATGCATAGATACTCCATCACCAGTTTTGTAAGAGAAATTCCTGGAGTATTCAGATGGTCTGCATACAGCTTAATTCCTATGTCAAACATCTCTTCTATATCAGATCTAGAGCATGTTCTGACAATCTTGACCCAAGTGTTGAATACTTCATACTTATCACCCTTCCTCTTGAGTCTGATGTAATCTTTTCCATCCATTGTCAGTACATCCCAGTGAATGATCTCTGGTGGCTTAACTCCAACAGGTTCTGCAGAAATTGGTTCAGGCACTTTGTCCATCACTACCATATATAAGCTTACATCATCTTTGATTGAGGAACCTTGCTGGCTTGATGACTCAGGTGCCACTTCTTCTTCAGCAACATTTTGTTCTTCTTCTATTCTAGACTTCTTATCTTTCTTTCTTTTGGCCATCATCTTGGTTCTTTTCAAAGTCTTTTGAACCTGTACTAGAGTAGCTTCCTTCTTCTCATCTTCCTTTTCCCTTTCCATTTCTTTGATTGGAGTTCCCTCTTCACTTTCAGGGAATGGTTGATTCATATCTATATCATTACTCTCCTTGGCCTTCTTTTCAAACTCTACTCTTTTCTTTTCATTGCTCTTCAGATTCCCCATTTCCTTTTCATAGAGCTCTCTGATTTGATCAAAACTCATCTTCACAAACATTTCTTTCTTTACCCCAATTGCACTCCTCAAGAAAGTTATCATTTTGTTTCTTTCCTGAGTGGCAAGGTAAGTTTGTGAAGGTCTTCTTTTCTTTAGACTTGTATTAGCCATCATAGCCTTTCTCAGACTTATAGCCCTTTGTTTAGCCTTTTCAGTTTCAAGCCCCTTTTGATAAGCTTTATTTAGCTCAGCAGCTAAAGCCTTTGCCATTTCCCTGTCCTTCTCCACCTGAGCTCTTTCTTCTTTTTCCATCTCCTTCTGCATTTTCCTTGCTAAAGCTTCATCTGATTCAACCAACCTTTGCTTCTTGATTGGTTGATCAGATTCCACTATCTTTTCTTTTCCCTTATTCTTTGATTCTGCAGCTTTGTCTTTCTGTTCTGATTTTCTGTCTCTCCCTTCATTTATGACCACTCCCTTTGCTTTGGGAGTGTCATTCTTAGCTTTGATTAGCACTTCAGCTACTTCAATTTCTGTTGGTGTTAACTCTGTTACTGCTGCTTGTGAGGTTTCAGCAGCATTAACATTTTCTGCTTCCTTCTCCCCCTCAACTTCAACTCTTTCTTTATCAATCTCCCTTTCCCTTGATGCTTCTTCCATGTTGATCTCCCCCTTTTTGGGAGCATCAGTCTCTGGTTTCCTCCTTCTGAGCACAAATTGTTTCTTCTTCTTTTGCAAAATCAGTTTCCTTACCATTTGCTTCAACTGGATGATTTGTTCTTGTTGTGACAGTACAATGAGTTTTATCTCTTCTATTTCTTTGCCCTGTTTGAGTACATCCATGTTGATGTTGCCCATTGTCTCTATCAATTCATCATAGTTATATATGTCCTCACCTTCTCCAGGAGTGTTACCCCCTATTGAAGGATCATTGGATCTTTTAGTAGTGGAAGTCTTCTGCCTAGCAGAAGCACTATCCACCCCTGTGGTTTCTTGGCACCAGGGACCTTCAAATGATTGCTCATTCAAAGTTGCCATGGGGGAGGTCTTATTGATGTTACCACTGTCCTCCTCTGTGTTAGCAGGAGTAGTGGCAGCCTCATCACCCATATGCTCTACCTCCTCCTCAGAGAGCACCTCCTTTGGGTTGGGAGACACCCTTGTGGTTTCCCTTTGGATATTCTCTAGGGGAGAATTCTCCCTTAGAGGGCTTAAAGGCTGTGTGGGTGATGGTACAAGAAGGGAAGGAGCCTTCTTTACCTGTTTTCTTTGATAAGTTTGGGTAATTGGAGAGGTTGGTTTTGTAAGAATGGACTGGGGAATTGTTTTTGAGTGAGAAGGTTGGGCTTGGCTCGCAGTGGGATGGTCTAATGAGGGCCTTGACCCTGCTGCCATACCTTCAGTGTTTTGGGACACCACCATCATTGTAGAGAACAATGGGGTGTCAACTCCTTCCGAGTCCCCTGCAGATCTTCTCATATTTGAGAAAACCTTGCCTTTTGGGGGTTTAGGTACATATACCCCAACAGGTTGAGGTATATCCGTCAATTCATGGTTAATTACTTCCTGAACAAATCTGGGATACATAAAGAAACTCTTTTTGTTTCCCATATTTGATACAAGATCACTGAAAATCATCTTTGAGAAATTGTACCTTCTGGATGTAGCCAAGCATACCAAAGCATATGCAATTGGACTGCTGAACTCACTCCATCCAGTGGTCTTTTTGGAGATGCAATGCATCAGGGTATGAACAAGAAAACGCCATTGGGGGGAAAACTTTGCTTTTGAGAATTTGAAAACACCCAATTGGCCTCCATACCCCATTCTAGTAAGATTAGAAAACAGTTCATCATTAGAGATAGACATTATACCAGAGGCATCGTCTAGACGTAGACTGATGCGAATGACTTCTTCAGTAACTGTAAGTGAGTGATCACAGATTCTTGTCTTGATCATTTGCACACCATTTTCCACAACAATGGTTGCATTAGCCCAGAACTGCCTTTGGTGCTCAATGTAGATTGTAGGTGATACAGTAAGAGCATGAGCAATGTGGCTCGACTTCAGAAAGTCGACTATCTGATGAAAACCTTCAGCTTGTTTTGGCTTTTGTAGCATCGCAATCTCGTTGTGCTCGTCGATGAATGTCATGGATGCCATTGATCTTAGTGAACACTTGCCTGAAAACTTCGAACTTGAGAGAGAAAAGGTTTTGAGCGCAAGAGAACAGTATGCAAAGAGTCGTTATGAACTTTTAGGCGGGCAAAAAGTATTTATAGTATTCGGAATATAAGCAGTATTAACCTAGAGCAGTATTAACTAACTAGCAGTATTAACCGCGAGCAGTATTAACCACGAGCAGTATTAACTGAACTAGCAGTATTAACTACTAGCAGTATTAACTAACTAGCAGTATTAACCGCGAGCAGTATTAACTGAACTAGCAGTATTAACTACTAGCAGTATTAACTAACTAGCAGTATTAACCGCGAGCAGTATTAACCACGAGCAGTATTAACTGAACTAGCAGTATTAACTACTAGCAGTATTAACTGAACTAGCAGTATTAACTGCGAGCAGTATTAACCACGAGCAGTATTAACTGAACTAGCAGTATTAACTACTAGCAGTATTAACTATACTTACTCCTTTTAAACTTGCTAAATACTGAGTACGGCTATGCATATCCTGAAAAGAAGATTAGTAACACCAAGAATAAAAATATACAGGTATAAAACCACTTTTTGAGAAGAAGATTATTCAAAGTTTATCATTCCCACACTTGTTACCAAGAAAGTGAATCTACCCACATCAAAAGCTTTAGTGAATAGATCAGCAAACTGATTATCAGTGTGAACTTTGACAACTTGAATAAGTTTCTTTTCATTACAATCTCTTATAAAGTGATACCTGATTTCAATGTGCTTTGTCTTTGAGTGCTTGACTGGATTATTTACAATGCTAATAGCACTGCTGTTGTCAATAAAGATTGGAGTGTGTAGAAAGGTTACCCCATAATCCAGCATCTGATTCTGAATCCATAAGACTTGAGAACAGCAACTTGCAGCTGCTATGTACTCTGCCTCTGTTGTAGATGTGGATACTGTGGTTTGTTTCTTGCACTGCCATGAGACTAGTCTAGCACCCAAAAACTGACATCCTCCAGAAGTAGATTTTCTGTCCAAGTTTGCCCCACCTAGATCACTGTCTGAGTATGCTATTAGGTCAAAAGGTGAGTTATGAGGATACCAAAGTCCCAATCTGGGTTGCCCTTTGAGATATCTGAATATCCTCTTAACAGCTTGAAAGTGAGATTGCTTTGGCCTAACTTGAAATCTTGCACATACACAGACTGGAAACATAATATCTGGCCTTGATGCTGTGAGATACATGAGAGAGCCAATCATGGATCTATAAAGATGCACATCCATATCCTCCCCCTCAAGATCTGCTGTGATCTGCTTGTGTGTTTCCATAGGTGTGCTGGCAGGTTTTGATTCTGAGAACCCAAACTTGGTTAGAATATCCTGTACATACTTGGATTGACATATAAAAATGCCATCTGACTTCTGTTGAACTTGGAGTCCAAGGAAGAAAGTAAGTTCCCCCATGGAACTCATTTTGAACCTTTGATGCATTAAGTCCTCAAACTCCTTGCACATGTTGTTTCTTGTAGACCCAAAAATAATGTCATCAACATAGATTTGGACCAGCCAGATATCCTTCTTCTTTCTTTTGATAAATAGAGTCTTATCAATAACTCCTCTTTCAAAGTCATTTTCCAAGAGATAGGATGACAGGGTGTCATACCATGCTCTTGGGGCTTGATGTAGTCCATAAAGTGCTTTCTTTAATTTGTATACTCTGTCTGGATAGCTTGGGTTTTCAAACCCTGGTGGTTGACAGACATATACTTCTTCTTCAATTGACCCATAGAGAAAAGCACTTTTTACATCCATTTGGTAGACTTTGAAGTTCATGTAAGAAGCATAGGCTAGGAATAGTCTGATTGCTTCTATCCTAGCTACAGGTGCAAAAACTTCTTCATAATCTATGCCCTCTTCTTGAGTGTAGCCTTGAGCTACCAGCCTTGCTTTGTTTCTTATAACAATACCTCTTTCATCTCTCTTGTTTCTGAAGATCCATTTTGTGCCAATTGCTCTGTGACCTTTAGGAAGGTCTACTAGATCCCACACATCTTGTAGCTTGAACTGTAACAATTCTTCTTGCATTGCTTCTATCCAGCTAGATTCTTTCATAGCATCATGTGCCTTTTTAGGCTCAAGCTGGGATAGAAAACATGAGAGCACTGTATGCTGTTGATCTTGCATTTCCTGAAGCCTGCTTTGATGTCTAGTCATCATGGGAGAAGAGACATCACCTATTATCAACTGTGGAGGATGATTCTTTTGAACTCTTGTGTTATGACTAGGTTGTACATTCAGTCCATCCTCTAGATTAGAGTCATGCAATTCAACTGAAGTGTCTTCAGATGTCACTTCTGATTCTTGAGTCTCCTTATCTCTAGTGTCTTCTTCACTCTGACTTGGTTCAGTAAATGATTCCTTTTCACAGTCTTCAATTACTGTGGGTATGGGAAAAATCACAGATTTAGATATACTTTCTTGAACTTGTGTGATCTCTGATTCTCCACCACCAGTTCCTGTATACTCATTACTAAATCCAAAAGAGTTAGTTAGTGAATCAATGTCAAATAGCCACTGAGGTCCAGACCCAACAGGATTTGGTGTGTTCTCATTGCATTTGACATTGTCACTTTCTTCAATCATTCTAGAAGAAGAGTTAAAAACTCTGTAGGCCTTACTCTGAGATGAATATCCAACAAGAAATCCATCATCTGCTTTGCTATCAAACTTACCTAAGTGAGATTTGGTATTTAGAATGGTACAAGGACACCCAAAAGATTTGAAGAAACCAATAAAAGGTTTTCTTTGATTTAAAAGCTCATATGGGGTCTTGTTCTTTTGCTTGACCACTAGAACTCTGTTTTGGACATAACAGGCAGTATTAACTGCTTCAGCCCAGAATGTAATTGGCAATTTTGAATCAGCCAACAGAGATCTAGCAGCCTCTATTAGTGTCCTATTTCTCCTTTCAGCAACACCATTCTGTTGAGGAGTTCTAGGAGCACTATATTGTCTCTCAATACCTTTTCCTTCACAAAAAGTGTTTAAATCATGATTTTTAAATTCAGTTCCATTATCTGATCTAATGACTTTTACTCTTTGATTAGTTTGGTTTTCAATTCTTAGAATAAAGGATTTGATAAGACCACTTGTTTCATCCTTAGTCCTTAGAAAATATACCCAAGTAAATCTGGAGTAATCATCAACAATAACCAAGCAGTAAGATTTCTTGCCTATACTCATAACATTTGTAGGACCAAACAGATCCATATGCAATAACTGGAGACAAGAAGAAACAGAATTTAACTCTTTGGTCTTATGAGAAGTTTTGTGTTGTTTGCCTTTAAGACAAGCAACACAATGATCATCGCATGAAAAGACTTTTGAAGGTAAACCTCTTACAAGGTTATTTTTAACAAGATTGTTCATAGTCTTGAAATTCATGTGACACATCCTTCTGTGCCAAAGGGAGGATTCATCTATAGAAGCTTTTGAAACAAGACAATTTAAAGATGAATCACTATCAACATTGTCCAAATCAAGACAGTAAACATTGTCCTTCCTTGGAGTTCTAAGTAGTATCATGCTTTCATCAACTACCTTGAACCCTGGAGCAAGAATCATACACTCAGAATTAGTAAATAATATACTATGTTGTTTGTCACAAACCTGTGATACACTTAACAGGTTGTACTTTAATTGATCAACATAGTAGACATCCTCAAATGTCATCTTACCTTTGGTGACATTACCTTTTCCACTTATCTTACCACCAGTAAGATTGTCTCCAAATGCAACATGTCCTCCATTAATTTGCTTGAAATCCTGAAGGCATGACATGTTGCCAGTCATGTGCCTAGAGCAACCACTATCAACATGCCATATGCTCTTTCCCTTGAGCTGTTGGTTGCCCTGCACATTAAATAAATCAATTAGTATGATTGGGGACCCAAGCCAAAGTGATCTTGGGTCTGCCTTTCTCATCAAAGTATTTACATTCCTTTTTAATGAGGTTTTTAAACTCAGAGCACTCTTTATGAGAGTACTTTGTCAATATAATTGGCTTAGCAGAATTAATACTGGAAGCAGTACTAACCTTAGAAGTACTAACAGAGTTAGCAGTACTAACAGGTGTAGCAGTACTAACAGGTTTAGCAGTACTAACCTTGTTAGCAGCATTAACATTGTTAGCAGTAGTATTACTTCTAGCAGCACTATCATTGTCAGCAGCACTATTTGTGGTAGCAGTACTAACAGTTTTAGTGCTTTTAGGAATCCACATATTGACACTTTCTTTAACAGAATACTTTTTCTTCATGTGGCTTTTAGTTTTAACAGTTTTCTTAGCCACATGGTTCTTTTCAATTTTCTTATAATCAAAGGGTTTTTGCATGGATCTTTGGAAATTCATTCTTTGGTTCATAGGATTGAAATAACAGAATTTTGCAAGATGATTCAATTTGCCACAGATAAAACAAGGTTTTGGTCTATTGATTTTACTCAGATCAACCCCTTGTTTATGTGCCCATTGATTATTCCAGTTTCTTTGATTTCCCCTCCTTTTGTCCTGTTTTTGGGGTTCATTCTTCTTACAAGTACACTGTTTGCAAGGACCTGGATTCACAACTGTGGTCTGTTTATAATGGACCTTACCAGACTTTTCCTCTGTCTTTTCTATGTTCTTGGATTTGATCCAAGCCCTTCCACAATCCTCATTGGTGATAATGTTGTTTTCTATAGAAGTCTCACCACTCACCTTGTTATTCTTACTCTTGTCAACCTCTTTCTCAGTCTTATCCTCAACAATTACCTCATCTAAGGGATCTATTTCAGTGGCTCCCTCAGGCAAGTCCTTCCTATCTTTGGTGTCTAACAGGTCTGAAGTAGGAGGAATGTAATTGTTGTTATATGGTGGAGGTGTGGCATTATACCCAATTCCTCTTCTTAATTTATCATGAATCTGATTTTGCAGTAAGGAGTCCATTGCTTTAGAAGCATTGGAAAACTTTTCTACATCAAGCTTAACCTTGGTTAACTCCTCTTTCAGTTTTTCACTCTCCTCTTTAGATTTGGTCAGTTTAAGTTCTAAATCCTTTTTCTCCCACTGCCAGTAATTAGTGTCATATGAGTGTTGTAGTTCATTGGCTTGAAAACCTTTAATTTGATCTTCAAATCTCTCTACTATCCTCACATAGTCTTTTATATCCTTTTCTAGTCTCTTCAGGTCATCACTCATCTTCTGATTGTGATCCCTGTACCTTTTAACAGTGTCTATGCAAGTTTTAGAACAGAGATTAGAACTTACCTCAGATGGGAGATCAGATACTTTAGCCATAAGAGCTTGATTCTGAATAGCTTCTTCTGCTTGATCACTCCAATCAAACCCCATTCCTTGTTGAGAAACAAGGGCTTGAGCAGAGTTTCTGTTGTTATTGAAGCTTCCAGATTGAGCTTGTTGATGGTTGTTGTTGTGAGACATTCCACTTCTGCATTCTCTAGCAAAATGTCCCTTCAGATGGCATTTGTAGCATTCTACCTTTGATTTATCAAACCCTGCTCCATCTTCTCTTCTTTGTGAGAAGTTGTTTCTTCCAGTCCTCTTAATAAACTTTTTAACCCTCATGGAGAGCATGGCCATCTGCCATTTAATATCCATCTCTTCCAGATCATCAGGATGAAGTTGATCTAAGTCATCATTGATCAAAGAAGAATTTCCATGATTAGAAAGAAGAGCTTCAAATACATAATCATTGCCTTTATCTAGAGTTGATCCATTAGCAGCATTAACTGATTCAGAGTTAGCAGTAGAATCAATTGATGCTGATAGGAGTGCAGCATTATGAACATATCCAGAAGGCTTCTTCTTTGCCTCCACCTCAGCTTCAAATACTCTAAGATCATTGTACAGATCATCAAGTTCTTTGTCTTCCAACTGATCATTCTGTCTGAATGACACAGTGTACATGGTCCATTCATCTCCAAGGGACCTTAAGAACTTTCTGTTCACATCATCTTGATCAATTTGTACTCCCATAGTAGCTAGTTCACCAATTAGTTTATTAAACCTGTCAAAAGTTTGAGTCATGGACTCATTCTTAGTTGAGATGAAGTTTTCATACTGTTGTTTTAAGATTGCCTTTTGATTTCTCTTGGTACTTTTAGTACCTGAGAATCTCTTCTCTAGAGCATTCCAGAGCATCTGTGCATCAGTACAATTGCAGAATTGGTGTTGATACTCATTTGGAATGGCCAAGAGCAGTGTGCTCAAGGCTTTCATCTCTGTCTGTCTTGATTTCCTGTCTGTATCTGTCTTTGGAGGAGTTCTTTTGCCATCTTCACCAATCTTTCCTCCATCAGATGGGCCATTCTCAATGATGTCCCACATGGAGTAATCTGTGAGGAGAATATATTGCTTGATTCTGATTTTCCACATGTCAAATTCATTGGATCTGAGCATTGGAACTTTTGAGACCAAAGTACTGCTTGATTCTGTAAGATTTTCCATGATGAATAACTGTTTCTGAGAGAATTTAGCTTTGATACCACTTGTCAGGATCGAATTCTTAACAAGAATTAATTCTCAGAAACTAATATCAAAGAAGTTGCGGAAAAACACTTTGATATTTAATAAAACAGTAATCAAACACAGTATATAATGATCAAACAGTAAACTTGTATTGAATGCTTAAAGCTACAAAATTACACACTCAACCTCAATATTGATGAACAGGCTCACCAATACGAATTCTACTTCTCTAGAATTAGTATCTATGCCTTGAGGTTGATTTCTCTCTTGAAAAATAATTATCAAAAGTTTTTTTTTTTTTTTTTTTTATCTATTCTAAACATTCTATACATATACTGATAAAAAGATAATTACAAAGAATAAACAAATCTTCAGTATATCTTCCATGTATATCTTCTAAGTATATCTTCAGTATATCCAGCTGTAGTATTTTCCATCCGGATCTCTTTAGCAGCACTAATAATGCTCAGCAGCATTAACTACATCTAGCAGCATTAACTGCAAGCAGTACTAACTACTAGCAGTACTAACTAGCTAAGCAGTACTAACTTTGTTCAAGCAGTACTAACTTTAACTAGCAGTAGTAATTCTACTAGCAGTAGTAACACTTAGCCGTATTAATCTTCAACTTGTTCTGGCAGTAGTAACTACATTTATACTAGCAGTAGTAACTACACTTAGTAGAATCTTCAGTTCCCAACAAAATGGAAATGAGAGATTGGTTAGATGTGAGTATAATGATAAAAAGAAAGAAGGTGTGAGATCAGAGTTAAAAGAATATCAGAACTCTGCACCTACCACTTTCTGAGCCGGGCAACCACATTACTGATTGGTTCACATTTCTTTGGTGACCATCATTGAAATAGGAAAATAGCCCATGCCATCTCTTGCATACAACCTCACCAGCTACTCATTCTTTTCTTAAAAAGAGAATGTTTCACATTTTCTGGGGACGCAATACATAATCTATCGGATCTTCTCTTGGAAGATACTGATATTGAAAAAGAAGGAAAGTTGCCCCACCTTCGACCCTTTCTCATGCACATTGAGTCCATGTATAATCATTGTTGTCACAGTGATTTACATACTTTGAGCCTTATGAAACACAATCATTGTGCTAATTCTTTCAAAACACAAGCACGAGCACACAGAGAATATGTTTTTCTATCAGAACATTCATAGAATTACCTTGTGTCTTTCAATGATTGAATGGAAGTCCTGGGGAGTCAACATCAAACCAGCTCCTTACATTGTACATCCGTTGTACACAGTAACTTCGTGTTACTGACAGACATTTCTAACTGTTTCATTTGTTGAATCAGGGTTACACGCTCATTATGTCTGAATTTGAAAAGATTCGGATATATACTGTTCATGATTCGGCTCTTCAGATCAAAAGTACAGCAATATCAAGGGGAGATTGTTTGTTGTTCACAAAGGGGGAAATCAAAGCCTATGCTGAAATTGATGATATTTTGATGATAATGATGCTCACATCATCAAAAGGGTGAGAATTATAAAGATTCAATTTCAGAGTTCAAGTTCAAAGTTCAAGCCTAAAGTTCAATTTGCTTCCGCTGTTTCAAACGCTGTTTCAAAGGATGTTTCAAACGCTGTTTCAAAGGATGTTTCAAACGCTGTTTCAAAAGATGTTTCAAACGCTGTTTCAAAGGATGTTTCAAAAGCTGTTTCAAAGGCTGATTCAAAGAAGACGATTCAGAGATCAAAGTGATGAAGATACAATTTTGTTTGAAGATGAAAGATTTTTCAGAAATGAAGTTTCAAGTTTCAAAGAAGTTTCAAGAATTTCCTGTTTTGTTCAAGGCATGTTGACTTTCCAAAGCGTCAAAGATTAAAAAGACTTTCCAAGATTCTTCAAAAGCTGCAAAAGAGTAAAGTTTTTGAAAGCTTCAAGAGACAAAAGATGAAGAATCAAGAGTTGAAGATTTGTATCAAATTTTTATTAAATCTTGAATACAAAGGGGGAGATTGTTAAGTCTAAATATTGTATCCAAGATTTAATAGGAAAGTCAAATGTGTAAAAGTCAACATTGACCTTGTAATAGTTAGTCAAAGTAAGTTTAGTTTCCTTAGCCGTATTAGATGTGTGGTATATATAGGTTTGCCTTTGTAATCATGTAGTAACGAACTAGAGGCTTATGCATATTGTAATATTCTAGAGGGTGCAATACAAGATCTACTTTCTCTCTCTAGACTTTCTCTCTCTAGTTCTTGAGTTTTAATGTCATATCTTGAGTAATTAGCTTCATTGATTGGGATTTTATGATTATCAGTATATAATGTGTGTTTTCTAATCTTTAGGGTTAGAAGTTGAGAGATAATATTGTGCGCTTATCAGGTTTAGAGAGAGAGTTTGTTTTTCAATCCTATGTTTGTAACTCTCTCAATCATTCAATACAATTAACCTTTCAATTATTCGTTGTTACTTGAGCAATCTGGGATTCACACACACCAATGGACATTTCTTCATAAAACACATTGGGCAAAATCCACATTATTTTTCATCCCATGCTAAGAGGATTTTCAGGGATTGAGTAGGTAAGCATGCTTCAAATATTATATTTTAATCTGCTCCCTATTGTTCAAATAAACGCAGCACCCGATGGTTTCTTCAAGTGGTTCGTCCGTGCTCATAGTGGGAACAGTACTTGCCCCACAGTTGCCCACAAAAGTGCAGTTTTTCCAAAAAAATAAACTTTTGGTAACTTATCACCTCTTTATCACATTTTAGACAAAATGAAAGGGATAGAAGAATAGTGGGTATAAAAACGATATAAAATCCTAGAAAAAGAGTGATAAATAACTCTAAAAAATGAGAGTTATCACAACCCAAACTTGAGGTTTTACTTGTCCTTAAGTAAAAAAATGAAGTAAAAAGATTTTTACGAGAGAAAAAAGGAATGAAACTTACAAAAGAAAAATGCTTGAATGTCTCCTTTAGTAAAAAATTGTACAACTTTCTTGCATGATTTCTTTGATGTTGAAATTGATCGGTAGGGCTTTTTTGGGGTAGTGTTTGTGGCTTTTCAAAAAAAAATTCTCTCCCCCAAACTTGAACTAAATTTTACAAGGTTGTAGGATATTCTTTTCTTGTTCATCCTTTTGAGTTTCTTTTTCATCAAAACCCAATGTTTTGTGATTTTTCAATTTTTTCTATGCACCTTGGGTTTCAGTTGTGTCCCAATTTTTCGAATGTTGTCTTCCAATTTTTCGAAAACTTTTATTTATTTTTCTATGTTTTCTCCGCTTTCCTTTTTCTTCCCTATTTTTTTGTTTTTTTTTCATATATGCAAAGATCATATATATTTTTATTTTCCCTACCCCCAAACTTTAAAGTGGACAATGTCCTCATTGTTGAGCGTAATGGCTAGGATAGGGAACGAGGAAAAAAGTGTTTAGGCCAACAACAAAGGGCCTCGTCCTTTCAATTTCTACCATAAAAAAGTCACCCAAAGAATTTGTACCTGAAAAATGATAATCATAAAGGAAACAACAATAAAATTCAAGCATAAAAGATAATATAATAACAACCCAAATATCACCCGCATATCATACACAAAAGGCGGGGAATAATAAGTTAAGAGTTTAACAAATACCCAAAAGACCTAAACACAGTTAATGTTTAAAAGATGAATGATGATAAACCAAAAGTTACTCTTTTGTATTCTGCTGCCCACTGTGGGAAGCTGTGGCCACAGTGGGATCAACTGCATCATGGGCATTCGGAACAACAGTTGCGTCGACATTCCTTCGTCCTTACAACTGAGATACACGTCCCTCAAGAGCAGTAAGAGCAGCATGAATTGCTTTGAGAGTGAGATTTGTTTCTTCTTGCTGCATAGCCAAAGCCGTGAGCCAATCACTTGATCTGTAACCCGAAGAAGTAGAATCCACATTCGGTTGGGGCTGTTTTGGTGTGGGAACAGGCTGGGGCTTGATTGGGGACTGCACCGGGGGCCGTACTTGGGGCTCTGAAGGCTCGACAACATCCTGCAAAATAGTGGGACATCTAAAAGAGCGCTTACGGGGCTCAATAGTGCCATTATCGATGTGAGACTTGCCAAAAACAATTTCATCATTTTCAAAAGTTGGCACCACGGCAAAAGTGCACAACTTTGTGATCAACGCTTGAAAGATCAACCGTGAGGTGGTTCGTATGGCGTCCGTTGCAATAGCCTCACACACAATGGGTCCAAGATCAATCGGACACTCTTTCAAAATGCAATAAAGCAACAAACATCGATCCCTAGACAATGTACTATCATGAACTGTGGGGTGTACATTATCTCGTAAAAATTGAAACCATAAAGCCGTTTCCTCCATGAGGCTACCTACTTGTATCATCAACCTATGATTATCCAATGACCACCCCTTTCCCGGTAAAGTCAATAATTCTGCGATTTGTTCATTCGACGCCTCTTAAAATTTATTTGACATTTGATTGAACGAACAAACAAATGGGACTTGAAGCTTTAAAGTTTTGTTTATCCGGTGTCCCGTCCAATCCACCTACTTACCCCTAAGAAACATGGGATTCATTTTTGTGACGACGATTGCCGCATAAAACTCCGTGACCTACGTGACTTTAGCTTTGCATGGGATAGAAATCATTTTATCCCAACGCATTGCTACAAGGTGATGTTTGATGTGCAACAATGATGCTACTATCTTAGGGTCAAAAGCACGTTCCAATAGTATTTTGTTATGCTTTATAAGTTCATACCTTTCCTTCATTTTTGGGTTGTCAAGGCTAGGCTCGACCCTTTTTCTTTTTGATGATCGCGTCCTTCCTTCCACCATTTTTCCCTTCCTTTTAACATCAACTTGTATCTCCTTCTCATAGTCACTGTCCGAATTCGTATTGCGCCTCATACATTGCGCGAGTGGTGGTGACAGTGTTTTTTCAGAAGATTCAGAATCAGAAGCATCAAAAGACTCTTCAGAAGTAGAGTCAGAGGAGGTTTTGTCTCTAGTTTCTTCAGGGGTAGAAGTGTCCTTAAACACCTTTGTTTGTTCGATGTTGACAGCGTTACTGGTGCCCACATTGGGCACGGGTTGCTCACTGTGGGTATCGACAGGGGTAGATTTTGGTGGGGACTGTGTGTCGGGATGTTTCTCTGGTCCACTTTGGGTTTCAAAAGGGAACAAACCATCATACTCAGGGTGTTGGCCATCCTCAAAGTCAAGCATAAAAAAGTCATCCAATGTATCTTCCTCAAATCACGGTTTAGTTCAAAGGTTTGATGGAGTGGGTTTGGTAAGTTTTGAGTGGTGGTTTTGGGTGGAGAATTTAAGAGAGTAAACAGGGGATTAGGAAAATCTTGGATTGGGTCAAGTTTTATTTGCTTTAAGGCTAGATGGGTTTTTTGTGGTGGTAAAAATGGGAATAGAGGTTTCGATAGATAAAGGTTTTTCAGGGGGGGGGGGGTTATGGTAGGGATGGTGGTAAAAACAGTAGGGGGAAAAGTTGAGGGTACCATGGAAGGGTTTGTGAGAGGGAGAAATGGTAGATAAATAGAGGGAGTAGGAGGATTTTGAGAAGAAGATAAGGGAGGAGGGTTTACCATTGTTAGTACTTCATGACTCTCAACCAAAGAATGGCTGAACACCGGTGATGATGGTGTTGGAGCATCAAAGGATGGAAGCATCGGTGACCTACCGATGGTGTGGATTCCTTGAGTGGAAGAAATCGAAGAGGTCGTCGGGGCCACGGTGGTCTGCGGCGGAGCAACGACGTCGATGGTGGTTTGGGCAGCGACGATCGTCGCCGGAGGAGGAGCAGCGGGGGCGATGGTGGTTTCTGGCGGAGCAGTGGCGTTAGCCATGGGTGCGTCGTTGGCCGGCGCTCAATCCGGCGGTGGTGTTCCAGCGACGGAGAGATCGTCGGGGAGGTTATGAGGGCCGAGAAACCAGATGCTTTTGCCTAGCCATGGTGGTATCTTGGCTTCAACTTTCTCAAGAAGATGAAAGGGTGAAAATAATTTTGACTCATTGAAATTAAAACCACCCTTTGCTTTTCTTTTTGAAAGCCACCTAAACACTTGGTTTCTAGAAAACCACCCAAAAAACCCTATTTTATTATCCAGTTAAAGACTTAAACCAACAAATTAATTTGTCAAGTAAAAACTCTTAGGTAACTAGATTGTCCAACTTTTTGTACCTTTTTAATAATAAAGAAGTACAAGTTTCTTCCCAATACACGTACTTCCCTTCTTTTGCAATTTTAAAATATTTCTTTTTCCTCCATGCAAAAAGTAATCTTCCCATCAGATTTCTTTTTTTCAAGAGTACCATCATTACACACACCATGCTTATCTTTTTGAATTTCAAATTTGGGGTGACCACCCAGTGCCTACCGCGACTAGAATTGAAAAATTCCTACAAAATAAAATTTAATACATATTAAGACAACATATATGTACAATATGTACAACGAAAAAAATTCCAATTTTTACTCTTCAGAATCAGTGGGCTCGGGTACTTTATTAGGAATAAAGTGTTTGACTCGATGTCCATTAACTCTAAAAGTACTTCCGTTGTGCGGGTTTAATAAATCAACCTTTCCAAATTTTCCCACATCCATGATGGTAAAAGGTCCTGACCATCCTGATTTTAACTTTCCCGGAAATAACTTCAACCGCGAATTAAAAAGGAGCACTTGTTGATTTTTTTCAAAAATCCTTTGTTTAATCCTACGATCATGCCAAATTTTCGTTTTTTCTTTATAAATTTTGGCATTCTCGTAAGCATGGTGCCTTAATTCCTCTAATTCATTTAATTTAAGTTTCCTTTTCTTTCCGGCTTCATCAAAATTCATATTTAATTCTTTTGTCGCCCAAAATGCCTTATATTCAAGTTCCAAAGGCAAGTGGCACGCCTTCCCAAAAACCAATTTATATGGTGACATTCCTAATTGGGTTTTGAAAGCTGTTCGGTATGCCCAAAGTGCATCATCCAGTTTAAGAGACCAGTCCTTTATGTCGGGTTTTACCACTTTCTCTAAAATTAATTTTATTTCTCGGTTTGAAAGTTCGGCAAGACCGTTTGTCTGAGGATGGTATGAAGTTGAAACTTTATGTTGGATGTTGTACCTACTAAGAACAGTGCCTACCATTTTATTAATGAAATGGGTTCCTTCATCACTAATCAAAGCTCGGGGAGTCCCAAAAACAAACAAAAATATTTTTCTGAAGAAAAGCTATCACTGTTTTAGCATCATTCCGTGGACAAGCAATTGCTTCCACCCATTTGGAAACGTAATCAACGGCCACCAATATATATTGATTATGGGAGGACATGGAAAATGGGCCCATGAAATCAATGCCCCAAACGTCAAAAAGTTCAACTTGTAAAATGTTGTTTAAAGGCATTTCATTCCGTTGGGACAAATTTCCCATCCTTTGGCATTGATCACTACTTTTAACAAACTCGAATGAATCTTTGAATAACGTGGGCGAAAAGAATCCTCTTTGTAAAATTTTTACCGCCGTACGTTGACAACCGAAATGGCCGCTGTACGGTGAAGCATGACAATCCCTCAAAATATCTTTTATTTCAAAAATTGGGACACATTTACTCAAAGTTTGGTCCGCTCCCAATTTATATAAAAAGGATCGTCCCAAAAATACTGTTTGCAATCGTGAAGAAATTTCTTGTATTGTTGACCATTCATGTGGTATGGCTTGATCCCACTTGCAAGATAATTTGCAATATCCGCATACCACGGAAGGTCCTTTTCAAAATGATGGATTGCCAAAATATTTTCATCCGGGAAAAATTCTTTGATATCGTGACTTCCCCGACTTGACACTTGTTTCTCAATCCTAGAAAGATGGTCCGCAACTTGATTGTCAACCTCCTTTCTATCAACTATCTCAATGTCGAATTCTTGTAAAAGAAGGACCCACCGAATAAGCCGTGGCTTTGCATCGGTTTTGTTAAAAGAGATATTTAATAGCAGAGTGATCCGTGTGAACAAGGACTTTTGTGCCAATCAAGTAGGATCGAAAACGGTCAAATGCAAATACTACGTCGAGTAGCTATTTCTCGGTTGTTGTATAATTTATTTGAGTTTCAATAAGAGTTTTACTCGCGTAGTAAATGAGATGAAAATTTTTGTTTTTCCTTTGTCCTAACACGACACCTACGACCCAATTGCTTGCATCACACATAACTTCAAAAGGCATGGTCTAGTCTGGGGCAATTATATAGGTGCAGTCTGGGGCAATTATAATAGGTGTCGTCACAAGAGCGCTCTTGATTGTTTCAAAAGCGTTTTTACAATCGGAAGTAAAATCAAAAGTTTGATCGACATGCAACAAATTGCAAAATGGTTTTGCAATTTTTGAAAAATCTTTTATGAAACGTCTATAAAATCCCGCATGTCCTAAAAAACTTCTAATGCCTTTAACCGAAGTGGGTTCGGGTAATTGCATTATTACTTGAAGTTTCGCTTTATCCCTTTCCAAACCTTTTTTAGAAACCATGTGACCAAAAACGATTCCCTCTTGTACCATAAAATGACATTTTTCCCAATTTAAAATTAAATCGTGACATTTTTCCCAATTTAAACTTTTTTCCAAATTTTCAAGACAATTTTCAAATGACGTTCCGATCACCGAAAAATCGTCCATAAAAACTTCCATAGTATCCGTAATCATGTCCGAGAAAATAGACATCATGCAACGTTGAAATGTTGCGGGAGCATTGCATAAACCAAATGGCATCCTCCGGAAAGCAAAAGTACCGAAGGGACAAGTAAAGGTCGTTTTTTCTTGATCTTCGGCTACGATGTAAATTTGATTATTACCCGAATATCCGTCCAAAAAGCAATAAAATTCTATTCCGGCTAATCGATCTAGCATTTGGTCTATAAATGGCAAAGGGAAGTGGTCCTTTTTGGTGGCAAGGTTTAGTTGTCTATAGTCCATGCAAATTCGCCACCCGGTGACAGTCCTAGTTGGAATAAGTTTTTTTTTTCTCATTGGTGACTACCGTGGTACCACCTTTCTTTGGGACACATTGCACTGGACTCACCCAACCACTACTTGAAATGGGGTAGATAATACCCGCATCAAGCCATTTCAAAATCTCTTTCTTAACAACTTCTTTCAGGATGGGGTTAAGTCGTCTTTGTGGTTACACTTTACCAACACTATTTTCTTCCAAGATTATCTTATGTTGGCAAAGCGAAGGACTAACTCCCTTGATGTCGGCTAAGGTCTAACCTATGGCTTTCTTGTGATTTTTCAACAATTCTATCAACCTCACTTCTTGATCACAACTTAAGTTGGAAGAAATAATTACGGGAAAATTTTCCTCTTCTATGAGATAAGCATACTTAAGGTGATTGGGAAGTGGTTTCAAGTCTAAATCTGGTGCTTTTATGATAGAAGGAACTTGTGTTGGCTTATCCATAAAATCAAGCTGTTCAAATGCATCTATAACCTCAATCAAGTCATCTTCCGAAATATCATCGTCAGTGCCCACAGTCTGCTCATTGTGGGTGCATTTTATCAAGCTTAACTTGAAATCATCACTTATAGTGCTAAGGGTAGAACAGTCCTCTACTTCACCATTAAACTTAAGGACTTGAAAACATTGAAAGTCACTTGATGGTCATTTACTCTCATGGTCAGCTCTCATTTTTTCATGTCTATCAATGTGCGACCGCTAGCAAGGAAAGGTCTTCCTAGAATGATGGGAACATTTCTATCCGCCTCTAGTCCAAAACTAGAAAATTAGCCAGAATTTTTTTTTATCAACTTTGACCAAAATGTCCTCGATTTTTCAAAAATGGACTAAGGCATGAGGTTTATGCTCGCTCCCAAGTCACATAGTGCAAGTCCTATTTCTTGTCCTCCAATGGAGCACGGGATGGTGAAACTCCCCGGATCCTTTAACTTTAGAGGGATTTTGCAAGTAAGAATTGCACTACACTCCTTGGTTAGTGCAACGGTTTCAAATTCTTCAAGCCTTATTTTTTTTTATTGAGAATGTCTTTTAAAAATTTAACATAACTTGGCATTTGCTCGAGAACTTCTACCGAATGAATGTTAATGTGGAGTTGCTTGAAAATATCCAAAAACATTTTAAATTGAGCATCCGCATATTTTGATTTTAATCTGTCAGGAAAAGGCAACTCACGCAGATCTGGTTTCGATTCTATTTTACCAGGTGTGGGCACAATCTGCCCACAGTGGGTGAACTGTGCAAAATTTTTGCAAGAACTCGATGGATCTACTTTTTTAGACACATAATCTGGGTTCTGTGTTTTCTCATCAGTAGGGATGAGTTCAGGGAATTTTTCCTTATCAAAGAGATGTGAATCTTTTTGCAAAATAGACATGGGAGATGATTTTGTGTTTTGGCACGAGTCATATACCCTTTCTATCTCTCTTATACTCAAGACTTTGACATGTTCTTTATGATTTCCCTTTGGGTTCTCGGTGTCACTAAGCAACATCCCTTGTGGTCTATTTTTGAGCTCGGTGGCAAATTGCCCGAGTTGGGTTTTGAAACCCCTCAAGGTTGCATTTGTTTGGTTTATAGAACCTTTAAGCAATGATTCGATTGAATCATTACTTTCTGATGCATTTTGTTGCCTAGGTTCATGTGATTGTGAGGATTGTCCATGTTGAAAATTTGAAGGTTGGTTTTGATGAAATCTTGGTAGATTTGGTGGACAGTTTTGGACTTGACTTGCCCTGGGGGGTTGAAGTCCTTGATTTCCCGTCCAAGAGAAGTTCGGGTGATTTCGCCAATTTGGGTTATACGTTTGGGTAAATGGACTATTTCTAGCATGATTTCCCACATAGTTCACCGAGGCGGGATTACCCGAACATTGCTCAAAACGATGATTCTCTCCACAAAATACACAAGATTCGTTTAAAGAATGATTTATGGCTTGTAGTTGACTTTTTTCTTCATTTATGTTCAAGTTGTTCTTAACCAAATTAGTCAAAGCAACAATTTGTGCATTTAAAGAAGCGATGACATCAATATCATGAACTCCCGATGCATTTTTCGGAACGATGACACGAGGATTTGACCACTCAGTGTTATTGTTTGAAACCTTTTCTAAAATGTCAAATGCCTCGTTGTATGTTTTGGAAACAAAAGCACCACCAGCCGTAGCATCAAGAATGATTTTCGTAGCATTAGAAAGACCATAATAAAATGTTTCTATTTGGATGCAATGGGGGATTCCCTGGTGAGGACATTTTTGATTTAAATCTTTAAATCTCTCCCATGCATCGGAAACTGCTTCATCTTCCTCTTGTCGAAAGTTCATGATATCATGTCTAATTTTCACATTTCTTGTTGGAGGAAATTATTTCTTTAAAAACTGTTCGGCTAAATTCGCTCAAGTATCAATCGTTTCAGGTGTTTGTGAATTTAGCCAGGCTTTAGCTCTATCTCTTAGGGTATAAGTGAAGAGCGTTAACCGTAAGGCTTCTACAGTTACTCCGGGAATACGAAAATGATCCGTCATTTCTATAAATGATTTTAAATGAGAGTGCGGATCTTTCGAAGGTAATCCTCCAAACTGACCCTTTACTTGGATCATTTGAAACATTACCGGTTTCGGTTCAAAAGCTTGTGTTGTCATGTTGGGCCTAAGAATCCCCGATTTTAATTGACCAAATTCGGGTGTTGCATAGTCCTGTATTCCCCTATCTTTGTCATCGACAATTTTAACCGTGGTTTCAACAATCGGAGGAGGTGGTTCGGGACCTCTATCAGCCATGTTTCGGTTTTACCTATTTCCTCTACCTCTTCTACGTCTTTTTACGGTTCTTTCGATCTCGGTATCAAGAGGTAAAAGTTCACCGTGTTGTAGCCATGGCATACAACACGGAAAATGTGTTTTGAAACGAGTGACACAGGCTCAAATGAAAGTCAATATCTCAGGATGTAAAATCACACCAGTCCCCGGTAACGGCACCAAAAACTTGATAGCAGAAAACCGTATAGTTCCATATAGTGGCCACAGTGTTCCCACAGTGGGGGCGCAAGTATACACCTCAACTATGATCGCTATAAGTAATAAAATGGTAAGTATACTAATATCGTTTCCACAGGGAGTGGACTACTGAGAATCAGAGAGTTTCATGAACTTCTTGCACACATTTTGGTTGTGAGAAAAATTTTCGTTATTGTGGCGAAATAACTTAAAAATTATGAAATGTAACGATGAGTTAAGGATTGGGTATGGGTGTAAGTTTCCCTTGAGATAATTGTAGTCATAAAATGGTCAAGCGCTTGTGTGCATAGGACTGTTTATAAAAATCCCGATCTCTCGAAAACGAATTTTTATAAACTATGCCCACAAGTGCCCGCAAGTGCCCACAGAGTGTCCACAATTACTGCACTTGAGTTTGCCGATTTATCTAAGTTTGACTCTAAACGCCAAGTTCGTCGAATCATAGATGTACACCCAAATCTCTTTCTGATGTAAATTCCGCCCGGCAATTGAACCTTAGTAAATCATATAAAACCCGCATCTCTGCGTGGTTATCAAAGAAGTCTGGTCTAGCTCTCGAAAGTGGAAGGCGTGGTGTGGCTGAGCCAGAGTGGGCTCAGCAGTCGGCCTATCTTTCTGTGAAGGCCTCTCCTTCTGTATGGGGAGCAATCAAAGAATAAAATTATCAAATCCTTGTGCATCTAATATTAACACTTCAAAGTGATCGGTGTATCCGCATTGAGTTATGTCCCGAATCAAGTGACCAAACTCAAGAACAAGTAATTATGGACACACCCAAGTGTATCCTACTAGTCTCAAGTTCACTCACACCCACACCCAAGAAGGTGCTTAGCTCATAATTAAAATATAAGACATCATAATAAAAGACGAGAAATAATTAAGAACTACTTGCATAAATTTAAATTACGGAAATAGAAATTAAGTACTTGAAATTAAATTACAAGGAAAAGTAAAGTAGTAGAAATTTAAAATTACAATCTTGAAGTTAGAAATAACTTGAAGATGAACTAAAGCTAGAGAGAATTGTTGGTGACTTCTTGAGATGGATGATGGATTGATGAAACAAATGCAAGTCATGCCCCCTTTAAATATCCTCAAAAAGTGAAACACACGAATGGACATTTCTTCATAAAACACATTGGGCAAAGTCCACATTACTTTTCATCCCATGCCAAGAGGATTTTCAGGGATTGAGCAAGTAAGCATGCTTCAAATATTATATTTTAATCTGCTCCATATTGTTCGGATAAATGCAGCGCCTGATGGTTTCTTCAAGTGGTTCGTCCGTGCTCATAGTGGGAACAGTACCTGCCGACAGTTGCCCACAAAAGTGTAGTTTTTCCAAAAAAAAAAAACTTTTGGTAACTCATCACCTCTTTATCACATTTTAGACAAAATGAAAGGGATAGAAGCAAAGTGGGTATAAAAACAATATAAAATCCTAGAAAAAGAGTGATAAATAACTCTAAAAAACGAGAGTTATCACTTCACGTTCATGAATTTTCAAAATAATTTTGTATTAGCAGGCAAAAAAAATTCATAATATAATTTAAATATAGCATGAACATATCTTGATTTCAAGATAAATATTTTTAGCATGTGACCAAATATATCACAATAACCTCAATTGAAGTGTTCGATTTTTCTGTCTTGTTTCTCTTAAAGTTTATCGACATCATATGACCCTTTTCTCTCCCGTTTCAAACATTTAAGCCTTTTAAACAATTATTTATGTATATTAATTAAATGAATACTCATTTTTAGCTAGTCATTTTGTACATATTTTCAATATTAATCTAATTCGTTTTGCATCTTAGTTTGGCTAATTTGTGCATAATTAGTTTAAATTGCATTGCATCCATCCTTCTTTTCATGTTTGGGTCATGTTTGGGAAACTTACGTGTTTATCGAACTTCAGGTTGATTTAATGAATATGGCGCTCTGTTCGGTTAGAAGGGATGCCAAGGAATCAAATGGAAGCGAGAGAGAAGGCGGAAAAGAATGATAATGAAGAGCACGACCCATGCTGAAATCAAGGCAAAACACGGACGACCCATGCTCCCTCTTTTTGGACAGAAGCATTTGGCACAACCCGTGCTCTTTTCAGGCTGAAAAACGCACGGGTCGTGCTTCCTCTCCTGACAGCTTTTTGCTTTTAGCCACCTACTCTGCAACCTATGCCTTATCTTTTGAAGATATTTTTGTAAAGAATGTAAAAAAGTTTTTCTTTGGAGGGAGGGAAGTTGATCTTATTAAATGGTGGAAATGAGAAAGTTAGTTGTTAGAAAAATGGGACACCATAGCAATTTTGTATATATATTAAAGGATGAACCACCAAAAATGAGGTGGTCTGTTCTAAGTATCCGAATCCCAATTTTCTTTTTTTCTCAATTTTTCCTTTTTTATCGATGCAATCATTATCAAACATTTAAGTAATTAAATTATTCATCTTCTTCGGTAACACCTAAATTAATTTATTTCTTTTATTTCACATGACTTTATTTTTTATTACATAAAAGTTAATTAATGTGTAACAACCCGCAAATCCACATAACATATATCATGGAATTGCAAAAAACAAACCACATTGGGGATACACATTGGGTCCCATTCTACAATCTAACACAACTGTGAAATAACATATAAATGTTTTGCTTATAATACCTTCATACAAAAAGATCCAAATAACATGAAGAAAAAAACCAGACTTCATAAAACTCCTCAACAGGCTTTACATATAAACATCCAAAATAGCGACCTCACAAATTCCTTTTCCGTTACCGCTTAAACACTGTTGCCCTGTGATGCATATTTTTACAAAACAAAATGAGGGTTAGACCAAACGTTCTAGTGAGGAAATATCTGTCAGTGCAATAATGCAATAAAAAACGGTTCATATAAAACCTTTCAAAATCATTAATCATACAGTTAACTTTCAGACACTAATTCCCAGTGAATGATAAAGTTGGCACTAAGGCACAACATCTCATTCGTATAGTTGTTATTCTAGCACAACACACTAATCGGATCGTTGGCATTCTAGCACAACACGATAATCAAATAGCTGACATTCTAGCATAGCGCAAGAATAACATAGTTGGCATTCTAGCACAGCGCGATAATAATATAGTTGGCATTCTAGAACAACATGCGGATAGTTTATACGATGGCACTCAGGCACAACATCCCTCCTCTACATCTCGTCATAATGGTCACTTAAAATCCAAGAAGTTATTCATTAAACAACACATATAAATTTCCCACAACATGTGATCAAATACCGTATCACAATTAACGGTAACAATTTAAACATACCAAGTCGATATAATATCAAAATAAAAACCAATTAATAATATATGAATTCCAGTTGGAAAATGGTTAAACGAGAACTCACCTTGATCCGATATATGAAGATATAAACCTTAATCGACACGAATGATTAAAGCGAACATGAATCTAAATAATGTAAGAACATATCACAATCTGAATAGGTAAACTCAACCTTATCTCTAAACAATTTCTAAGGTGCACAAACGATACCCCGAAAGACCCGAAAGTGAATCAAGCGGAAAAAAAATTTAGCCCACAGGGACTTATACGACTTGTGTCGCGACCAAGGTCGTGGGCTTGGTCGCACAAGTCTCTGGTACTTCCAGGTTTGACTTGGAACAACCACTGTTAGCCCAGAAAATTTCCAGATTTTATCCAATCTCAAAAACCAAGTTATTCCATACATTGAACACATAATACAGACCCTCAATCAAAAACCAACACAAATGAATACCAAATATAACTTCTAACATCTTAATTCATACAAGAATATAGAAATTCATGATCAAATTTCAAAAGATAGAACTCCAAATCCAAAATTTCACCTAAACCTAAACTAACCAAAAACCTTAAAGAGAACGAAAAGAAAGATGCATACCTTGAGATTTTAAGGAGAATATTTCCAAACTTTCTTTACCTTTCTTCCTGGAATCTCCATATGAAGAACACACACACAAAAGCCAAAAAGAAAGTTTTTAGGTGATGTTCATCTTCTGGAAGCAAAAGAGGAGGTGGAAGGATTTTATATAATCAAAGTGACGAGGTTGATTCATGAACCTTATATGCATCACTTTTGTTAAAATGTTAGTGTTAAATAGTCTAGTCCATTGAGTCTTTTGTTATTTTTTCTTTACATCTTATCTAGCTTTTAGCACTTGGTACGTGAACTGGACTTGGAATGGATTTTAGTGTTTTATATTGATCAAAATACTTATTTCATGTTTTTCCTACATGTTCCTATAGGATGTGCTGAAATGGATTTTAGGACATGTGGGCTAGTCTTGATTTGGGCCGATTTTGGTGCTACTTGAAGACCTTTTTGGGCCAATTCTTGGGCCAATTTTGCATCCAAACAATGGGCTCATATTTATTATTTTTTTGGGCTAAACTTTAATTTATTTTTGGGCTTAAAGTTACAAGCCATGGGCTTTAAGACCAATTTTATCTATATAAATAGGTAGCTAATGTATGCCTCAAGATATATCCCTATTTCTTAGTTTTCATCTCCTTTTTTTGCAGTTCCTGTTAAAGCACATATTTATTGGATTCAAGATCATAATTATCTGAAGATGGAAAACTGAAGTCAAAGCTGATAAAGTTGTCTCAACAAATAGTCTAGGGTCCTTTTGTAATAATTAGTCAAAGTTTGTTTCCTTTATTTAAATTGTTTTAGTTGTTGGGCCCAAGCAAGCCAAGCCCATTAGTCTAATTAGCCTAAGTATATATTGTTTTGTTTTAATGGTAATTAGGTTAGAGAGGTTAAGAGAGCTAATTAGAAAATAATCATTGAGAGGCTGCTTAGTGTTGGTGCGCCGTATAGAGAGAAGCAAAGATAGATATATCGAGTTCTTCATCAAAATCACTTGTAACCTGTTGAATCGTTTGTTTAATCAATATCAGGTTTGCATTATCGTATTGTTTATTGCTTTACTTGATTGAACTGTTAATCACTGGGACACACAATTGGTATCAGAGCAGGACAGATTGAATTGAAATTTTTTTGTTTTCGGTTCTGCTTTTTCTGTCAAAGATTCATAATTTTTTATTGTGTGATTGTTCTTCAAGTGGTTATTGATTGGATTGTGTTTGTTTTGCCTATTATCGTAATTGGGTACTGTTTGATTTGAATATTGCATCGATTTTGAGTATCAATTAGTTGAATTTGCTGTTCTGGGTTTGTTCTCAAAAACGCACTATGTCAGAAATCAAATATCTCTTAAAGTGTTTTTTTAATTGAATTAATTGATTGGAATCTGCTCTAGTTGATTATTTGATCGTTTTAGCAAAGTTTGGTTGTTTAATTCGAGAAATCGAGTGTTTTTCTGGGTTGATTTTGGTTTCTGGGTCGATACTGTTTCAAGAACATATCGGTCTTTGTTTTATCGGTCTTTCTTACCGGTCAAAGACCAATATCGGTCGAAGACCTCTATCAGTCCAAACTAATATCGGTCAAAGACCACTATCGGTTCTACACTCTATCGGTCGAATATCTTCACTATCGGTCGACCGGTACACACAGAGTCCACCCCGGTCGAACTCTCTTTACCGGTCCTTACTTTATACCGGTTGAAGCCAATACCGGTCCATCCTTTTTCTTTTATCGGTCTTAGAGTATATCAGTCAAAGCACAATACCGGTCATCACTTCCCCGGTCGAATCGTTTCCGGTCGTCTACAGTGTTTGCGCAACCTGCTTGATACGCAAACCGTAGTTTGCGCGACCCGTGTGATACGCAAACCTAACTTTGCGTAACCCACTAGACGCGCAAACCTTACTTTGCGCAACCCACTAGACGCGCAAACCTCACTTTGCGCGACCCGCTTCTTGCGCATACCTCTCTTTGCGCCACCCCCAGTTTGCACAAGTCACTGTTCACGTGAGTACTATTCACTATTCACTGTTCATTTTTGCGAAATTTATTTTTCGTCAGATACTCACAGTTTGATTTGTTCAGTATTATTTGAAGTTTTATACTGATTGAAAGGACTGCATTTAATTATTTTTGGAAATTTACTTTTCTGAAAATTTTGAGTGTATTTTTTATCCAATTTTTGATTCTAACGATCTCATCTAGCTGATTGTTTAATAATATCAGATAAGTTTGATTGCTAATCGTATAAGTAAAGATGTCTCGGGAAGCTCTTGCTATTGGAACAGATGTGAAACCACCAGTACTCTTCAAGGGGGAGTACGAGCAATGGAAGGACAGATTCTTGGACTTCATCGATAGACATGATTTGGGAGATTATATCAGAAAATCTCTGAAAGAAGGAATCATGACACCTCCTACCAAGGTTCTCACAGTAGCTGGAGAGAACGGAGAAAATGAAAAGAGAGAATATCGATTACCTCTTGATAAATACTCAGATGAGCAGAAAAGAAGACATCAAGCTGACTGTTTAGCCAAATCTTTTATATTGCAAGGAATTTCCAAGGAAATATCAAAGGAGATTTCCATCAAGCTAGAATGCAAAAAGGCTACAAGAAAGCTGTTATGGGAACATATTGAGAAGATTATGACAGGACCAAAGTTGTTTTCAAGAGTAAAGTTTCTGGAATTTGAGAACTCTGAACTAAAAGAAAAGATTTCTGCCTTGGAAGCTCAAATCCAGAAACTAGATTCTCTTGAGAATAATGAGAAAGTTAATGATTTGGAGAGTGCAAATGCTGATCTTCAAAAGAAGATATCTGATCTGGAGAAAAAGATGGCCAAAGAAAGATCTGATTTTGAGATTGAAAAGAAAGCATTTGTAAAGAAATTCTCAGATTTTTCGAGAAAATGTGCAGACGAAAAGAAGGCAGTTGAGCCGAAATGTTTAAAGCTTTCTCAACAGACTTCGGAGTTTGAGAAAGTAATTATTCTGGAAAGGGAAAAGTTTGCCAAAGACAAGAAGGCCATTGAATAGAAGAACGCTGGATTCTTTAAAGAAATATCCGGCCAGAGAAATAATGCTGAGAAGGGATTTGAAGATGAAAGAAGCATGTTTGAGGCCGAAATAAAAAAGCTTACTGAAAAGCTATCTGAACTATCTGCTAATGCACTGAAAGAGCAGCAAACGAAGTCTGAGTTCACGAAGAAGATTGATCTGCTTGTTAAAGAAAGAGACAACTTTGCTTCGACGATTAAAGTGCTTGAAAAGACTGTATCAAGTTCAAATCAGAAATCTGTCTCTTCACAAAGGTCAGTTAAATCTTTTGATCAGATTCGTAAAACTAACCTTTTCTATGATTGCAATATAGATGGTTCAGGTACACATCAAAGAAGAAGGAGATACAAAGAAGAGGACCTGGTCTGGAAGAAGAAACCAGTTGAAGATGAGCTGAAAGAAAGAGAATCATGTGTACATGCGTCTAATGCCAAAAGGAACAATGTGCGTAAAGGTAAACCTGATCATGTCTACTCGAGAGATCAATTACTCAGGTTATCAGGTAAGAAATACTATTGTTCTTATTGTCGTACACATGATCACATTCACAAAACCAATGATCATTTCTGGTATGGTTCTTATTCTATTACCCCCACAAGAACTGCAACTAACATTCATGGACCCAAATACTAGTGGGTACCAAAGTCGAAAAATGATTCTATGTTGCAGGCACCTACTGTCAAGGGGGAGTAGAAGAACAATGGATTCTGAGCACATCAGTTCAGAACCCGTAATTACTGGAGTACTAGCTTCTAGGCCAACCAGTCCAGGACCTGCACCTCAGGAGAACAAATCAGATGGCGCTTCTTCGTCTACGTCTAAATTATCTGATTTGGATTTATTATTTGAACTGTTTTATGATGAATTTCTTGGATCTCGTTTGCCTAAATCTGTTGTGGTTGACAGGATGGAAGACTTGTTGACTACTCATCCAACCACTTCCGATATCTCTACTAAATCCAATTCCTCGATTCAGCAAGAAGTTCCAGTTCAAAAGCCTACTCCGACAGTTGAAGTTGTGACCAACACTGATGAGACAGAAGTAGCTGACTCTGTAGGATGTACTGTAAGGACTGATCAACAGACTGCTCAAGCTGTACCTACTACCACTTCTGCAACGACTACTTCAACTGAAACCCCCGTTAATTCTGAACCATCTGAAGGAGATAATAATGGATTCCTAGATGCTGACAATGATCAATCTACATCTAATCCACTCCCTCATGAACATAAGTGGACTAAAGAGCATGTTGGGTCTGAAATATGTCAATCATGGTTACTACTTCTAGTTGTAGTTAATACTTCTGAAGTTAATGTTCAACATGGTTACTACTTCTAGTTCAACATGGTTACTACTTCTGAGGTTAATGTTACCAGTTGTAGTTAATGTTGTTGCTGGAACAAAGTTAATGTTGCTGGAACAAAGTTAATGTTGTTGGAACAAAGTTAATGCTGCTAGAAGAAAACTGTTAATACTTCTAGTTAGTACTTCGGTTATTAATGCTGCTAGTTGATGATTAATGTTGCTCAACAAGATTAGTACTGCTAGTTCAAAGTTAGTACTGCTTGAAGAGATTAATGCTGCTGAGCATGGTTAGTACTGCTAGAGTTAATACTGCTCAGAGTATTAATGTTGCTTATGATTAATACTGCTTATAAGATGGAGATCTGTATGGAAAGGATGACAGCTGGATAAACTGAAGATATTCATGGAAGCTTAGAGATAATGATGGAAGATATTCTGAAGATATTTTATTTATTGTAATTATCTTTTTATTCAGTATATGTACAGATTTGATAGAATAGTTTAGATAGAGATTATCATTCATTCTATTTTTTTAGTTCTAGAGAGAAAATCAACCTCAAGGCATAGATCCTAATTCTAGAGAAGTAGAATTCGTATTGGTGAGCCTGTTCATCAATATTGAGGTTGTGTGTTTAATCTTGTAACTTCAAGCATTCAATACAAGTTTACAAGTTGTTGATTATATACTGTTTTTGGTTTACTGTTTTATTGAATATCAAAGTGTTATTCCGCAAACTTCTTTGATATTAGTTTCTGAGAATTTATTCTTGTTGAGAATTCGATCCTGACAAGTGGTATCAGAGCTAGTATTCTCAGAAACCTGCAATCATCATTCTTCCTTGAAATCAGAAATCATCAATGGCTAAAGTTTCAGATTCTTCAAGCACAGAAATCCCCACAGAGGTAATGTCTAATCTTTGCTCTAAAACTTGTATGGAAACTGTTAAAAGGTACAGGGATCACAACCAGACAATGAGTGATGACCTTAAAAGATTAGAGAGAGATATAAAAGACTATGTAAGAATTGTTGAGAGTTTTGAGGAACAAATCAAGAGTTTCCAAGCCAATGAGCTTCAACACTCTTATGACTCAAACTACTGGAAGTGGGAGAAAGATCAGTATGAGTCTAAGCTTAAATAGAAAGAAGAGGAGAATGAGAAGATAAAGAGTGAGTTTGAGAAAGCAAAACTGGATATTGAGAAATTTTCCAATGCTTCTAAAGCAATAGACTCTTTGCTCCAAACTCAAATCCATGATAAACTTAGAAGAGGACCTTGTCAGGATCGAATTCTCAACAAGAATTAATTCTCAGAAACAATATCAAAGAAGTTTGCGGAATAACACTTTGATATTCAATGAAACAGTAAATCAACACAGTAAATATGAAGAACAAACTGTAAACTTGTATTGAATGCTTTGAAGTTACAAGATTACTCACTCAACCTCAATATTGATGAACATGCTCACCAATACGAATTCTACTTCTCTAGAATTAGGATATATGCCTTGAGGTTGATTTTCTCTCTAAAAGAATGAAAACAAAACTTAACTCATTATTCTAAGCTATACAATATATATACTAAATACAAAGATAATTACAAAAAAATATCTTCAGTATATCTTCCATGTATATCTATAAGCTTCTATAATCTTCAGATTATCCAGCTGTCATTCTTTCCATCCGAATCTCTTTAGCAGCACTAACCATGATCAGCAGCATTAACTTCTTCTAGCAGCATTAACTACTAAGCAGCACTAACTACTAGCAGTACTAACTAGCTAAGCAGTACTAACTTTGTTCAAGCAGCACTAACTATGACTAGCAGTATTAATAGTACTAGCAGTAGTAACACTCAGCAGTACTAACCTTTAAGTCTTCTAGCAGTAGTAACTTTGAACCAGCAGTATTAACCATACTTGATGAATTCTTCAGTTCCCAACAATCTCCCCCTAACTTGACTTTTAGGAAGAGAAGTCAAGTTCTTCAGAATTAATCTTCAAGATGCTTTCAACACCTCTGATTCAATTTCCCAAATTTGGATCTAGGCCCAAGCTTTGATTTACAGTTCTTCTCACCACAATCTTGGCCATCTCTGAATCCTTTGTACAAACCAATGTAGCTTTAAGCATCCCTTCTAACTTCTCCTTGCTATGCTCATAGATTTTGTCCACCAGGTAGTATTCATGATAACAATTGTCAATAGTAATCATGTATACTCCACAGTTTTCAAACAGTATCCATTTGTCAATCTTCTTGAATATGAACTCATGCATATGATCTTTAATCCTATGGTGCACTCTTTCAGGCTCAAACATCATACACAAGTATTCCAATGTCACTTTGAGAAGATTCTCTTCAGTACCTTTCAACACAGGTTCATAAAGTTTCATCCCAACTTTATATAGTTCTTCCATATCAGCTCTTGAACAACTTCTGATGACTTTCCCCCATGTTGAATAAGCTTCAAATGAACCATCAGCTCTCTTGATTCTGAAGAAATTCTTTCCATTGTCTCTCAGAATATCCAAGAAGATGATCTCTGGAGCTTGCATAGAGATTGGAACAGCTTTCAAAGGTTCCACTATTGTCATGTACGGATCCATACTTTCATCTGTTTGCTTAGTGACCTGCTCTGGACTCTGTACTGGCTCTGTTGGGGATGTGACTGAAGGTTCTGCTTCCTTTTCAGTTTCTTCCACCCTAGGCCTTTTCAACTGCCTTTTTGGAGCAATTGATTTCACTCTTTTTCCAGACTTGGCTTCTATACCAACATTTCCAGGTTCTTCCTTCTTCTCTTCTGCTTCTTCTTTGGAAGGTGTGGTTTCCTCAGGGAATGGTTGTTGGATGTTGAGATCATGTCTCTATTTCATCCTTCTCTCAGCCTCCTCCCTTTGTGCTGAATCCCCTTGAAGCTTGGCCATTTCCTTGTTATACAACTCTTCAATCTGAGAAAATGCCATGTGGGTAAACATCTCCCCCTTAACACCAATTGCACCTTTCAGGAAGTTTATCATTTTTCTTCTTTCCTGATTGGCCAAAAATGTCTTGGAGGGTTGTCTTTTCTGCTTTTGTTTCTGAATTGGCATCTTCTTAACTTGGAGTTTCTTGACCTGAGTTGCTGTCTGAGCTGCTTCTTTCAAACTCTTTTGGTATTCTGCATTTAACCTCTTGGCCATTATCCTTGCACGCTCTCTATCAGTTTCTGTTTGAAATTGCTCCTCTTTTTCCATTTGCTCTTGAAGCTGCTTTGCCATCTCCTCATCCATTTCAACCTGACTCCTCTTCTTTGAAGGTTGTTCAGGTTCAATCATCTTTCCTTTTCCTTTTATATCCTCCTTCATTTTCTTCTTTTGAGGTTCTCCTTCATTGATGACCACTCCTTTGGCCTTTTGAGTAGCCTTAGGAGTGTCATTCTTTGCTTTTACTAAAGTCTCTGCTATCTCCATTTCTTCCACAGAGAGCCCTATTTCTGCTGCTTCAGTTTCTGCTGCTTCTTTTACTTCAGCAGCAGTAACTGTTTCTGTTTCCATCTCTTCCTCTGTCTCCCCCTCAACTTCAGCTTTCTTTTCAACAGTTTCCCCTTCATGCTTCTCCCCCTTGTTGAAAGAATCTTGAACTTTGTCCCTCTTTTTGAGTACAAACTGTTTCCTTCTTTTCTTTTGAACCAGCCTGGTCACCATCTTCTTCAATTTTTCAATCTGGACTTGTTGTGACAGGATCACCAGCTTCATCTCCTCTATTTCTTTTCCTTGTTTCAGAACATCTAGGTTGATGTTACCCATTGCCTCCATCAATTCATCATAGTTATATCTGTCCTCACCTTCTCCAGGAGTGTTACCCCCTATTGAAGGATCATTGGATCTTTTAGTAGTGGAAGTCTTCTGCCTAGCAGAAGCACTATCCACCCCTGTGGTTTCTTGGCACCAGGGACCTTCAAATGATTGCTCATTCAAAGTTTCCATGGGGGAGGTCTTATTGATGTTACCACTTTCCTCCTCTGTGCTAGCAGGAGTAGTGGCAGCCTCATCACCCATATGCTCTACCTCCTCCTCAGAGAGCACCTCCTTTGGGTTGGGAGACACCCTTGTGGATTCCCTTTGAATATTCTCTACTGGAGAATGCTCCAATAGAGGGCTTAAAGGCTTGGGAGATGATGGTACAAGAAGGGAAGGAGCCTTCTTTACCTGTTTCCTCTTGTAAGTTTGGGTGATAGGAGAGGTTGGTTTTTCAAGAAGGGACTGGGGAATTGATTTTGAGAGGGAAGGTTGGGCTTGGCTAGCAGTGGGTTGGTCTAATGGGGGCCTTGACCCTGCTGCCATACCTTCATTGATTTGGGACACCACCATCATTGTAGAGAACAATGGGGTGTCAACTCCTTCAGAGTCCCCAGCAGATCTTCTCATATTTGAGAAAACCTTGCCATTGGGGGGTTTAGGTACATATACCCCAACAGGTTGAGGTATATCCGTCAATTCATGAGTAATGACTTCTTGAACAAACCTGGGATACATAAAGAAGCTCTTTTTGTTTCCCATGTTTGAGACAAGATCACTGAAAATCATTTTAGAAAAATTATACTTTCTGGCAGTGGCCAAGCACACCAAAGCATAAGCAATAGTGCTGCTGAACTCACTCCATCCAGTAGTCTTTTTGGAGATACAATGCATAAGAGTATGGACAAAGAAACGCCATTGGGGTGAGAATTTTGCTTTAGAAAATTTGAACACTCCCAATGGGCCTCCATACCCCATTCTTGTAAGGTTTGAAAACAGTTCATCATTTGGGATAGAGGTTATACCAGAGGCATCGTCTAGACGTAGACTGATGCGAATAACCTCTTCAGTAACCGTGAGTGATTGATCACAGATTCTTGTCTTGATCATCTGCACACCATTCTCAACTACAATGGTTGCATTAGCCCAGAACTGCCTTTGATGCTCAATATAGATTGTCGGGGATACAATAAGAGCATGAGCAATGTGGCTTGTCTTGAGGAAATCCACAATCTGATGAAATCCTGAAGCTTGCTTTGGCTTTTGTAGCATCGCAATCTCGTTGTGCTCGTCGATGAAAGTCATGGATGCCATTGATATTAGTGAAAAGCTTGCCTGAAAACTTTGAGCGCAAGAGAACAGTATGCAAAGAGTCGTTATGAACTTTTAGGCGGGCAAAAAGTATTTATAGTATTCGGAATATAAGCAGTATTAACCTAGAGCAGTATTAACTACTAGCAGCATTAACTGCTAGCAGTATTAACTAGCTAGCAGTATTAACTAGCTAGCAGTATTAACTAACTAGCAGTATTAACTACTAGCAGTATTAACTGAAAGCAGTATTAACTACTAGCAGTATTAACGGAAAGCAGTATTAACCACTAGCAGTATTAACTGAAAGCAGTATTAACCACTAGCAGTATTAACTGAAAGCAGTATTAACCACTAGCAGTATTAACTACTAGCAGTATTAACTACTGGCAATATTAACTAACTTACTCCTTTTAAACTTGCTAAACACTGAGTACTGCTATGCATATCCTGAAACAGAAGATTAGTAACTCCAAGAATAATAAACAGATATAAAACCACTTTTTGAGAAGGGATTATTCAGAGTTTATCATTCCCACACTTGTTACCAAGAAAGTGAATCTACCCACATCAAAAGCTTTAGTGAATAGATCAGCAAACTGATTATCAGTGTGAACTTTGACAACTTGAATAAGTTTCTTTTCATTACAATCTCTTATAAAGTGATACCTGATCTCAATGTGCTTTGTTTTTGAGTGCTTGACTGGATTATTCACAATGCTAATAGCACTGCTGTTGTCAATAAAGATTGGAGTGTGTAGAAAGGTTACCCCATAATCCAACATTTGATTCTGAATCCATAAGACTTGAGAACAGCAACTGGCAGCTGCTATGTACTCTGCCTCTGTTGTAGATGTGGATACTGTGGTTTGTTTCTTGCACTGCCATGAGACTAGTCTATCACCCAAAAACTGACATCCTCCAGAAGTAGATTTTCTGTCCAAGTTTGCCCCACCTAGATCACTGTCTGAGTATGCTATTAGGTCAAAAGGTGAGTTATGAGGATACCAAAGTCCCAATCTGGGTTGCCCTTTGAGATATATGAATATCCTCTTAACAGCTTGAAAGTGAGATTGCTTTGGCCTAACTTGAAATCTTGCACATACACAGACTGGAAACATTATATCTGGCCTTGATGCTGTGAGATACATGAGAGAGCCAATCATGGATCTATAATGATGCACATCCATATCCTCCCCCTCAAGATCTGCTGTGATCTGCTTGTGTGTTTCCATAGGTGTGCTGGCAGGTTTTGATTCTGAGAAACCAAACTTGGTTAGAATATCCTGCACATACTTGGATTGACAGATGAAAATGCCATCTGACTTCTGTTGAACATGGAGTCCAAGGAAGAAAGTAAGTTCCCCCATGGAACTCATTTTGAACCTTTGATGCATTAAATCCTCAAACTCCTTGCACATGTTGTTTCTTGTAGATCCAAAGATAATATCATCAACATAGATTTGGACCAGCAAAATATCCTTCTTCTTTCTTTTGATAAAAAGAGTCTTATCAATGACTCCTCTTTCAAAGTCATTTTCCAAGAGATAGGATGACAGTGTGTCATACCATGCTCTTGGGGCTTGATGTAGTCCATAAAGTGCTTTCTTTAATTTGTATACCCTGTCTGGATAGCTTGGGTTTTCAAACCCTGGTGGTTGACAGACATATACTTCTTCTTTAATTGATCCATAGAGAAAAGCACTTTTTACATCCATTTGATAGACTTTGAAGTTCATGTAAGAAGCATAGGCTAGGAATAGTATGATTGCTTCTATCCTAGCCACAGGTGCAAAAACTTCTTCATAATCTATACCTTCTTCTTGAGTATAGCCTTGAGCCACCAGCCTTGCTTTGTTCCTTATGACAATACCTCTTTCATCTCTCTTGTTTCTGAAAATCCACTTTGTGCCAATCGCTCTGTGACCTTTAGGAAGGTCTACTAGATCCCATACATCTTGTAGCTTGAACTGTAACAGTTCCTCTTGCATTGCTTCTATCCAGCTGGATTCTTTCATAGCATCATGTGCCTTTTTAGGCTCAAGCTGTGATAGAAAACAAGAAAGCACTGTATGCTGTTGATCTTGCATTTCCTGAAGCCTGCTTTGATGTCTAGTCATCATAAGAGAAGAGATATCTCCTATTATCAACTGTGGAGGATGATTCTTTTGAACTCTGGTGTTATGACTAGGTTCTTCATTCAGTCCAGCCTCAAGATTAGATTCATGCAACTCAAATGAAGTGTTTTCAGATGCCACTTCATTATTTTCTTGAGTCTCCTCATCTCTAGTGTCTTCTTCACTCTGACTTGGTCTAGTAATTGATTCCTTTTCACAGTCTTCACCAGAATTTACTGTGGGTATGGGAAAAATCACAGATTTAGATATACTTTCTTGAACTTGTGTGATTCCTGATCCTCCACTTCCTGTTCCTGTATACTCATTACTAAAACCAAAAGAGTTAGTTAGTGAATCAATGTCAAATAGCCACTGAGGTCCAGACCCAACAGGATTTGGTGTGTTCTCATTGCATTTGACATTGTCACTTTCTTCAATTATTCTAGAAGAAGAGTTAAATACTCTGTAGGCCTTACTCTGAGATGAATATCCAACAAGAAATCCATCATCTGCTTTGTTATCAAACTTACCTAAGTGAGATTTGGTATTTAGAATTGTACAAGGACACCCAAAAGGTTTGAAGAAACCAATAAAATGTTTTCTTTTATTTAAAAGCTCATATGGGGTCTTGTTCTTTTGCTTGACCACTAGAACTCTGTTTTGGACATAACAAACAGTATTAACTGCTTCAGCCCAGAAGGTAATTGGCAATTTTGAATCAGCTAACAGAGATCTAGCAGCCTCTATTAGTGTTCTATTCCTCCTTTCAGCAACACCATTCTGTTGAGGAGTCCTAGGAGCACTATATTGCCTCTCAATACCTTTTTCTTCACAAAAGGTGTTTAGATCATGATTTTTAAACTCAGTTCCATTATCTGATCTAATGACTTTTACTCTTTGATTAGTTTGGTTTTCAATTCTTAGAATAAAGGATTTGATAAGACCACTTGTTTCATCCTTAGTCCTTAGAAAATATACCCAAGTGAATCTGGAGTAATCATCAACAATAACCAAGCAGTAAGATTTCTTGCCTATACTCATAACATTTGTAGGACCAAACAGATCCATATGCAGTAATTGGAGACAAGAAGAAACAGAATTTAACTCTTTGGTCTTATGAGAAGTTTTGTGTTGTTTGCCTTTAAGACAAGCAACACAATGATCATCACATGAGAAGACTTTTGAAGGTAACCCTCTTACAAGGTTATTTTTAACAAGATTGTTCATAGTCTTGAATTTCATGTGACACATCCTTCTGTGCCAAAGAGAGGATTCAACTACAGAAGCTTTTGAAACAAGACAATTTAGAGATGAATCACTATCAACATTGTCCAAATCCAGACAGTAAACATTGTCCTTTCTTGGAGTTCTAAGTAGTATCATGCTTTCATCAACTACCTTGAACCCTGGGGCAAGAAACATACACTCAGTATTAGTAAATAATATACTATGTTGTTTGTCACAAACTTGTGATACACTTAACAGGTTGTACTTTAATTGATCAACATAGTAGACATCCTCAAATGTCATCTTACCTTTGGTGACATTACCTTTTCCACTTATCTTACCACCAGTAAGATTGTCTCCAAATGCAACATGTCCTCCATTGATATGCTTGAAATCCTGAAGGCATGACATGTTGCCTGTCATGTGCCTAGAGCAACCACTATCAACATGCCAAATGCTCTTTCCCTTGAGCTGTTGGTTGCCCTGCACATTAGATAAATCAATTAGTATGAATTAGGAACCCAAGCCAAAGTGGTCTTGGGTACCCCTTTCTCATCAAAGTACTTGCATTCTTTCTTGACAAGATTTTTGAACTTTAATTCTTCATTCTTGGAGTACTTTGTTACAACAATAGACTTGGAAATATGTTTGCTAGAATCAGGACTAGTTTTAGAAGTACTAACTGCCTTGGCAGCACTTGCATGCTTAGCAGTACTAACCTTGTTAGCAGTAGTAAATGTGTTAGCAGCAGTAACTGTGTTGGCAGTATTAACTTTTGAAGAGGTATTAACAGTATTAGCAGCACTAATATTTTCAGCAGTACTAACACTGTTAGCAGTAGTAACTGTGTTAGCAGTACTAATATTGTTAGTAGTACTAATACTGTTAGTACTTCTAGGTACCCACATTTTGATACTTTCTTTTAAAATCTTTTTCTTTAAAGTGCCTTTACTTTCAACAGAGTTCTTTATCACATGTTTCTTTCCAACCTTCCTATAACCAACAGGTTTTTGCACAAATCTTTTGAAGTTCATCTGTTGGTTAATTGGGTTGAAGTAACAATACTTAGCCAAATGATTCAACTTGCCACATATAAAACAAGGTTTTGGTCTATTGATTTTATTTAGATCAACTCCTTGTTTCTGAGCCCTTTGATTATTCCAGTTTCTTTGATTTCCTCTTTTTAAACCAGAATTTAGGCTCTTGGCTTTATTGCAATTACAATGTTTACAAGATCCAGGATTCACAACTGTGGTTTGTTTGTAATGGACCTTGTTATCATTTCCTTTAGTCTTCTCTATCTCCTTGGACTTGACCCAGATTTTCCCACATCCTTCATTGGTGATAATATTGTTTTCTAATGGTATCTTTTTACTCACATTATTATCCCTGTTCTCACTGGCTCCTTTTTCAGTCAAATCCTTAACTACTACCTCATCCAAAGGATCTATCTTAAAAGCTTCTTCAGACAAGTCCTTTTTCTCCTTAGTTTCTAACAAGTCTGATGTAGGAGAAATATAGTTGTTATTGTAAGGAGGGGGTGTATTGTTGTATCCAATACCAGACTTCATCTTATCATGTATCTGAGCCTTTAGAAGAGAGTCCATTGCTTTTGAAGCATAGGAAAACTTGTCTATGTCAAGCTTAACTTTTGACAGTTCCTCTTTCAGTCTATCATTCTCTTCTAAGGACTTAGACAGTTTGGTTTCTAACTCATTCTTTTCCCACTTCCAATAGTTTGTGTCATAAGAGTGTTGAAGTTCATTAGCTTGAAAGCCTTTGATTTGCTCTTCAAATCTCTCTACTATTAACACATAATCTCTTCTGTCTTTTTCTAATCTTTTGAGATCATCACACATACTTTGATTGTGATCCCTGTATCTTGTAACAGTGTCAATGCAAGATTTAGTACAAAGATTAGAACTTACCTCAGTAGGGAGATCAGACACTTCTGCCATAAGATCTTGGTTCTGAATGGCTTCCTCAGCTTGATCACTCCAGTCAAATCCCATTCCTTGTTGAGAAACAAGGGCTTGAGCAGGATTGTTGGGAACTGAAGAAAAACTCAAGTATGGTTAATGCTGCTAGTTCAAAATTACTACTGCTAGAAGACTTAAAGGTTAGTACTGCTGAGTGTTACTACTGCTAGTACTATTAATACTGCTAGTCAAAGTTAGTGCTGCTTGAACAAAGTTAGTACTGCTTAGCTAGTTAGTACTGCTAGTGGTTAGTACTGCTTAGTAGTTAATGCTGCTAGAAGGAAGTTAATGCTGCTGAAGATTAATATTGCTTATATGATGAAGATTCGTATGAAAGGATATACATGGAAGCTTAGAGATATACATAGAAGATATACTGAAGATATTTTATTTATTGTAATTATCTCTGTATTCAGTATATATATTGTATTGTTTAGAATAGTTAGAAAACTTTAGTTTTCATTCTTTTAGAGAGAAAATCAACCTCAAGGCATAGATCCTAATTCTAGAGAAGTAGAATTCGTATTGGTGTGCCTGTTCATCAATATTGAGGTTGAGTGAGTAATCTTGTAACTTCAAAGCATTCAATAAAAGCTTACAGTTTGTTATTCATATTTTCTGTGTTGATTTACTGTTTCATTGAATATCAAAGTGTTATTCCGCAAACTTCTTTGATATTGTTTCTGAGAATTAATTCTTGTTGAGAATTCGATCCTGACAAGTGGTATCAGAGCCTGATTTCTCAGAAACAACTAGTCATCATGGAAAATCTTGCAGAATCAAGAAGTACTTTGGTCTCAAAGGTTCCAATGCTTAGACCCAATGAATTTGATATGTGGAAGATCAGAATCAAGCAGTACATACTCCTCACTGACTATTCTATGTGGGACATCATAGAGAATGGTCCTTCTGAAGCAGGAAAGATTGGTGCAGATGGAAAGAGAACTCCACCAAAAACTGATGCAGAAAGAAAGATTAGACAGACAGAGATGAAAGCCTTGAGCACCTTGCTCTTGGCTATTCCTAATGAATATCAACATCAGTTCTGTAACTGCACTGATGCAAAGATGCTCTGGAATGCTCTGGAGAAGAGATTCTCTGGTACCAAAAGTACCAAGAGAAATCAGAAAGCCATTCTGAAACAACAATATGAGAACTTTATGTCAACCAAGAATGAGTCCATGACTCAAACTTTTGACAGGTTCAACAAACTCATTGGTGAACTAGCTACAGTGGGAGTACAAATTGATCAAGATGATCTGAACAGAAAGTTTCTAAGGTCCTTGAGTGATGAATGGACCATGTATACTGTATCTTTCAGACAGAATGATCAACTGGAAGAAAAGGAACTTGATGATCTTTATAATGATCTAAGAGTTTTTGAATCTGAGGTAGAGGCTAAAAAGAGGCCTTCTGGGTATGTTCACAATGCTGCACTCCTTTCAGCATCAACTGATTCGACTTCCAACCTTGAATCAGTTAGTCCTGTCAATGGAACAAACCAAGAGAAAGGCACTGAAACTGTGTTTGAGGCCTTTCTGGCAAGTCATGGAAACTCTTCTCTCATTAATGATGACTTGGAACAACTCAATCCAGATGATCTTGAAGAGATGGATATTAAATGGCAGACGGCCATGCTCTCCATGAGAGTTAAAAAGTTCATCAAAGGAACTGGGAGGAACAACTTCTCCCAAAGAAGAGAAGATGGAGCAGGATTTGACAAGTCCAAGGTAGAATGTTACAAATGCCATCAAAAGGGACACTTTGCTAGAGAATGCAGAAGTGGAATGTCTCAGAATAACAACCACCAACAAGCTCAATCTGGAAGCTTCAACAGAAACTCTGTACAAGCCCTTGTATCTCAACAAGGTATGGGGTTTGATTGGAGTGATCAAGCTGAAGAGGCTATTCAGAATCAAGCTCTAATGGCAGAGGTGTCTAGTCTCCCTATAGAGGTAACTTCCAATCTTTGCTCTCAAAATTGCATTAACACTGTTAAAAGGTATAGGGATCACAACCAGAACATGAGTGATGACCTTAAGAGATTGGAAAAAGACATAAAAGATTATGTGAGGATTGTTGAGAGATTTGAAGAACAGATTAAGGGTTTTCAAGCTAATGAGCTTCAACACTCTTATGACACAAATTACTGGAAGTGGGAGAAGAATGTCTTAGAGCTTCAACTGACCAGATCTAAAGAAGAAAGTGAAAAGCTAAGAGGAGAGCTAGCTAAAGTCAAACTTGATGTAGAAAAGTTTTCTAATGCTTCCAAAGCAATGGATTCTTTATTACAAACTCAGATTCATGATAAACTGAGAAGAGGTATAGGGTACAATACCACACCACCACCCTATAACAACAACTACATCCCTCCTAGTTCAGAGCTGTTAGAAACTAAGGATAGGAAGGATCTACCTAAGGGAGCCACTGAAATAGATCCCTTAGATGAAGTGGTTGTTAAGGATAAAACTGAGAAATAAGTTGTCAAGGATAAGGACAATACTGTGAGTGGTGAGATTTCTAAAGAAAATCATATTATCACCAATGAGGAATGTGGAAAGCACTGGATCAAGTCCAAAGAGATAGAAAAGACTGAGGGAAAGAACAAGAAGGTTCACTATAAGCAGACCACTGTTGTGAACCCTATTCCTTGCAAACAGTGTGATTGCAATAAAGCCAAGAGCCTAAATTCTGGTTTAAAAAGAGGAAATCAAAGAAACTGGAATAATCAATGGGCTCAGAAACAAGGAGTTGATCTGAATAAAATCAATAGACCAAAACCTTGTTTTATATGTGGCAAGTTGAATCATTTGGCTAAGTATTGTTACTTTAACCCTATTAACCAACAGATGAACTTTCAAAGATTTGTGCAAAAATCTGTGGGTTATAGGAAGGCTGGAAAGAAACATGTGATAAAGAAATATGTTAAAAGTAAAGGCACTTTAAAGAAAAAGATTTTAAAAGAAAGTATCAAAATGTGGGTGCCTAGAAGTACTAACAGTATTAGTACTGCTAACACAGTTACTACTGCTAACAGTGTTAGTACTGCTGAAAATATTAATACTGCTAATACTGTTAATACCTCTTCAAAAGTTAATACTGCCAACACAGTTATTGCTGCTAACACAGTTACTGCTTCTAACAAAGTTAGTGCTGCTAAGCATGCAAGTGCTGCCAAGGTAGTTAGTACTTCTAAAACTAGTACTGATTCTAGCAAACATAGTTCCAAGCCTATTATTGTAACAAAGTACTCCAAGAATGAGGAGTTAAAGTTCAAAAATCTTGTCAAGAAAGAGTGCAAATATTTTGATGAGAAAGGGGTACCCAAGACCACTTTGGCTTGGGTTCCTAAATCATACTAATTGATTTATTTAATGTGCAGGGCAACCAACAGCTCAAGGGAAAGAGCATATGGCATGTTGATAGTGGTTGCTCTAGGCACATGACTGGCAACATGTCATGCCTTCAGGATTTCAAGCATATTAATGGAGGACATGTTGCATTTGGAGACAATCTTACTGGTGGTAAGATAAGTGGAAAAGGTAATGTCACCAAAGGTAAGCTGACATTTGAGGATGTCTACTATGTTGATCAATTAAAGTACAACCTGTTAAGTGTATCACAGGTTTGTGACAAACAACATAGTATATTATTTACAAATACTGAGTGTATGATCCTTGGTCCAGGGTTCAAGGTAGTTGATGAAAACATGATACTACTTAGAGCTCCAAGGAAGGACAATGTTTACTGTCTTGATTTGGACAATGTTGATAGTGATTCATCTTTAAATTGTCTTGTTTCAAAAGCTTCTATAGATGAATCCTCCCTTTGGCACAGAAGGATGTGTCACATGAATTTCAAGACTATGAACAATCTTGTTAAAAATAACCTTGTAAGAGGGTTACCTTCAAAAGTCTTTTCATGTGATGATCATTGTGTTGCTTGTCTTAAAGGCAAACAACACAAAACTTCTCATAAGACCAAAGAGTTAAATTCTGTTTCTACTTGTCTCCAGTTATTGCATATGGATCTGTTTGGTCCTACAAATGTTATGAGTATAGGCAAGAAATCTTACTGCTTGGTTATTGTTGATGATTACTCCAGATTTACTTGGGTATATTTTCTAAGGACTAAGGATGAAACAAGTGGTCTTATCAAATCCTTTATTCTAAGAATTGAAAACCAAACTAATCAAAGAGTAAAAGTCATTAGATCAGATAATGGAACTGAGTTTAAAAATCATGATCTAAACACTTTTTGTGAAGAGAAAGGTATTGAGAGGCAATATAGTGCTCCTAGGACTCCTCAACAGAATGGTATTGCTGAAAGGAGGAATAGAACACTAATAGAGGCTGCTAGATCTCTGTTGGCTGATTCAAAATTGCCAATTACCTTCTGGGCTGAAGCAGTTAATACTGCTTGTTATGTCCAAAACAGAGTTCTAGTGGTCAAGCAAAAGAACAAGACCCCATATGAGCTTTTAAATAAAAGAAAACCTTTTATTGGTTTCTTCAAACCTTTTGGGTGTCCTTGTACAATTCTAAATACCAAATCTCACTTAGGTAAGTTTGATAGCAAAGCAGATGATGGATTTCTTGTAGGATATTCATCTCAGAGTAAGGCCTACAGAATATTTAACTCTTCTTCTAGAATAATTGAAGAAAGTGACAATGTCAAATGCAATGAGAGCACACCAAATCCTGTTGGATCTGGACCTCAGTGGCTATTTGACATTGATTCACTAACTAATTCTTTTGGTTTCAGTAGTGATGATTCTACAAGAACAGGATGTGGAGGATCAGGGATCACACAAGTCTCAGAAAGCATATCTAAATCTGTGATATTTCCCATACCCACAGTGCATTCTGGTGAAGACTGTGAAAAGGAATCATTTACTGGACCAAATCAGAGTGAAGAAGAAACTAGAGATGAGGAGACTCAAGAAAATAAAGAATCAGAAGTGGCATCTGAAAACACTTCATTTGAGTTGCATGAATCTAATCTTGAGGCTGGACTGAATGAAGAACCTAGTCATAACACCAGAGTTCAAAAGAATCATCCTCCACAGTTGATAATAGGAGATATCTCTTCTCCTATGATGACTAGACATCAAAGCAGGCTTCAGGAAATGCAAGATCAACAGCATACAGTGCTTTCTTGTTTTCTATCACAGCTTGAGCCTAAAAAGGCACATGATGCTATGAAAGAATCCAGCTGGATAGAAGCAATGCAAGAGGAACTGTTACAGTTCAAGCTACAAGATGTATGGGATCTAGTAGACCTTTCTAAAGGTCACAGAGTGATTGGCACAAAGTGGATTTTCAGAAACAAGAGAGATGAAAGAGGTATTGTCATAAGGAACAAAGCAAGGCTGGTGGCTCAAGGCTATACTCAAGAAGAAGGTATAGATTATGAAGAAGTTTTTGCACCCGTGGCTAGGATAGAAGCAATCAGACTATTCCTAGCCTATGCTTCTTACATGAACTTCAAAGTCTATCAAATGGATGTAAAAAGTGCTTTTCTCTATGGATCAATTAAAGAAGAAGTATATGTCTGTCAACCACCAGGGTTTGAAAACCCAAGCTATCCAGACAGGGTATACAAATTAAAGAAAGCACTTTATGGACTACATCAAGCCCCAAGAGCATGGTATGACACACTGTCATCCTATCTCTTGGAAAATGACTTTGAAAGAGGAGTCATTGATAAGACTCTATTTATCAAAAGAAAGAAGAAGGATATCTTGCTGGTCCAAATCTATGTTGATGACATTATCTTTGGATCTACAAGAAACAACATGTGCAAGAAGTTTGAGGATTTAATGCATCAAAGGTTCAAAATGAGTTCCATGGGGGAACTTACTTTCTTCCTTGGACTCCAAGTTCAACAGAAGTCAGATGGCATTTTCATATGTCAATCCAAGTATGTGCAGGATATTCTAACAAAGTTTGGTTTCTCAGAATCAAAACCTGCCAGCACACCTATGGAAACACACAAGCAGATCACAGCAGATCTTGAGGGGGAGGATATGGATGTGCATCATTATAGATCCATGATTGGCTCTCTCATGTATCTCACAGCATCAAGGCCAGATATAATGTTTCCAGTCTGTGTATGTGCAAGATTTCAAGTTAGGCCAAAGCAATCTCACTTTCAAGCTGTTAAGAGGATATTCAGATATCTCAAAGGGCAACCCAGATTGGGACTTTGGTATCCTCATAACTCACCTTTTGACCTAATAGCATACTCAGACAGTGATCTAGGTGGGGCAAACTTGGACAGAAAATCTACTTCTGGAGGATGTCAGTTTTTGGGTGCTAGACTAGTCTCATGGCAGTGCAAGAAACAAACCACAGTATCCACATCTACAACAGAGGCAGAGTACATAGCAGCTGCAAGTTGCTGTTCTCAAGTCTTATGGATTCAGAATCAAATGTTGGATTATGGGGTAACCTTTCTACACACTCCAATCTTTATTGACAACAGCAGTGCTATTAGCATTATAAATAATCCAGTCAAGCACTCAAAGACAAAGCACATTGAAATCAGGTATCACTTTATAAGAGATTGTAATGAAAAGAAACTTATTCAAGTTGTCAAAGTTCACACTGATAATCAGTTTGCTGATCTATTCACTAAAGCTTTTGATGTGGGTAGATTCACTTTCTTGGTAATAAGTGTGGGAATGATAAACTCTGAATAATCTTCTTCTCAAAAAGTGGTTTTATACCTGTATATTTTTATTCTTGGTGTTACTAATCTTCTTTTTCAGGATATGCATAGCAGTACTCAGTGTTTAGCAAGTTTAAAAGGAGTAAGTATAGTTAATACTGCTCGTGGTTAATACTGCTTTCAGTTAATACTGCTAGTGGTTAATACTGCTTTCAGTTAATACTGCTAGTGGTTAATACTGCTTTCAGTTAATAGTGCTCGTGGTTAATACTGCTTTCAGTTAATACTGCTAGTGGTTAATACTGCTTTCAGTTAATACTGCTAGTGGTTAATACTGCTTTCAGTTAATACTGCTCGTGGTTAATACTGCTTTCAGTTAATACTGCTAGTGGTTAATACGGCTTTCAGTTAATACTGCTAGTTAGTTAATACTGCTAGCCGTTACTACTGCTAGTAGTTAATACTGCTCTAGATTAATACTGCTTATATTCCGAATACTATAAATACTCTTTGCCCGCCTAAAAGTTCATAACGACTCTTTGCATACTGTTCTCTTGCGCTCAAAACCTTTTCTCTCTCAAGTTCGAAGTTTTCAGGCAAGTTTTCACTAAGATCAATGGCATCCATGACGTTCATCGACGAGCACAACGAGATTGCGATGCTACAAAAGCCAAAGCAAGCTTCAGGATTTCATCAGATTGTGGATTTCCTCAAGACAAGCCACATTACTCATGCTCTTACTGTATCCCCTACAATCTACATTGAGCATCAAAGGCAGTTCTGGGCTAATGCAACCATTGTTGTGGAAAATGGTGTGCAAATGATCAAGACAAGAATCTGTGATCAATCACTTACAGTTACTAAAGAGGTTATTCGCATCAGTCTACGTCTAGACGATGCCTCTGGTATAACTTCTATCCCAAATGATGAACTGTTTTCAACTCTTACAAGAATGGGGTATGGAGGCCCATTGGGTGTTTTCAAATTTTCTAAAGCAAAATTCTCACCCCAATGGCGTTTCTTTGTCCATACTCTTATGCATTGTATATCCAAAAAGACTACTGGATGGAGTGAGTTCAGCAGCACTATTGCTTATGCTTTGGTGTGCTTGGCCACTGCCAGAAAGTACAATTTTTCTAAAATGATTTTCAATGATCTTGTCTCAAACATGGGAAACAAAAAGAGCTTCTTTATGTATCCCAGGTTTGTTCAAGAAGTTATTACTAATCAATTGACGGATATACCTCAACCTGTTGGGGTATATGTACCTAAACCCCCTAAAGGCAAGGTTTTCTCAAATATGAGAAGATCTGCTGGGGACTCTGAAGGAGTTGACACCCCATTGTTCTCTACAATGATGGTGGTGTCCCAAACCAATGAAGGTATGGCAGCAGGGTCAAGGCCCCCATTAGACCAACCCACTGCTAGCCAAGCCCAACCTTCCCTCTCAAAATCAATTCCCCAGTCCCTTCTTGAAAAACCAACCTCTCCCATCACCCAAACCTACAAGAGAAAACAGGTAAAGAAGGCTCCTTCCCTTCTTGTACCATTACCCACTAAGCCTATAAGCCCTCTAAGGGAGAATTCTCCCCTAGAGAATATCCAAAGGGAAACCACAAGGGTGTCTCCCAACCCAAAGGAGGTGCTCTCTGAGGAGGAGGTAGAGCATATGGGTGATGAGGCTGCCACTACTCCTGCTAGCACAGAGGAGGAAAGTGGTAACATCAATAAGACCTCCCCCATGGCAACTTTGAATGAGCAATCATTTGAAGGTCCCTGGTGCCAAGAAACCACAGGGGTGGATAGTGCTTCTGCTAGGCAGAAGACTTCCACTACTAAAAGATCCAATGATCCTTCAATAGGGGGTAACACTCCTGGAGAAGGTGAGGACAGATATAACTATGATGAATTGATGGAGGCAATGGGCAACATCAACATGGATGTACTCAAACAAGGCAAAGATATAGAAGAGCTTAAACTCATAGTTCTGTCACAACAAGAACAAATCATCAAGTTGAAGCAAATGGTAAGAAAACTGATTCTGCAAAGGAAGAAGAAACAATTTGTGCTCAGAAGAAGGAAACCAGTGACTGATGCTCCCAAAAAGGGGGAGTCAGAAGCTGATGCCAAAGCTAAGGGGGAGCAAGAGGAAAAACATGATGTTGAGGGGGAGAATGAGCAAGCAGCAGAAACAGAGCCAGCAGCAGAAACCATTAATACTGCCAGTTCAAGTAAAGCAGCAGAAATGGTTAATACTGCTGAGCTGAAAGAAGCAGCAGAAACAGTAAAAGAGGTCCTTACAGAGCTTGAGGTTGCAGAGACACTCATCAAAGCCAAACATGATACTCCCAAGGTCACCTCAAAGGCCAAAGGAGTTGTCATAAAAGAAAGAGGTGATGCAGCAAAGAACTCTAGCATTGAGAAGGTGATGGGTAAAGATAAAGGTAAGGCAAAGCTAGTTGAATCTGATAAACCAATGAAAAAGCAGAAGCTGATTGAATCAGATGAAGCTCTAGCTAGGAAGATACAGGCTGAATTTGAAGAAGCAGAAACCATGCAAGTGCAAAAGGATAGAGAGATAGCTAAAGCAATGGCTGCAGAGTTAAACAAAGCCTATCAACAAAGCTTAGCAACAGAACAAGCCAAGCAGAAAGCCACATCTTTGAGGAAGCCTGATAAGATCAAAATGGCTGCAAGGAAAAGACAACCTTCAAAGACATACCTGGGTGCTCAAGAGAGAAAGAAAATGATTACTTTCCTCAAGGGTGCAGTAGGTGTCAAGGTAGAGATGTTTTCAAAGATGTCTTTTGAGAAGCTCAAGAAGATGTATGATGCTGAGATGATAAAGCTTCAAGGAGATGATCTTGCAAGGGTTGAAATGGAGAAAAGAATGAAAGAAAGTAATGATTTCTTACAAAAACCATTCCCTGATGAGCAAGAAACTCCAGAGAAGGAAACAACAATTGGTGAAAGTCTAAGGACTTTAAAAAGAACAAAGATGATTGCCAGGAGAAAGCCTACAAAGAAGCCTAGATTAGTGGAAGAAGAGGCTGAAAAGGTTGCTGAAGAAGAAGAGGCACCTGAGTCATCTACAATGAAAGAACCTGCAAGTACTGAGGATGTCAAGATGTACATGGTTGTGATGGACAAAGTGCCTGAACCAATTGCAGCAGAACCTGTAGGAGTTAAACCTCCTGAAGTCATTCACTGGGATGTTTTGAAAGTAGATGGCAAGGAATATATCAGACTGAAGAGAAAAGATGAAAAGTATGAAGTCTACAGTACTTGGGCTAAAATTGTCAGAACATGCTCAAGGTCTGATATTGAAGAAATGTTTGATATAGGGATGAAGTTGTATGCAGATCAGTTGAAAGCTCCAGGAATTTCAATTACAAAACTGGTGATGGAGTATCTGTGTATGATGTTCAAACCTGATGAAGTGGAGGAAATCATAAGGAGTGTTTTTCAAGCAGTTACCAATTGGACTTTGTATGAAACTAGTGGCGTATATTCTGTGACTTTGGATAGAAATCACATTGAATACTTCCTAGTGGATAAAGTATACAACCATAGCAGATTGAAACTTCATTTAATGTTGAAGAAGAAGCTTGGATGTGGTGAAAATTCAGAAATGGCTAAATATTTGATCCAAAGAACAATTAATCAAAGTTTGGGATTGGATGCAAATACTGGAATTTAGGTCATGATGAAGTTTTGGGAGCATCTTGAAGAAGATCTGAAGAACTTGACTTCTTTTCCTAAAAGTCAAGTTAGGGGGAGATTGTTGGGAACTGAAGAAAAACTCAAGTATGGTTAATGCTGCTAGTTCAAAATTACTACTGCTAGAAGACTTAAAGGTTAGTACTGCTGAGTGTTACTACTGCTAGTACTATTAATACTGCTAGTCAAAGTTAGTGCTGCTTGAACAAAGTTAGTACTGCTTAGCTAGTTAGTACTGCTAGTGGTTAGTACTGCTTAGTAGTTAATGCTGCTAGAAGGAAGTTAATGCTGCTGAAGATTAATATTGCTTATATGATGAAGATTCGTATGAAAGGATATACATGGAAGCTTAGAGATATACATAGAAGATATACTGAAGATATTTTATTTATTGTAATTATCTCTGTATTCAGTATATATATTGTATTGTTTAGAATAGTTAGAAAACTTTAGTTTTCATTCTTTTAGAGAGAAAATCAACCTCAAGGCATAGATCCTAATTCTAGAGAAGTAGAATTCGTATTGGTGTGCCTGTTCATCAATATTGAGGTTGAGTGAGTAATCTTGTAACTTCAAAGCATTCAATAAAAGCTTACAGTTTGTTATTCATATTTTCTGTGTTGATTTACTGTTTCATTGAATATCAAAGTGTTATTCCGCAAACTTCTTTGATATTGTTTCTGAGAATTAATTCTTGTTGAGAATTCGATCCTGACAAGGATTCTTGTTCTGATTGTATTCTCCATTCTGATCTTGTTGGTGGTTATTGTTTGGAACAACACTTCTGCATTCTCTAGCAAAGTGTCCTTTCTTGTGACACTTATAACATTCCACCTTGGTTTTGTCAAAACCAGCTCCATCTTCTCTTCTTTGAGAGAAGTTATTTCTTCCAGTTCTTTTAATGAACTTTTTCACCCTCATGGATAACATGGCCATCTGCCATTTAATATCCATCTCCTCCAGATCATCAGGGTGAATTTGATCAAGATCATCATTAATCAGAGAATTGCTGCTATGACTGGACAAAAAGGCTTCAAAGATAGTTTTAGTGCCTTTTTCTGAACTTACTCCACTGGCAGTACTAATTGCTTCAGGGTTGGCAGTAGTATCAGTGGATGCTGAAAGAAGTGCAACATTGTGAATATAACCAGAGGGCTTCTTCTTGGTTTCTACCTCAGTTTCAAAAACTCTTAGATCATTGTATAGATCATCAAGTTCTTTCTCTTCCAGATTGTCACTCTGTCTATATGAGACAGTGTACATAGTCCATTCATCTCCAAGAGATCTGAGGAACTTTCTGTTGATATCATCTTGTTCCATCTTCACCCCTACAGTAGCCAGTTCACCTATGAGTTTATTGAACCTATCAAAAGTTTGAGTCATAGACTCATTCTTTGTAGAAGTGAAGTTCTCATACTGTTGCTTTAGAACATCTCTCTGATTTCTTTTGATGCTCTTAGTTCCAGCAAATCTTTTCTCTAGAGCATTCCAGAGAATCTGAGCATCAGTGCAGTTGCAAAATTGATGCTGATATTCATTGGGAATGGCCAAGAGCAGAGTGCTCAAAGCCTTCATCTCTGTCTGTCTGATCTTCCTCTCACCATCTGTCTTTGGTGGAGGTCTTTTCCCATCTGGTCCTATCCTTCCAGCTTCAGAAGGACCATTCTCAATGATATCCCACATTGAGTAGTCAGTGAGAAGAATATATTGTCTGATTCTGATCTTCCACATGTCAAACTCACTTGGTTTGAGCATTGGAACCTTAGAAACCAAAGTACTGCTTGATTCTGTAAGATTTTCCATGATGAATAACTGTTTCTGAGAGAGTTAGGCTCTGATACCACTTGTCAGGATCGAATTCTCAACAAGAATTAATTCTCAGAAACAATATCAAAGAAGTTTGCGGAATAACACTTTGATATTCAATGAAACAGTAAATCAACACAGTAAATATGAAGAACAAACTGTAAACTTGTATTGAATGCTTTGAAGTTACAAGATTACTCACTCAACCTCAATATTGATGAACAGGCTCACTAATACGAATTCTACTTCTCTAGAATTAGGATCTATGCCTTGAGGTTGATTTTCTCTCTAAAAGAATGAAAACAAAACTTAACTCATTATTCTAAGCTATACAATATATATACTAAATACAAAGATAATTACAAAAAAAAATATCTTCAGTATATCTTCCATGTATATCTATAAGCTTCTATAATCTTCAGATTATCCAGCTGTCATTCTTTCCATCCGAATCTCTTTAGCAGCACTAACCATGATCAGCAGCATTAACTTCTTCTAGCAGCATTAACTACTAAGCAGCACTAACTACTAGCAGTACTAAATAGCTAAGCAGTACTAACTTTGTTCAAGCAGCACTAACTATGACTAGCAATATTAATAGTACTAGCAGTAGTAACACTCAGCAGTACTAACCTTTAAGTCTTATAGCAGTAGTAACTTTGAACCAGAAGTATTAACCATACTTGATGAATTCTTTAGTTCCCAACAAGGTTATAACACCACACCACCACCATACAACAACAATTACATCCCTCCTATATCAGACTTGCTAGAGACCAAGAATAGGAAGGAATTGTCTGATGAAGCCACTAAGGTAGATCCATTAGACAAAGTGGTGGTTGAAACAGACTCTGAAGAAGAGTACTCTAATAATAAGAGTAAGGAGAACACTGTGAGTGGTGAGATTCCCCTAGAAAATCACATTATCACCAATAAGGGATGTGGAAAGACTTGGGTCAAATCTAAGGACATAGAAAAGACAGAGGGAAAGTCTGGTAAGGTCCACTACAAACAGACAACAGTTGTGAATCCTGTCCCTTGCAAACAGTGTACTTGCAATAAATCTGAGCCCCAAAAACATGATAAAAGGAGGGGAAATCAAAGAAACTGGAATAATCAGTGGGCACAAAAACAAGGGGTTGATCTGAGTAAAATCAATAGACCAAAACCTTGTTTTATCTGTGGAAAGCTTAATCATGTTGCCAAATACTGTTATTTCAATCCTATCAACCAAAGAGTTAATTTTCAAAGACAAACTCAAAACTCCTTTGGTTATAGGAAGCAAGGAAGGAATCAAATGGCTGAGAACAGAGCACCTAAAAAGTCTCATGTTCAAAACAAGTTTGCTAAAACTAAGAAAAATACTTCAAATAAACAAAGGAGTAACTTAAAGACAAAGAAAGAAAACAACTTTGCTCAAGTTTGGGTTCCAATTGCAAAGAAACCTGTTAGTACTGCTATCCCAGATAGTATTGCTAACAAGAATAGTGCTGCTAACTTGATTAGTACTGCTAACCAAGTTAGTACTGCTAACAAGGCTAGTGCTGCTTCTAGTAGTAATGCAGCCAAGCCTATAATCTTGACAAAGGACTCAAGTCATGAGATTCCTAAACAACTCATTCAGACCAAACTGACAGATTATATTAATGAGAAAGGTCAACCCAAGACCACTTTGGCTTGGGTTTCATCAAAGACTAACTGATTTATCAAGTGTGCAGGGCAATCAAAAGCTCAAGAGGAAGAGCATTTGGAATGAAGATAATGGTTGCTCTTGGCACATAACAAGGAACATGGATTGCCTTCAAATTCTTCAAAAGATTTGATGGAGGACATGTTACTTCTGATCCAGCAGAAGGTAAGAAAAGTGTTTCAGGTTGCTAATACTGAAAGGTAGTTAGTACTTCTAGTTCAGTGAATACTGTCAGTCTGTGTTAATGCTGCTGGTATGTGTTACTACTGCCAGTCTGTGTTAATGCTGCTGATAAGTGTTACTACTGCTAATGTAAGTTTTCTATACCTAAAAATGATCTTCAATGATTTAATGTCAAACCTGGATATCAATCAAAAAGTTTTTATCTGTATCCAAGGTGTGTACAAGAAGTACTTAATAATGAATTGACGGACATACCTCATTTTAATGAGATATATGTACCTAAACCCCCTAAAGGCAAGGTTTTCTCAAACATGAGAAGATCTGCTAGGGACTCGGAAGGAGTTGATATACCATTGTTCTCTACAATGATGGTGATGTCCCACAATCAAGAAGGTAAGGCATCAAGGTCAAAGCCCTCATTAGACCAACCCACTGATGACCTATCCACACCTTCCACTACCAAGCATAAATCTTCATATTCTTTTTGTCAAACCAACATTCCCCATTACTATATTATATAAGGAAAAGATACTGAAGGTTCCTTCCCTTCTTGTATCTTCAACCTCAAAACCTACAAGCCCTCTGATGGAGCATTTTTCATCAGAGAATATCCAAAGGGAAACCATAGGGGTGTCTCCCAACCTCAAGAAGGTGCTCAATAAAGAGATGCAAGAGCATATGGGTTGTAAGGCTCACACTACTGACTTTGCTCAAAGTGCAGGACAGGACAGTGTGAACATATCTAAGACCTTCCCCATGGCAACTTTAGATGAGTAATTATCTAAAGGTCCCAGGTGCCAAGAAACCAAGGGAGTAGAAGGTGCTTCTGCTAGGCAGAAGATCTCTACTAAAAGATCCAAGGATCCTTCAAAGGTGGTAAACACACCTAAAGGAGGTGAGGACAGATTTAACTACAAAGAATTGATGGATACACTTGGTAAAATTAGTCTGAAAGTTCACAATCAAATTATGGAGATAAAAGAGATGAAAAGGAGCACAAATCATGATTATTTCAAAAAGGGGGAGACTTAAACAACTGAACTTGAGAAGACATGAGAAGGAGAATCAAGTTGATATGAAATCTTATTTTGAGGGGGAGATAAGTGAAGAAGCTGAAATAAAGCATTAACTACAGCAGAAACAGAAAAGAAGATAACAGCAGAAACTGAATCAAGAAGAACTAGAAGTTGCAGAAAGTTTTGAAATTATCATAAAGACCTTATGCTGAAGAACTTAACTTCTCAGTTTTGAAAAGTTAAGTTAGGGGGAGATTGTTGGGTCTGAAATATGTCAATCATGGTTACTACTTCTAGTTGTAGTTAATACTTCTGAAGTTAATGTTCAACATGGTTACTACTTCTAGTTCAACATGGTTACTACTTCTGAGGTTAATGTTGCCAGTTGTAGTTAATGTTGTTGCTGGAACAAAGTTAATGTTGCTGGAACAAAGTTAATGCTGCTAGAAGAAAACTGTTAATACTTCTAGTTAGTACTTCTGTTATTAATGCTGCTAGTTGTTGATTAATGTTGCTCAACAAGATTAGTACTGCTAGTTCAAAGTTAGTACTGCTTGAAGAGATTAATGTTGCTGAGCATGGTTAGTACTGCTAGAGTTAATACTGCTCAGAGTATTAATGCTGCTTATGATTAATACTGCTTATAAGATGGAGATCTGTATGGAAAGGATGACAGCTGGATAAACTGAAGATATTCATGGAAGCTTAGAGATAATGATGGAAGATATTCTGAAGATATTTTATTTATTGTAATTATCTTTTTATTCAGTATATGTACAGATTTGATAGAATAGTTTAGATAGAGATTATCATTCATTCTATTTTTTTAGTTCTAGAGAGAAAATCAACCTCAAGGCATAGATCCTAATTCTAGTGAAGTAGAATTCGTATTGGTGAGCCTGTTCATCAATATTGAGGTTGAGTGTGTAATCTTGTAACTTCAAAGCATTCAATACAAGTTTACAGTTTGTTGATTATATTCTGTTTTGATTTACTGTTTGATTAAATATCAAAGTGTTATTCCGCAAACATCTTTGATATTATTTCTGAGAATTAATTCTTGTTTAGAATTCGATCCTGACAGAGCACTCGGTACATCAAATATTGGTGATCCTTCTGCACCGGTGCAAACTAGGTCTCCAACTTCAAATCTATGTATGTATGAATCCTTTCTGAGCAAGATCGAACCTACTCGCGTATCTGAGGCTCTTGCCGATTCAGATTGGGTAATTGCGATGCAAGATGAGCTGAATCAGTTTGAAGCACTGAAAGTCTGGAGACTTGTACCCAAACCGCAAGGTAAAACCATCATTGCTACGAAATGGGTGTTCAAAAACAAGAAAGATGAAGATGGTACCATTATCCGAAACAAAGCACGACTTGTCGCCAAGGGATATAGGCAAGAGGAAGGGATAAACTACGATGAGACTTATGCTCCAGTGGCACGTATAGAGGCAATTCGGATGTTCTTAGCCTACACAACCCACAAGAACTTCACCGTTTATCAAATGGACGTGAAGACAGCTTTTCTGAATGGAGTACTCAAGGAAGAAGTCTATGTTTCTCAGCCAGAAGGGTTTGTAAATCCAGATAAGTCGAACCACGTCTACATCTTGGATAAAGCTCTTTATGGACTGAAACAAGCTCCTCGCGCCTGGTATGATATTCTATCTCAGTTCTTGGTCAAGTCAGGTTTTACAAAAGGTACGGTTGATACCACTCTTTTTATTAAAAAGGATAAAGGCGATATCATTCTTATTCAAATATATGTGGATGATATTATTTTTGGTTCTACAAATCCTAAGTACTGTAAGAACTTTGCAAACCTCATGGTGTCACGTTTTCAGATGAGCATGATGGGAGAGATGAATTTCTTTCTGGGATTGCAAGTCAAACAATTTTCAACGGGGATTTTTATCAATCAATCTAAATACATTCTGGATATTCTTCGGAAATTCAAAATGGTAAATTGTAAACTGATTGGTACCCCAATGGCACCTGGTACTAAGATTGGCACCGATCTTTCGAGAAAGGCTGTTGATGTTAGAACTTATAGAGGGATGATAGGTTCCTTAATGTATCTTACTTCTAGTAGGCCGAATATAATGTTTTCTACATGCTTATGTGCTAGATATCAGGCCAATCCTAAAGAATCCCATTTGTCTGCTGTAAAGCGGATCTTCAGGTATCTGAAGGGGACTGTAGATCTTGGTCTGTGGTATCCTAAGGATACAAGCTTTGAATTAACATCTTATTCAGACACAGATCATGCTGGTTTCATGTTAGACAGGAAGAGCACCTCGGGTCATATCCAATTCCTCGGAGATAAACTCGTCAGTTGGACTTCGAAGAAGCAATTATGTGTCTCCACATCAACGGCCGAAGCAGAATATGTAGCTGCTACTAGCTGCTGTTCTCAGGTCTTGTGGATGAGAACACAACTGCGAGACTATGGATTTCATTTCAATAGAATACCAATCTATTGTGATTCGAAGAGCGCTATTGCGATTACCGCTAACCCTGTTCAGCATACTAAGACCAAACACATAGATGTTCGGTATCATTTTATAAAAGATAATGTAGAAAAGGGAACAATTGAACTTTACTTTGTAAAAACCGATTATTAGCTTGCAGATTTGTTTACCAAACCTTTAGACGAAAAGAGATTTAATTTTCTTGTCTCAAGAGTTGGTATGCTAAATCTTAAGACCTAATCGGTGGTTACCTATTAAAGTTTCTTATTGTATCTCTTTATCATTTCTTTATTATTATTTCCGCATGATACCTGCTCTTTAATTGTTTGTTCATGATCTCAGGGGGAGTGTGAGAAGTATTTCATTGATGGCCAATGTTCGTTTGAAAGGGAGCATATTTAAATGCATTGTGATTACTGATAATTTGTTAGTGATGCATGATTTTAGGGGGAGCATACCAGTAAAGAGTATGGCTATGATTTCTGATTACTTTTGATCAGAATTCGTACATTTAATTGTTTTACTGCTTTATGTCATTTCAATTTCAGTGAATAAAGTTGCTTTGACTAGACTTTTAGACTTTCGCAGGTTGAGAGATGCTTACAAGATCATATCTTTATAACTTTAAGCTTGACTTCGTGAGATGTAAGACTGCATTCAAAAGGTTTAATTCCTTATCTTCATCTCATCCATGGTTGAAAAAAGGACAACTTTCAATCATAAGAAATGTCAGGATCGAATTCTCAACAAGAATTAATTCTCAGAAACAATATCAAAGAAGTTTGCGGAATAACACTTTGATATTCAATGAAACAGTAAATCAACACAGTAAATATGAATAACAAACTGTAAGCTTTTATTTGATGCTTTGAAGTTACAAGATTACTCACTCAACCTCAATATTGATGAACAGGCTCACCAATACGAATTCTAATTCTCTAGAATTAGGATCTATGCCTTGAGGTTGTTTTTCTCTAAAAGCATGAAAACTTAAAGTTAAAAGTTATCTCACTATTCTAAACAATACAATATATATATACTGAATACAAAGATAATTACAATTTATAAAATATCTTCAGTATATCTTCTATGTATATCTCTAAGCTTCCATGTATATCTTTTCATACGAATCTTCATCATATAAGCAGTATTAATCTTCAGCAGCATTAACTTCCTTCTAGCAGCATTAACTACTAAGCAGTACTAACCACTAGCAGTACTAACTAGCTAAGCATTACTAACTTTGTTCAAGCAGCACTAACTTTGACTAGCAGTATTAATAGTACTAGCAGTAGTAACACTCAGCAGTACTAACCTTTAAGTCTTCTAGCAGTATTAACTCTGAACTAGCAGCATTAACCATACTTGATGAATTCTTCAGTTCCCAACAATCTCCCCCTAACTTGACTTTTAGGAAAAGAAGTCAAGTTCTTCAGATCTTCTTCAAGATGCTTTCAACACCTCTGATTCAATTTCCCAAATTTGGATCTAGGCCCAAACTTTGATTTACAGTTCTTCTCACCACAATCTTGGCCATATCTGAATCCTTTGTACAAACCAGTGTAGCTTTAAGCATCCCTTCTAACTTCTCCTTGCTATGCTCATATATTTTGTCCACCAGGTAGTATTCATGATAACAATTGTCAATAGTAATCATGTATACTCCACAGTTTTCAAACAGTATCCATTTGTCAATCTTCTTGAATATGAACTCATGCATATGATCTTTAATCCTATGGTGCACTCTTGCAGGCTCAAACATCATGCACAAGTATTCCAATGTCACTTTGAGAAGATTCTCTTCAGTACCTTTCAACACAGGTTCATAAAGTTTCATCCCAACTTTATATAGTTCTTCCATATCAGCTCTTGAACAACTTCTGATGACTTTCCCCCATGTTGAATAAGCTTCAAATGAACCATCAGCTCTCTTGATTCTGAAGAAATTCTTTCCATTGTCTCTCAGAATATCCCAGAAGATGATCTCTGGAGCTTGCATAGAGATTGGAACAGCTTTCAAAGGTTCCACTATTGTCATGTACGGATCCATACTTTCATCAGTTTGCTTAGTGACCTGCTCTGGGCTCTGTTGGGGATGTGACTGAAGGTTCTGCTTCCTTTTCAGTTTCTTCCACCCTAGGCCTTTTCAACTGCCTTTTTGGAGCAATTGTTTTCACTCTTTTTCCAGACTTGGCTTCTCTACCAACATTTCCAGGTTCTTCCTTCTTCTCTTCTGCTTCTTCTTTGGAAGGTGTGGTTTTCTCAGGGAATGGTTGTTGGATGTTGAGATCATGTCTCTCTTTCATCCTTCTTTCTGCTTCTTCCCTTTGAGAGGAATCCCCTTGGAGCTTTGTCATTTCCTTCCTGTATAGCTCTTCAACCTGAGAGTATGCCATATGAGTAAACATCTCCCCCTTAACACCAATTGCACCTTTTAGGAAGTTTATCATCTTTCTTCTTTCCTGATTGGCCAAAAAGGTCTTGGAGGGTTGTCTTTTCTGCTTTTTGAATGGCATTCTTTTTACTTGTACTTGCTTGGCCTGAGCTGCTGTTTTCATGCTCTTCTGATACTCTTCATTTAGTTTTCTGGCCATATTCAGTGCAAGCTCTCTATCCTTCTCAGATTGAAGTTGTTCCTCCCTTTCCATTTCTGCCTGAAGCTGCTTTGCCACTTCTTCATCCAGTTCTATCTGAATTTTCTTCTTTGCAGGTTGTTCAGGTTCAATCATCTTAGCTTTACCCTTTGTATCCTTCAACCCTGCCTCACTTCTTTCTTGTGTCTTCTTTTCAAGGTCTCCTTCATTGATGACCACTCCCTTAGCCTTTTGAGTAGCCTTAGGAGTGTCATTCTTTGCTTTTACTAAGGTTTCAGCTATTTCCAATTCTTCAACAGATAGCCCTGTTACTGCTTGAACATTATCTGTTTCTACTTCTTGTGCTTCTTTTTCTGCAGCTTTCTCCCCCTTAACATCAAATCCCATCTCAGAAATACTTTCTTTTTCTGCTTCAGCCTCTGAATTCTCCCCCTTGTTGAAATCATCTTCAACACTTGTCCTCCTCTTTAGCACAAACTGCTTCCTTCTCCTTTTCTGTAACAATCTTGTCACCATTTTCTTCAGTTTGGTGATCTGAAGTTGTTGAGATAGAATAATCAGCTTCATCTCCTCTATTTCTTTTCCTTGCTTGATGACATCCTGGTTGATGTTTCCCATGGTCTCCATCAATTCATCATAGTTATATCTGTCCTCACCTTCTCCAGGAGTGTTACCCCCTATTGAAGGATCATTGGATCTTTTATTAGTAGATGTCTTCTGCCTAGCAGAAGCACTATCCACCCCTGTGGTTTCTTGGCACCAGGGTCCTTCAAATGATTGCTCATTCAAAGTTGCCATGGGGGAGGTCTTATTGATGTTACCACTTTCCTCCTCTGTGCTAGCAGGAGTAGTGGCAGCCTCATCACCCATATGCTCTATCTCCTCCTCAGAGAGCACCTCCTTTGGGTTGGGAGACACCCTAGTGGATTCCCTTTGGATATTCTCTATTGGAGAATGCTCCAATAGAGGGCTTTGAGGCTCTTGGTTAATAGTAGGTACAACAAGGGAAGAAGCCTTGTGTACCTTTCTCTTGACATAGGTCTTGGATATTATGGGAGTGGGTTTAGCAGCAAAGGACTGAGGGAAAATTTGAGAGATGGAAGGTTGGGATTGGCTAGTAGTGGGTTGGTCTAATGAGGGCCTTGACCCTGCTACCATACCTTCATTGGTTTGGGACACCACCATCATTGTAGAGAACAATGGGGTGTCAACTCCTTCAGAGTCCCCAGCAGATCTTCTCATATTTGAGAAAACCTTGCCTTTGGGGGGTTTAGGTACATATACCCCAACAGGTTGAGGTATATCCGTCAATTGATGAGTAATAACTTCTTGAACAAACCTGGGATACATAAAGAAGCTCTTTTTGTTTCCCATGTTTGAGACAAGATCATTGAAAATCATTTGTGAAAAATTGTACCTTCTGGCAGTGGCCAAGCACACCAAAGCATAAGCAATAGTGCTGCTGAACTCACTCCATCCAGTAGTCTTTTTGGATATACAATGCATTAGAGTATGGACAAAGAAACGCCATTGGGGAGAGAATTTTGCTTTAGAAAACTTGAAAACACCCAATGGGCCTCCATACCCCATTCTTGTAAGATTTGAAAACAGTTCATCATTTGGGATAGAAGTTATACCAGAGGCATCGTCTAGACGTAGACTGATGCGAATAACCTCTTCAGTAACTGTTAGTGGTTGATCACAGATTGTTGTCTTGATCATTTGCACACCATTTTCCACAACAATGGTTGCATTGGCCCAGAACTGCCTTTGATGCTCAATGTAGATTGTAGGGGATACAGTAAGAGCATGAGCAATGTGGCTTGACTTGAGGAAATCCACAATCTGATGAAAGCCTTCTGCTTGTTTTGGCTTTTGGAGCATTGCGATTTCATTGTGCTCGTCAATGAACGCCATTGATGCCATTGACCTTGAAGATTCTTGCCTGAAAACTTTGAACTTTGAGAGAGAAAGGGTTTAGAGCGCAAGAGAGCAGTATGCAAAGAGTCGTTATGAACTTTTAGGCGGGCAAAGAGTATTTATAGTATTCGGAATATAAGCAGTATTAACCTAGAGCAGTATTAACTACTAGCAGTAGTAACGGCTAGCAGTATTAACTAACTAGCAGTATTAACTGAAAGCAGTATTAACTACTAGCAGTATTAACTGAAAGCAGTATTAACTACTAGCAGTAGTAACGGCTAGCAGTATTAACTAACTAGCAGTATTAACTGAAAGCAGTATTAACTACTAGCAGTATTAACTGAAAGCAGTATTAACTACTAGCAGTAGTAACGGCTAGCAGTATTAACTAACTAGCAGTATTAACTGAAAGCAGTATTAACTACTAGCAGTATTAACTGAAAGCAGCATTAACTACTAGCAGTATTAACTGAAAGCAGTATTAACCACTAGCAGTATTAACTGAAAGCAGTATTAACCACTAGCAGTATTAACTATACTTACTCCTTTTAAACTTGCTAAACACTGAGTACTGCTATGCATATCCTGAAAAAAAAGATTAGTAACACCAAGAATAAAAATATACAGGTATAAAACCACTTTTTGAGAAGAAGATTATTCAGAGTTTATCATTCCCACACTTGTGACCAAGAAAGTGAATCTACCCACATCAAAAGCTTTAGTGAATAGATCAGCAAACTGATTATCAGTGTGAACTTTGACAACTTGAATAAGTTTCTTTTCATTACAATCTCTTATAAAGTGATACCTGATTTCAATGTGCTTTGTCTTTGAGTGCTTGACTGGATTATTTACAATGCTAATAGCACTGCTGTTGTCAATAAAGATTGGAGTGTGTAGAAAGGTTACCCCATAATCCAACATTTGATTCTGAATCCATAAGACTTGAGAACAGCAACTTGCAGCTGCTATGTACTCTGCCTCTGTTGTAGATGTGGATACTGTGGTTTGTTTCTTGCACTGCCATGAGACTAGTCTAGCACCCAAAAACTGACATCCTCCAGAAGTAGATTTTCTGTCCAAGTTTGCCCCACCTAGATCACTGTCTGAGTATGCTATTAGGTCAAAAGGTGAGTTATGAGGATACCAAAGTCCCAATCTGGGTTGCCCTTTGAGATATCTGAATATCCTCTTAACAGCTTGAAAGTGAGAATGCTTTGGCCTAACTTGAAATCTTGCACATACACAGACTGGAAACATTATATCTGGCCTTGATGCTGTGAGATACATGAGAGAGCCAATCATGGATCTATAATAATGCACATCCATGTCCTCCCCCTCAAGATCTGCTGTGATCTGCTTGTGTGTTTCCATAGGTGTGCTGGCAGGTTTTGATTCTGAGAAACCAAACTTGGTTAGAATATCTTGCACATACTTGGATTGACATATGAAAATGCCATCTGACTTCTGTTGAACTTGGAGTCCAAAGAAGAAAGTAAGTTCCCCCATGGAACTCATTTTGAACCTTTGATGCATTAAATCCTCAAACTCCTTGCACATGTTGTTTCTTGTAGAACCAAAAATAATGTCATCAACATATATTTGGACCAGCAAGATATCCTTCTTCTTTCTTTTGATAAATAGAGTCTTATCAATGACTCCTCTTTCAAAGTCATTTTCCAAGAGATAGGATGACAGGGTGTCATACCATGCTCTTGGGGCTTGATGTAGTCCATAAAGTGCTTTCTTTAATTTGTATACTCTGTCTGGATAGCTTGGGTTTTCAAACCCTGGTGGTTGACAGACATATACTTCTTCTTCAATTGATCCATAGAGAAAAGCACTTTTTACATCCATTTGATAGACTTTGAAGTTCATGTAAGAGGCATAGGCTAGGAATAGTCTGATTGCTTCTATCCTAGCCACAGGTGCAAAAACTTCTTCATAATCTATACCCTCTTCTTGAGTATAGCCTTGAGCCACCAGCCTTGCTTTGTTCCTTATGACAATACCTCTTTCATCTCTCTTGTTTCTGAAAATCCACTTTGTGCCAATTGCTCTGTGACCTTTAGGAAGGTCTACTAGATCCCATACATCTTGTAGCTTGAACTGTAACAGTTCTTCTTGCATTGCTTCTATCCAGCTAGATTCTTTCATAGCATCATGTGCCTTTTTAGGCTCAAACTGGGATAGAAAACAAGAAAGGACTGTATGCTGTTGATCTTGCATTTCTTGAAGCCTGCTTTGATGTCTAGTCATCATAGGAGAAGAGATATCTCCTATTACCAGCTGTGGAGGATGATTCTTTTGAACTCTGGTGTTATGACTAGGTTCTTCATTCAGTCCAGCCTCTAGATTAGAGTCATGCAACTCAACTGAAGTGTTTTCAGATGCCACTTCTGATTCTTTATTTTCTTGAGTCTCCTCATCTCTAGTTTCTTCTTCACTCTGATTTGGTCCAGTAAATGATTCCTTTTCACAGTCTTCACCAGAATGCACTGTGGATATGGGAAATATCACAGTTTTGGATATGCTTTCTGAGACTTGTGTGATCCCTGATCCTCCACATCCTGTTCCTGTAGAATCATCACTACTGAAACCAAAAGAATTAGTTAGTGAATCAATGTCAAATAGCCACTGAGGTCCAGATCCAACAGGATTTGGTGTGCTCTCATTGCATTTGACATTGTCACTTTCTTCAATTATTCTAGAAGAAGAGTTAAATACTCTGTAGGCCTTACTCTGAGATGAATATCCCACAAGAAATCCATCATCTGCTTTGCTATCAAACTTACCTAAGTGAGATTTGGTATTTAGAATTGTACAAGGACACCCAAAAGGTTTGAAGAAACCAATAAAAGGTTTTCTTTTATTTAAAAGTTCATATGGGGTCTTGTTCTTTTGCTTGACCACTAGAACTCTGTTTTGGACATAACAAGCAGTATTAACTGCTTCAGCCCAGAAGGTAATAGGTAATTTTGAATCAGCCAACAGAGATCTAGCAGCCTCTATTAGTGTCCTATTTCTCCTTTCAGCAACACCATTCTGTTGAGGAGTCCTAGGAGCACTATATTGCCTCTCAATACCTTTTTCTTCACAAAAGGTGTTTAGATCATGATTTTTAAACTCAGTTCCATTATCTGATCTAATGACTTTTACTCTTTGATTAGTTTGGTTTTCAATTCTTAAAATAAAGGATTTGATAAGACCACTTGTTTCATCCTTAGTCCTTAGAAAATATATCCAAGTAAATCTGGAGTAATCATCAACAATAACTAAGCAGTAAGATTTCTTGCCTATACTCATAACATTTGTAGGACCAAACAGATCCATATGCAGTAACAAGAGACAAGAAGAAACAAAATTTAACTCTTTGGTCTTATGAGAAGTTTTGTGTTGTTTGCCTTTAAGACAAGCAACACAATGATCATCACATGAAAAGACTTTTGAGGGTAAACCTCTTACAAGGTTATTTTTAACAAGATTGTTCATAGTCTTGAAATTCATGTGACACATCCTTCTGTGCCAAAGGGAGGATTCATCTATAGAAACTTTTGAAACAAGACAATTTAAAGATGAATCACTATCAACATTGTCCAAATCAAGACAGTAAACATTGTCCTTCCTCGGAGTTCTAAGTAGTATCATGCTTTCATCAACTACCTTGAACCCTGTAGCAAGGATCATACACTCAGTATTAGTAAATAATATACTATGTTGTTTGTCACAAACCTGTGATACACTTAACAGGTTGTACTTTAATTGATCAACATAGTAGACATCCTCAAATGTCATCTTACCTTTGGTGACATTACCTTTTCCACTTATCTGACCACCAGTAAGATTGTCTCCAAATGCAACATGTCCTCCATTGATATACTTGAAATCCTGAAGGCATGACATGTTGCCTGTCATGTGCCTAGAGCAACCACTATCAACATGCCAAATGCTCTTTCCCTTGAGCTGTTGGTTGCACTGCACATTAGATAAATCAATTAGTATGAATGGGGACCCAAGCAACAGTTGTCTTGGGTCTTCCTTTCTCATCAAAGTATTTACATTCCTTTTTAATGAGGTTTTTAAACTCAGAGCACTCTTTATTAGAGTACTTTGTCAATGTTATTGGCTTAGCAGAACCAACACTAGAAGCAGTACTAACCTTAGAAGTACTAACAGAGTTAGCAGTACTAACAGATTTAGCAGTACTAACCTTGTTAGCAGCATTAACATTGTTAGCAGTAGTATTACTTCTAGCAGCACTATCATTGTCAGCAACACTATTTGTGGTAGCAGTACTAACAGTTTTAGTGCTTTTAGGAATCCACATATTGACACTTTCTTTAACAGACTTTTTCTTCATGTGGCTTTTAGTTTTAAAAGTTTTCTTAGCCACATGGTTCTTTTCAATTTTCTTATAACCAAAGGGTTTTTGTATGGATCTTTGGAAATTCATCCTTTGTTTCATAGGATTGAAATAACAGAATTTTGCAAGATGATTCAATTTGCCACAGATAAAACAAGGTTTTGGTCTATTGATTTTACTCAGATCAACCCCTTGTTTTTGTGCCCACTGATTATTCCAGTTTCTTTGATTTCCCCTCTTTTTGTCCTGTTTTTGGGGCTCATTCTTCTTACATGCACACAGTTTGCAAGGAATAGGGTTCACAACAGTGGTCTGCTTATAGTGAACCTTCTTGTTCTTTCCCTCAGTCTTTTCTATCTCTTTAGACTTGATCCAGTGCTTTCCACATCCCTCATTGGTGATAATGTGATTTTCTTTAGGAATCTCACCACTCACAATATTGTCCTTATCCTTGACAACTTCTTTCTCAGTTTTATCCTTAACAACCACTTCATCTAAGGGATCTATTTCAGTGGCTCCCTTAGGTAGATTCTTCCTATCCTTTGTTTCTAACAACTCTGAACTAGGAGGGATGTAGTTGTTGTTATAGGGTGGTGGTGTTGCATTGTACCCAATTCCTCTTCTCAGCTTATCATGAATCTGATTTTGTAGTAAAGAGTCCATTGCTTTAGAAGCATTGGAAAACTTTTCTACATCAAGCTTAACCTTGGTTAGCTCCTCTTTCAGTTTTTCACTCTCCTCTTTAGATTTGGTCAGTTTAAGTTCTAAATCCTTTTTCTCCCACTGCCAGTAATTTGTGTCATATGAGTGTTGTAGTTCATTGGCTTGAAAACCTTTGATCTGATCTTCAAATCTCTCTACAATCCTTACATAGTCTTTTATATCTTTTTCTAATCTCTTAAGGTCATCACTCATCTTCTGATTGTGATCCCTGTACCTTTTAACAGTGTCTATGCAAGTTTTAGAACAGAGATTAGAACTTACCTCAGATGGGAGATCAGATACTTTAGCCATTAGAGCTTGATTCTGAATAGCCTCTTCAGCTTGATCACTCCAATCAAACCCCATACCTTGTTGAGATACAAGGGCTTGTGCAGAGTTTCTGTTGAAGCTTCCAGATTGAGCTTGTTGATGGTTGTTGTTGTGAGACATTCCACTTCTGCATTCTCTAGCAAAATGTCCTTTTTTATGGCATTTGTAACATTCCACTTTGGACTTGTCAAATCCTGCTCCATCTTCTCTTCTTTGGGAGAAGTTGTTCCTCCCAGTTCTTTTGATGAACTTTTTAACTCTCATGGAGAGCATGGCCATTTGCCATTTAATATCCATCTCTTCAAGATCATCTGGATTGAGTTGTTCCAAGTCATCATTAATGAGAGAAGAGTTTCCATGACTTGCCAGAAAGGCCTCAAACACAGTTTCAGAGCCTTTCTCTTGGTTTGTTCCATTAGCAGCATTAACTGATTCAGGGTTAGCAGTAGAATCAATTGATGCTGATAGGAGTGCAGCTTTATGAATATATCCAGAAGGCTTCATCTTTGCCTCCACCTCAGCTTCAAATACTCTAAGATCATTGTACAGATCATCAAGTTCTTTTTCTTCCAACTGATCATTCTGTCTGAATGACACAGTGTACATGGTCCATTCATCTCCGAGGGACCTTAAGAACTTTCTGTTCAGATCATCTTGATCAATTTGTACTCCCACTGTAGCTAGTTCACCAATGAGTTTGTTGAACCTGTCAAAAGTTTGAGTCATGGACTCATTCTTGGTTGACATAAAGTTCTCATATTGTTGTTTCAGAATGGCTTTCTGATTTCTCTTGGTACTTTTGGTACCAGAGAATCTCTTCTCCAGAGCATTCCAGAGCATCTTTGCATCAGTGCAGTTACAGAACTGATGTTGATATTCATTGGGAATAGCCAAGAGCAAGGTGCTCAAGGCTTTCATCTCTGTCTGTCTAATCTTTCTTTCTGCATCAGTTTTTGGTGGAGTTCTCTTTCCATCTGCACCAATCTTTCCTGCTTCAGAAGGACCATTCTCTATGATGTCCCACATAGAATAGTCAGTGAGGAGTATGTACTGCTTGATTCTGATCTTCCACATATCAAATTCATTGGGTCTAAGCATTGGAACCTTTGAGACCAAAGTACTGCTTGATTCTGCAAGATTTTCCATGATGACTAGTTTTTTCTGAGAAATCAAGCTCTGATACCACTTGTCAGGATCGAATTCTCAACAAGAATTAATTCTCAGAAACAATATCAAAGAAGTTTGCGGAATAACACTTTGATATTCAATGAAACAGTAAATCAACACAGAAAATATGAATAACAAACTGTAAGCTTTTATTGAATGCTTTGAAGTTACAAGATTACTCACTCAACCTCAATATTGATGAACAGGCTCACCAATACGAATTCTACTTCTCTAGAATTAGGATCTATGCCTTGAGGTTGTTTTTCTCTAAAAGCATGAAAACTTAAAGTTAAAAGTTATCTCACTATTCTAAACAATACAATATATATATACTGAATACAAAGATAATTACAATTTATAAAATATCTTCAGTATATCTTCTATGTATATCTCTAAGCTTCCATGTATATCTTTTCATACGAATCTTCATCATATAAGCAGTATTAATCTTCAGCAGCATTAACTTCCTTCTAGCAGCATTAACTACTAAGCAGTACTAACCACTAGCAGTACTAACTAGCTAAGCAGTACTAACTTTGTTCAAGCAGCACTAACTTTGACTAGCAGTATTAATAGTACTAGCAGTAGTAACACTCAGCAGTACTAACCTTTAAGTCTTCTAGCAGTATTAACTCTGAACTAGCAGCATTAACCATACTTGATGAATTCTTCAGTTCCCAACAAGAAAACATGTTCTTAAATGTTCAAACCATTTCCCAATTCTTAAACAGATTTCTTGAATTGGAAGTGTGATTTTAAATGTTTTCTGCTTCATCTATGCCCTTTAACTGATAAAGTTAAACCATCTGAGCATCATATGTTTTATAGGATAACATGGGATCAGTGTGCTAGCACTTAACAGAAACTTCTATGGATTCACGTTAACCAGTGTTTCCTACCCAAGAAGTTAATCCTTTAGTGATTGAATGTGAGGAGTAAAAAGAAATGAGTGTGGGATGTGTGATGAGAGAAATTGTTAAAAGAGAGTTTGGTTAGCTGTGAGCTAAAAGATTAAAAGAAAGAGGGTAATAGATCAGAGTAAAAGAATATCAAACTCTGCACCAACTACTTTCTGAGCCGGGCAGCCACATTTCTAATGCTTCACATTTCTTTGGTGAACATTATTGAAACATGCACCTAGCCCATGACAACTCTTGACATTACCCCACCAGCTACTCATCTTCTTCTCAACACGAAAATGTTTCATTTTCCAAAGAGGACGCAACAAATATGCTATCTGATTTTCATTTGGAAAATCTGGATATTGAAAAGAAGGAAGTCTGCCCCACCTTCACACTTCACTAATGTACATTGAGTCTGTGTTTAACTACTTGTCTCAGTGGTTTACACTTCTTGAGCCTTATAAGCAAACATCATATGCTTTATTTCTTTCTATCACTTGCACGAACACACAAAGAATTTGTTTCTTTGTCATAACGTTCATAGAAATTACCTTTGTGGTGTTTCGATGATTGGATGGAAGCCCTGAGGGAGTGAACATCATAAAAGCTCCTTTATATTGTGTATTCGTTACACACAGTGACTTTGTGTTACTGACAGACAATTTTAACTGATTCATTTGTTGATTCAGGAGTTACACTTCATTTACTAACTTGTCTAGATTTGCAAAGATTTGGATGAACATCTTAATGAATTGACAGATACTCAGTGGTTCTGTTTGCAAGATCAATGGTGGAAGAAATTTCTTGAAAACACGTTTTGATGAACTCTTTGCTCTTTTCATCAAAAAGGGGGAGAAGCGTCAATCAAGAAATGAAAGATATTCTGAAGATATGCTGAAATGAAGAAAGTTTATTTGAAGATGATTTGCTGAAACATTCTGAGCTGAAAATGAAGATAATTTCTTTCCAAAAGATATTCTCATCGATTGGGGAGATTGCTACATTCTGAAGACAAAGAGGAAGATTACATTTTCTGAGCTTAGAGAATGATTTTGATCCAAAGGGGGAGATTGTTAAAGCACATATTTATTGGATTCAAGATCATAATTATCTGAAGATGGAAAAATGAAGTCAAAGCTGATAAAGTTGTCTCAACAAATAATCTAGGGTCCTTTTGTAATAATTAGTCAAAGTTTGTTTCCTTTATTTAAATTGTTTTAGTTGTTGGGCCCAAGCAAGCCAAGCCCATTAGTCTAATTAGCCTAAGTATATATTGTTTTGTTTTAATGTTAATTAGGTTAGAGAGGTTAGAGAGGTTAAGGGAGCTAATTAGAAAATAATCATTGAGAGGCTGCTTAGTGTTGGTGCGCCGTACAGAGAGAAGCAAAGATAGATATATCGAGTTCTTCATCAAAATCACTTGTAACCTGTTGAATCGTTTGTTTAATCAATATCAGGTTTGCATTATCGTATTGTTTATTGCTTTACTTGATTGAACTGTTAATCACTGGGACACACAGTTCCTCTCACTTAGCAAGTGAGGATGATCAATTGTAACTTGTAAGAATTTTCTTTTGTAACTTGAGATTCGGTTTATTGGCTTCTACAACCCTCGGTCCAAAAAACTCATTGGTGGAAATTGAAGAAAACAATCTCGTTTAGTGTTTAATTTTTGTTCAATTTCACTCTCATCTCTTTTAATTAACTCCTTAGAAAATCAATTTCTACTTACAAATTTTGTATCTACACACCATTTTCATAGAGGGACCGATTTTTTATATAGTGCAAACACACTTTTATAATCAAAGTTCTTTGTGATTATTGTGCCATTTTAATCACTTATTTCTTTCGTTCTCATTTGGCTTGGTAAACTTATAATTCGGTTTCACTTTTGGAGAATGCTTTGATTGTAACTTTAAGTTGGATTTTGACAATCCAATTGTGGCTCATGGTTATTATCCAAGAGGCCAAAGTATGATTTTATCAATTGAAATGAACAAGTCTTTTATTTACGATATGTTACTTGATGCACAAGTTTTCGATTTCTTTCTCGTGTTTACTTTATAGTCCTGTACTTTATGTAATTTAAATTATCGCACTTTACATTCCGCAATTTATTTTCTTGTTATTTACTTTATGCAATTTATTTTCTTGCACTTTATTTCCCACAATTTAAATATCATCATTTATAGTTCCATGCAATTTAATTTTAGTGTTTTCTTAAAGAAAGTCGTTACTTGTGCAATAAACTTTATTTCCTAAATTTTAGTACTTGTAATTTATTCAATCATTTTTCCATTTCTGTTATTTAAATTTAAATTTTAAGTCTTTGGTAAAAAGAAACCAAACTATGATACGCTGACAACCTTAGCTTGGGGTGTAAAGCAAAGTTAAGATTTAAACCGGTAAAAGGGTAAAAAGGTGTATTGAATATAGCCTTATCGTTACTTAAATGACATTATCAATATTTCATTGAAGATTAAATCTAATTAATTGTCGACTAATTACATGTATGAAAATGTGTTAACTTTTAAGAAGTTACTTTAAAACTTTGCACCATTTGCTTCTTTCTACAACTGATTTTCAGTCGTTTTATAATTCAAACCCCCACAAAAGATTTCTTCGAATTCGCCTTCTGAGATTAGCCTTCATATACCGGACTTTTGAGAAACTTTTACAAGCCTTCTCTGTGGATCGATATCTGGTACTTGTACCGTTATTACTTGTTAAAAAGATGACAGTAGATCAAAATATATACTTGCGTTAAGATCTATTTGCACGCATTCTAAAGCTGTATAAACAACACGACACAAAGTTTCATATTAAACCTTATAAAATGTCACATTATGTAACACCCCAAAATCTTTGGTCGAAAAGAAGACAGAAAAATGACAACAGTGCTTCGCGCTACTTCTCGCACGGGTCGAATCGTGCGGTGATCTACGCGAGATCTTGTCTAGAGATCCGCGCGACTGCCCGCCCTAGTCGGGTCGCGCCACCACTCGTGCGCGCGCACTGTGCTCACTTAAAAGAGGGAACCGGCCACCAAACCTCATTTCTCACCAAAACCCTAAATCTCTTCCCCTTTTCTCTCCCAAATCAACCCCCAACCTCTAAAATGAACCCCAACCCATTTTTGAGGGGTTTTCCTCCTAAAATCACATGAACCTTCATCATCTAGCAAGTTTGGAGGTTAGAACCATAATCTTTCATCTTCATGTTCCTCACTAAGTTTCTTGGGGTTTCATCCAACCATTTTCATCGTTTGAAGATTTGGAGTTTGTGGTTTATTTTGGTGACCTAGAGGTGTGTTGGTAGTGGATTCGAGTTATTGGTTAAGGTAATCTTCTCCTTCTTTATGTATGGAAAATTGGGGCTTGGTATAAGTTGAGATCTTTTTTAGTAAAAGGCGAAAGAATAGTTCGGTTTGTGCTCACCGCGTGGCTGCGTTAAGTTGAGATCTTTATGTATAATGTTTGGGGAATGATTCTATATGGTTGAATATGGGTATTTATGGTTGGAAATTTATGAACCTCGGTTTTTGGAGGTTTTGGTTTGAGGATCCAAGTTTCTCCAAAGGAGCTCAAGTTGGAGAAAATCTTGATTGAGCCTAAATCTAGCAAGGTGAGTTCAAGTTGATTTTTAAAATGTTGTACATGCCAAAAATGTCTATTTTAGAGTATTTATGTGTTTTACATGATTATTATAAAATGTTGAAATCTTTGATGAGTTTTGCTATTTGAGCAAATAAGATTTTATAAACCTTGTGAAACACCATTGTTGGATCATAAATTGTATTCAAGATTAAAGATAAAGTTCAGGGTTCAAATTGTAATAAGTTGATAATTATTTGTAATTGGGCCCAAAGCCCATTAGGATTATACGGCCTAAGTATTTATAGGTTTTATTAATTAGGTTTTAGGTTTAACCTCTCACAATCCTCTCACAATCCTCATTATTACTTTCATAATCATATAGAGAGAGGTAGTCGTACTCTGTAATCGTACGTATCAAGGTACCAAGAACACACACAAGGTTTTCATTGATTAATCAAGGGATCGTGGTATGTTATTCTGATCTGTTTATCTGTTTATCTATATTGTGTTGTGTGATTGTTATCAACTAGTTATCTGGGTTTAACAAGTGTTATCAGAGCCTAAAGAATCAAGTTTTTTTTTGGATTGAAACTGTGTTTATCGACATCTATCTGTGTGAAAATTAATTGGTTGATTTACTGTATTTTTAAGCTTAATGTTGATTTGATTAGATGAGTTTTATGCTTTAGAACATTATCTGATTAGTTAATTGCACTTAAAATCACAAATTGATTGCCTTTTTATGAATTTTTGGGATACTGGGTTCGACATATTCATAGAACTATCGACTACTGTGTTTATCAAATTGAAGCATGAAAGTTGATTTTAATCTTTGATTTTGATTGTGATTCGATCGATAAATGTTTTTGGTTACAAAAGTCTGATTTTTGCATTGAATCCGAGTGTTTGAAGTGTTTTCTGGGTTAATCATCGTGTTCTGGGTCGAACTTGTCAAGAACATACCGGTCGTCATTCAACAGTCAGAACACCGGTCGACCTACTTTGCGCCATACACTATACCGGGCAACACCGGTCCGAGGACCCCGGTCAAATAGACTCCGGTCGGTCTGATACCGGTCAGGTCCGTCCCGGTCTCACCACTTTGGTCCACATCGGTCGCACCCTACCGGTCTCACCCTACCGGTCACATTATACCGGTCGTAAGACCTGTCCGGTCGTGCAACATACCGGTGGACACAGGTTCGGTCGAGCTAGACAGCAGTCAAGTAAGACCCCGGTCGCTCTGTTTTGCGCCATTAGCTATTCGCGCAAATCCATTTTTGCGCCACCCGCGGTTCACGCAAACATACCTTTGCGCCACTACCTATTCACGCAAAACTCATTTTGCGCGACCCTCTTCTAGAACAAATTCCATTTTTGCGCCACCCTTCACTCGCGCAAAACTCACTTCGAGTAACCCCTTACTCACGCAAAACTCAGCCTTGCGCCATCCACTGTTCGCGCAAAACTTTATTTCGCGCGACCTGTATCTCGCGCAAACCGTCCTGCGTCACTGCCTTAGTTCAATTTTGCGCCAGATAAGTTTATTTTTTTTGGAAATTCTGCTTTTAAATTATTTTTGGAAATTTATTTTTCTGAAAATTTTGAGTGTAGTTTTTATCTAACTCTTGATTCTAACAATCTTATCTAGTTGATTTGAGTGGTACAGATATTATCATGCCTTACACAGACGAGAAGGGAATTATGGTGCTAACCAAGAGAGATTGTGCTTTAGCATATATGCCAGAGATTCCAGCATTAGAAGCTGAGAATAAAGATCTGAAAATACATAACTCGTCTCTTCTAGAACAGATTGGCAGATTGAAAAATGATAATGATTTAAAGAAATATTTTGTTTGCTCATAATGCATTAATAATTATAAAATTAATTATGCAGGAATTATTGAGTCAAAAGAGAAAGAGATCTTAAATCTTCAAGCAAAGCTGAAAAGATCTGAACGTCTTAATTTAAGCTCTACATGGTCAAAGAAGGAGTTAATGCAAAAAGAGCTTGATGAGCTTAGAAGGAGAGCAAACATTGCTAGAGAAACATCTGAAGGGCTTAGAAAGACAAATTCTCAAGTCTTTGCGGAAAGAGATAAACTGAAAGATCAAGTCTTTAGTCTTGAGGTTGAGATTAATATGCTGAAAGAAAAGGTAACCCAAGACAAAGACAACACAAAAGTCCAAGATGAGATTGAGAAAGAGAGAAAAGAATTTGCTAAGAAATTCTCGGATTTCTCCAGAAAAGCCTTTGAGGAGAAGAAATCGTTAGAGCTTAAATGTGTTAAGCTTTCTCAACAAGTTTCAGACTTTGAGAAGGTTATCATTCTTGAGAGAGAAAAGGCTGAGAAAGAGAAGAATAAAGTTGAGTTGAAGGATATAAATAAAGACTTTTCTAAAGAAAAGAAAGATCTAGAGACTGAGATAGCTAAGCTGACAGGAAAGTTATCTGAGTTGTCAACAAACATTCTAGAGGAAAAGAAGATGAAATCTGAATTGCAAAAGAAGTTTGATCTGATTGCAAAGGAAAGAAACAGTTTGTCGTCAAAGATAAAGGAACTTGAAGAGATCATATTCAAGGTGAAGTTGACTGAGCACAAGACGCCAGAGTCAATAGCTCAATCACCGAGAGATGATCTAACTGCATTCGAATGCTCATTTAATTCAGCAGCAAGTTCAAATTTCACTAATGTTTCTAATAATCCTTTGTTTGAAATAACTGATAATCATACTTTTGAACATATAGATCAGATTCGTCCTTATAACCTTTTTTATGACAAAGATGTTGATGGTTCAGGTAACTTCAAGAAGAACAAGTCTCAGAAGAAAAGGTTCTGGAGAAGGGAAGATGAGAAAGATAGAGGAAATTGGATCTGGAGAGTTAAAGAATCTTCAGAGGAAAAGAAGAAAGATAAATCATTTGTGCATACATCAAATGCTAAATGGAACTATGCTTCAAAAGGTAAGTCTTTTGGCAAACCTGATCTGGTTTACACAATCAATCAACTGATCAGGTTAGCACAAAAGAAAATTAGTTGTTCCTACTGTGGCTCAAATGATTTTGTAAGAAAAGATTATGTGAATAACTGGTATGGTTCTTACTTCATATCTCCACTAGAACTACAACTAACCCATTAGGACCCAAATACCAGTGGGTACCAAAAGCTAAATCTGTGTTGCAGGCACCCAATGCTTAAGGGGGAGAAAGAACAATGACTTCTGATTACTACAGATCAGAACTCTTGCCTCATTGTCAAAAAGTTGACTTCTAAGTACAACAGCTTAGGACTCGATCTTCAATGACAAGAATGATGACTTCTAGACAATACAGTCTAGGACTCGGACGTCAATGTCAAAGAGTTTGACATCTGCATTACATCGGTTTAACAATTGAGGATTATGCACATATTAAGGGGGAGCTTAATATTTCTACTGATATATTTTTCTGATTTAACTGACTTTTTATAGGTATCAAGGGGGAGGATGTCTAAGTTTTGTCAAGGATACTTCATTGAACATATTCATTTTAGGGGGAGTTAAGGATTCTGATTTACAGGTATATATTTCTGATCCTTAGACTCTATCACTTGTTGAAAGAAGAACAACTTTCACTAGTGAAAAATGGTTTCTTAAATGTTCAAACCACTTCCTATTCTTCAAAGATTTTCATGAATTGTGAAGTGTGATTTTAAATGATTTTTGGATACTTAATTGTTAAAGAGCTTAATTGCCAACCACTTTTAGTTTGAGGGGGGGAATCGTATTGTCAAACATCGTTTGTTTTGACTTCTCCATCAAAATTTTATTCTTCATGTTTGTATTCCTTTGTGCTTTCATGTACAAAAGACTGTTGAACAACACATTCTTTTAGGAAAATACAAGGGATTCAGTCTGTGAGCTTAACAAAACTTCCATGGATTTACGATAACCAGTGTTTCCTACCCAAGAAGTATTCCCTGAGTGATTGAGGGGAGAGGGGTCAAAATAATTGAGTGTTGGTGTGTGTGAAGAGGTAAAATGGAAAAGAGAGATTGGCTAGAAGTGAGAATTAAAAGAAAGAGGGTGAGAGAACAGAGTAAAAGAATATCAGACTCTGCACCAAACTTTTTTCTGAGTCGGGCAGCCACATAATCTGATTGGTTCATATTCTTTGGTGACCATCATTGAAAAAGGAACCTAGCCCATGCCATCTCTTGCATACAACCCCACCAGCTACTCATTCTTTTCTCAAAAAGAGAATGTTTCACATTTTCTGGGGACGCAACACATAATCTATTAGTTTTTCATTTGGAGGATACCAATATTGAAAAAGAAGGAAAGTTGCCCCACCTTCGACCCTTTCTCATACACATTGAGTCTTTGTATAATTTGTTGTTGTCTCAACAAGTTTACATACTTTGAGCCTATATTGAAAAGCAATCATCTATGCTTAATTCTTTCATACACATGCACAAGCACACAGAAATTTGTTTTCTGTCAGAACGTTCATAGATAACCATGTGTTATTCGATGATTGAATGGAAGTCCTGGGGAGCCAACATCAAAACCAGCTCCTTATATAGTAACTTTGTGTTACTCAGTGACTTTGTGTCACTGACAGGCATTTCAACTGAGTCATTTGTTGATTCAGGGTTACCATTATTTACTTTATTTGAATCTGAAAAGATTGAAATAATCACTCTTTCCATCTGGGAAGACTGCTCTTATTTCCACACAGGGATCCGTACATGAAGACAGTGTTAAATTGATGACCATCCACAAAGGGGAAGATTGTTTTGCTATGTTTTGATGATGATGATTCTCACCATTCATCGAAAAGGGGGAGAATAATCAAGAAAGGGAGAATATAAGGGGGGAGAATATAATCTGAAGACTGCTGAAGATTTCGAAGAATTCAAAGTGTCTGAGCTTATTTGATCTATCAAAAGCCTGACTGAAGATGATCGTCAGAAGGACACTTCATTTAAAGAAAGAGAAAGATGAAGACTGTATATGAAGTTTTCAAGAAAAGTGAAGACTGTCAGGATCGAAACTCAAACAAGAATTTAACACAAACTCAGAAACAATGTTAAAGAAGTTGCGGAAAAACACTTTAACAGAAAATCAATGGAACAGTATATAGAACTCAAATCACAAGTTTATATTGATTCAACTTGATGATTACACACAAAACCTCAATCTGTTTAACAGGCTAAACAGACGTTCTATACTTCTCTATAGAAAGGATCTAAACTATTCTTGAGGTTAATTCTCTCTAAACAAAACGTATGAAATAAATGTTAATTCTAACAAAGACTTCTATACTATATATACAAAGTTGTTTACAAGATAATTATCAAAATAAAATTGATCTTCAATATCAATACCATAATTATCTTCAACCATATCTCCAGCTCATCTTTATCTTCAAGTCTTCTTTATCTTTAGAAGCAGCACTAACCTTCTTTTAGCAGTATTAATCATCTTCCAGCATTAACATCCTCAGCAGTATTAATCCTTGAGCAGTACTAACCATGCTTGCAGTAGTAATCTTCAACAGTATTAACTACTAGCAGTACTAACTCTCCAAGCAATATTAATTCTACTAGCAGTATTAAAATTACAAGCAGTAGTAATACCTTTCAACTAGCAGTAGTATCCATCCTTAGCATATTCTGACCCAACAATCTCCCCCTAACTTAACTTTTCAGGATGAGAAGTTAAGTTCTTCAACTTAGATTCTTCATGATGCTTTCAACACTTCAGCTTAGTTCCCCAAATTAGGATCCAGACCTAGACTTTGATTAATGATTCTTATTATTACAATCTTTGCCATTTCAGAACCTGTAGAACATACCAGCTTTGCTCTCAACATTCCTTGTAGCTTAGCTCGGCTATGATCATACACTTTGTCCACCAAGTAGTACTCATGGTAGCTTTTGTCTATGGTCAGAACATATACTCCACATCTTTCAATTAACATCCAATGGTCAATGCTTCTGAAAACCCTTCCATGATTCATATCTCTGATAATATGCTTAACCCTGTCAGGATCAAACATCATGCATAGGTACTCTACAGCTATCTTGATTAGACTCATTTCAGCTTCTTCCAACACCTTACCATATAATCTCATCCCAACTTTGTGCATTTCTTCCAAATCAGACCTGGAGCAACTTCTGATAATTTTACCCCATATAGCATACACTTCATAGTGATCTCCCAGTCTCTTGATCCTGAAGTATTCTTTGCCTTGATCTTTCAACATATCCCAATGAATGATTTCAGGAGCATTCACTGAAATAGGATCAGCTTGCACAGGTTCTTCATTGGTCAGAGTCATGTACAAATGGAATTGTTTATTGGATTGTTGATTGGACTGCTCTGGATTCTGCTCTGGCTCTGCTAAAGGTTCATCAGTAGGTTCTGCTTCTGCTATTTCTTCGTCAATTCTTGCTCTTTTTGCCTTTGTCTTGGTGGCAATTGATTTCTTTCTCTTAATTACTCCAATTTGATGAGCCAAAGTCTCTTCTTTCTTTTCTTTGATAGGAGTTCCTTCTTCACTTTCAGGGAAGGGTTGTTGGATGTTGAGATCATGCCTCTCTTTCATCTTCCTTTCAGCTTCTTCCCTTTGAGTGGAATCCCCTTTCAGTTTGGCCATCTCCTTCTAGTAGAGTTCTTCAAGCTTTCCAAAAGACATACTTGTAAACATTCCCTCAGGAACTCCAATAGCTCCTTTCAGGAAGTTTATCATCTTTCTTCTTTCTTGGTTTGCTAAGTATGTCTTGGAAGGTTGCCTTTGTCTAGTCTTCAGTGGTAGCCTTTGCCTTGAAGCCTTCTTTGTGACTTTCTTAGCAGCAGCTATAGACTTCAGACTCTTTTCATATTCCTCATTCAGCTTAGTAGCCAATTCCAAAGCTATCTCTCTCTCTTTTGCAGATTGGATTTTGTCAGGATCGAATTCTCAACAAGAATTATGAACACTCAGAAACAATATTAAAGAAGTTGCGGAAAAACACTTTAATATTCAATAAACAGAAAAACAGTATAAATCACAACTTGCAAACTTTACTTAATGATTCAAGTTACAAGATTTTCACTCACAACCTCAATCTTGAAGAACAGACTCTTTCAAGACGAATTCTACTTCTCTTAGAATTAGGAACGATGCCTTGAGGTTGATTCTCTCTCTAGAACAAAAATTCAGAATTATTCTCAAAAAAATTACTTAGCTATTCTAAACAAATCTATACATATATTGAAGATAAAAGATAATTACAAAATAATAAAAGATCTTCAAAATAATCTTCATAATTATCTTCAAGCTTTCCATGTTTATCTCCAGACACGATCTCTTCAACATTATCTTCAAATTATCTCAGAAGCAGCATTAATCACCTTGGAAGCATTAACTGAGTCTTGGCAGTATTAACTACTAAGCAGCACTAACCACTAGCAGTACTAACTAGCTAAGCAGTATTAACTTTGTTTAAGCAGCACTAACTTTGACTAGCAGTATTAATTCTACTAGAAGTAGTAATACCTAGCAGTATTAACTTTGAGATCCTCTGGCAGTACTAACTCTGAACTAGCAGCATTAATGACTTGGTCACATCTTCAGTTCCCAACAATCTCTCCCTAACTTGACTTTTTGAAAGAGAAGTCAAGTTCTTCAGATGCTTCCAAAACTTTCATTGATTCAATCCAAGATTAGGATCCAGTCCCATACTCTGATTGATAGTTCTCTGAATTAGATACTTTTCCATTTCTGAATTTGGTGCACAACCGAGCTTCTTCTTTAACATGGCATGAAGCTTCAGACTTGTGTGATTGTAGACCCTATCCACCAAGTAATACTCCATGTGAAAAGTATCCAAGGCCAATTCATAGACTCCACTTCTTTCATACAAAGTCCATCCTCTAACAACTTTAAACACATCTCTGATTATATGCTTTACTGCTTCTGGATTGAATAACATACACAAATACTCCATAACCAGCTTCACAATTGGTAACCCTTGAGCTTTCAGCTGATCTGCATGTAATTTCATACCAACTTCAAACATCTCTTCTAAATCAGATCTTGAACATTCTCTGACAATTTTAGTCCATGTTGAAAACATATAATACTTCTCATCCTTTCTTTTCAGCCTGATATACTCCTTACCATCCACCTTCATAGTATCCCAGTAGATAACTTCAGGAGGTTTGAATCCAACAGGTTCAGCTGTGATAGGCTTTGGACATTTATCCATTACCACCATGTACATATTTACATCTGAACTCTGTGGCACTTCCTGAGATTCAACTCTCTTTTCTTCATTCTTAGGTGCCTCTTCTTCTTCAGAAACCTTTTTCTCTTCTTCTACTCTAGGCTTCTTGTCAATTTTCTTTCTTTTGGCCATCATCTTGGTTCTCTTCAGAATCCTTTGACTTTGCCCTATAGTAGCTTCCTTCTTCTTTTCTTCCTTTGTCCTTTCCTCTGATCTAGGACCTTTAGAAGCAATAGACTTAACTCTTTTTATTTTCTTGATCTTCTGAGCTAAAGTCTCTTCTTCCTTAATCTCTGCCTTTTCTTTTGTTGGAGTTCCATCTTCACTTTCAGGGAAGGGTTGATTAATGTTCACATCATGACTCTCCTTGGCTTTCCTTTCAAACTCCACTCTGGCCTTTTCATTACCCTTCAGTTTTCCCATTTCTTTCTCATATAACCCCTTGACTTGATCAAAAGTCATCTTTATAAACATTTCTTTCTTCACACCAATTGCACTCCTCAAGAAAGTTATCATCTTTTTTCTTTCCTGAGTTGCAAGGTGAGTTTGTGAAGGCCTTCTCTTCCTTTCACTTGATCTGGCCATCATAGCCTTTCTCGTGCTTATTGCCCTTTGCTTTGCTTTCTCTGTTTCCAAGCCTTTCTGAAATGCTTCATTTAATTCTTTAGCTAGTGCTCTGGCTATCTCTCTGTCTTTCTCAACCTGCTCTTTCTCTGCTTGATTTATCTCTTCTTGCAGTTTCTTGGCTAATGCTTCATCTGACTCAACCATCTTCTGCTTTTTGGTTGTTTGATCAGATTCTATCATCTTTTCTTTCCCTTTTCTCTTTGCATCTGCAACCATGTATTTCTTTTCTGTTCTCTTTGCTCCCCCTTCATTTATGACCACTCCCTTTGCTTTGGGAGTGTCATTCTTTGCTTTTACAAGCATCTCTGCTACTTCAACCTCTTCAGGTGTTAACCCTGTTACTGCTGCTTGTGTAGTTTCAGCAGCACTAATAGTTTCTGCTGCTCCTTTTGGCTCAGCAGTAGTAACAGTTTCTACTGCTGGGGTTGTTACTGCTGCTGGTGTTATTTCTGCTGCTTCAGCCTTATTTAATTCAACATTCTCCCCCTCAATCTGTTGATCCATCTGTTCTGAGCTTGAACTCTCCCCCTTTTTGGAAGCATTCTCCTCCTCCTTTTTGTTTGCCCCCTTTCTCCTCCTTAGAACAAACTGCTTTCTTCTTTTCTTAGCAATGAGTTTTCCCACCAGTTGGTTGAGTTTTGAAATCTGCTCTTGTTGGGAGATGACCACTTGCTGCAATGCCTTGATTTCCTTTCCTTGATTAACCACATCAACATTGATGTTGGCTATTGTTTCCATCAATTCCAAGTAAGTATAGCTATCCTCACCTTCTTTAGGTGTTTTACCCACCCTTGAAGGATCATTGGAATCTTTTGCCATCAATTCATCAGTTTCAGTTCTGTCCTCACCCTTTTTGGATGTTTTGCCCATCCTTGAGGGATCCTTGGATCTTGTAGTAGTGGCCTTCTGCCTAGCAAAAGCACCAACTACCCCCTTGGTTTCTTGGCGCCGGGGTCCTTTGGTTGATTTCTCACCCAAAGTTGCCATGGGGAAGGTCTTAGAGATGTTACCACTGTCCTTCTCTGTGCTAGCAGAAGTAGTGGCAGCCTTCTCACCCATATGCTCATTCATCTCCTTATAGAGCACCTCCTCAGGGTTGGGAGACACCCTACTGGTTTCCCTTTGGATATTCTCTATTGGAGAATGCTCCAATAGAGGGCTGTGAGGCTCTTGGTTAATAGTAGGTACAACAAGGGAAGGAGCCTTGTGTACCTTTCTCTTGACATAAGTCTTCGATATCATAGGAGTGGGTTTAGCAGCAAAGGATTGAGGAAAAATTTGAGAGAGGGAAGGTTGGGATTGGCTCTCAGTGGGTTGGTCTAATGAGGGCCTTGACCCTGAGGCCATACCTTCTTGTGGTTGGGACACCACCATCATTGTTGAGAACAATGGGGTGTCAACTCCTTCTGAGTCCCTAGTAGATCTTCTCATGTTTGAGAAGACCTTGCCTTTAGGGGGTTTAGGTACATATACCTCATCAAAGTGAGGTATATCCGTCAATTCATTTGTTATAACTTCCTGTACAAACCTGGGATACATGAAGAAACTATTCTTGTTGTCCAGGTTTGAGACAAGATCATTGAAGATCATCAGAGAAAAGTTATATTTTCGAGCAGTAGATAAGCATACCAAAGCATAGGCAATGGGACTGCTAAATTGGCTCCAGCCAGTAGTTTTCTTGGAAAGACAGTGCATCAGGGTATGAACAAAGAACCTTCATTGGGGTGAAAATTGAGCTTTGAAAAACTTCAAAATCCCCATTTGGCCTTCATACCCCATTCTGGTGAGGTTTGAAAACAAATCCTTATTTAGAATAGAAGATATACCTGAAGCATCGTCTAGATGTAGACAGATGCGAATGGTATCCTCAGTAACTGTCAAGGGTTTATCACAAACCCTTGTTTTGATGCACGACACTCCGTTTTCAGTGCTAGTAGTGGCATTGGCCCAGAATTGCCTTTGATGCTCTGTGTAGATGGTAGGAGACACAGTGAGAGCATGAGCAATGTGGCTTGACCTCAGAAAATCGACTATCTGGTAAAAACCTTCAGCTTATTTTGGCTTTTGGAGCATGGCTATCTCGTTGTGCTCATCAATAAACACCATTGAAGCCATCTGTACGCAAGGATTCTTGACTAGCGAGCACTGGATACTTGAGAGAAAAGAGTGAGAGAGAAGATGAACAGTAGACAAAGAGTCGTTATGATCGTTTAAGCGGGGAAAGGGTATTTATATCTTGTGGATTATAAGCAGTATTAACCCTAAAAATTTAGTGAAAGCAGTATTAACAGTGAGCAGTATTAACTGAAAGCAGTATTAACCACTAGCAGTATTAACTAACTAGCAGTATTAACTGAAAGCAGTATTTACTGGGAGCAGTATTAACCACTAGCAGTATTAACTAACTAGCAGTATTAACTGAGAGCAGTATTAACCACTAGCAGTATTAACTAACTAGCAGTATTAACTGAAAGCAGTATTAACTGAGAGTAGTATTAACCACTAGCAGTATTAACTAACTAGCAGTATTAACTGAGAGCAGTATTAACCACTAGCAGTATTAACCACTAGCAGTATTAACTAACTAGCAGTATTAACTAACTAGCAGTATTAACTACTTAGCAGTATTAACTGTGCACTGGCAGTATTAAAATTGCACTGACAGTATTAAAATTGCACTGGCAGTATTAACCATACTTACACTTTTAAGCTTGTGATGAACTGAGTACTGCTATACACCAAGCATAAACTATATAGAGGTATTGAACCACTTTTTAAGTAGGAGCTTATTCAGAGTTGATCATTCCCACACTTGTTACCAAGAAAGTGAATTTACCCACATCAAATGCTTTGGTGAATAGATCAGCAAACTGGTTATCAGTATGAACTTTTACAACTTGAATAAGCTTCTTTTCATTGCAGTCTCTTATAAAGTGATACCTGATCTCAATGTGCTTTGTCTTTGAGTGCTTGACAGGATTATTAACAATGCTAATAACACTGCTATTATCAATAAAGATTGGAGTGTGTAGAAAGGTTACCCCATAGTCTAGCATTTGATTCTGAATCCATAAGACTTGAGAACAGCAACTTGCAGCTGCTATGTACTCTGCTTCTGTTGTAGATGTGGACACTGTGGTTTGTTTCTTGCACTGCCATGATACTAGTCTTGCACCCAAAAATTGGCATCCTCCAGAAATAGATTTTCTGTCTAAGTTTGCTCCACCTAGGTCACTGTCTGAGTATGCAAGTAGGTCAAATGATGAGTCATGAGGATACCAAAGTCCCAATCTAGGTTGCCCTTTGAGATATCTGAATATCCTCTTAACAGCTTGATAGTGTGATTGTTTTGGCCTAACTTGAAATCTTGCACACACACAGACTGGAAACATTATATCTGGCCTAGAGGCTGTAAGATACATGAGAGAGACAATCATGGATCTGTAGTGATGAACATCCATATCCTCCCCCTAAAGATCTGCTGTTATCTGCTTGTGTGTTTCCATAGGTGTGCTGGTAGGCTTTGAGTCTGAGAAACCAAACTTGGTTAGAATGTCCTGCACATACTTGGACTGACAGATAAATATACCATCTGACTTCTGTTGGACTTGGAGTCTAAGGAAGAAAGTAAGTTCTCCCATGGAACTCATTTTGAACCTTTGATGCATTAGTTCCTCAAACTCCTTGCACATATTGTCTCTTGTGGATCCAAAGATGATATCATCCACATAGATTTGGACCAGCAAGATGTCCTTCTTCTTTCTCTTGATGAACAGAGTCTTATTAATGAATCCTCTTTCAAAGCCATTTTCCAAGAGATAGGATGACAGAGTGTCATACCATGCTCTTAGTGCTTGATGTAGTCCATAAAGTGCTTTCTTCAGTTTGTATACTCTGTCTGGATAGCTTGGGTTTTCAAACCCTGGTGGTTGACAGACATATACTTCTTCTTCAATTGAGCCATATAGAAATGCACTTTTTACATCCATTTGATAGACTTTGAACTTCATATAAGAAGCATAGGCCAGGAACAATCTAATTGCTTCTATCCTAGCCACTGGTGCAAATACTTCTTCATAATCTATTCCTTCTTCTTGTGTATACCCTTGTGCCACCAACCTTGCTTTGTTCTTTATTACTATTCCTCTCTCATCTCTCTTATTCCTGAAGACCCATTTTGTGCCTATTGCTCTTTGACCTTTAGGAAGGTCTACCAGATCCCAAACATCTTGCAGCTTGAATTGTAGCAGCTCTTCTTGCATGGCTTCTATCCAACTGGAGTCTTTCATAGCACCATAAGCCTTCTTAGGCTCAAGCCGGGATAGAAAACAAGAAAGCACTGTATGTTGTTGGTCTTGCATATCTTGCAGCCTGCTTTGATTTCTAGTCATCATAGGAGAAGAGATATCTCCTATTACCAGCTGAGGAGGATGATTCTTTTGTGTTCTTGTTTGATGACTAGGTTCTTCATTGAGTCCCACCTCTAGATTGGAGTCATTCAACTCAACTGAGGTGATTTCAGCAGCTACTTCTGGTTCTTTATTTTCTTGACTCTCCTCATCTCTTCTTTCTTCTTCACTCTGATTTGGTTCAGTAGATGGCTCCTTTTCACAGTCTTCAACAGGTTCTTTTATAGGTATAGGAAAGATCACAGACTGTGGTCTATTGTCTTCAATTTGTGTAGCCCCTGATTCTCCACTTCCTGAACCTGCATAATCATCACTACTGAAACCAAAAGAGTTAGTTAGTGAATCAATGTCAAACAGCCACTGAGGACCAGACCCAATAGGATTAGGTGTGTTCTCATTGCATTTGACATTGTCACTTTCCTCAATTATTCTAGAAGAAGTATTAAAAACTCTGTAGGCCTTACTCTGAGATGAATACCCAACAAGAAATCCATCATCTGCCTTGCTATCAAACTTTCCTAAGTGAGATTTGGTATTGAGAATAGTACAAGGACACCCAAAAGGTTTAAGGAAACCAATAAATGGTTTTCTATCGTTTAAAAGCTCATATGGGGTCTTGTTCTTTGGCTTGACCACTAGAACTCTGTTTTGGACATAACAGGCAGTATTAACCGCTTCAGCCCAGAAAGTAATTGGCAGTTTTGAATCAGCCAACAGAGATCTAGCAGCCTCTATTAGTGTCCTATTCCTCCTCTCAGCAACTCCATTCTGTTGAGGAGTCCTAGGGGCACTATATTGTCTCTCAATACCTTTTTCTTCACAAAAGGTGTTTAGATCAAGATTTTTAAATTCAGTTCCATTGTCTGATCTAATGACTTTTACTTTTTGATTTGTTTGGTTTTCAATTCTTAGGATAAAGGATTTGATCAGTCCACTTGTCTCATCCTTAGTCCTTAGAAAATATACCCAAGTAAATCTAGAGTAATCATCAACAATAACTAAGCAGTATGATTTCTTGCCTATACTCATAACATTTGTAGGACCAAACAGATCCATATGTAATAACTGGAGACAAGAAGAAATTGTATTTAACTCTTTGGACTTATGAGAAGTTTTGTGTTGTTTGCCTTTAAGACAAGCAACACAATGATCATCACATGAAAAGACTTTTGATGGTAAACCTCTTACAAGGTTGTTTTTAACAAGTTTGTTCATTGTCTTGAAGTTCATGTGACACATCCTTCTGTGCCAAAGAGAGGATTCATCCACAGAAGCTTTTGAAACAAGACAGTTCAGGGATGAATCACTTGAAACATTGTCCATATCAAGACAATAAACATTGTCCTTTCTTGGAGTTCTAAGTAGTATCATGCTTTCATCAACTACTCTGAATCCTGGAGCAAGGATCATACATTCTGTATTGGTAAATAATATACTATGTTGTTTGTCACAAACCTGTGATACACTTAACAGGTTGTACTTTAACTGATCAACATAGTAGACATCCTCAAATGTCATCTTACCTTTTGTAACATTACCTTTTCCACTTATTTTTCCACCTGCAAGATTGTCTCCAAATGCAACATGTCCTCCATTGATATGCTTGAAATCCTGAAGGCATGACATGTTGCCTGTCATGTGCCTAGAGCAACCACTATCAACATGCCAGATGCTCTTCCCCTTAAGCTGTTGGTTGCCCTGCACATAAGATAAATCAGTTAGTATTGACTAGGAACCCAAGCCAAAGTGGTCTTGGGTACCCCTTTCTCATCAAAATATTTACATTCCTTCTTGACAAGATTTTTAAATTTTGACTCCTCATTGCTGGAGTACTTTGTCACAATAATGGGTTTGGGTGCACATTTGCTAGAAGCAGTACTGGTTTTAGAAGTACTAACTGCATTAGCAGCACTTGCATGCTTAGCAGTACTAACCTTGTTAGAAGTAGTAACTGTGTCAGCAGCAGTAACTGTGTTAGCAGTAGTAACCTTTGAAGAAGTACTAACAGTGTTAGAAGCATTAATATTCTCAGCAGTACTAACACTGGTAGCAGCAGTATTGCTTCTGGCAGCATTATCCCTGTCAGCAGTACTATTTGATGTAGCAGTACTAACAGTTTTAATGCTTCTAGGCACCCACATTTTAATACTCTCTTTTAAAACTTTTTTCTTCATGTGGCCTTTGATTTCAACAGATTTCTTAGCCACATGTTTCTTTCCAGCCTTCCTATAACCAATAGGTTTTTGCACAAATCTTTGAAAGTTCATCTTTTGGTTAATAGGATTAAAGAAACAGTGCTTAGCCAAATGATTCAACTTGCCACATATGAAACAAGGTTTTGGTCTGATTATTTTACTCAGATCAACTCCTTGTTTCCGAGCCCATTGATTATTCCAGTTTCTTTGATTACCTCTCTTTGTACCAGAATTTAGGCTCTCAGTTTTATTGCAAGCACACTGTTTACAAGGGCCAGGATTCACAACACTGGTCTGTTTGTAATGGACCTTGGTGGCCTTTCCTTTGGTCTTCTCTATCTCTTTAGACTTAACCCAGATCCTTCCACCACCCTCATTGGTAACAATGTTGTTTTCTAAGAGTATCTCTTTACTCACAGCATTGTTCCTATTCTCACTCGCTTCTTTCTCAGTCATATCCTCAACAACCACCTCATCCAAAGGATCTATCTTAAAGGCTTCCTCAGACAAGTCCTTTTTCTCCTTGGTCTCTAACAAGTATGATGTAGGAGGGATGTAGTTTTTGTTGTAAGGAGGGGGTGTGTTGTTGTATCCAACACCAGGCTTCATCTTATCATGAATCTGAGCCTTTAGAAGAGAATCCATTGCTTTTGAAGCATATGAAAACTTTTCTACATCAAGCTTAACCTTAGCTAGTTCTTCTTTCAACTTATCATTCTCTTCTTTGGACTTAGACAGTTTGGTCTCTAACTCATTCTTTTCCCACTTCCAGTAGTTTGTGTCATAAGAGTGTTGAAGTTCATTGGCTTGGAAGCCTTTGATTTGTTCTTCAAACCTCTCAACTATCAACACATAATCTCTTCTGTCCTTTTCTAATCTTTTGAGCTCATCACACATGTTTTGGTTGTGATCCCTGTACCTTTTGACAGTGTCTATGCAAGATTGAGTACAAAGATTAGAAATTACCTCGGAGGGGAGATCAGACACCTCTGCCATAAGAGCTTGATTCTGACTGGCTTCCTCAGCTTGGTCACTCCAGTCAAACCCCATTCCTTGTTGAGAAACAAGGGCTTGAGCAGAGTTCTTGTTTTGATTGTAGCCTCCATTCTAAGCTTGTTGGTGGTTGTTATTTGGCACACCACTTCTGCACTCTCTAGCAAAGTGTCCCTTCATGTGGCACTTATAGCATTCCACCTTTGTCTTGTCAAAACCAGCTCCATCTTCTCTTCATTGAGAGAAGTTGTTCCTCCCAGTTCTTTTAATAAACTTCTTCACCCTCATAGATAACATGGCCATCTGCCATTTAATGTCCATATCCTCCAGATCATCAGGGTGAAGTTGTTCCAGATCATCATTAATCAAGGAGTTGCTGTGACTGGACAAAAAGGCTTCAAAGACAGTTTCAGTGCCTTTTTCTGAATTCACTCCACTAGCAGCACTAACTGCTTCAGGGTTGGCAGTAGTATCAGTGGATGCTGATAAAAGTGCAGCATTATGAATATACCCAGTGGGCTTCTTCTTAGCTTCTACCTCAGATTCAAAAACTCTTAGATCAATATATAGATCATCTAGTTCCTTCTCTTCCAGATTGTCACTCTGTCTATATGAGACAGTGTACATTGTCCATTCATCCCCAAGAGATCTGAGGAACTTCCTGTTGATATCATCTTGCTCCATCTTCACTCCAACAGTAGCCAGTTCACCAATAAGCTTGTTGAACCTGTCAAAAGTTTGAGTCATAGACTCATTCTTTGAAGAAGTGAAATTCTCATACTGCTGCTTCAGAACATCCCTTTGATTTCTTTTGGTGGTCTTAGTTCCAGCAAATCTTTTCTCTAGAGCATTCCAGAGAATCTGAGCATCAGTGCAGTTGCAGAATTGATGCTGATATTCATTGGGGATGGCCAAGAGCAGAGTGTTCAAGGCCTTCATCTCTGTCTGCCTGATCTTCCTCTCACCATCTGTCTTTGGTGGAGGTCTTTTCCCATATGGTCCAATCTGACCTTCAGTAGAGGGGCCATTCTCAATGATATCCCACATTGAGTAGTCAGTGAGGAGAATGTATTGCCTGATTCTGATCTTCCACATGTCAAACTCATTGGGTTTGAGCATTGGAACCTTAGAGACAAGAGTACTGTTTGATTCTGCAAAGTTTTCCATGATGAATGAATGAATGTTTCTGAGAGAACAGGCTCTGATACCACTTGTCAGGATCGAATTCTCAACAAGAATTATGAACACTCAGAAACAATATTAAAGAAGTTGCGGAAAAACACTTTAATATTCAATAAACAGAAAAACAGTATAAATCACAACTTGCAAACTTTACTTAATGATTCAAGTTACAAGCTTTTCACTCACAACCTCAATCTTGAAGAACAGACTCTTTCAAGACGAATTCTACTTCTCTTAGAATTAGGAACGATGCCTTGAGGTTGATTCTCTCTCTAGAACAAAAATTCAGAATTATTCTCAAAAAAATTACTTAGCTATTCTAAACAAATCTATACATATATTGAAGATAAAAGATAATTACAAAATAATAAAAGATCTTCAAAATAATCTTCATAATTATCTTCAAGCTTTCCATGTTTATCTCCAGATGCGATCTCTTCAACATTATCTTCAAATTATCTCAGAAGCAGCATTAATCACCTTGGAAGCATTAACTGAGTCTTGGCAGTATTAACTACTAAGCAGCACTAACCACTAGCAGTACTAACTAGCTAAGCAGTACTAACTTTGTTCAAGCAGCACTAACTTTGACTAGCAGTATTAATTCTACTAGAAGTAGTAATACCTAGCAGTATTAACTTTGAGATCCTCTGGCAGTACTAACTCTGAACTAGCAGCATTAATGACTTGGTCACATCTTCAGTTCCCAACAGATTTGTTCCTCCTTTTCCAACTCTTCTTGAAGCTTTTTGGCCAATTCTTCATCTAACTCTATCTGTTTCTGTTTCTTCACTGGTTGCTCAGACTCAACCATCTTTTCCTTTCCCTTCTTCTTTGCATCCTCCATATTGATCTTTTTCTTTTTCTGATTTGATCCTCCTTCTTTGATTACCACTCCCTTATCCTTTGGAGTAGCTTTGGGAGTGTCATTCTTAGCTTTTACAAGGGTTTATGCAATTTCAATTTCCTCTCTGGACAATGCTGTTTCTGCTACAGTTTTCTCTGTTTCTACTTCTTTTGCAGTTACTGCTGCTGGCTCAATTACTGCTTCTTTTGTATTTTCTACTGCATTTGCTTTTTCTGTTTCCCTATTCAACTCCCCCTCAAAATGAGCTTCCATGCTAACAGAGCTTTGTTTCTCCCCTTCAACTTGTCTCTCCCCCTTGTTGAAAGCATCTCCTCTTTTCTTTAAAACATACTGCTTTCTTTTCTTTTTCTGCACCAACCTCTGAATCATTTTCTTTAGTTTGGTAATCTGCACTTGTTGAGACAGAATCACCAGTTTCAATTCCTCTATATCAGCACCTTGTTTGAGAACATCAAGATTGATATTGCCCATAGTTTCCATCAATTCCTCATAGTTATATCTGTCCTCACCTCCTTTGGGTGTGTTGACCACCCTTGAAGGATCCTTGGATCTTTTAGTAGAGGTCTTCTGCCTAGCAGAAGCAGCCTCTACCCCATTGGTTTCTTGGCACCTGGGACCTTTGGATGATTGCTCACCCAAAGTTGTCGTGGGGAAGGTCTTAGGGATGTTCACACTGTCCTGTTCTGCACTTTGTGTAAAATCAGTAGTGTGAACCTCACTGCCCACATGCTCAACCTGCTCCTTAGTGATCACCTTCTTGGGGTTGGGAGACACCCCTGTGGTTTCCCTATCGATATTCTCTAATGGAGAATCCTCCATTAGAGGGCTTGAAGGCTGTGGGGCTGAAGGTACAAGAAGGGAAGGAACCTTCTTTACCTTTTTCCTTATATAGATTTTGGTGATGGGGGATGTGGGATGTGGGCTTGTCAATAGGAATCTGAGGAGGATTACTAGAAATGAGTGGTGTGGGTAGGACATCAGTTTGGTTGTCAGATGAGGGCTTTGACACTGATGCCTCACCATGGGAAGGTGACACACCCATCATTGTAGAAAACAATGGGGTGTCTTGGCCAGAAAAGTCCTTGGAGGGCCTTTTCATGTTTGAGAATACCTTCCCTTTGGGAGGTTTTGGTACATACAACTCTTGAAAAGAGGGTAGATCCGTCAAGTCCTTCAGTATAATCTCTTGTACAAACCGGGGTACATATAAAAGCTTTTGGATTTGGTATCCAGGTTTGACATAAAATCATTGAAAATCATTTGAGAGAAATTGAACTTTCTAGAGGTAGCTAAGCAGACCAAAGCATAAGCTAAGGTACTGCTAAACTCACTCCATCCAGTTGTTTTTCTTGAAATGCAATGTTGGAGGGTATGAACAAAAAATCTCCACTGTGGTGAAAATCTGTTCTTGAAAAAATTGAATACATCAGTGGGACCTTCATACCCCATAAGACTAAGAGTTTGGAAGAGATCTTCCTTAGGTAAGGAGGTTATACCTGAGGCATCATCTAAGCATATATGGATGCGAATACATTCCTCTGAGATGGTCAGGGTTTTATCACACACCCTGGTTTGAATGACCTGAGTCCCTTCTTCAGTGTGAATGATAGCATTGGCCCAGAACTGTCTTTGATGTTCCACATGGATTGTGGGATTGACAGTTAGAGCGTGGGCGATGTGTGAGGATTTGAGGAAATCCACTATGGCATGGAAACCTTCAGCTTGCTTTGGTTTCTGCAACATGGCGAGCTCGTACTAAGTACCCTAGCAGTATTAACTAACTCGCAGTATTAACTCATATTAGCAGTAGTAACCCCTACTGGCAGTACTAACACGGACTAGCAGTATTAACACAGACTAGCAATATTAACACAGACTAGCAGTATTAACACCTACCAGCAGTAGTAACAATGATTAGCAGTATAAAAACAAAGGCAAGCAGTACTAACTTTGCACTGGCAGTATAAACCACCTAGTAGTAGTAACCATACTTGACCATTTTTGAAAAGTTATCATGAGTAATATAGCGAGCAGTATTAACTGATTTAGAAGTACCAAGTATCCATTTGAAGCAATCTGAAACAGTGAAACACAGAAGGTTAGTAGCACCAAGCACAATATAATATAAGAAAGTAGACAGGAAGAAATTTATACAGGTACATGAGACAAAAGATAATAGGCTTATTCAGAGTTTATCATGCCCACAATTGTGACCAAAAATGTGAATCTACCCACATCAAAAGCTTAAGTGAATAGATCAGCAAATTGGTTACTGGTATGGACTTTCACAACCTGAATTAGCTACTTTTCATTACAGTCTCTGATAAAATGATACCTGATTTCTATATGCTTTGTTTTGGAGTGCTTGACTGGATTATTAACAATGCTAATAGCACTGTTGTTGTCTATGAAGATTGGAGTGTGAAGAAAAGTCATACCATAGTCCAACATTTGATTCTGAATCCAGAGGACTTGAGAACAGCAGCTTGCAGCAGCTATGTACTCTGCTTCTGTTGTAGATGTGGACACTGCGGTTTCTTTCTTGCACTGCCATGATACTAGTCTTGCACCCAAAAACTGACATCCCCCTGAAGTTGACTTTCTATCCAAATTTGCACCACCCAAGTCACTGTCTGAATAAGCAAGTAGGTCAAATGGTGAGTCATGAGGATACCTGTTGGGAATTAAAGAAATGATCAAGTATGATTAATGTTGCTAGCATAACTGATTACTACTGCTAGTAGATTTAATACTGCTTGACAAGTTAGTACTGCTACTTCAATAGTTAGTACTGCTTGGAGAGTTAGTACTGCTAGTAGTTAGTACTGCTAAGGAATTAATACTGCTGAGCACAGTTACTACTGCTGAAGAAGATTAATACTACTCAGAGTGTTAATACTGCTACAACTTAATGCTGCTTAAGAGATAATCAAGATACGTGCAGATCAAGACTGAAGATAATCATGGAAGGTTTGGAGATAACTATGGAAGATTATACTGAAGATCTTTTATATTTTGTAATTATCTTTTATTTTCAGTATATGTATAGAATTAGTCAGAATGTTTTAGAAAGTAATTTTTTTTTTGATTCTGAGTTTTTGCTTTCATAGAGAGAATCAACCTCAAGGTTTAGAACCCTAGTTCTAGAGAAGTAGAATTCGTATTGGTGAGCTTGTTCATCAATATTGAGGTTGTGTGTGAAATCTTATAGCTTTAAATCATTCAATAAAGTTTAGAATTTGTGATTTCTGATTCACTGTTTCATTGATCTTTGAATATTAAAGTGTGATTCCGCAAACTCCTTTAATATTGTTTCTGAGTGTTTATTCTTGTTAAGAATTCAGATCCTGACAAGTGGTATCAGAGCAAGTATTCTCAGAAACCTTCATTCATCATGGAAAACACAGTTGAATCAAACAGTACTCTTGTCTCAAAGGTTCCAATGCTCAGATCTAATGAGTTTGACATGTGGAAGATAAGGATCAAGCAATACATTCTCCTCACAGATTACTCTATGTGGGACATCATTGAGAATGGACCATCTAATGAAGGAAAAATTGGTGCAGATGGAAAAAGAACACCACCAAAGACAGATGCAGAAAAGAAGATAAGGCAGACAGAGATGAAAGCCTTGAGCACACTGCTCTTGGCTATTCCCAATGAATATCAACACCAATTCTGCAATTGCACTGATACACAAATGCTTTGGAATGCTCTAGAGAAAAGATTCTCTGGTACCAAAAGTACCAAGAGAAATCAGAAGGCAATACTGAAGCAATTGTATGAAAATTTTATGTCAACTAAGAATGAGTCCATGACTCAAACTTTTGACAGGTTTAACAATCTGATTGGTGAACTAGCTACTATGGGAGTACAGATTGATCAAGATGATGTAAACAGAAAGTTCTTAAGGTCCCTTGGAGATGAATGGACCATGTATACTGTTTCATTCAGACAGAATGAACAACTAGAAGAAAAAGAACTTGATGATCTGTACAATGACCTTAGAGTGTTTGAATCTGAGGTGGAGGCAAAGAAGAAGCCTTCTGGATATGTTCATAATGCTGCACTCCTATCAGGATCAATTGATTCTACTGCTAACCCTGAATCAGTTAATGCTGCTAAAGAAGTTCATCAAGAGGACTGGGAGGAATAACTTCTCCCAAAGAAGAGAAGATGGAGCAGGTTTTGACAAGTCAAAGGTAGAATGCTATAAATGTCATATGAAGGGACACTTTGCCAGGGAATGCAAAAGTGGAGTGTCTCACAATAACCACCAACAAGCTCAGACTGGTAGCTTCAACCAGAACATAAACTCTACTCAAGCCCTTGTTTCTCAACAAGGAATGGGGTTTGACTAGAGTGATAAAAAAGAAGAGGCTATTCAAAATCAAGCCCTCATGGCAGAGGTATCTGATCTCCCAACTGAGGTAAGTTCTAATCTCTCTTCTAAAACTTGCATAGACATTGTTAAAAGGTACAGGGATCACAACCAGAATATGAGTGATGACCTTAAGAGGTTAGCAAAAGATATAAAATACTATGAGAGAATTGTTGACAGGTTTGAGGAACAAATTAAAGGTTTCCAAGCCAATGAACTTCAACACTTATATGACACAAACTACTGGAAGTGGGAGAAAAAGGATCTAGAACTCCAACTGACAAAGTCTAAAGAGGAGAGTGAAAAGTTGAGATAGGAGCTAGCCAAAGTTAAGCTAGATGTAGAAAAGTTTTCCAATGCTTCTAAGCAATGGACTCTTTACTACAAACTCAAATTCATGACAAGCTGAGAAGAGGAATTGGGTACAATACCACACCACCACCATACAACAAGAACTACATCCCTCCTACATCAGACTTGCTAGAAACCAAAGATAGGAAGGACTTGCCTGAGGGAGCTACTGAGATAGATCCCTTAGATGAAGTTGTTGTTGAGGACGAAACTGAGAAAGAAGCTGGTAAGGGTTAGGATGAGATTCCTCTAGAGAATCACATTATTACCAATGAGGGTTGTGGAAAGTGTTAGGTCTAAATATTGTATCCAAGATTTAATAGGAAAGTCAAATATGTAAAAGTCAACATTGTCTTTGTCTAAGCTTGTTTAGTTTCCTTAGTCGTTAAGGCTTTGTATTAGATAGGTAGTATATATATGGTTTGTGTTTGTAATCTTGTAGTGGAGTTCTAGAGAATGCATTGTTTGTAATAGCTAGAGACATATGAATACGAGATCTACTTTCTCTCTCTAGACTTTCTCTCTCTAGTTCTTGATCTTAATGATGATATCTTGAGTAATTGCTTATTGTGATTGGGAATTTTATGATTAACAATTGGTATCAGAGTCGTACCAAACTGTTCAGGAATGATTAGATCATGATTTGAATTGAAATTTGTGTGTTTTTGGATTGAAAATCGTTATTTTTCGAATTTTCTTTCAAGAAACGAGTTTGTTACTGTTTCATCTGAATTTTTTTGTGAAAAATCGGTTTTAATGCAAGAAACTGGATTCATTGTGTTCGATTTATGTTGGTGATTGATTGTTGTTTTGATTCCATCTCGAAATTCGAACAAAATCGGTTTCAATTTTTGATTTTTGAGATTTTCGTGAAAACGTGTTCAGTTACTGTTCTTGATTGAAAATATTCGATTTGATGTTTTTAATCGAAAATTGATTGCATGTGTGTGTTTAGAACTGTTTTTCGATGATGCTAACAAATTCTTGAAGTTCAATTGTGCAGGAATCAATCGATTTGAGAAAGATTATGTCAAGAAATCGACTTTGCGTGTCATTCATACGGTTTGCGGGTCATTCATACAGACCTGAGAACCATACTTTGCGTTTCAAGTGAGACCCGCATACCATACGTTGCGTTTCAAGTGAGACCCGCATACCATACTCTGCGCTTCAAGAAGGACCCGCAAAGCTCATCTTGCGTTTCAAGAAGGACCCGCATTCTATACTATGTGTTTCCTTCAGCACCCGCAAACCTCTATCTGCATTCTATACTATGTATTTTACAGGTGTAGTGAGACCCGCAAAGTTTTTTTTTTGGTGTGTCATCTATTTTTTTTTTTAATCTTTGTGTCATTTCAAGTGTTTTTCAAATTTTCAATTTTTAATATTTTTCGAAAATTTTCAATTCTATCTGATTTTTGATTTTCTGATACATTAGTTTGGAATGATCATTCACTGTAAGCTGATTACTCTTTAATCATGGGATTTTTTACAGATCTTGAAGAAAAGATCAGAAAGGTGGAATTAGAGAAGATTAATCTGGGTCATCAAGTTGAATTTCATTCTCAGAAGTCAATAGAATATTTTAATGAAATCATATCTTTGAAAGAAGAACTCTGTGCTTTAAAGGTTCTTAACGAAGATCTTCAGAAAATATCTTCTGGACATTCTGATGAGAAAATAAAAGGATTGGAATCTGAGAACACTGAGCTTAAAAAGAATTTATCTGATTTGGAAAAACAGCTTGTTGCAAATAAAGCTGAGTTTGAAAGTGAAAAGAAAATTTTTTCCAAGAAGTTCTCAGACTTTTCCAAGAAGTGCTATGAAGAAAAGAAGTCGGTGGAGCTTAAATGCTTAAAATTTTCTCAAAAAATCTCAGATTTTGAGAAAATTCTGATTTTAGAAAGAGAAAAGTTCGCTAAAGAGAAAAAGGCCATAGAACAAAAGAATGTAGGATTTTTTAAAGAATTATCTGGCCAGCGAACTGATTCAGAAAAAAAGTTTGAAGAAGAACATTTAATCTTTGAGAATGAAATTAAGAAACTGACTTCAAAATTGTCTGAACTGTCTACTACAGGGCTGAAAGAGCAAAAGACGAAGTCTGAATTCAAGACAAAGATTGATCTGCTTGAGAAAGAAAGAGACATCTTTGCGTCAAAGATCAAAGAGCTTGAAAAATCTGTTTCAAGTTCAAATCATAAATATGTCTCTTCAAAAAGGTCAATCAAATCATTCAATCAGATTCGTCGCACTAACCTGTTCTTTGATGAATATTTAGATGGTTCAGATTCTTATCTAAGGAGAAAAAGTTTGAAGAACGAGAAACTGGTCTGGATGAAGAAATCAGTCAAAGATGACAAGACTGATGAGCTGAAAGAGAAGAATTCATGTGTACATGTACACAAAGCAAAGAAGAACAAAGCACCCAACGGTAAGAAATATTATTGTTCTATTTTTTGTACACATGATCATTTTCATAAAGCAAATGATCATTACTGGTATGGATCTTACTCTGTATCCCCCACACGCACTGCAACTAACATTTCTGGACCCAAATACCAGTGGGTACCAAAGAAGAAAATTGATACTGTGTTGCAGGCACCTCAATCCAAGGGGGGGTGAGAGATCAATGGCTTTTGAACACAGCAGTTCAAAACCCGAACTTCAATGTCAAGATTATGGCTTTTGAACACAGCAGTTCAAAACCCGAACTTCAATGTCAAGATTATGGCTTCTAAGCACATCAGCTTAGGACCCGTTTTTCAAAGGAGTTTGACTTCTAAACACCACAGTTTAGGACTCGTACCTCAGCGATAAAAAGACCTTACTCCTGTGTTTTTGCATCCGATGGATATTGATGGTCTTCATCCCGAGTGAATTGATCTGATCTCTATCCTATACTTTTTCTTTGCTAAAATTTTCTGATATTGATGGTCTAACAATTCAAAGGGAGTGTTTGATCTCTATCCTGTTTTAACTGACATATTTCAGATGCTTAATTTAAGGGGGGGTAAAGGTGATGACTTCTGATTACTTCAGATCAGAACTCAATCTATAAACTGTTTTACTGTTTTCTGTCTTTTTATTTTTTAAATAAGGTGAATAAAGTGGCTTGATCTTATCTTGGAAGATACTGATATTGAAAAAGACGACCTTTTCTCATGCACATTGAGTACATGTATAATCATTGCTGTCACAGTGATTTACATACTTTGAGCCTTATGAAACACAATCATTGTGCTAATTTTTTCAAAACACAAGCATGAGCACACAGACAATATGTTTTTCTGTCAGAACATTCATAGAATTACCTTGTGTATTTCAATGATTGAATGGAAGTCCTGGGGAGTCAACATCAAACCATCTCCTTACATTGTACATCCGTTGTACACAGTAACTTCGTGTTACTGACAGGCATTTCTAACTGTTTCATTTGTTGAATCAGGGTTACACGCTCATTATGTCTGAATTTGAAAAGATTCGGATATATATTGTTCATGATTCGGCTCTTCAGATCAAAAGTACAGAAATATCAAGGGGAGATTGTTTGTTGTTCACAAAGGGGGAAATCAAAGCCTATGCTGAAATTGATGATATTTTGATGATAATGATGCTCACATCATCAAAAAGGGGGAGAATTATAAAGATTCAATTTCAGAGTTCAAGTTCAAAGTTCAAGCCTAAAGTTCAAATTGCTTCCGCTGTTTCGAACGCTGTTTCAAAGGATGTTTCAAACGCTGTTTCAAAGGCTGATTCAAAGTCAAAAGCTTCTTCAAAAGTTTCTTCAAAAGAAGTTTCAAGAATTTCCTGTTTTGTTCAAGGCATGTTGACTTTCCAAAGCCTCAAAGATTAAAAAGACTTTCCAAGATTCTTCAAAAGCTGCAAAAGAGCAAAGTTTTTGAAAGCTTCAAGAGACAAAAGATGAAGAATCAAGAGTTGAAGATCTGCATCAAATTTTTATTAAATCTTGAATACAAAGGGGGAGATTGTTAAGTCTAAATATTGTATCCAAGATTTAATAGGAAAGTCAAATGTGTAAAAGTCAACATTGACCTTGTAATAGTTAGTCAAAGTAAGTTTAGTTTCCTTAGCCGTTAAGGCTTTGTATTAGATGTGTGGTATATATAGGTTTGCCTTTGTAATCTTGTGGTAACGAACTAGAGGCTTATGCATATTGTAATATTCTAGAGTGTGTGTAATACAAGATCTACTTTCTCTCTCTAGATTCTCTCTCTAGCTCTTGAGCTTATTTGACATATATTGAGTAATTAGCTTGTTGTGATTGGGATTTATGCTTAACAGAAAGATTTGGGTAAAATATAAGGACATAGAGAAGACTGAGGGAAAGTCTAGTAAGGTCCATTACAAGCAGACCACAGTTGTGAATCCTGTTCCTTGCAAACAGTGTGCTTGTACTAAATCTGAGCCCCTAAAACATGATAAAAAGAGGGGTAATCAAAGAAACTGGAATAATCAGTGGGCACAAAAACAAGGGATTGATCTGAGTAAAATCAATAGACCAAAACCTTGATTTATTTGTGGAAAGCTCAATCATATTGCTAAATACTGTTATTTCAATCCTATGAACCAAAGGATGAATTTTCAAAGATCTGTGCAAAAACCCTTTGGTTATAGGAAAAATGAAAGGAACCATGTGGCTAAGAAATCTGTTAAATCTAAAAGCCACATGAAGAAAAAGATTGTTAAGGAGAGTGTCAAGATCTGGATTCCTAAAAGCACTAAAACTGTTAGTACTGCTACCACAAATAGTACTGCTGACAATGATAGTGCTGCTAGAAGCAATACTACTGCTACCAATGTTAGTGCTGCTAAGAGTATTAGTACTGCTAAAACTAACATTGTCAGTACTTCTTCTAATGTTAATACTGCTAACTCTGTTAGTACTTCTAACAAGGTTAGTACTGCTAAACCTGTTAGTACTGCTAACTCTGTTAGTACTGCTAACTCTGTTAGTACTTCTAAGGTTAGTACTGCTTCTAATGTTTGTGCTGCTAAGCCAATCATCTTGACAAATTACTCTAGTAAAGAGTGCTCTGAGTTTAAAAATCTCATCAAAAAGGAATGTAAATACTTTGATGAGAAAGGGAGACCCAAGACCACTTTGGCTTGGGTTCCTAATCAATACTAATTGTTTTTATCTTATGTGCAGGGCAACCAACAGCTCAAGGGGAAGAGCATCTAGCATGTTGATAGTGGTTGCTCTAGGCACATGACAGGGAACATGTCTTGTCTCAAGAATTTCAAGAAAATTGATGGTGGACATCATGCCTTTGGAAATACTCCATATGGAGGTAAGATCAGTGGTAAGGGTGATGTAACCAAAGGTAAAATGACCTTTGAAGATGTATTCTATGTTGAGCAATTAAGGTACAACCTATTAAGTGTATCACAAGTTTGTGACAAAAAGCATAGTATATTATTTACTGATTCTGAATGCATTATCCTTGCTCCTGGATTCAAGGTAGTTGATGAAAAGATGATACTACTAAGAACTCCCAGAAAGGATAATGTCTATTGCTTAGATATGGAAAATGTTTCAACTGATTCATCCCTAAACTGTCTTGTTTCAAAAGCATCTTTGGATGAATCATCACTTTGGCACAGAAGGATGTGTCACATGAACTTTAAAACTATGAATAAACTTGTTTGTCAGGATCGAATTCTCAACAAGAATTAATTATCAGAAACAATATCAAAGAAGTTTGCGGAATAACACTTTGATATTTAATCAAACAGGAAATCAAAACAGAATATAATTATCAAACTGTAAACTTGTATTGAATGCTTTGAAGTTACAAGATTACTCACTCAACCTCAATATTGATGAACAGGCTCACCAATACGAATTCTACTTCTCTAGAATTAGGATCTATGCCTTGAGGTTGATTTTCTCTCTAAAAGAATGAATTACCAAAAAATTCTCCTCTATCTATTCTATACATTCTATACATATACTAGTCAAAAGATAATTACAATAATTAAACAAATCTTCAGTATATCTTCCATGTATATCTCAATGCTTCCATAATCTTCAGATTATCCAGCTGTCATTCTTTCCATCCGAATCTCTTTAGCAGCACTAACCATGATCAGCAGCATTAACTTCTTCTAGCAGCATTAACTACTAAGCAGCACTAACTACTAGCAGTACTAACTAGCTAAGCAGTACTAACTTTGTTCAAGCAGCACTAACTATGACTAGCAGTATTAATAGTACTAGCAGTAGTAACACTCAGCAGTATTAACCTTTAAGTCTTCTAGCAGTAGTAATTTTGAACCAGCAGCATTAACCATACTTGATGAATTCTTCAGTTCCCAACAATCTCCCCCTAACTTGACTTTTAGGAAGAGAAGTCAAGTTCTTCAATTTTTTTTTTTTTTTTTTTTTTTTTCAAGATGCTCCCAAAACTCTATCATGGCCTAAATTCCAGTGTTTGCATCCAATCCCAAACTCTGATTGATGGTTCTTTGAATCAAGTATTTAGCCATTTCTGAATCTGGAACACACCTTAACTTTTTCTTCAGCATGGCATGTAGCTTCAATCTGCTATGATTATACACTCTATCCACTAGGAAGTATTCAGTGTGATTTAAATCCAAAGTCACTGTATATACTCCACTAATTTCATATAGAGTCCAACTGTTGACCGACTTGAATACATCCTTGATCATATGCTTTACTTCTTCAGGTTTGAACATCATACACAGATACTCCATTACCAGTTTTGTAATTGAAATTCCTGGAGCCTTTAGAATATCTGCATACAACTTCATTCCTATCTCAAACATCTCTTCAAGATCTGATCTAGAGCATGTTCTGACAATTTTTGCCCATGTGTTGAACACTTCATACTTTTCATCCTTTCTTTTTAGCCTTATGTATTCCTTTCCATCCACTGTCAATGTATCCCAGAGAATGACCTCAGGAGGCTTAACTCCTACAGGTTCTGCTGAAATTGGTTCAGGCACTTTGTCCATCACTACCATATACAAATTTACATCATCAGTGTTAGATGGCTCTGTCTGTTTAGATGACTCAGGTGCCCCTTCTTCTTCAGCAACCTTATCATCCTTTTCTTCAGATACTCTAGGCTTTTTGATTGGCTTTCTCCTTGCCATCATTTTTGTTCTCTTTAAAGTCCTTAGACTTTCTCCCAGAGTGGACTCTTTCTTAGGAGGTGTTTCTTGCTCATCTGGAAATGGCTTTTGACAATCAAAGTCATTACTTTCTTTTATTCTCTTCTCCATCTCCACCCTAGCAGTTTCACTTCCCTGAAGCTTTAACATTTCTGAATCATAGAGCTCTTTGATCTTCTCAAAAGACATTTTGGAGAACATCTCCTTTTTTACTCCTACAGCACCTTTGAGAAATATAATCATCTTGTTTCTCTCTTGGGTACCTAGGAATGTCTTTGAGGGTCTTCTCTTCTTTGCAACTGTTTTCACCACAGATTTCTTCATACTTGCAGCTTTCTTCTGTGCAATTTCAGTTGCCATACTCTGTTGATAAGCTTCATTCAATTCAGCAGCTAGAGCTTTTGCCATTTCCCTGTCCTTTTCCATCTGAACTCTTTCTTCTTTTTCAATATCCTCCTGCATCTTTTTAGCTAGGGCTTCATCTGATTCAACCAACCTTCGCTTTTTGATTGGTTGATCAGATTCTACCATCTTTGCTTTTCCTTTGTCTTTGCTCATTGCCTTTTTACTGTTATCTTTCTTGATCACTTCACCTTGTTCTTTTATGATTACACCTTTGGTCTTTGAAGTGACCTTGGGAGTATCATTCTTGGCTTTTAGTAAGGTCTCTGCAATCACAAGATCTGTTAACACTTCTTTCACAGTTTCTGCTGCTTTATTAATGTCAGCAGTAGTAACTGTTTCTGCTTGCTGCTCCCCCTGAACATCAACTTTATCTCCATCAAGCTCCCCCTTTCTTGTGGCTTCTTCCATGTTGATCTCCCCCTTTTTGGGAGCATCATCCTCAGTGGTCCTTCTCCTTAATTGAAATTGCTTTCTCTTCTTCCTTTGTACCAGACTAACCACCATCCTCTTCAGCTTAGCAATCTGTTCTTGTTGTGACAGAATTACTAGCTTCATTTCTTCAATTTCTTTGCCTTGTTTGAGAACATCTTGATTGATGTTCCCCATTGTTTCCATCAATTCATCGTACGTATATCTATCCTCACCCTCTCTAGAAGTGTTACCCTCCTTTGAAGGATCATTGGATCTTTTATTTGTGGAAGTCTTCTGCCTTGCAGAGGCACTGTCCACCCCTGTGGTTTCTTGGCACCAGGGACCTTCAAATGATTGCTCATTCAAAGTTGCCATGGGGGAGGTCTTATTGATGTTACCACTTTCCTCCTCTGAACTAGCAGGAGTAGTGGCAGCCTCATCACCCATATGCTCTACCTCCTCCTCAGAGAGCACCTCCTTTGGGTTGGGAGACACCCGTGTGGTTTCCCTTTGGATATTCTCTAGGGGAGAATTCTCCCTTAGAGGGCTTATAGGCTTAGTGGGTAATGGTACAAGAAGGGAAGGAGCCTTCTTTACCTGTTTTCTCTTGTAAGTTTGGGTGATGGGAGAGGTTGGTTTTTCAAGAAGAGACTGGGGAATTGATTTTGAGAGGGAAGGTTGGGCTTGGCTAGCAGTGGGTTGGTCTAATGGGGGCCTTGACCCTGCTGCCATACCTTCATTGGTTTGGGACACCACCATCATTGTAGAGAACAATGGGGTGTCAACTCCTTCAGAGTCCCCAGCAGATCTTCTCATATTTGAGAACACCTTGCCTTTGGGGGGGTTAGGTACATATACCCCAACAGGTTGAGGTATATCCGTCAATTCATGAGTAATAATTTCTTGAACAAACCTGGGATACATAAAGAAGCTCTTTTTGTTTCCCATGTTTGAGACAAGATCACTGAAAATCATTTTAGAAAAATTGTACTTTCTGGCAGTGGCCAAGCACACCAAAGCATAAGCAATAGTGCTGCTGAACTCACTCCATCCAGTAGTCTTTTTGGAGATACAATGCATAAGAGTATGGACAAAGAAACGCCATTGGGGTGAGAATTTTGCTTTAGAAAATTTGAACACTCCCAATGGGCCTCCATACCCCATTCTTGTAAGGTTTGAAAACAGTTCATCATTTGGGATAGAGGTTATACCAGAGGCATCGTCTAGACGTAGACTGATGCGAATAACCTCTTCAGTAACCGTGAGTGATTGATCACAGATTCTTGTCGTGATCATCTGCACACCATTCTCAACAACAATGGTTGCATTAGCCCAGAACTGCCTTTGATGCTCAATATAGATTGTAGGGGATACAATAAGAGCATGAGCAATGTGGCTTGTCTTGAGGAAATCCACAATCTGATGAAATCCTGAAGCTTGCTTTGGCTTTTGTAGCATCGCAATCTCGTTGTGCTCGTCGATGAAAGTCATGGATGTCATTGATCTTAGTGAAAAGCTTGCCTGAAAACTTCGAACTTGAGAGAGAAAAGGTTTTGAGCGCAAGAGAACAGTATGCAAAGAGTCGTTATGAACTTTTAGGCGGGCAAAAAGTATTTATAGTATTCGGAATATAAGCAGTATTAACCTAGAGCAGTATTAACTACTAGCAGCATTAACTGCTAGCAGTATTAACTAGCTAGCAGTATTAACTAGCTAGCAGTATTAACTAACTAGCAGTATTAACTACTAGCAGTATTAACTACTAGCAGTATTAACTACTAGCAGTATTAACTGAACGCAGTATTAACTACTAGCAGTATTAACTACTAGCAGTATTAACGGAAAGCAGTATTAACTACTAGCAGTATTAACTGAAAGCAGTATTAACCACTAGCAGTATTAACTGAAAGCAGTATTAACCACTAGCAGTATTAACTGAAAGCAGTATTAACTACTAGCAGTATTAACTACTAGCAGTATTAACGGAAAGCAGTATTAACTACTAGCAGTATTAACTGAAAGCAGTATCAACCACTAGCAGTATTAACTGAAAGCAGTATTAACCACTAGCAGTATTAACTGAAAGCAGTATTAACCACTAGCAGTATTAACTAACTTACTCCTTTTAAACTTGCTAAACACTGAGTACTGCTATGCATATCCTGAAACAGAAGATTAGTAACTCCAAGAATAATAAACAGATATAAAACCACTTTTTGAGAAGGGGATTATTCAGAGTTTATCATTCCCACACTTGTTACCAAGAAAGTGAATCTACCCACATCAAAAGCTTTAGTGAATAGATCAGCAAACTGATTATCAGTGTGAACTTTGACAACTTGAATAAGTTTCTTTTCATTACAATCTCTTATAAAGTGATACCTGATCTCAATGTGCTTTGTTTTTGAGTGCTTGACTGGATTATTCACAATGCTAATAGCACTGTTGTTGTCAATAAAGATTGGAGTGTGAAGAAAGGTTACCCCATAATCCAACATTTGATTCTGAATCCATAAGACTTGAGAACAGCAACTGGCAGCTGCTATGTACTCTGCCTCTGTTGTAGATGTGGATACTGTGGTTTGTTTCTTGCACTACCATGAGACTATCCATCACCCAAAAACTGACATCCTCCAGAAGTAGATTTTCTGTCCAAGTTTGCCCCACCTAGATCACTGTCTGAGTATGCTATTAGGTCAAAAGGTGAGTTATGAGGATACCAAAGTCCCAATCTGGGTTGCCCTTTGAGATATCTGAATATCCTCTTAACAGCTTGAAAGTGAGATTGCTTTGGCCTAACTTGAAATCTTGCACAAACACAGACTGGAAACATTATATCTGGCCTTGATGCTGTGAGATACATGAGAGAGCCAATCATGGATCTATAATGATGCACATCCATATCCTCCCCCTCAAGATCTGTTGTGATCTGCTTGTGTGTTTCCATAGGTGTGCTGGCAGGTTTTGATTCTGAGAAACCAAACTTGGTTAGAATATCCTGCACATACTTGGATTGACAGATGAAAATGCCATCTGACTTCTGTTGAACTTGGAGTCCAAGGAAGAAAGTAAGTTCCCCCATGGAACTCATTTTGAACCTTTGATGCATTAAATCCTCAAACTCCTTGCACATGTTGTTTCTTGTAGATCCAAAGATAATATCATCAACATAGATTTGGACCAGCAAAATATCCTTCTTCTTTCTTTTGATAAATAGAGTCTTATCAATGACTCCTCTTTCAAAGTCATTTTTCAAGAGATAGGATGACAGGGTGTCATACCATGCTCTTGGGGCTTGATGTAGTCCATAAAGTGCTTTCTTTAATTTGTATACCCTGTCTGGATAGCTTGGGTTTTCAAACCCTGGTGGTTGACAGACATATACTTCTTCTTCAATTGATCCATAGAGAAAAGCACTTTTTACATCCATTTGATAGACTTTGAAGTTCATGTAAGAAGCATAGGCTAGGAATAGTCTGATTGCTTCTATCCTAGCCACAGGTGCAAAAACTTCTTCATAATCTATACCTTCTTCTTGAGTATAGCCTTGAGCCACCAGCCTTGCTTTGTTCCTTATGACAATACCTCTTTCATCTCTCTTGTTTCTGAAAATCCACTTTGTGCCAATCACTCTGTGACCTTTAGGAAGGTCTACTAGATCCCATACATCTTGTAGCTTGAACTGTAACAGTTCCTCTTGCATTGCTTCTATCCAGCTGGATTCTTTCATAGCATCATGTGCCTTTTTAGGCTCAAGCTGTGATAGAAAACAAGAAAGCACTGTATGCTGTTGATCTTGCATTTCCTGAAGCCTGCTTTGATGTCTAGTCATCATAGGAGAAGAGATATCTCCTATTATCAACTGTGGAGGATGATTCTTTCGAACTCTGGTGTTATGACTAGGTTCTTCATTCAGTCCAGCCTCAAGATTAGATTCATGCAACTCAAATGAAGTGTTTTCAGATGCCACTTCATTATTTTCTTGAGTCTCCTCATCTCTAGTGTCTTCTTCACTCTGACTTGGTCCAGTAATTGATTCCTTTTCACAGTCTTCACCAGAATTTACTGTGGGTATGGGAAAAATCACAGATTTAGATATACTTTCTTGAACTTGTGTGATCCCTGATCCTCCACTTCCTGTTCTTATATACTCATTACTAAAACCAAAAGAGTTAGTTAGTGAATCAATGTCAAATAGCCACTGAGGTCCAGACCCAACAGGATTTGGTGTGTTCTCATTGCATTTGACATTGTCACTTTCTTCAATTATTCTAGAAGAAGAGTTAAATACTCTGTAGGCCTTACTCTGAGATGAATATCCAACAAGAAATCCATCATCTGCTTTGTTATCAAACTTACCTAAGTGAGATTTGGTATTTAGAATTGTACAAGGACACCCAAAAGGTTTGAAGAAACCAATAAAAGGTTTTCTTTTATTTAAAAGCTCATATGGGGTCTTGTTCTTTTGCTTGACCACTAGAACTCTGTTTTGGACATAACAAGCAGTATTAACTGCTTCAGCCCATAAGGTAATTGGCAATTTTGAATCAGCCAACAGAGATCTAGCAGCCTCTATTAGTGTTCTATTCCTCCTTTCAGCAACACCATTCTGTTGAGGAGTCCTAGGAGCACATCATGATTTTTAAACTCAGTTCCATTATCTGATCTAATGACTTTTACTCTTTGATTAGTTTGGTTTTCAATTCTTAGAATAAAGGATTTGATAAGACCACTTGTTTCATCCTTAGTCCTTAGAAAATATACCCAAGTGAATCTGGAGTAATCATCAACAATAACCAAGCAGTAAGATTTCTTGCCTATACTCATAACATTTGTAGGACCAAACAGATCCATATGCAGTAATTGGAGACAAGAAGAAACAGAATTTAACTATTTGGTCTTATGAGAAGTTTTGTGTTGTTTGCCTTTAAGACAAGCAACACAATGATCATCACATGAGAAGACTTTTGAAGGTAACCCTCTTACAAGGTTATTTTTAACAAGATTGTTCATAGTCTTGAAATTCATGTGACACATCCTTCTGTGCCAAAGAGAGGATTCATCTACAGAAGCTTTTGAAACAAGACAATTTAGAGATGAATCACTATCAACATTGTCCAAATCAAGACAGTAAACATTGTCCTTTCTTGGAGTTCTAAGTAGTATCATGCTTTCATCAACTACCTTGAACCCTGGGGCAAGAAACATACACTCAGTATTAGTAAATAATATACTATGTTGTTTGTCACAAACCTGTGATACACTTAACAGGTTGTACTTTAATTGATCAACATAGTAGACATCCTCAAATGTCATCTTACCTTTGGTGACATTACCTTTTCCACTTATCTTACCACCAGTAAGATTGTCTCCAAATGCAACATGTCCTCCATTGATATGCTTGAAATCCTGAAGGCATGACATGTTGCCTGTCATGTGCCTAGAGCAACCACTATCAACATGCCAAATGCTCTTTCCCTTGAGCTGTTGGTTGCCCTGCACATTAGATAAATCAATTAGTATGAATTAGGAACCCAAGCCAAAGTGGTCTTGGGTACCCCTTTCTCATCAAAGTACTTGCATTCTTTCTTGACAAGATTTTTGAACTTTAATTCTTCATTCTTGGAGTACTTTGTTACAATAATAGACTTGGAAATATGTTTGCTAGAATCAGGACTAGTTTTAGAAGTACTAATTGCCTTGGCAGCACTTGCATGCTTAGCAGTACTAACCTTGTTAGCAATAGTAACTGTGTTAGCAGCAGTAACTGTGTTGGCAGTATTAACTTTTGAAGAGGTATTAACAGTATTAGCAGCACTAATATTTTCAGCAGTACTAACACTGTTAGCAGTAGTAACTGTGTTAGAAGTACTAATATTGTTAGCAGTACTAATACTGTTAGTACTTCTAGGTACCCACATTTTGATACTTTCTTTTAAAATCTTTTTCTTTAAAGTGCCTTTACTTTCAACAGATTTCTTTATCACATGTTCCTTTCCAACCTTCCTATAACCAACAGGTTTTTGCACAAATCTTTTAAAGTTCATCTGTTGGTTAATTGGGTTGAAGTAACAATACTTAGCCAAATGATTCAACTTGCCACATATAAAACAAGGTTTTGGTCTATTGATTTTATTCAGATCAACTCCTTGTTTCTGAGCCCTTTGATTATTCCAGTTTCTTTGATTTCCTCTTTTTAAACCAGAATTTAGGCTCTTGGCTTTATTGCAATCACACTGTTTACAAGATCCAGGATTCACAACTGTGGTTTGTTTGTAATGGACCTTGTTATCATTTCCTTTAGTCTTCTCTATCTCCTTGGACTTGACCCAGATTTTCCCACATCCTTCATTGGTGATAATATTGTTTTCTAATGGTATCTTTTTACTCACATTATTATCCCTGTTCTCACTGGCTCCTTTTTCAGTCAAATCCTTAACTACTACCTCATCCAAAGGATCTATCTTAAAAGCTTCTTCAGACAAGTCCTTTTTCTCCTTAGTTTCTAACAAGTCTGATGTAGGAGAAATATAGTTGTTATTGTAAGGAGGGGGTGTATTGTTGTATCCAATACCAGGCTTCATCTTATCATGTATCTGAGCCTTTAGAAGAGAGTCCATTGCTTTTGAAGCATAGGAAAACTTGTCTATGTCAAGCTTAACTTTTGACAGTTCCTCTTTCAGTCTATCATTCTCTTCTAAGGACTTAGACAGTTTGGTTTCTAACTCATTCTTTTCCCACTTCCAATAGTTTGTGTCATAAGAGTGTTGAAGTTCATTAGCTTGAAAGCCTTTGATTTGCTCTTCAAATCTCTCTACTATTAACACATAATCTCTTCTGTCTTTTTCTAATCTTTTGAGATCATCACACATACTTTGATTGTGATCCCTGTATCTTGTAACAGTGTCAATGCAAGATTTAGTACAAAGATTAGAACTTACCTCAGTAGGGAGATCAGACACTTCTGCCATAAGAGCTTGGTTCTGAATAGCTTCCTCAGCTTGATCACTCCAGTCAAATCCCATTCCTTGTTGAGAAACAAGGGCTTGAGCAGGATTCTTGTTCTGATTGTATCCTCCATTCTGAGCTTGTTGTTGGTTATTGTTTGGAGCAACACTTCTGCATTCTCTAGCAAAGTGTCCTTTCTTGTGACACTTATAACATTCCACCTTGGTTTTGTCAAAACCAGATCCATCTTCTCTTCTTTGAGAGAAGTTATTTCTTCCAGTTCTTTTAATGAACTTTTTCACCCTCATGGATAACATGGCCATCTGCCATTTAATATCCATCTCCTCCAGATCATCAGGGTGAATTTGATCAAGATCATCATTAATCAGAGAATTGCTGCTATGACTGGACAAAAAGGCTTCAAAGATAGTTTCAGTGCCTTTTTCTGAACTTACTCCACTGGCAGTACTAATTGCTTCAGGGTTGGCAGTAGTATCAGTGGATGCTGAAAGAAGTGCAGCCTTGTGAATATAGCCAGAGGGCTTCTTCTTGGTTTCTACCTCAGTTTCAAAAACTCTTAGATCATTGTATAGATCATCAAGTTCTTTCTCTTCCAGATTGTCACTCTGTCTATATGAGACAGTGTACATAGTCCATTCATCTCCAAGAGATCTGAGGAACTTTCTGTTGATATCATCTTGTTCCATCTTCACCCCTACAGTAGCCAGTTCACCTATGAGTTTATTGAACCTATCAAAAGTTTGAGTCATAGACTCATTCTTTGTAGAAGTGAAGTTCTCATACTGTTGCTTTAGAACATCTCTCTTATTTCTTTTGATGCTCTTAGTTCCAGCAAATCTTTTCTCTAGAGCATTCCAGAGAATCTGAGCATCAGTGCAGTTGCAAAATTGATGCTGATATCCATTGGGAATGGCCAAGAGCAGAGTGCTCAAAGCCTTCATCTCTGTCTGTCTGATCTTCCTCTCACCATCTGTCTTTGGTGGAGGTCTTTTCCCATCTGGTCCTATCCTTCCAGCTTCAGAAGGACCATTCTCAATGATATCCCACATTGAGTAGTCAGTGAGAAGAATATATTGTCTGATTCTGATCTTCCACATGTCAAACTCACTTGGTTTGAGCATTGGAACCTTAGAAACCAAAGTACTGCTTGATTCTGTAAGATTTTCCATGATGAATAACTGTTTCTGAGAGAGTTAGGCTCTGATACCACTTGTCAGGATCGAATTCTCAACAAGAATTAATTATCAGAAACAATATCAAAGAAGTTTGTGGAATAACACTTTGATAATTAATCAAACAGGAAATCAAAACAGAATATAATTAACAAACTGTAAACTTGTATTGAATGCTTTGAAGTTACAAGATTACTCACTCAACCTCAATATTGATGAACAGGCTCACCAATACGAATTCTACTTCTCTAGAATTAGGATCTATGCCTTGAGGTTGATTTTCTCTCTAAAAGAATGAATTACCAAAAAATTCTCCTCTATCTATTCTATACATTCTATACATATACTAGTCAAAAGATAATTACAATAATTAAACAAATCTTCAGTATATCTTCCATGTATATCTCAAAGCTTCCATAATCTTCAGATTATCCAGCTGTCATTCTTTCCATCCGAATCTCTTTAGCAGCACTAACCATGATCAGCAGCATTAACTTCTTCTAGCAGCATTAACTACTAAGAAGCACTAACTACTAGCAGTACTAACTAGCTAAGCAGTACTAACTTTGTTCAAGCAGCACTAACTATGACTAGCAGTATTAATAGTACTAGCAGTAGTAACACTCAGCAGTATTAACCTTTAAGTCTTCTAGCAGTAGTAATTTTGAACCAGCAGCATTAACCATACTTGAGGAATTCTTCAGTTCCCAACAATGTTAAAAACAACCTTGTAAGAGGTTTACCTTCAAAAGTCTTTTCATGTGATGATCATTGTGTTGCCTGTCTCAAAGGCAAACAACACAAAACTTCTCATAAGTCCAAAGAGTTGAACACTATCTCTAATTCTCTTCAGTTGTTGCATATGGATCTGTTTGGGCCTACAAATGTTATGAGTATAGGTAAGAAACCATACTGCTTAGTTATTGTTGATGATTACTCTAGATTTACGTGGGTATATTTTCTAAGGACTAAGGATGAGACAAGTGGACTGATCAAATCCTTTATTCTAAGAATTGAAAACCAAAAAAGTCAAAAAGTAAAAGTCATTAGGTCAGAAAATGGTACTGAATTTAAAAATCATGACCTAAACACCTTTTGTGAGGAAAAAGGAATTGAGAGGCAATACAGTGCTCCTAGGACTCCACAACAAAATGGTGTTGCTGAGAGAAGGAATAGGACACTGATTGAGGCTGCTAGATCTCTGTTAGCTGATTCAAAACATCCAATTACTTTCAGGGCTGAAGCAGTTAATACTGCTTGTTATGTCCAGAACAGAGTTCTAGTAGTCAAGCCTAAAAACAAGACACCATATGAGCTTTTAAATAAAAGAAAACCATTTATTGGATTTTTCAAACCTTTTGGATGTCCTTGTACCATTCTCAATACCAAAACTCACTTAGGAAAGTTTGATAGCAAGGCAGATGATGGTTTTCTTGTTGGTTACTCATCTCAGAGTAAGGCTTACAGAGTATTTAATTCTTCTTCTAGAATAATTGAGGAAAGTGACAATGTCAAATGCAATGAGAATACACCAAATCCTATTGGTTCAGGTCCTTAGTGGTTGTTTGATATTGATTCACTAACTAACTCTTTGGGTGTCAGTAGTGATGATCATGCAGGTTCAGGAAGTGGAGGATCAGGGGATGAACAAGTAAAAGTACAAGACATTATTCCTAAGTCTGTGATCTTTCCCATACCTAAAATGGAACCTGTTGATTTCTGTGAAAAAAGGACTATGACTGAACCAATTCAGAGTGAAGAAGAAAGAAGAGATGAGGAGAATCAAGTGCATGAAGATCCAGAAGCAGCTGATGAGATCACCTCAGCTGACTTAAATGAGTCCAATTTAGAAGTGGGAATCAATGAAGAACCTAGTCATAAGACTAGAACTCAAAAGAACCATCCTCCAGAGCTGATCATAGGAGACATCTCTTCTCCTATGATAACAAGGAATCAAAGCAGACTTCAAGAGATGCAGGATCAACAACTCACGGTACTCTCTTGCTTTCTATCTCAGATTGAGCCTAAGAAGGTTTTTGATGCAATGAAAAGACTCCAGTTGGATAGAAGCTATGCAAGAAGAGTTACTGCAGTTCAAATTGCAAGAAGTTTGGGACTTGGTAGACCTTCCAAAAGGTCATAGAGCTATTGGCACCAAATAGATTTTCAGGAATAAAAAAGATGAGAGAGGAATTGTGATCAGGAACAAAGCAAGGCTTGTGGCACAAGGGTACACTCAGGAAGAAGGCATAGATTATGAAGAAGTGTTTGCCCCAGTTGCAAGGGTAGAGGCAATTAGGCTATTTCTAGCCTATGCCTCATACATGAAGTTCAAGGTATATCAAATGGATGTGAAGAGTGCCTTTCTATATGGTACAATTGATGAAGAAGTATATGTCTGTCAGCCCCCTGGATTTGAAAATCCATTATATCCTGACAGAGTATACAAACTGAAGAAAGCACTTTATGGTCTACATCAAGCCCCAAGAGCATGGTATGATACTCTGTCTACCTATCCCTTAGAAAATGTGTTTGAAAGGGGAATAATTGACAAGACCCTTTTCATTAAAAGGAGTAAGAAGGACATCCTACTTGTTCAGATCTATGTGGATGACATCATCTTTGGATCCACACAAGATCATATATGTAGAGACTTTGAAAAGTTGATGCACAAGAGCTTTAAAATGAGTTCAATGGGTGAACTTACCTTCTTCCTTGGGCTTCAAGTGAAACAGCAGAAAGATGGGATCTTTATAAGTCAATCAAAGTATGTGAAAGACATCCTGGATAAGTATGGTTTAACAGACTCAAAGCCAGCAAGTACACCTATGGAGACTCATAAACAGATCACTGCTGATCTTGAGGGGGAGGATGTTGATGTCCATCTATATAGATCAATGATTGGATCTCTCATGTATCTCATAGCCTCAAGACCAGACATCATGTTTCCAGTGTGTCTGTGTGCCAGATTCCAAGTCAAGCCAAAGCAATCACATCTTCAAGCTGTTAAGAGGATTTTCAGATACTTAAGAGGGCAACCTAGATTAGGTCTTTGGTATCCTTATGAATCCAACTTTGACTTGATTGCATATTCAGACAGTGACTTGGGTGGTGCTAATATGGATAGAAAGTCTACTTCAGGTGGATGTTAGCTTTTGGGTGCAAGACTAGTATCTTGGCAGTGTAAGAAGCAAACCACAGTGTCCTTATCTACAACAGAAGCTGAGTACATTGTTGCTGCAAGTTGCTGCTCTCATGTTCTATGGATTCAGAATCAGATGCTGGACTATGGGGTAACCTTTCTTCACACTCCAATCTTCATTGACAATAACAGTGCTATAAGCATTGTTAACAATCCAGTCAAGCACTCCAAAACAAAGCACATTGAGATCAGGTATCACTTTATTAGAGATTGTAATGAAAATAAGCTTATTCAAGTTGCTAAAGTTCATACTGACAACCAGTTTGCTGATCTATTCACTAAAGCTTTTGATGTGGGTAGATTCACCTTCTTGGTCACAAGTGTGGGCATGATCAACTCTGAATGAGATCATGTTTAAAAAGTGATTGTATACCTGTTATTTGGGTGTTTTTGGTTGTTACTAATCATCTTTCTCAGGAAGTAAATTGCCTTGTTCAGACCAAATCAAGCTTCAATAGTGTAAGTGAAGTTAATGCTGCCAGAGTTAGTTAATACTGCTAGTGGTTAATAATGCTCTCAGTTACTACTGCTAGTTAGTTAATACTGCTAGTGGTTAATACTGCTCTCAGTTAATACTGCTAGTTCGTTAATACTGCTAGTGGTTAATACTGCTCTCAGTTAATACTGCTAGTTCGTTAATACTGCTAGTGGTTAATGCTGCTCTCAGCTAATACTGCTAGTTAGTTAATACTGCTTATGTCCCGAATTGTATAAATACCTTTTTTTGCCCGCCTAAAAGTTCATAACGACTCTTTGAATCCTATTCATCTTCTCTCTAACCCTTTTTCTCTCAAGCACCTCGTAAGTTACAGGCAAGAACTCTCAAGCTCAATGGCATCAATGGCATTCATTGATGAGCACAACGAAATCACAATGCTTCAAAAGCCGAAGCAGGATGATGGATTTCACCAGATAGTAGATTTTCTCAAGTCCAGCCATATCGCTCATGCTCTTACAGTGTCTCCAACAATCTACATAGAGCACCAGAGACAATTTTGGGCGAATGCCACTGCTGTTACCGAAAATGGTGTGCAGTTAATCCAGACAAGGGTGTGTGACAAACCCTTGTCAGTTTCTGAAGAGGTGATTCGCATCTGTCTACGACTAGACGATGCTGCAGGTATTACCTCTATTCCTAATCAGGACTTGTTCTCCAATCTTTCAAGAATGGGGTATGGAGGCCAATTGGGTGTTTTCAAATTCTCAAAAGCTAAATTTTCTACCCAATGGCGTTTTCTTGTTCATACCCTTATGCATTGTATTTCCAAAAAGACTACTGGCTGGAGTGAGTTCAGTAGTACCATTGCTTATGCTTTGGTCTGCTTGGCCACTGCCAGAAAGTACAATTTTTCAAAAATGATTTTTAATGACCTTGTGTCAAACTTGGGAGACAAAAAGAAGTTTTATATGTACCCAAGATTTGTACAGGTAGTTATAACCAATGAATTGATGGATATGCCTCAATTTGATGAGGTATATGTACCCAAAATCCCCAAAGGTAAGGTCTTTTCAAATATGAAGAGATCTCCATTTGACTCGGAAGGAGTTGACACCCCATTATTCTCTACAATGATGGTGGTGTCCCACAATGAAGAAGGTATGGCTTTAGGGTCAAGGCCCTCATTAGACCATCCCACTGAAAGCCAATCCCAACCTTCAATCAGCATATCAATCACTCAGTCCCTTCTTCAAAAACCATCTTCTCCAATCACCAACACTTACATCAGGAAAAAGGTAAAGAAGGCTCCTTCTCTTCTTGTACCTTCACCCTCAAAGTCTTTAATCCCTCTAATGGAGAATTCTCCATTAGAGAATATCTATAGGGAAACCACAGGGGTGTTTCCCAACTCCACGGAGGTGCTCACTGAGGAGATGTTTGAGCATATGGGTGAGCAGGCTGCCACTACTCCTGCTAGCACAGAGGAGGACAGTGGTAACATCAATAAGACCTCCCCCATGGCAACTTTTAATGAGCAATCATTCAAAGGTCCCAGGTGCCAAGAAACCAAGGGGGTGGAAGGTGCTTCTGCTAGGAAGACGACTTCCACTACTAAATGTTCCAATGATCCTTCAAAAGGGGTTAACACTCCTGGAGAAGGTGAGGATAGATATGACTATTATGAATTGATTTCTGCAATGTCCAAAATGGCTACTGAATTGGATTCTCAGAAGCAGGTTGTAAATGAGCTAAAGAAAGTCATCATCAACCAACAAGAAGAGATTAGCAGCCTAAAGAAGTTGGTTTAGAAAGTGGTTCACAAGAAGAAGAAACAAAGATTTGTACTAAGAAGAAGGAAACCAGTGAATGATGCTCCCAAAAAGGGGGAGTCAGAAGCTGAGATCAACCTGGAGAGGGAGATACATGGAGTTGAGGGGGAGATTGATGTTCAAACAGAAACAGGGTCAGTGTTTGAAGCAGCAGTAACAGAAACAGCAGCAGAAACAGTTAACGCTGCTGAAACAATAGAAGCAGTAGAAATTGTTAACGAGGTCACTTCAAAGGCCAAAGGAGTTATCATCAAAGAAAAGGATGAAATGATCAAGAAAGCAAGTGTTGAGAAGGTGGTAAGCAAAGACAAAAGCAAAGAAAAGATAGTGGAATCTGACCAACCTCTTAAAAAGCAAAAGATGATTGAGTCAGATTAAGCTTTGGCTAAGAAGATTCAAGCTGAACTTGAACAAGCAGAATTAGCTCAAGTGGAAAAAGATAGAGAGATGGCTAAGGCTCTAGCTGCAGAGTTAAATGAAGTTTATCAACAGAGTTTGGCAACTGAGATAGCAAAGAAGAAAGCTACAACTCTAAAGAATCCTGGAATGATCAGAATGGGTACAAAGAAGAGACAACCTTCACAGACCTTCCTTGGCACTCAAGAGTGAAAGAAGATGATTACTTTTCTCAAAGGTGTTGTGGGAGTTAAAAAGGAAATGTTCAAAAAGATGTCTTTTGAACAAATCAAAGGTTTGTATGAAGCTGAGATGACCAAGTTACAAGGAAATGACAGAGCAAGAGTTGAAGCAGAAAAGAAGATGAAAGAAAGACATGATCTTCAAATTCAAAAACCTTTCCCTGATGAGCAAGAATCACCAAGGAAGGAAGCTACTCTGGGTGATAGTTTAAGGAAGTTAAAAAGAACTAAAATTATGGCAAGAAGAAAACCAGCTAAGAAACCTAGAGTGGAAGAAGCTGAGAAAGATCAGAAAGAAGCTGAAGAAGAAGGAGCATCTAAATCTTTTGAACAGGAAGCTCAAACTCAGGAAACACCATCAAGTACTTATGATGTAAATTTATACATGGTGGTAATGGAGAAAGTACCTGATCCTATAACTGCAGAACCAGTTGGTGTTAAGCCTCCTGAAATTATTCACTGGGATACTATGGAAGTTGATGGAAAGGAGTACATCAGGCTGAAGAGGAAGGATGATAAATTTGAAGTGTATCCTACTTGGGCAAAGATAGTAAGAGTATGTGTTAGAGCATAAATATGTTGGATACAAGATCAATAAGACTGAAGGTCAAAGTTCAAGAAAGTCAAAGCTGAAGAAAGTCAACTTTCTTCAAAGTCAAAGTCTTTTGTAATAAAAGTCAGTGTATTTTGTATTTGTTTTTTTTTCTTGTATTAGTTGTTGATATAAATAGTTTCCTTTCCTTTGGTAATTAGAGGAGAACTTAATTGAATCATTATTCAGTTGTATTTTAGAGAGAGAAATATCAGAGAGAGAGAGAGTTCGTTAGAAAGAGATTGTAGAGAGAGAAAGTGTAATCTTGGAATTGAATTGAAATCAAACAGGTAGTTTGATTGTTAATCTTGTTTGTTTGATTAATCTTGATTAGAAACTAGAATCTGGGAATATCAATTGGTATCAGAGCAGATCCAAATCAAAAATCAAGAAAAACAGAATGTTCGACACTGTGTTCTTCATGTTCAGATCTGTTTTTGAGTATTAGTGTATTTTTCGAGTTGTTTTTTATAAGATTTTGTTAGAATAGTGTAATCGATCGAGTTTGTATAGAAAGATTTGTCAATTGCACTGTAATCAATTCGAATTTTCGAATTTTTGTGGTTTTTCTGTTCACAAGTTCTTGACACTGTATGTGTATCAAATTTGTATCGTTTGCGATATTTGATCGAATTTTTGTGTTAGTTTTGTGTTCGAATTAGTTAGACGAGTGAATTATCGAAGCATAGTGTTGAAATTCTAGGTCTAAATGAGTTTTTGGTGCGATTTTGTTCGATTTTAGAGGTTTGCAGGTCATTCATCAAGTTTGTGGGTTATTCATCAAGTTTGCGTTTCATTCAACAAAGTTTGCGTATGATTCATTGAAAAAGTTCAGAAACGAGAACTTAAGGTTTACGTTTCTTTTGAGAAACGAGAAGTTAAGGTTTGCGTTCCTTCGAGAATCGAGAAGTTAAAGTTTGCGTTTTCTTTGAGAAACGAGAAGTGGGTTTTGCGGGTTGAAAGAGAAACGCAAAGTAAAAAATGGTTGAACTCAGAGACAAGTTGTGATTTGCGTTTGTATCTAGAAACGCAAAGTGTATCTTGCATTTGAAAAGTGAAACGCAAAGTAAAACAATGTTCAAGTTTGCGTTCCCTGTGTAAAACGCAAAGTTCAAGTTTGCGTTCCCTGTGAGAAGCGCAAAGTAGAAGTTTGCGTTCCCTGAGTGACACGCAAAGTGAGGTTTGCGGTTCCTGTGTGATGCGCAAAGTGTGGAGGACTTAGACAAATTTTTCAAAATAGTAATATGGCCTTTAATAGTGAAATTTTTTTTCTCTAGGGGAGCTGCCTCTCGACCCCGCAAGGGCGTTGCCCCTTGACCCCACCCGCTAACCGGGTAGCGGGACCCCCGTGCTAAGTCTGCGAAGGGGGACATATTTCTGGTTGTGATCAAAATTTCTGATTTTATATTTCAAGTTTTCTGTATTTTCTTGATTGTTTCATTTGGACTAACGATCAGTTTCTAGTTTCTTATTGCATATATTTCTCAAACAGGTTTAAACAAGATGACTTCCAAAGACGCTCTTTCAATTAGCACTGACGTCAAGCCACCTGTACTGTTCAAAGGAGAGTATGAACAGTGGAAAGACAGATTCCTTGATTTTATAGACAGACATGAAAATGGAGAGAATATTATGTTGTCAATCACAGAAGGTCCTATGGTACCAATCACGGTTCAGATACCTGATGATGCCTTGTCTGATAGTGAAGATGGTACTGAGGAAAGAGAACAAAAGATGAAAATTGTGGCAGTGGATATCTCTCAGTATTCTGAAGAACAGAAAAGCCGATACAAAGCTGATAAACAAGCAAGATCCTTACTTCTTCAAAGTATCTCGAATGACATCTACATCAAGATAGACAGCTACAAGGGAAATGCTAAGAAGATGTGGGATCAGTTGCAGAAAATGATGATGGGATCCAAGGTCGGGAATCAGATGAAAGTGGCTAATTGCATCAACAGTTATGAGGATATCAAAGCCAAAGAGAATGAAAGCTTACAAGATACTTATGAACGGTTTATCTTGCTTCTGAATGAGTTGTCTAAGAATAAGGTGAAAAAGAAGCAACTTGAGAACAATGTCAAATTCCTGAGCATCCTACAACATAAATGGAAGAAGCATACACGTAGGATGAAGCAGATGAAGGATCTGAATGACATACCATTACATGAGGTATATGAGACTTTGAGGCAGAATGAAGAAGAAGTGGAAGAGAAAAGAGCTGAGAAAAAGAAGGCTGAAAAGGTTCCTGATCCGATTGCATTGGTAGCCGGAGAGAAAAAGAAAGAAAAGAAAGAGAAGAAGAAAAAGAAGAAAGTGATTACCAGTTCTGAGTCTGAATTTGAATCAGATGATGATGATGAAGAAAGCCTCAAACAGGCTATGTTGTTATTGACCCGTGCATTCCAGAAAAAGTTTTACAAGAAGCTGGGATCTAACTCACAGAGGTACTCTTCATCAAGTTCCAAGAATCATGAGCACCGAGAAAGGGTGGAAGGAAGGAGATATGAAGAGAACAGATATGTTGAGAAGAAATCTGATGACAGGAAGAAGTATGTGAATGACTACACTGTTGTAGAAAAGCCAGCAAGTGATTCAGTCAAATGCTACAACTGTGGCAAGATTGGTCATTTTGCAAAAGATTGTAGAGAGCCAAAAGTTCGCAATTCCTAGTATTATCAGAACAAGTTGTTATTAGCCAAACAACAAGAAGCAGGCATCGCTTTAATGGCTGAAGACGAATTTTAGTTGGATCATTCAGAAGGTGAAGAGGAAGATAAGGAAGAAACTGCTCATCTCTGTCTCATGGGAAAAGAAGTGAAGTATGATGAGTCAGATGACAAGACAGCTGATGAGGTATTAAACTTAACTGAAAAAGATTTTGTAACCAAAATGGAAGCTATGATGGTTGAGCTTAATGATCTTCAATTAAAACTGAAGAAAGAAAAAGACAGAGTTGCTAAAAGAAACAATAAGATATTTGAACTCAATAAGTTGGTTATTGGGAACAAAGATCTGATTGATTCTTTACGCAAGTCTGCTTCTGATTCTAAATCTCAAGTAGATTGTTTTGAAAAGAAGATTTCTGATTTTGAAGTTAAAGCTTCTAAATATGAGTTTGAGAAGAAAGAATCTGCACTAATTATTCATAAACTGCAGGTTGAAAACAAGCTTTTGAATAAGAAAGTAAATGGTCTGGAAGCCAAACTTTATGCAAGAGGCCAAACAGATCAAACCATTTTTCTTAATGCACCTGATGAAGAGGCTGATGTTAAGGAAAAATGGGGACTTGGTTTTAAAAACCCCCATTACTTAAAGAAAGCCATCAGAAAACAACCAGCATTATATAATTTTGATTTTCTTGCTTGTGCTGGTAAACATACTCATTTAAAACCCAAATTTGTTACCAAATTACCAGAAGAAGTTGAGGCCAAAGAAACTGAAAATAGAAAGAATGTAAAGAAAATGCAACTACCATTTAACTATGCAAAGTTAAATGATAGTTATCTTTCAGGTCTATTTTGCTAGTTCTTTCAAACGACTATTTTTGCTAGTTATTCTGTTTCTGAGATGAAGGCAAAATATGCAATTGCAAAGGTTTATGTTCCTCCACTCATTCTTGAAAGCAAAATAGTTGAGTTGGAAAATGTTTTATCTGATGAAAAACTTTTGGTTGATATTCAACAAAGTGTATTTTCTACTGTATTAAAGAACACGGTTTTTCAATCTACATCTACAAAGTGTTCTAAAGTTTCTAAGGCACCTCAAACTTCGTCTAATAATTTTGATGACTTATTTGAGTCTGCAAATGATTTTCTTAATTCTGATGATGGGTGCATAGACGAAATTGATATGTTTGACTTTAATGCTCCTTTTCCTGATCATTCTACTTGTCTTATAAATGAAAAAGTGTTACCAAGTGGTGTTAATATTGATGAATCATCAACTAAGGTTGGTGAATCAGTTTCTGTAACTGCTGATTACTATGCTCAAGGTAAGAAACATAAGAAACAGCGATTACAGAAACAGAAATACACTGGTACACAAAAGAAACTTAGTCTCAGAAATCTGCTTTTCCTAATAAATATAAATCTTTTGTTTCAGATATAAGAAAGAAAAGGTCGAAAGCTCGAACTGAATGGCGACCAAAAAAGAAGGGTGATGAGAAAGCTGAATCAGTTTCTGATAATTCTTGTAATAGATCAGTTAGTAGTGATACTGATGTAGTTGATCAATTTGCTTTAAATAAACAAAACCTCGTAACTTCTTACAAGCGGTATTCAATAACGCAATTGATTCAATTATCTCCTATTTCTACTACATCTTATTATTATCAGAGAAATGATTTTGCTTACTTTCATAATTCTTCTGATTGGTGCGGATCTTATCATGTGTATTCTTCAAGATCAAATATTTTTAAAGGTTTTCAAAAGAACAAAGGGTCCATTTTCAAGTGGATACCAAAATCTTGTGCTAATCTGTTAGGGCCCGTTTTTAAATGGGTACTTAAATCTATTGTCTCCTGATTTCTCTTGCAGACCCGGCATATGTGGTACTTGGACAGTGGATGTTCCAAGCATATGACTAGGCAAAAAGCTTTATTGTCTAACTATACAGAGAAATTCAGTGGAAATGTCAGATTTGGAAACGATCAGCTTTCACCTATCTTAGGATATGGTGACATCATTCAAGACAACATAACGATCAGTAAAGTGAGTTATGTCGAAGGCTTGGGGCACAACTTATTCAACATTGGTCAATTCTGTGATAAAGGGTTATAGGTCAACTTCAAAGCTAAGAGATGTTCGGTTCGTACGGAAGATGGCAATGAACTCTTAGTCGGAAATCGAAAGACGAACCTCTATACCATCAATCTTTCAAAGGTACAAAATGACAATCAAGTTTGCTTAATGACAAAAGCTTCATTGCAGCAAAGTTGGCTCTGGCACAGACGTTTATCTCACTTGAACTTTCGTTATATCAACAAGCTGGTTAGTGGGAAATTGGTAAAAGGACTTCCTGAGCTGAAATATGAGAAAGAACACTTATGTGCTGCATGTGAGAAGGGTAAGATGAAGAGAGCTCCGCATAAACCGAAGCCTGAACCAAGCACTAGTTCTCCGTTAGAATTATTACATATGAATTTGTGTGGTCCAATGAGAACTCAGAGTTTGGGTGGAAAGAAATACGTGTTGGTTATTGTGGACGATTACTCAAGATACACGTGGGTCAAATTTCATCGATCAAAAGATGAGACGTCGGAAGTTCTCATTACTTTCTTAAAAACGACCCAGGTGAAAATGCAGCGACAAGTCAAGTTTCTTCGAACAGAAAACGACACAGAGTTCAAAAACAAGATAGTTGAAGAATATCTCGAATTGGTCGGGATATCACATCAGTATTCTGCTGCTAGAACGCCTGAACAAAATGGAGTAGTCGAAAGGCGAAATCGGACGCTAGTCGAGGCCGCTCAGACTATGCTTAGCCAATCCGACTTACCTCTATTCTTGTGGGCAAAAGTTGTGTCGACTGCATGCCATACTCAAAATCGATCCATGATACACCGCCGTTTTCAAAAGACTCCATATGAGCTGATCAACAACAGAACACCAACAATCAAGTATTTTCACATATTTGGGTGTAAATGTTTTGTGCTTAACGACAGAGAGAGTCTGAACAAATTCAGTGCTAAGGCGGACGAGGGTATCTTTATTGGTTATTCTTCAACATCGGCAGCATATCGTGTTTATCTGAAGAAGTCAAAGACAGTAGTCGAGAGCGTTAATGTAACATTTGATGAAGATATGGCTTCTGATCAACTCAGTTCAGAACCCGTGATCACTAGAGTATTAGCTTCTGGGCAGATCAGTCCAGAACCTGCTTCTACAGCGAATAATTCGAATAACGCTTCTACATCTATTTCACATTTATCTGATTTAGATTTGTTATTTGAATTCTTTTATGATGAGTTTCTAGGATCTAATTTGCAAAAATCTGCTGTGACTGACAGGTCTGAAGACACAAGTTGCAATCATCCAGTCACTTCAGAAGTTATAACTGAACTTGTATTCCCCATTCAGTCAGAAACTCACATTCCTACAATTACTCCTAAAGTTGAAGATGTACAAGTAAATGTTGAGCCTGAAGTAATAGTTTCAGTTGGGTGTAACACACTGTCAACTCAACAGCCACAATCTGTTGTTCCAACTGATGCTTCTGCACCTGAAACTTCAACTGCAAACCCCCCTCCTGTTATTCAAACTGAATATTCTGATAGTGGATTTCTAGATGATGATCATGCTCAATCAGTATCTACTCCACTTCCTCATGAGCATCGCTGGACCAAAGAGCATCCTTTACATCAAGTAATTGGAGATCTCAACAAGCCTGTACAAACGAGGTCAGCGACTCTTAATCAATATATGCATGACTCATTTCTCAGTAAGATTGAGCCAACGCGAGTATCAGAGGCTCTTGCTGATTCGGACTGGGTATCTGCTATGCAAGAAGAGATCAATCAGTTTGAAGCCCTAAAGGTTTAGAGATTAGTTCCAAAACCAGAAGGTAAAACAGTGATAGGAACTAAATGGGTATTCAAGAATAAAAAGGATGAAGATGGTATCGTCATAAGGAACAAAGCTAGACTTGTTGCTAAAGGTTATCGGCAAGAGGAAGGCATAGACTACGATGAGACTTATGCTCCAGTAGCGCGTATAGAAGCAATCCGCATGTTTCTAGCCTACGCAGCTCATAAGAATTTCACAGTCTTTCAGATGGATGTGAAAACAGCCTTTATGAATGGCATTCTTAAAGAGGAAGTGTACGTGTCTCAACCAGAAGGGTTCGTCAATCCAGAGAAGCCAGATCATGTTTATATCTTGGACAAAGCCCTCTATGGTTTAAAACAAGCCCCTCGAGCATGGTATGACGTTTTATCTAAATTCTTGGTCAAGTCCGGTTTTTCTAAAGGTAAGGTTGATACTACTTTATTCATCAAAAAGGAAAAAGTTGATATTATTCTTATTCAAATATATGTTGATGATATAATATTTGGTTCTACAAATCCAAAATTTTGCAAAAACTTTTCTAACCTCATGGTGTCACGTTTTCAAATGAGTATGATGGGAGAGATGAATTTCTTTCTCGGATTACAAGTTAAGCAGTTTTCTACGAGGATTTTCATTAACCAATCTAAGTACATTTTGGACATTCTTCAGAAGTACAAAATGGAAAATTGTAAACCAATTGGAACCCCGATGGCACCAGGTACTAAGATTAACACTGATCCTTCGAGTAAAAGTGTTGATGTTAGGACTTATAGAGGTATGATAGGATCGTTAATGTATCTTACATCTAGTAGACCAGATATTATGTTTTCAACATGCTTATGTTCTAGATATCAGGCTGCTCCCAAAGAATCCCATTTGGCTGCTGTCAAACGGATCTTTAGATATCTAAAGGGCACTACAGATCTTGGTCTGTGGTATCCTAAGGATACTGGGTTTCAACTGACTGCCTATTCAGATGCAGATCATGCAGGTTGCATGTTGGACAGAAAGAGTACTTCAGGTCACGTTCAATTCCTTGGAGATAAGCTCGTTAGTTGGGCATCAAAGAAACAATTATGCGTTTCCACATCGACTGCTGAAGCAGAGTATGTAGTTGCTGCCAGTTGCTGCTCTCAAGTCTTGTGGATGCGAACACAGTTGCGAGACTATGGATTCAAGTTTGATAAAATTCCAATCTATTGTGACTCGAAGAGTGCAATCGCGATATCTGCTAATCCTGTCCAGCATACGAAAACCAAACACATTGATGTCAGGTATCATTTTATTAAAGATAATGTAGAAAAAGGAACAATTGAACTTTATTTTGTAAAAACAGATTATCAACTTGCAGATTTATTTACCAAACCCTTAGATGAAAAGAGATTTAATTTTCTTGTCTCTAAGCTTGGTATGTTAAATCTTAAGACATAATCGGTTGTTACCTAATAAAGTTACGTATTGTTATTTTTCATCATTTTTTCTTTATCTTTATGTCTGAATGATATCTGCACTTTAATTGTTTGCTCATGATCTCAGGGGGAGTAAAAGAAGATTTTAGATGATCTACATTATTTTGAGGGGGAGCATAACTAATTTCTACATTTTACTTAACTGACAATTTTTTTTTGTGATGCATGATTTTCGGGGGAGCATATAAGTCAAGTCAAAAGGAGTAAGACTATGATTTCTGATTACTTCTGATCAGAACTCGTTCTTTAATCGTTTTATTGTTTTATGTCATTTTTAATTTTTGAATAAATGTTGTGAATAAATTTGTTTTGACTAGACTTTGAGACTTATGCAGGATGAGAGAGAATGACACGATCATATCATTTTTGACTTCAGCTGACTTTATGAGTATTAAGATTGAGCGAAAAGGTAAATTTCTTATCTTAAGCTCAAATGTATCTGAAAGAAGGACAACTTTCAGATATAGAAAACATGTTCTTAAATGTTCAAACCACTTCTCGAATTTTAAACAGATTTTATAATTTGGAAGTGTGATTTTAAATGTTTTCATTTTTATTTTTGTGCTTAATTGATAAATAAACCGTGTGTTTCCAAAGATTAATACTTGTGTATTGTCTTTTCTATATATTTTCAAGTATTCACACACATCGGTTTGACTTTGTTCAAAATGATCTTACCATGTCTCATATTGTAACCAATTTTTTCGATGGTAAGACACCCCGCTTGTACTTCAAAGAATTTTGAGCGTTATTTCATTTCTAAACGTCATTTCGAGAATGTCTATATTTTGTTTCGTATGGACAATATCCGTTGTTTTTGACCATAAGCTTTGATTGCTATATCATTCATTTTTGATCATTTTCATACAATGTCAGATTTTCAAACAAGTCTTTTGTATTCATATTCATTCATTCAATATACTTGTTTGAAAATATTTCAATGTTTCAAATGCTCAAATATTCATGATTATATTTTATGAGCTTACATTCATCTGACATTTGTATATGAGCTTTAACTGATAAAGTTAAATCATTTTGAGCAACATTATGCTTTCATAGGATTACATGGGTTCTTTGTGCTAGGACTTAAATGAACATCTATGAAATCACGTTAACCAGTGATTTCTACCCAAGAAGTTAATCTATAGAGATTGAGTATGAGGAGTCAAAAAGAAATGAGTGTGGGTTGTGCGATGAGGTAAAATGGAAAAGAGAGTTTGGTTAGTAGTGCGCTTAATGATTAAAAGAAAGAGGGTGAGAGATCAGAGTAAAAGAATATCAAACTCTGCACCAACTACTTTCTGAGTCAGGCAGCCACATTACTAGTGTTTCACAACTCTTTGGTGAACGTTATTGAAACAGGCAACTAGCCCATGCCATCTCTTGTTAAAACCTCACCAACCACTCATTTTCTTCTCAAAAAGAAAATTTTCACATTTTCAAGGGGACGCAGCATATAATCTATCTAGTTTTCATTTGGAAAATCTGGATATTGAAAAAGAAGGAAGTCTGCCCCACCTTCGCACTTCAATCATGCACATTGAGTCTGTGTTTATCTACTGTTGTCTCAGTGGTTTACACAACTTTGAGCCTTATTGAAAAGCAATCATCGTGCTTAATTCTTTCTACACATGCACGAACACACAAGGAATTCGTTTCTTTGTCATAACATTCATAGAAATTGCCTTTGTGGTATTTCGATGATTGGATGGAAGCCCTGGGGGAGTGAACATCAAAAAGATCCTTTATATTGTGTATTCGTTACACACAGTGACTTCGTGTTACTGACAGGCATTTTAACTGATTCATTTGTTGATTCAGGAGTTACATGTTCTTATTTTGTCTAGATTTGAAAAGATCTGGATGATTACTTGGTTATGGATCACAGAATCAGAGGCTCTTGGACAGATCAGAATGGTCAAAGACATTTCTTGGGAGAAAAGTTTTGATGAAGTAGATGCTCAAATCATCAAAAAGGGGGAGATGATATCAAGAAATGTTAAAGTTTTGTAGTTTAGGGGAGATGGTATTAAGAAATGATAAAGTTTTGAGAGAAGATTTTCCGAAATGTCCAAGTTAGAAAAGTTCAACGTAAAGATTTTAAGACGATCAAAGTATTTCTGAAGATTTGAGGAAATTTGCTTTGAAGATTATTTGCTAAAGCAATCCGAGCTGATTCTGAAGATAATTCCTTTCCAAAATCTGAAAGTGTGTTGTGAATGTTTTGGGGAGATTGTTAATCATTTGAAGACAGTTTTGGAAAGAATACCGTCAAAGAAAAAGGGGAGATTGTACTGACAGAGCTTAAAGTGAAGACTTAATTGCTAGATCTTTCAACAGTGATCTTGAATCCAAAGGGGGAGATTGTTATAGCATAAATATATTGGATACAAGATCAATAAGACTGAAGGTCAAAGTTCAAGAAAGTCAAAGCTGAAAAAAGTCAACTTTCTTCAAAGTCAAAGTCTTTTGTAATAAAAGTCAATGTATTTTGTATTTGTTTTTTTTCTTGTATTAGTTGTTGATATAAATAGTTTTCTTTCCTTTGGTAATTAGTGGAGAACTTAATTGAATCATTATTCAGTTGTATTTTAGAGAGAGAAATATCAGAGAGAGAGAGAGTTCGTTAGAGAGAGATTGTAGAGAGAGAAAGTGTAATCTTGGAATTGAATTGAAATCAAACAGGTAATTTGATTGTTAATCTTGTTTGTTTGATTAATCTTGATTAGAAACTAGAATCTGGGAATATCAGTATGCTCCAGATCTGACTTAGAGGAAATGTTTGAGGTGGGGATGAAACTATATGTTGACAAGCTGAAAGCTCCAGGGATACCAGTTACAAAGCTTGTGATGGAATATCTCTGCATGTTGTTCAAACCAGAAGAAGTTCAGCATGTCATCAGAAATGTGTTCAAAACCATCAACAACTGGACTTTATATGAAAGAAGTGGAGTGTATGCACTAGCAATGGATACAAGTCATTTTGAATACTTTCTTGTGGATAGAATCTAAAACCATAGCAGATTAAAGCTGCATGGTATGTTGAAGAAGAAGCTTGGTTGTGCACCAGATTCAGCTATGGCAAGATATTTGATTCAGAGGATTATCAATCAAAGTTTAGGACTGAATCCTGATATAGGTGTATGAGAAATGAAGTTTTGGGAGCATCTGAAGAACTTGACTTCTCTTCCTAAAAGTCAAGTTAGGGGGAGATTGTTGGGAATTAAAGAAATGATCAAGTATGATTAATGTTGCTAGCATAACTGATTACTACTGCTAGTAGATTTAATACTGTTTGACAAGTTAGTATTGCTACTTCAATAGTTAGTACTGCTTGGAGAGTTAGTACTGCTAGTAGTTAGTACTGCTAAGGAATTAATACTGCTGAGCACAGTTACTACTGCTGAAGAAGATTAATACTGCTCAGAGTGTTAATACTGCTACAACTTAATGCTGCTTAAGAGATAATCAAGATACGTGCAGATCAAGACTGAAGATAATCATGGAAGGTTTGGAGATAACTATGGAAGATTATACTGAAGATCTTTTATATTTTGTAATTATCTTTTATTTTCAGTATATGTATAGAATTAGTCAGAATGTTTTAGAAAGTAATTTTTTTTTTTTATTCTGAGTTTTTGCTTTCATAGAGAGAATCAACCTCAAGGTTTAGAACCCTAGTTCTAGAGAAGTAGAATTCGTATTGGTGAGCCTGTTCATCAATATTGAGGTTTTGTGTGAAATCTTGTAGCTTTAAATCATTCAATAAAGTTTACAATTTGTGATTTCTGATTCACTGTTTCATTGATCTTTGAATATTAAAGTGTTATTCCGCAAACTCCTTTAATATTGTTTCTGAGTGTTTATTCTTGTTAAGAATTCAGATCCTGACAATACCAAAGACCTAATCTAGGTTGGCCTTTGAGATATCTGAATATCCTCTTGACTGCTTGAAAGTGTGACTGCTTAGGCCTTACTTGAAATCTTGCACACACACAAACAGGAAACATGATATCTAGTCTTGAAGCAGTGAGATACATGAGGGATCCAATCATGGATCTATAGTGATGAACATCCACATCCTCCCCCTCAAGATCTGCAGTGATCTGTTTGTGTGTCTCCATGGGTGTGCTTGCAGGCTTTGAGTCTGAGAAACCAAACTTATTAAGAATGTCCTGCACATATTTGGATTGACTTATAAATATCCCATCTTTCTTCTGCTTAACTTGTAGCCCTAGGAAGAAGGTAAGTTCACCCATAGAACTCATCTTGAATCTCTTGTGCATTAAATCTTCAAAATCTCTGCACATTTGATCTTTTGTATATCCAAAGATAATATCATCCACATAGATTTGCACTATTAGAATGTCCTTCTTCTTCCTCTGAATGAACAGAGTCTTGTCTATGATTCCTCTTTGAAAACCATTTTCCAAGAGATAGGTAGACAGAGTGTCATACCATGCTCTTGGTGCTTGATGTAGCCCATAGAGTGCCTTCTTCAATTTGTATACTCTGTCAGGATAATTTGGATTCTCAAATCCTGGAGGCTGACAAACATACACTTCTTCTTCAATTCTTCCATACAGAAAAGCACTCTTTACATCCATCTGGTAGACTTTGAACTTCATGAAAGAAGCATAGGCTAAAAATAGCCTGATTGCCTCTATCCTGGCCACTGGTGCAAATACTTCTTCATAATCAATACCCTCTTCTTGAGTATACTCTTGTGCCACTAGTCTGGCTTTGTTCTTTATTACTATTCCTCTCTCATCTTTCTTGTTCCTGAAGATCCATCTTGTGCCAATTGCTCTGTGTCCTTTTGGAAGATCCACCATATCCCATACATCCTGCAGCACAAACTGCAGTAGCTCCTCTTGCATTGCTTCTATCCAGCTTGGATCCTTCATTGCATCAAATGCCTTTTTGGGTTCAACCTGTGATAGAAAACAAGATAATAAACCTTATTTTATGTCTTTTAATCCCCCTATCTTGCTTTGTTGCCTTGTGATCATTGGAGAATTGATGTCACCAATCACTAATTGAGGAGGATGATTCTTCTGAGTTCTTGTAGTATTGACAGCCTCTTCATTAAGATTGACTTCAAGATTGGTGTCATTCTTTTCTGGAGAGCTTCCACCATATACTGAAGAATCATCATCTGTGTCATTCTCTTCCAAAAATGTCATCTCAGGACCTTTGATTCCTGAATCTGAGGGCTGATCTTCCTTTTCACCTCTGTCCTCTTCATTCTGAGCTGGTTCAGTGTCCTTTGAATCTGAAGTATCTTTCTTATCTTGGTCACAGAATTCAACAGGATCAGCAGTAGGTGTTGGGAACAGCACAAACTCTTGTCTTTGTACTTGTGCCTTTTCTGTCCCTGTTTCTGCATTATGCACATCACTGAAACCCAAAGAATTAGTCAGTGAATCAATGTCAAATAGCCAATCAGGACCTGAACCAAGTTGATTTGGTGTGTTCTCATTGCATTTGACATTGTCATTTTCCTCAATAATCCTAGAAGAGGTGTTAAAAACTCTGTAGGCCTTACTTTGAGATGAATAACCAACAAGAAACCCATCATCAGCTTTGCTATCAAACTTGCCTAGGTGAGTTTTGGTATTGAGAATTGTGCAAGGACACCCAAATGGTTTGAAAAATCCAATAAAAGGTTTCTTTTTTTTAAAAAGCTCATAAGGTGTCTTGTCTTGGGATTTTACTACTAGAACTCTGTTTTGAACATAGCAGGCAGTATTAACTACTTCTGCCCAAAAAGTGATTGGAAGTTTTGAATCTGCCAACAGAGATCTAGCAGCTTCTATCAGAGTCCTATTTCTCCTTTCAGCAACACCATTCTGTTGAGGAGTCCTAGGAGTACTGTATTGTTTCTCAATGCCTTTTTCCTCACAAAAGATGTTTAGGTCTTTATTTTTAAATTCAGTTCCATTATCAGACCTAATGACTTTAACTCTTAGATTTGTTTGGTTTTCAATTCTAAGAACAAAGGATTTGATCAGTCCACTTGTCTCATCCTTAGTCCTCAGAAAATAGACCCAAGTGAATCTAAAGAAATCATCAACAATAACCAAGCAGTAGGATTTCTTACCAATACTCATCACATTAGTAGGGCCAAACAGATCCATATGCAGTAAATTAAGAGGTGAACAGATTGTATTTATCTCTTTGGACTTATGAGAAGTTTTGTGCTGTTTACCTTTAAGACATGCAACACAATGATCATCACATGAAAATACCTTTTGTGGCAAACCTCTTACAAGGTTGTTTTTCACAAGTTTGTTCATTGTTTTTAAGTTCATGTGACACATCCTTCTGTGCCAAAGGGATGATTCATCTACTGAAGCTTTTGAAAATAAACAATTTAGAGATGAATTAGAAACTACACTCTCCAAGTCTAAGCAATAAACATTGTCCTTTCTAGGAGTTCTAAGTAGTATCATACTTTCATCAACTACCTTAAACCCTGGAGCAAGGATAATACATTCAGTATCATTGAATAATATGTTATGTTTCTTGTCACAGACCTGTGATACACTTAACAGGTTGTATATCAATTGCTCAATATAGTATACATCCTCAAAGATCATCTTACCTTTTGACACATTACCTTTTCCACTTATCTTACCACCTTCTGGATTATCACCAAATGCAACATGTCCTCCATCAATTCTTTTGAAGTTTTGAAGGCAGGCCATGTTACCTGTCATGTGCCTGGAACAACCACTATCGACATGCCAAATGCTCCTTCCCTTGAGCTGTTGGTTGCCCTGCACATTTAATAAAGCAGTTAGTTTTTAATAGGAACCCAAGACAAAGTGGTCTTGGGTTTTCCATTCTCATCAACATATTCATATTCAGATTGGATGAGATTATCACACTGAGAAATCTTATTGCTTGAATACTTTGTCACAATAATGGGTCTGTTACTGGAAGCAGTACTAACTTGATTGGCAGTACTAACTTTGTTAGCAGTACTAACATCATTAGCAGTACTAATTGGGTTAGCAGTACTAACTGGGTTAGAAGTAGTATTGCTTACAACAACATTATTTATGTCAGCAGTACTATTTGAAGTAGCAGTACTAACAGATTTCTTTACTTTTGGAACCCAAACCTGAACAAAGTTGTTTGCTTTCTTTGTCTTTAATTTACTCCTTGGCTTATTTGGAGTATTTTTCTTAGAATTAGCAAACTTATTCTGAGCATGAGATTTTATGGGTGCCCTTCTCACATTCTCAGCCATATTATTCCTTATTTGCTTCCTATAACCAACAGGATTTTGTATATTTCTTTGAAAACTGATCCTTTGGTTAATAGGATTGAAATAACAGTGTTTGGCCAGATGATTTAACTTGCCACAGATAAAACAAGGCTTTGGTCTGTTAATTTTTCTCAGATCAATTCCTTGTTTTAAAGCCCACTGATTATTTCTATTTCTTTGATTTCCCCTTATTTTATCATGTTTTTGGGGCTGATTCTGTTTACAAGTACAAGGATTAACAACAGTAGTTTGCATGTAATGAACTCCCTATGCCTTTCCCTTCCCTCTCTCAGAGGTCTCAGCTTTTACATTCTTAACAGTCTCTTCCCCAGACTTTACTTTCTCACTCTTGACAAAAGGTTTACCCCCTCTTTCATTTGTCAGTATGTGGTTTTCTAGGAGAATATCTTTTTGGTATTTCTCCTTCTTACTCTCAAAGTCCTCTTCTTCAGAATCTGCCTCAACCACTACTTTGTCTAAAGGATCTACTTTAGTGGCTCCTTTAGGTAATTCCTTCTTGTCCTATCTTTCTAAGAGATCAGAGGTGGGAGGAACATAGTTATTGTTGTATGGTGGAGGTGTGGTGTTGTAGCCTATTCCTCTTCTAAGTTTGTCATGGACTTGAGTTTTTAAAAGTTAGTCCATTGCTTTAGAAGCATTGGAATATTTCTCAATGTCCAGTTTTGCTTTCTCAAAATCACTCCTTATCTTCTCACATTCCTCTTCAGACTTTTTAAGCTTAACCTCTAACTGATTTTTCTCCCACTTCCAGTAGTTTGTATCATAGGAATGTTGAAGTTCATTAGCCTGGTAAGACTTAATTTGTTCTTCAAACCTCTCAACAATCAGAACATACTCTCTTCTATCTTTCTCTAACCTTTTAAGGTCATCACACATACTCTGATTGTGATCCCTGTACTTTTTAACAGTTTCAATACAGGTTTTAGAGCAAAGATTAGAAGTTACCTCTGTGGGAGTATCAGTGCTTGCTGACTCTAAAACTTTAGCCATTAAAGCATGATTCTGGACTGCTTCTTCTGCTTGGTCACTCCAATCAAATCCCATTCCTTCTTGGGAAACAAGAGCTTGAGAAGAGTTCCTACTGTTGAAGCTAGTGGACTGTGATGGTTGATGGTTGCTAGTATGTTGTTGAGGCATTCCACTTCTGCATTCTCTTGCAAAGTGCCCCAGCTTGTGACATTTGTAACATTCAACCTTGGATTTATCAAATCCAACCTCATCTTCTCTTTTATGAGCAAAGTTGTTCCTTCTAGTCCTTTTGATGAATCTTTTTACCCTCATAGTCAGCATAGCCATCTGCCACTTGATATCCATCTCTTCCAGATCATCAGCATTTATCTGTTCTAAGTCATCATTAATTGGAGTGGAATTAGCATGACTGGATAGAAAAGCTTCTAAGACTGAGTCATTGGAACCATCTTGCTTTGATCCATGGGCAGCATTAACTGATTTTGTATTAGCAGCAGAATCAGTAGAGGATGATAAAAGAGCAGGATTGTATGAGTATCCAGAGGGCCTCTTCTTTGCTTCTACCTCTGCTTCAAACACCCTAAGGTCATTATAGAGGTCATCTAATTCCTTGTCCTCCAATTGGTCATTCTGTCTGAAAGAGACAATGTACATAGTCCATTCATCACCAAGAGATCTTAGAAATTTTCTGTTAACATCATCTTGATCTATCTGGACACCAACAGTAGCCAATTCACTAATGAGCTTATTAAATCTATCAAAAGTTTGAGTCATGGACTCATTCTTTGTAGACATGAAGTTTTCATACTACTGCTTTAGGATGGCCTTCTGATTTCTCTTGGTACTTTTGGTACCAGAAAATCTTTTCTCCAGAGAATTCCAAAGAATTTGTGCATCAGAACAGTTGCAGAATTGATGTTGGTACTCATTAGGTATATCCAAAAGCAGAGTGCTCAAAGCTTTAATCTCTGTCTACCTCAACTTTATCTCTCCATCTGTTTTTGGTGGAGGTCTCTTTCCTTCTGCATCCATCTTTCCTCCATCAGAAGGACCATTCTCAATGATGTCCCACATTGAGAAGTCTGTGAGAAGAATGTACTGCTTGATTCTGATCTTCCACATGTCAAACTCATTGGGTTTGAGCATGGGAACCTTTGATACCAAAACACTGTCGCTTGAACTGTCCATGATTAAAGGTTTCTGAATTTTTCTAGCTCTGATACCACTTGTCAGGATCGAAATTCAAACAAGAATTTAACACAAACTCAGAAACAATGTTAAAGAAGTTGCGGAAAAACACTTTAACAGAAAATCAATGGAACAGTATATAGAACTCAAATCACAAGTTTATATTGATTCAACTTGATGATTACACACAAAACCTCAATCTGTTTAACAGGCTAAACAGACGTTCTATACTTCTCTATAGAAAGGATCTAAACTGTTCTTGAGGTTAATTCTCTCTAAACAAAACGTATGAAATAAATGTTAATTCTAACAAAGACTTCTATACTATATATACAATGTTGTTTACAAGATAATTATCAAAATAAAATTGATCTTCAATATCAATACCATAATTATCTTCAACCATATCTCCAGCTCATCTTTATCTTCAAGTCTTCTTTATCTTTAGAAGCAGCACTAACCTTCTTTTAGCAGTATTAATCATCTTGCAGCATTAACATCTTCAACAGTATTAATCCTTGAGCAGTACTAACCATGCTTGCAGTAGTAATCTTCAACAGTATTAACTACTAGCAGTACTAACTCTCCAAGCAGTATTAATTCTACTAGCAGTATTAAAATTACAAGCAGTAGTAATACCTTTCAACTAGCAGTAGTATCCATCCTTAGCATATTATGACCTAACAAAGACCTGAAGACTATTGCCAATTTTTTTTAATCTTGAATCCAAAGGGGAGATTGTTTGATCATAAATTGTATTCAAGATTAAAGTTAAAGTTCAGGGTTCAAATTGTAATAAGTTGATAGTTATTTGTAATTGGGCCCAAAGCCCATTAGGATTATACGGCCTAAGTATTTATCGGTTTTATTAATTAGGTTTTAGGTTTAACCTCTCACAATCCTCTCACAATCCTCATTATTACTTTCATAATCATATAGAGAGAGGTAGTCGTACTCTGTAATCGTACGTATCAAGGTACCAAGAACACACACAAGGTTTTCATTGATTAATCAAGAAATCATGGTATGTTATTCTGATCTGTTTATCTCTTGATCTATATTGTGTTGTGTGATTGTTATCAACTAGTTATCTGGGTTTAACAACCATATTTGGGATTTTTAGGCATTTTGATAAATAAGTCATAAATGAAAGGGTTTTGATGATTTATTGCATAAATGAAGATTATTGGGTTAAAAGGCACTTTTAGCATTTGTTTTGGAGAAATGCTTAATTTTGTGTTATGGGATGCTTTTGAAAGAATAAATGGTATAAATTCATTTAGAAAGTAATTTGTCCCAATCTAAACTGTGTTGGAGTTCATTCATGCATTTTGGAGCGTGTGTTTGCATGACGCGAGTCGATTGTGTTTTATTATTTGGGGACCGTTATTTGTTGGTCAAAAAGGGTTTTGAACACTTTAGATCGATGTTGACTTAAAAGAGTCTTGGGGACAATTGTTCGGTTTTAATGGCTTAGTGTAGAGCCCAGTTATGATTACATACTAATGCACCTTGTTGCATATTGATGTTCATTACATGCTCGAGTGCGTTGGTCATCTATGTGAAGTCATGTAATGTAGATAGTGTTGCATTAGATCCATAGGCACGTCAGTCAGTCTGTTTTTGTGGTCAATTGGGTATAGCGGGGTTGGACTCTGGGACCCATGTTTTATGACCAGAAACTTTTCAATTAGGCACTAGGAGGGTTGAGTCTGGAAGTGCTACCGGGGAGGTAGGCACTAGGACCTCCGCCGCTTGAAGTAATTCCTTGGAGGTAGTCTTTAAGTGTGACGGGCCTTCGGGGTGAAGTTCTTTGTAATGTTCACCAAGTCAACCGACTATTGAGGTGAAACTTGTTAAGAAGTCGTAGGGACACTTGGCTTTTATGTCGTGATGTGTCATGCGATTAATGTTGCAAGAGTGGCATACTTTTGTGTTCCTCCACTCTCAACGGATACGGGTCTCCCCCGTCCTCGGCAATAACATTGTAATTATTAACGCCTTACTTTATTATCATTGGGTTTGTGTGCTCGACTGTAAATGATGACCTTAATATTAGGTTTCCCTCGCGTATATTAAGGTTTGAATGAAATATGTCATTTCTATGTTTTGATATTTGGTTTCCTTCCATTTTATGGTCGTGTGAGTATTGGGCCTAGTGTCCTTGCTTTCGGTGACGTATCGTATATGTGGGTTTTTAACCATGATTTATGGGTTGAGTATTTTGTTCCACCTGTGCTTGGGTGTTTTGGGATACAACATTTTATCCACGTTTCTTAAATTAGGAGTCAATTCTTATTCTCGTTTCGAGTGAGTTTTGGGTTGCATCATTTTATAAAGAATGCTTTGTAATGAGGTGTTCATCTTTGAAAATGCTTGATATTGGAAAATAGTCGTCTCCAAGTTTAAAGTAAATCAATTGAACGATTATGGTTTTAAGTAAAGTTCATTCCTTTTAAATATATATTTATTCATGTAAAACTCTTGAACTCACTAGGCGTTAGCCTAACCTTTTTACTAGTCGGCATGTGCAACAGGCTTCGTTTGGGAATAGTTCTAGTGACCTAGTGGAGAAAGAAGTGCTAGTTGTGTGCTCGAGAAGTGAGTATCTTGGTGAAGTCTTCCGCAATAGTTTTGTGAAGAGCAACTTGTGTTGGGGTTAAGTAGCACCCAACTTCGGTTTAGTCCTTGTATATTATTGGAGTTTATATTTGTTGAGGTTAAATTTAGAATTTTAAATTGAGGTATATTGATTTTTGATTTGTAGGAGGAAGTTTTGTTCCTTACTTGATGTTATCTCGAAATTTTAATTAGTTGCTCTTACCAAATTCAAGGGTGTTACAAGTTGGTATCAGAGCTTAAGTTTGAGAGAATTAGGTGTTGATTTTGGATGCCTAGATTCAAACTAGCGTTCTTTTAAGTGAATGAGAGAGGAAATTGCACCAATAGGCACTTTAAGATCAGATGTTTTGAGGTTGATGGAGGCACTAAGAACGGAAATCACGTCGAGGGTAGCAAGGATTATCATGTACAGTACGTTCATAATTGCACCTGGTCAGTGTTATGGTGAACCTACGAGTTACATGTGTATACTTGGACTACTGGGATGTGACAACCGTTGGGGTAGTGGAGAAGTTTCTAAGTGGGTAGGCAGGTAGTCGTTAGAAGAGGCTAATAATCTTATTGTCTGTCACTTGGAGTGACAGTAAGCATAGTAATTTCATTAAGTGGACCGTTTCAGGTCGGAATGATTGGTTGGATTAGAACCATAGACTTTTGGAACTGACGTTATTTGAGGAGAATTTAAGGGTGAACCTATAAAATCCTTGATTATTGCCTTAAGATGTTTGAACATCCGGATGACAATAGTGTGACTAAGAAATTAAGGAGCGTGGTTTCGAGATGTTGAGTGTCGATCAACTTCACGCACATAATCTATTTCTAAAATAAATTGCATCAATTATTTCTCATGTTTCCAAATCATCATGTGGATCATATTACAAATCTTGGAACAATGCTTAGCACACACTAGGTTTTAAACCATGATTCCAAACATGCACAAAATTATTTTATGGCATGAGGTTGCAAAAAAAAATTGTTGAGACTTTCTTATTCTCATTGTTGTCCAACGTTGTTTCGGATTTTACGATGTGCGTATTTTGATGTTGTTTAGGGTTTTGGACAAGGAACTGCAGTTTATGACTTTAACATTGGATCTCCTCCACATATGTTAAGGTTTTGAATGAAAAGTTATCTTCCATTATCTTGGCGTTTGAGTTTTATTGAAAATTTTACTTCATGCGATTTTGTGAATTTAATGGGGTGATTTTAACGGCGTGCCATTGTATTGTTTTTCCTTGAGTTTTGTGCGGGTAATTTGATTGCATATAGTATGCATACATGCTTTATTTGGGAATTTCTGTCATGGGGTCTTAGCCAACATTTTAGAACGATGAAGCATATTGTTAACTTAGCTTTAAACTTGAAACCAATGTAAATTATTTTGTATTTTAACCAAGGTACATGCATATACTGCTTTACTAGTTTTGTGAAGTAAAATGTCTCATGCAAGTTTTGTTGTGGAGTCTTACCTTGTGTTGTGTTGTGGCTAAAGAGAGAAAACTTTGGGATTTAGACATCATGACAAGTCTGTTTTGGGTTTTGCAAGCATTTTATATGTACGACCTAAAGTTTGGAACCAAACTAAATTATTCTTACGTTTGATTAAATCGCATGCATCTGTCTTTCACTAAGTTTTGGGGAATAAACTGATGTATGCGAGTCACGTTGGGAAATTTTATTTCATGACATTATATGGTTAAATGTGAAAATTTTGGGATTTGATTTCGTGAATTTCCCCTTCTGTAGTTTGTACAAACGCCTTGTTATGCACTGCCTTGGTACGTAAAATTATTTCTTATCTATGGCGTAAAGTGATGCATGTTAGGACCATAGTGGTCCATTCAAAAAAAATTTGTTGCGTATCTTTGACTATTGTCATTATTAGTTTGAGTAATGACCAAACGGTTTTCAAAATGGTTTTATGTGTGTGGCGTCGGAGACCACTTTGAAAACCTACCGAGTAAACGGTAGTGGATTTTTATTCGTATGACTAACCGTTATAAGGATTTTGCATTTAGAAGTTTTATAAAAGTTCAAATTGACATAGTAGTTTGAAAAAAAAACTTGAACTCATTAGAGCTACAGATGTAAGCCCTCTTGTGATAGAGGTCGTGATTAAGGACTAAAGGAGTCCTCGGATATTGAAGTGTCGGAGGGTCTGACTTATGTTTAGTTTTGAATTTTGGACTTCAGTTCATGAACTGGTTCATGCAGAAGTATTTGAGTCGTTCGATTTATGCTTTCTCCCATTTAATTAAGTGATGATCTTTACGCTTCGATAAACCTTCAGGTTAAAACCTTGTGCGGTTGTCTAAGTATGGTTGGTTTTGAATTTGTAGGTTAATGGTACGGCAGCATGCTACGTGTCTGTGGTGTACTATCTTAATGGGTATTCGTGAATAATGATGAGATTATGGTTGGATAGTAAAGTTGTATGATCTGGGGTTTTATTTCCTTGAATAGGTGTCAACTTTAATTCGACATTGCAACTCTGGAATGAAATATTTGGTGGTATACCCACGTTGCATATAGTTGTTTTGAGGATAGGTATCGACCTTTGATTTGGAGGACAGTGACTATTGAAGTGCTCCAGTGCACTTTCGTTGAAATTGGGTATGTCTGCAAGTTAAGTGGTAACCTTAAGGATATTAGATGCTCGCGATTAGGGAATTTCGTCAAGGAAGGGATGATGAACCTTTCATGGTATGGATTACTGGGAGATTAGGTGAGAATGTCGAGGTAAACCTTAAGTAGAAATTGATCATTCAGGAGACCTTAATTTGGTCGAAAGTAGAAATATCGTTTTATGACAACAACGGGTGACTGACCCAACAATTTTATGCGGATTCCTTATTGCTTGGGTAAAGTCAACTTGGTTGAGGATACTTAGAATTGAGAGGAGTATCGGCAAGCGATGGTTGGATCATTTATGCAAAGGTTGTTATGTTCTTGAAGGCAATAAGAGAGTGCGGTGTAATTCCATGAAGGACGATTGGAAGTAGTTAAGGGTACAGTTCGCCTTGGGGTGTCCTTGGTGGAAGTAGTTAATTAAGATCGTGAGTTACTTTTGAGGTGATATGTGCAACCTAAGGTTGGGAGGCAACTGAAATCTTAATGATAGGAAAATGAGATAATAAGAACTCAACGTTCATTCCATCATCGGTAAGATATGTCGAACCTTGGGATTAAGTTTGTGACGGCTCGTTATGAGAAATACAACGACAATCTTAAATGGGATGTAATCGGTTTCAGTTATGGGGAAAGGTATTGTTGAGGCATCCCTTTTGGATAGAGAACCAATCAATCCGGTAAATACGACGTTGGATGTTTTCCCGAAGTCAGATTTTGAGGACGAAATCTATTTTAAGGTTGGGAAGATTGTAACACCCTGAAATCTTTGGTCGAAAAGAAGACAGAAAAATGGCGACAGTGCTCCGCGCTACTGTTCTGGCGGGTCGAACCGCGCGGTGATCCGCACGAGATCCTATCCAGAGCTCTGCGCTACTGCCCGCGCTAGTCGGTTACGCCACAACTCGTGCGCGCGCACTGTGCGCACTTAAAAGAGGGGAATCAGCCCCCAAACCTCATTTCTCACCAAAACCCTAAATCTCTTCCCCTTTTCTCTCCCAAATCAACCCCCGACCTCTAAAACGAACCCTAACCCATTTTTGAGGGGTTTGCCTCCTAAAATCACATGATTCTTCATCATCTAGCAAGTTTGGAGGTTAGAACCATAATCCTTCATCTTCATCTTCCTTACCAAGTTTCTTAGGGCTTCATCCAACCATTTTCATCGTTTGAAGATTTGGAGTTTGTGGTTTATTTTGGTGACCTAGAGGTGTGTTGGTAGTGGATTCAAGTTATTGGTTAAGGTAATCTTCTCCTTCTTCATGTATGGAAAATTAGGGCTTGGAATAAGTTGAGATCTACATGTATAATGTTTGGGGAATGATTCTATATGGTTGAATATGGGTATTTATGGTTGGAAATTTATGAACCTAGGTTTTTGGAGGTTTTGGCTTGAGGATCCATGTTTCTCCAAAGGAGCTCAAGTTGGGGAAAATCTAGATTGAGCCTAAATCTAGCAAGGTGAGTTCAAGTTGATTTTTGAAAATGTTGTACATGCCAAAAATGTCTATTTTAGAGTATCTATGTGTTTTACATGATTATTATAAAATGTTGAAATCTTTGATGAGTTTTGCTATTTGAACAAATAAGATTTTATAAACCTTGTGAAACACCATATTTGGGATTTTTAGGCATTTTGATACATAAGTCATAAATGAAAGGGTTTTGATGATTTATTGCATAAATGGAGATTATTGGGTTAAAAGGCACTTTTAGCATTTGCTTTGGAGAAATGCTTAATTTTGTGTTATGGGATGCTTTTGAAGGAATAAATGGTATAAATTCATTAGGAAAGTAATTTGTCCCAATCTAAGATGTGTTGGAGTTCATTCATGCATTTTGGAGCGTGTGTTTGCATGACGCGGGTCGATTGCGTTTTATTATTTGGGGACCGTTATTTATTGGCCAAAAAGGGTTTTGAAAACTTTAGCTTGGTGTTGACTTAAAAGAGTCTTGGGGATAATTTTCCGGTTTTAATGGCTCAGTGTAAAGCCGGTTATGATTACATACTAATGCACCTTGTTGCATATTGATGTTCATTACATGCTCGACTGCGTTGGTCATCCCTGTGAAGTCATGTAATGTAGACTATGTTGCATTGGATCCATAGGCACGTAAGTCAGTCTATTTTGGTGGTCAGTTGGGTATAGAAGGGTTGGACTCCGTGACCCATGTTTTACAACCAGAAACTTTTCAGGTAGGCACTAGGAGGGTTGAGTCTGGAAGTGCTACCGGGGAGGTAGGCACTAGGACCTCCGCCGCTTGAAGTATTTCCTTGGAGGTAGTTTTTAAGTGTGTCAGGCCTTTGGGGTGAAGTTCCTTGTAATGCTCACCAAGGTTAACCGACTCTTGAGGTGAAACTTGTTAAGAAGTCGTAGGGACACTTGGGCTTTTATGTTGTGAGGTGTTATGCGATTAACGTTGCAAGAGTGGCATACTTTGTGTTCCTCCACTCTCAACGGATACGGGTCTCCCCCGTCGTCGGCCAATAACATTGTAATTATTAACGCCTTACTTTATTACCATTGGGTTTGTGTGCTCGACTGTAAATGATGACCTTAATATTGGGTTCCCCCGCGTATATTAAGGTTTGAATGAAATACGTCATTTCCATGTTTTGATATTTGGTTTCCTTCCATTTTATGGCCGTGTGAGTATTGGGCCTAGTGTCCTTGTTTTCGGTGACATGTCGTATATGTGGGTTTTTAACCATGATTTATGGGTTGAGTATTTTTCCCCACCTGTGCTTGGGTGTTTTGGGATACAACGTTTTATCCACGTTTCTTAAATTGGGAGTCAATTTTTATTCTCGTTTCGAGTGAGTTTTGGGTTGCATCATTTTATAAAGAATGCTTTGTAATCAGGTGTTCATATTTAAATATGCATGATATTGGAAAAGTGTCGTCTCCAAGTTTAAAGTAAATCAATTGAACGATTATGGTTTTAAGTAAAGTTCATTCCTTTTAAATATATATATTTATTTATGTAATACTCTTGAACTCACTAGGCGTTAACCTTACCTTTTTACTTGTTGGCATGTGCAACAGGCTTCGTTTGGGAATAGTTCTAGTGACATTGTGAAGAGAGAAGCGCTAGTTGTGTGCTCGAGAAGTGAGTAGCTTGGTGAGGTCTTCCGCTATGGTTTTGTGAAGAGCAACTTGTGTTGGGGTTAAGTAGCACCTGACTTCGGTTTAATCTTTGTAATTATTGGAGTTTATATTTGTTCAGGTTAAATTTAGAGTTTTAAATTGAGGTATATTGAGTTTTGATTTGTAGGAGGAAGTTTTGTTCCTTACTTGATGTTATCTCGAAATTTTAATTAGTTGTTCTTACCAAATTCGAGGGTGTTACACATTAGCACATAAGCCCCCTAGACTTTCAAACTTTGCATATCTACTTAATCCAAGGTATTACAATATCTCCTCCTTAAAGGAATTCCGTCCCAGAATTCAATCAATCGAACAAACTCATGTAATCAAATCTCATTTCTGATTCTGATTCTGATTCTGATTCCGATTCCTAGATTGCCGATTGACTTTTATGATAACGAAACTAAATCTTTACTAAATTGGTTTATTTATTTTTCAAATTTTAACTTTGCAATCGATAATAGCTTCCGGTCCTTCAATGAAACTCAGTTTCTCAATCATCTGAATGATGGTATAGCTTTTTCAGTATCAACTAAAACTTCGTCAGTTTAGACACATAAAGGTGCTGTCAATACCACTCAACTTCTCTGAACATTCTAACCGGTAGGGTACCACACCAATCAATCACTAATCACCAAGGGTTCGATATCCCATGTACCCAACTTTCCTCTATTACCCAAAACTAACAATTCCTTTCCACCATAATACTTTTAACATTACATTATTCCAAACCAGAAATTTTATCGATATACAACGATTATCAACATAGCTTTTCTGTTTGTCCTAAGCCATCTTTAACCATTCACGAATCTGACCGATTTTATCTGTTAACTAAGCAAATTCCGTCCCGTGTAACTATGTTTCTCCTACTTCATTCAAATACAACAGTGCTCTCTGCACTCAACTTTGTCTGCGATCCCATCTTTCTATGAAACCTTTTTTAGAACATAAAAGTAAATCGACTGTCTCGATACGAAAGGTATAAATAATGACACATCTAACTGAACTAACACCTTATTAATACATAACTATGCTAACCTTTCTATTAAATACTTTTCTTTGATCAGAAAAATAATAGATTAAGAAACGCGATCTACTATAACCCAGATAACATCAAAGCCTCTTAGCATTCTCGGTAATTTCGTCACAAATTTTATCACGATGTGATCTCATTTCCAATCCGAAATATCTAAAAATTTCAGTTTATTGTAAGGTCGTTGATGCCCCACTTTAATTTGTAACAAATCAAACACCGTTCCACATACCGTGCGATAACCCTTTTCATACCGGCCACAAAAAGAATTGAAAAAGATCTATATATATATATATATATATATATCTTACTAGTACACATGCTAATCAAATAACGAGATTGGTGAGTTTCTTTCAATATTCCTTCTCGGATATCACCACGACCAGGTACCCAAACTTTGCTCTCAAAACACATTAACCCACGACTGTGTTTCACTAAAATGGATATCATACCCACGAGTCGTTCCCGTTTCACGTTATCATTTTTCAAAGCTTCAATTTGACATCTCATTAACTTTTAGAGAATATTCGGTTGTAACTCGGTCCGTACCAATAACACTTTGATTGTTTCACTTTTTTATTTATGACGCAAACTCAAAGCATCGACCACTATTTTCGCTTTCCCCGGATGATACACGATACCTCAATCATAATCTCTCATCAATACTAACCACCACCATTGTCACATATTCAGTTCCCATTCCCATTCCCATTCCAATTGATTAAACAAATGTTGGAGACTTTTATAATTAATAAAAATATGGCGTTTATTACCCTACAGATAGTGTCTCCAAATCTTCAAGGAAAAAACAATGGCGACAAGTTCCATATTATGAGTAGGATGATGTCTCTTGTGATCTTTCAGCTGACGAGAAGCATAAGCATAAACTTTTCTGCCCTGCGTCTGTACACAACCCAAACCCAATTTCAAAATGCCACTATAAACCACAAAATCTTCTGAATCATCGGGCAAAGATAGAATCAACACTACACAGTCTTTCTTTCAATATTGGGAAGGCCTCGGTTTGAGCTTCTTTCCATGCAAGCTTCACAATCTTTTTTGTTAACACCTTTTAAGTCGCCGCTATACAAAAAAAATCATGTAAGAATTTATGATAGTAACCTGACAAACCTAATAAAATTTCTGACTTCTGTCAGTGTTGGTGGTTCCCACTTTTCAAATACTTCAATTTTAATTAGATTTACTTTGATACTATTCTCTAAAATAATGTGCCCCAAAAACTGAACTACCCATGTCCAGAACTCACACTTGGATAGTTTAGGAAAAAGCTTTCCTTGTTTCAAAAGTTCTAATACTAATCGAAAATGAGTAGCGAGCTTTTCTTCTGATCGGGGATAAATAAGAATATCATCAATGAAAACAGTTACAAATTTGTCAAGATAAGGATTACATTTCTGATTCATCATATCCATAAATGTTGTCGGTACGTTGCTCAATCTAAACTGCCTTACTAATACTTATAATACCCATACCCTAAACAACTAATCAAAAGGTCATCGTTTCTTAGAAGCAGAATCTGATTCTTTACAGTCGGCTCAATGAGTTCCCCCTAACCAATACACATTCTCATCCGCCCTTTTTTTTACAAATAAAACCGGTGCACTCTACGGATACATAATAACTAATAAGTCTAATAAGATCTTTGTCAAATAAATCATTCAACTGAAACATCATTTCTTTTATTTCAAATAGAGCTAATCAATACGATACATGAACTACTAATACGACCCTTGCCATCAAATTAATTCTGAATTCAAATTATTTGCGAGTAGAATACTAGTCAAGTCATCTGAAATGACCTCTGAGAAATCACTGACTATCAATAAACTTTAAATTCTACCCATTTATTTATATGCAATAATCACATAGGCTAAGAAACTCTGACACCTTTTCTTTGCACGTTTTCGATCCTTTAACATAGAAGTCAAACTGGTATGTCGGTCTCGACGATCGCCGTATATCACAACTGGTCACCAACCAGTTGAATCGATATGGATTACCTTTTTAACACAAATAATACTGACCTGGTTTCTTTTTAACCAAATCCCAACTATAATATCAAATTCTTTCAAAATCATCATAAACAATTAAATCGACACCACACCCTCATTCACGTTTATACGACAGTCATCAAATATCTCACTAATCAAAACATGATTGTCATTAGTAGTTCAAAACTCAAGCAGAACCCAAAAACTTAGGCTTTACATGCGAGTACCCAATGAGGGAGAAATGACATCAGAATCAAATAACACTTTAACATATAAATAATTTACCAAATGTACTTGTCATCACATCTGATGTCTCTTCAATCTCTACCGTAGTCATCTGAAATGCTCGTCTCTTTGCTTTAAACTGATCGGTTTGCGAGCTTCTCACATTTATAACAAGACTCCAAATTAGGTTACACTTACCCTAATACACTTTACAACATATAGAACACAACCTATCAATGAATATCTGATTCAGGCAATTATCCAATGTAGCAAACTTTGCTATTCTAAAATAACTTGACTCTGGCTCATTTTCTTTTCCCACTGTCTCCTTCACTTAACTAACGATTCTTTTATTTTTCTATCTTTTCTACTGTTTCAACTACAGACTAAATGTAATCGGACTCATACACATAATCAGATTTCTGACAAAAGCTTTTATTTTCCCAAGTATATTTTTCTACCCCGCGGCTTCAGTAATCACATACAATTATGCAAACTAGGACTTTTTCTAGAAGTTTCGAAGTATATCCCTGAACAAAAAAATTACCTTGTTCTAAATGAAAAACTCTTCTTCTAATTGTTGCACTACCATAATTTGAGCAAAACTGACTTTTAAGCTCAGCCACAAAATATTCCCATAACATCCCTTTTCACTAACTGAACCCATGGGAGCCATTACAATACCCCATCAGAATAATACCTCATATTTCAATATCGTCACAACAAAAGCTTTAACCGAGTCAAAATTATAAAAACAATCAGATATTACAAGCCAAAACATTCTATAATCATGATATTTCTGAATAATAGTAGCAGACAGTGACAAATCATATTTACTATCAAAAGAAATAGTAGTCAATTCATTCACTTCCGTTTTCTGTTGTATTTAGGATTCACATACTTTTTTGTTTTAGTAATTTGAGAGTGCCCCAATACAAATTCCAATACAACCCAAAATTAACCAAATCTCAACGATCAAATCTTTCCTGAATATTTTCGAGCGGAGAATCCGCTCCCTCTGAACTAACGGAAGCAATTCTTACCATATGAAGAGAAAAACTTACCATTTAATAGCTCGCAAAATAAACACACTTTAATCACATTACCAAATATAATAAGGTATTCGAGTACAAACGTACACCTGCAAACTCACAAATACATTGCCAATATGTAATTTGAATTTACCTTACATGTCGTTCTTTCAACCCATTATATTTAATACCCAACGGGTTCTAAAACATAATTGGGATATCTTACTATCAACATAAAACCATCTAGTTTAAGTTTAGGCATCAAACTGAATACCTAAATCTCTTAAACTCAGGCTCTGATACCAACTGTAACAACCCGCAAATCCACATAACATATATCATGGAATTTGTACAAAAACAAACCACATTGGGGATACACATTCCATTCTACAATCTAACAATTGTCTGAAATAGCATATAAATATTTTGCTAATAATACCTTCATACAAAAGATCCAAATAACATGAAGATCATAAAACTCCTCAAGAGGCTTTACATATAAACATCCAAAATAGCAACCACATAAATTTCCTTTTCCTTTACTACTTAAACATTGTTTCCCTAAAATTCATATTTTTAATTAAAAAACAAAATGAAGGTTAGACCATACTAGATCCAGAAATATTGAGGACTGGGGTGGGAAATTATTTAACATAATATAATTAATAAATAGACATATTGCTTAAAGATTTTAATTTTTGCAACAATAAACATATAAATACCAGTAACGTCAAATCATAACTTTATAAACACATAAATATCATTAAAACAAACACTTAATAAACATACTAGTTGTATAATCGTATGATGCATGGGATGCAAAGTTTTATTGTAAATTTGAAAACGAAAAAGTAATGTAATTTTTCATCAAAAAAATAAAATCCAAAATTTATATGTCAAATTCAAAAAAAAAAAAGTAATTTATATTAATAAAAGTATTTTAATTTTTTGGATAAAAACGTTAATGAAGTGTTCTGTTAAGTCTCATTAATTATCATATATTTGAACGTGTTTATCAATTAGTTATTGATTAGTTGAACGTATTTATCAATTAGTTATTGATTAGTTTATAGAGATTAATGACTTAAAATTGTACATGTACAATAATCACTTGTAAACTGATAATATATATTGATAAACACCTAATGCTTAACAAATTATTTTCAAAATTTATAAAATTCTAACTTAAACAATTAGCATCAAACATTAAATAACTTTCTTATTAAAAAACAAACACTTTATAATACATATAATTCACAGAAATAATTAAATAAGTAACAAATAGTAAGATCTTTAGAGAGAGAAAGGGTTAGGTTTGAAGTTGGGGTCAATAGAAGTTTGGAATGGGGTCAGTAAGGTTAAAGAAATTGGTGTAACTTATTTTTTAAAGGTAAATAAACAAAATCTAGAGGTTTACTGGGGTCATGAGACCCCATCCTCTAAGCTGTAGCATAGCTCCGCCACTGGACCATACGATCTAGTGAAGAAATCTTTGTCAGTACAATAATGCAATAAAAACCATTTCATATAAAACCTTTCAAAATCATTAATCATATAGTTAACTTTCAGGCACTAATTCCCGGTGAATGATAAAGTTGGCACTCAGGCACAACATCCCAGTCGTATAGTTGTTATTCTAGCACAACTCGGTAATCGCATCGTTGACATTCTAGGACAACACGATAATCAAATAGTTGTCATTCTAGCACAACACGATAATAATATAGCTGACATTCTAGCACAACGCGATAATAATATAGTTGGTATTCTAGCAGAACGTGCGGATAGTTAATACGGTGACACTAAGGCACAACATCCCTCTTCGGCATCTTGTCATAACGGTCACTTAAAATCCAAGAATTTATTCATTAAACCACATATATAAATTTCCAACAACATATGCTCAAATACCATATCACAATTAACGGTAACTATTTAACATACCAAGTCGAAATAATATTAAAATGAGCTTTGATTATGCATAATGGTTTATTAAAATGCTTGTTTTATAATTGAACATGTCATGGTTAGATCTTGATCAATGTCTGTAAAGTGTGCATTCATTGGGGTGGGCGCGTGATGGCTTATTATTGGGAGGTGTGACCCAAATAGAATGCATGAATTCGTTTAATGTCATTCATCTAAGGGCAAGTGTGGGACCGAACACATTGTCATAGGTGTGCGTGACCAAAAGCGTGTACCATCTACGTTTCCTGAGGGTGTGCATAATTGTTTATCGTGTGATTCATTACTACTTCTTTTATAACTTGTTGATGGTGCTATTTTGTGTTGTGAGCTTATTTTCTAGAGGGAACTCACTAGACCTCCGGTCTCACCCTCTCTTTTATAAAACTGAAAACCATTTTCAGGTAAGCATGTTAGTGAGAGTTCTAGCAAAGGGAAGGGCAAGAATTGAGTTTCGGAGCCTTGAGGATAGAAGTGATGATTAGTAGTTCATTGTTTAGACTTTTTCGGGCTTAGTTTATTTTATAATTCTCAGCTATGGAGGTGTTACCTGCTGCAAACATTTGAGATGTAATTAAATGGTTGATTTGTTGATTTTGGGGTCATTCGACATTATTTTATATTATGGTTGATTTAAGATTTGGGTTGTTAGAGTTGCCACAACATGCTGTAACATTTCTATAACTCTTTATACCTTTATATGCTCTATTGAACTTAACTCATTTGGTCAAAATAATAGACTGTCAACTTGTCAAAGATTTTCCAAATGAAACATTAAAGTTTAGAGTGACTAGTGGAATAGATAGTTATTGTGAAACAATTATTCACTAGCACATTAGCGTATCCTTCTAACCTTCACTCACACCAAAGCTATGGTATTTATCCCATCATCGCTTGAAATAAAATACAAGGTATAAATAAAGACATATAAAGTAAATGACAAAAACTTTAAAGTGTTGTGAGAATGTAAGACCATCCATATCCCAACAATTCATTTTCACTTTCAATTGTGCCACATCAGCTTTTGCAATTACCCTCTACACACATGCAATCCACCTATGCTTTCAAAAGTGGTCCCCACTACAACATTTATTAATTATTTTATAAATTATTATATAAATTTAGATTTTTTTAGTTAATAACATGATATATAATTATTTAAAAAATAACATATATACATATATAGATTTTTTTTAAAACAAGAATGATTAATTTAATTAAAAAATAAATTAAAATCATTAATTATTAGAAAATATATACTTGAAATCTATTTAAATAAAAAAAAATCAAAAAATGATTATGTAATGGCCACGTGGCCTTGCAAGTAGAATTGCAAATTTTGCAATTATCAATCCTATGTGGCACCTTTATTCAATCTGCAATTCAATTTGAAACCCCATGTGGGTGGTCTAAGAAGCTTGTTGTAGCAAGGTGCAGGATAGAAAAGTACCAAAATATTCACATTAAGGGGGTGTTTACTTGGGGCTTAATGAGCTTAATGACAAAACCGGCTTATTCATGCAAACGTTTGGAGTGTTTACTTGGGGCTTAATGACAAAACCGACTTATTCACGCAGACATTTCTGGCTTATTCACTAAGTAGGGGAAAGATGTGTTGTCTAAGACACATCTTTGACATTTCTACCCTTTAAAAATAAAGGCATGCCTACCCTCCTACTCAATAATCACGCAATAAAAACCTAGCTGCTCAATTTCACCTTCACTGCTTGTTCGATTTCGATTTCACCTTCACCGCTCGTTCGATTTTACTGCTTCGAGTTCATTGCTGGTTCGATTACACTATTTCAATTCACTGCTGGTTCGATTTCAACCCTAGACAATAATTTCCTTTGGTCGATTTCTCCAAAGGTAATGATTTTACTGATTGTTCGATACTTGTTTCTTCTCCATACTCGATTGTTGTTCCATATTTGTTTATTTAGTTGATTGTTGTTCCATACTTATTTCTTAAGTCGATTGTTGTTTCATACTTGTTTTCTTCAGTCGATTGTTGTTCCATACTTGTTTTCTTCAGTTGATTGTTGTTCCTTACTTGTTTTTTAGTCGATTTTTGTTACATACTTGTTTCTTCTCCATAGTTGCTCGACATTTCTGCAATGTAAATTTTTGTAACCATGATTTCTACAATGTTGATTTCATACTTGTTTCATACTTGCTACTTTTTGTTTGAACTTGACTACATTGTGTTTGAACTTGGAAGTTTAAGTATTTAATGAATTTTTGTTTGATTTTTGGATTATATCAATGAATTTATGAATATATGGCTTAAAAAATAAACAACAATTTATAAAACAACTTAAAATTCATATTCAGGGATAAATTGGTCATTTATGTTATTCAGACTGTTAATTCAGATAAAAAAGTAAACAACATCAATTTATCCAGATAGACACATTTATCCAGACAGACATATTTATCCATACAGGACTTAATGGAAAATTTGATAAACAACCCCTAAGTTTGATTTAAATCTTTGAAAAGGAACAAATGCTAAATTACATGGCTCTCTAAGATTTTCGTTTGAAATGAAAGATGGAACGCTCCCCTATTTAAAAGGGAGAGCAATAAATACAAAGCAAGTAATATAGACAAAAGATATAACATCCAAGGGTTAATACAAAAGCACAATCAACTCAATATTATAACAAAAGGTAATCCTAGAGCCATCCTTTCTTTTACACGCCTTCACCAACTTCTTCTGAATGCTTTGTATAGTTTTACTTTCACCTTTTTGCATCAAGGAATGGATAAGATCATCGAAAGTCAACCAAAAAGATTATGAAATATTTGCCATCTTCTAGTGCTCCTTGCTGTGACAACCCTGTTGCAGCAACCAGAATATTACTAGGGTTGTTTGTTTTTTTTAAAAAACCTCTTAATGTCTTTTAAGTCTGAATCGTTCAGACGTTTTTACACACCACCTCTTATTAATCATAACTAAATTAAGACTTCAGACTTTGGACCTCTTAAAAAACAAACGACACCTAAGTTTGATAAATTAAGCTTAATCAAGACCAAATCTTCTAACTTAGCTCCAGACTCAATAAAAGATTAAAATAAAGATAAAAGACTCAATTTTAATGATGTAGGAAAATAAAAATAAGCGTAAATATTAAAATAAAAAAGTGATCAAAATGTGATAAATTATGCACTTATCCTACACTTAGAATGAGGAGTCTGCCCAGACACCCTTCGTTCTATCTCTGTGTATCTTGTGATTCTTGGTGACAATCTACTATCTTGGTCCGCCAAACTACAACCTACCCTTTCAGCTCTAGTGTCGAGGTCGAATAGCGTGTGGTGGCCAATGTTGTCGCCGAGTCTTGTTGGCTCTACAACCTACTTCTTAAGATCCATTATCCCGTCGACGAAGTTACTCTTGTCTTTTGCAACAATTTTAATGCAGTCTAATCTCTTTGGGAACCCCGTCCAACATCATCGCACTAAGCATGTCGAAATGAATATTCACGTTGAGAGAAATTTGTACTTTAACATGTCTACATTCTCCATGTGCCATATCGTTATCAATATGCTGACATCTTCATCGAAGGCCTACCATGACCTCTTTAGACGAATTCCGCTCCGGTCTCAATGTATGACCACCTCCCACTTTGATTGTGGGGGTTGTAATAGTTTATGTCAATCTTCAGAAACACGGTGTATATATCTTTGCTTATCTCTCATATCAATAGGCATATCCTTGCCTATCTTATAGATAGTTTACCATGTTTATAGATCATTTTACATAATAATCTCTTGTAATCTTATGTATAAATACCTTGTATGGCTATGGGCAATGGAATACACACAACTTTTCATATGCTTTCAAGATGTGTGGTAGAAATAAGGCTAGAATACATGTAGAAATTGTGTTGGAGGTATGGAAATCTATGGTGGGAATGAGGAGGGAGTGATGGCATGGGTAGAAGACAACACTGCCATGAGTAAAAGATATTTAGATTAACAAGTTCTCGCAGTATAGAAGAGTTATTACTATTTAATTACGTTTCCTATCTAGAGAGTTTTGTTTATTTTTAACTACCTAAAATTAGTTAAAAGCTAGGTGTATTGTCTCTATTTCTATGTGCAAGTTGTCAATGTAAGAAAGATGATATTTATCCAACACATACAATACACCATTTTAAATCAATACATAATCACAGTGATTATGTACACTAAAGTATATTAAAGAAGATACTGGATAATTTGCATGAAGCACTTGAACTAAGAATGGAAAACCTCTAAAAACTCTCACATGAAAAAGAGTTACAGAGAAAAATACCAAAGTATGGCAAACTATTGATTATTACGAATTAATCCAAAAAAACCTGTTCTTATTTTCAGATGTTCGATAGCAACCCTTGATCTTTTCATTATTTGATCCAGTTCCTTTCATCTTCCAAGAAAGTTGTAACGTAGTCCTTGAAGTTCAAATTACCAATTATTTGCCACCAAATTTCAACAAACTTCACTCTAGCCCTATAAACAACAAAAACACAGAGACTAAATACAAAAACTCAAATACACAAGCTAAGATTGAATCATTTTACTTTCATCAGTTAGGCTCATGTGGGATCATTATGTTAGAGAATAGGGCAATGCAATCGATCAGTTGACCGGATTTCTTGAGAATCGTGTAAAATCACTTTCTGAATTGGTATTTCGACCCTATTCCTGGGTTGCATGAAATCCAATATGGGATAAGGCTCAAGAGGACTATCGTTTTTAGGCACAAAATGAGAGCAAATTTGTTGGAGAGTATATAAAGATTGTTTAAAATCGTGAGTCTAAAACATAAGTATATATGGTATATATATATACTAGTCCCATTCGTAAAATAAAAAAATAACTGAAATGACATTGATGGCAAATTATTAGCAATTATGGTGGGTTACAACCAATTTAGCTAAAATCATGGGCATGGAAATAACTGAGCATTAAATGTTCAATAACTGCAGGTCAGAGATAGCCGATCCAGAGATAGGCACCAGTGCCTCGTCTGGTCCAGAGATGGCCACCAGAGCGCCTCTCCAGAAATAGGCATCAGAGCCTCTGCAGAGAGCCTCTAATCAAGTTTTTCCATTGCATCTCAAATCCAAAATTCTGAAGAGCTTTTGGGGCACTACTCCAAGCCCCGCGGGGGTAACGCCCCTCGACCCCGCCCGCTGATCGGTCAGCGGGACCACCGCTAGGGGCTCTGCCCCTTGGACCTCACAAGGGACGCTGCCCCTTGACCCATTTCTCCATGTCCGGGATCAAACTGGTCTTATAACTAGTGTGCACTCTGCACCACCTAACTTGTATTAGATCACAGTTTGAAACTCATTAGCATTCGTATAATTTAGACTTGAATGTCCTGTGATACTAAAATCACCAACACATTATCTTATCACTATCCTTTGAAATATATAGACAGTGTAGATAGAATTGAAGGTGGAAGACCTCTGATAAGGGCCCTCGCTAATCCGTCGCTAATACTAATCCGTCGCTAATCCCTCGCTGATACAAGTCCCTCGCTAATCCGTCAATGATCCTTGTCCCTCGCTAATCCGTCGCTGATGTCCGTCGTTGATAGCATCAGCTACGAGTATTTGAGCGACGGACTATCAACGACGGATCAACGATGGATTCGAGCTTTAGCTAGGGATTAGCGACGGATTTTTCCCTCGCTGATAAGGGTAATTTTTGTAGTGCAATAGATAGAATGCTTATGTTCCGGTTTAAAAATGCAATTCATTTTAAGTTTGCTATATGAATATATTATTTTTGTCATGTTCAAAGCTCTTGCACATGTATTTATATCGTTAGTATTATTTTTTTACCATCCATTTGTTCGGAAAATATAGAATACCTTATGTCAAATATCGCACTCGTTGTCCACTTTATGTATCATAAAAGGATTTTCACAACAATTTCACCTTTGATAAATATACTTACTTTGAGTTTAATTTTTTCCATGTTTGAAAGGGAAAACATCACTTCCTCGATACATGTAAGTCAGGGATTTCTAAAACGACCATTTACAAAATTTGAGTTTATTAATTCCCCTTTCCTCTATCTACACCCTTATATTTATACGAGTAAGAACATACACCAGGCTAACAAGCTATATATAATTTACTAAATTTGGATGTTAGTAGCAACTAAAAATCAATCGTTATACATGACAACTCGACCCACGTTGATAGAGAGTGGGATTTGTGAGTTTATTTAAATGGAGTAAGGATCGTAGCAACCCGTCCAACATACATGCATCGAAAGTGAATTTGTAAACTTCTTATAACTCCTAAGTTATGGACTATCAATAATATTTATCACGATTTTAGTAATTGAATTAAAAAATTATAGAGAAGTTTACTGCTTTAAACTTTCACATCATTAACATCAAATGCAACTATCACATAAAATCTTTCAAAATATGTTCACATGGGCTTTCATGATCAAACAACTATTACATTCAATTGATTTACAACATCCCCTCTTCCTTTATCAAAGTGTAGATTTTCTGAGAATCTTATCCTTTGGTCAAATAATATCTTTGTTGTGAGTGGAGGTGGTTATATGTGCATTAGAGTCAAAAGAACTTGGTCATATGTTTATTTGTTTTTAAAATATTTTTGTTACAAAGTATTATTGTATCCATAGAAAAATGATCCAGTCTAAAATTATTCGATTTTATGTTTGCTTTTTAGAGGTCAATCGTTCATGTCTTATCAGGATCATTGGAGAGTTTGTCTGGATAATAACTTCAGGGTCTCATTAGAATATTAGTTGACGTTGAGCAAACTAGTCTGGACCTATACAGACCACGGTTACCGCAAAAAGACATAGAGATAAGCAGAATGACTCTATGTCAAGTTTACCGAGCAAAAGAATCCAAAAAATGAGACGATTAACAACATTAATGAATGAACTTTTTGAAGCCTATCCTAAATAAAGTCATCAATTAAGTTAAAAAAAAAAATCGATTCAAAGATTCATTGAGTTTTGGGTTATACTATAATGGTCATAAACTTAATATAAAACATAGACAAAGAAAGACTATCAAAATTCAAGATTTGGTACTATGCATACAAAATCTTGGAAAAATATTATGTTACGTAACATCTCAACAACCACGGCTTATTATAATTTCATACTTTGTTCTGTGTAATAAAACCTAAATCTAGATGGTCACATCAATTAATTTATTGAAATAAATCCAAGAGATGACTCAACCATAAATGATTTAATATTAATGAATTATTTACAATTTTCATTTACAAAAATAATTATGGGATAACTACAACATCTGGGTATATAAAACAAATTCAAAAATGTATTTTTGATTTTAAAAAAATATTATGTTTGAAAAAATTATTCTTTTGTTTTTTGTTTTATCAATTCTTTTTCTAGAAAAGACATTAATTAAAATACATATAAAATTTCAATCAACTAAATGTTTTATATGATGTTAATTTGCAAAGATCAAATAGTAGAAAAAAGCTTGGCTAAATTGGAAACATATAAAACTAGTGGCTAATCCGTAAATAATTAAGACACCTACTTAAGGGTCGTTTACTAAATGTTTATTCGGTAAATATTTATTGGATCATTTTCCTTATAGAATAACATGCATGGCAAGAGCTGACAATCTTACCCGATAAGAACGATAATAAAGATGAAGAGTCTTACCTGGTAAATGAAGGTGACGATTTTTACCCAATAAATTGTTGCATACAATATCATTTTGGTAGAATACGATCTTACCCAATAAAATAAGTTAGAATGGTAACTCTTACCGGTATACCAGGGAAGTGTTTAAACGCCCCCAAATGATTAAATTGTAAATAAATTGATTTAAATTAATGGTAATGTTACATGATTTGTTTTTATTCATATTTTGAGATATCTATTTTGAATTCTTTTTAATTAAATTTTCTTGTTTGAGATTTTCATCATAGACACCAAAATGTTATTTTTAAAATAGGGTTTCCAAGTTAACAACCAAAATAAAATACATCATTTTTTATTTTAAAAATACTTTACATTGTAATATAATACCTTACGATTGAATAAAAAATTGTGGCAACTAAAATGAATCCAAAACATTCGATTTCCAAAAATCTTGGAGAAAACTAATATCTTTCAAATTAATTAATCGGGTTGAGCGTTATAAACTCTCCAGGTGATTACCGTTACACCACAAGCTTTGTGGTTAAGACCGTAAGAAATTAAAGTATTAAAACAATATCTGAATATGGAACAGATTTGAAGATCAATGTTTAGGATTTGGTTTGAAATGACAAACACTATCACTGACATGAGATTGCGATATTAATTATTTTTTAATAAAAGTCACGCAAATTTGCTTATTTTTAATGTGAAAATGCAAAAAAAATAATATTTTACTTTAAACATATTTGACAAAACTCCCCAAACATGAAATGTTTATATGTACCCATACAGATATAATCATTTATCAACCCAATATATCGTATAAATTTACAAACTAAACGCTATAACAAAATTAACTTTAATATAATGATGTCTAAAATGTCTAAGTGTCCTAATAAAATAATTTACAGGACTTAAGTTTATACGACCAAAGTATGAGTCGCGCTATCTAAAAGTGTTACAATAGTTTTATAAGACGTTTTTAGGTGTTTTAACAAGTTTTTTAAGACATTTTAAGATAAAATATCGTATTAGCTATTTTATAGGACAATTTGAGAAGTATCTTATAAACTCATCTTTTTAAAGGATTCTTGTGTTTATAGGACACTTTAATTTTCAAATAGTGTCGTATAAAATAAATAATTAATACAACACTATAGTCCAAAAACGTCTAATAAACCTAGCTAGTGTAACTTTTTTAGATATGATGCTTATTGGTTTGGTCCTATAAACATAAATCTTATAAAGCATTTTATTAGGACGTTTAGATATTTTGGGCGTTCTTAAACCTAATGTTGTTATAGTGCCAATTCTCATGTGTTGTTTCACATATGAAACAACACGTGTGAAAATACAATATTTATACAGTGTTATTTCATATGTGAAAGGTTCATTAATTATTGTTTTGTGCCTGGAAAATAATAGTCATTAACATTTGATATATGAAACAATATTGTATAAACAGTGCATTTTCACACGTGTCGTTTCATATATGAAACAACACAGGAAAATTGGTTTGTAGGAATTAATTAGTTTTTAACTTTAAGGTAAAAGTTGTGATGAGAATATGAATAGGAACAATTTTTTAAACAAACATTGAAGTATATAAGTCAAGTATGAATTTAGTTGAATCTATATGCGTATGAAACCTCAGATATGGTTTTGAATGATAATATCACCTCAATCATACACCTTATTAATTTCTGATGTACCTGAGTATGATAAAAAAAACATCAGTTGTATTAAAACACTGAAATAATATAAGAAATTGGATTTCAGAACATCTTCACTCCCCCAATTAGGTTTAATAGTAAACCTTCAAATGTTGAACATTTCAACATAAAGATACGTGTAAACTTCAATTTTGGTCCCTAAGGTATAGTGAATTTAGAAGTGGGACTTGAACTTTAATAAGTCTAATTTTTGTCCTCCAGGTTTGAATTTTGCTTTGAAAATGGGACCAGCCCACTAACACCGTTAAAATTGTCTGTTGGAGTCAGAGTTAAAATCGTCCAACCATGTTTTCCCTCTCTTTTTTTGCACTATTTTTTTTGTTTTTCCTTATTTTTGTAAAAAATATCAAAATGTAGGGACCAACTACATAATTAGATCTAATATATATATATATATATATATATATATATATATATATATATATATATATATATATATATTACACATAGGGAAAAGTTCTCGATCCCTTCCCACCTTAGATCGAGCTGACATAGTTTTCGCCTGTAAACCAGGGGACAAAGGAGAGCACGACACGTGTTCCCGGGTGTCCACATTCAGTATGAATAACGAAAGTGAATGTTTATGTACTATTCATGATGAATAATACAACATTCAAGATGAATAATACAACATTTATGATGAATAATACACGAATTCATGATTCATGTATTATTCATCATGAATCATGTATCAGTCAGGATGAATAATACATGAATGACCCGTGAATGTGTGGACACATGTCGCACTCTCCTTTGTCCTCATGTTCACAACCAAAACTTGGTTTTCATTTGATGAAACCGACCCTATACATACGTTCTCTCTCTCTCTCTCTCTCTCTCTCTCACACACACACACACACACATATATATATAGGGTCAGGTTCAGGGAAAACCTCAAAAAAAATGGAAAACTGAGAAACATACCGGTAGTTCTTCATCTGGACTGTATGCACTTGTGCATACAAGTAATTTGTAACATGCACACGTGCATATGCACAAATGCATAATGCACACACGCATAATGCACACGCGCATAAAAAACAAAAAATAACTTAATTACTTGTATGCACGAGTGCATATCGCCCAGATAAAGTGCTATGTGGGTGTTCCTTAGTTTTCCATTTTTTTAGGTTTTCCTGAACCTCCCTTCCTCGCTCTCTCTCTCTCTCTATCTCTATAGAGAGAGAGAGAGGTGGTTTCATTTGAAAACCACTCTTATTTTACAAACTTTGAAACCACTTATCTACCATAGATGAAATAGATCAACGATGCATATCAATTCAACCTATTTATGTTAACTTTTTGATTATTTTATTACAAAAAATAATAAAATCATGAAACATAGGGTCAAATACGTTATTCCACCATCTGGTTTGAAAAAAATGAAAGGGGATGAAATCCCTTTTTCCGGCGACGTGAGTTAATTCAAATTGGTAGCAGAATTTTCAAGATCATCTTCACCGATTTCGTCGCCATGATTCGACTAAACGGAGGTGAAACCCCCAATAGTTTACAAAAACCTATTGAATTCTTAACGAAATCAATAAACTTATTGTTTAGTGTCACAGGTCTGAAGAGAAGTGAACAACTGATGAAGAAGAACACGTTCTCCAACTTCACTAACACAGTCGCAAACCCGCTCGATGAAGACGACAATGAAATATATCATGCATTGCAATCGAACCCTAAGATGAAACGCATAATGGTCAAACAAGAAACCCAAGTCGGCAAGAGTGTCGATGATGAAGGTTTTGATTTACATTTGCATGTTTTTTCTTCTATGTTTTTCATTGATATAAGCAAAACATCGACCAAATTCACTAAAGAACCACAAATGAAACATTCGATTAAATTAGGGTTTTTATGATCGACCATCTTTACTGCATTGGTATTAGGGATTGGTCGAAAAAGCAACTATATTTTAATCTTCCCAATATTTCGGTATTTTCACCACATAAAATAACAAAAAATGACACCTCCACATACAATATCGATATACATAAGAAAAACTATATAGTCGAATATGGTTCATGTAGATTAAAAAAGGTATACCCTTAACACCAACATCCTCTGATCGAGCAACATCGAAATCCACAAGAAACTCTTCCAAACGCACATCATCCGAACTACTACATGCGATTTCATTATGGGGTAATACAAATGAAGATAAGAAAACCTCATCGTTATCCAACATGTCTTGAACATGAATTTCATTGAGTGAAAGTGATTCCACATTGTTCATGACGTTCATCTTTCTTGTCGACTAAAAGAAACCTGCAACTTTTTTTCCAAAAACCATGTATCCTTCCAACCTTTTCCACAAAGAACATAACTCCTAAAACTAACAATAAGATAAACATTAATTCAAAAAACAAATATTTTCCATAATAAACGGTTATTATATTTATTACTCAATATTTTTTTTCAAAAATAAAACCTTCCGTAATTAACCACTTGACTATAAAATGACAATATTACCGATCAATTTAATAAATTATAAAAAAGAAAAGAAATTCAATTATGGGTTGAATGTAGCTTCTAAAGTTTTCAAAATAGAGATGGTTTTCAAAAGATCCCTCCTCTATATATACAGACACATTCCATAAGGACGATGACAGTTATCACCAACCAAACCTTCTGTCCCAATCCTTGTTCTACAGCTCCATCGTCACTCCTTTTTTTTCTACTTAGGTATGCCAAATAGTGAAAAGGGTTTGGACTTCGGTCAATTTTGATTACTAGTAGTGATCTCGAGTTCGTCAAAATCGGAGAAGGCGGGTTGGTGGTGGCAATGAAAGCTGGTATTTTCGATGGGGTTGATTGGGTCATATATGATGTCTTTGATTGGGAGGGTGAAATTTTCGATCGAGTTTGTGGACGAGCAAGGAGAGATAGGGAGGTGAAAGAGGAGGTGGAGAGGGAGGAAGTGGCCATGGAAGAATATATCTTCGTCCACTCTTCTTTAGGAGGTGAGACAGAAAGAAATATTAAGAGGGGGAGGGTGTATCGCTAGGAAAAATGGTGTGTATTTGTGTGATAGTAAGACAGAAAAAGGTTTAGAAAACTCTGATGGTATGGACCGTATGGTCCGATTGGTAGCATTTGGTATGCAGACATGATTGGACGGGACTGGACATGACAGAACTGGACATGACAAGAGGCTATGACTGGACTGGACAGGACTGGACAAGACAAATGTCTATCATATGTTTGGTACGACTAGAACTGGATAGGACAGGACTGTACAAGTTTCCCTAAAAGTTGTTTGATGATTTTATATGACATATAATATTTATAAATGACACAAATAAAGTATATCTTTCAATAATTTAATTAAATACACTTTTATTTTTTTTACACAATTTTCATAGATATAAATACATACAAAAACAATGGTAGGAATTTGAATGAAGAATCTGAAATAATTGATGGTAGTTCGAAAAAATCTGATTCATACAAAGAAAATATAATATTTGATTCAATTTGGAAGATTTTTATGAATTGGTGGAGACATAGTTGTAACACCCTGAATTCTGGGTCTTATTTGTGGTTTGACTTAGAATCCCCGTATTATTTGGTGTGAGCAAGTTTTGGATTGAAGACAGAAAATTTCCCCCTCTAGTGCTTGGCGCGGCTTACCGCGTGGGTGGAACCGCGCGACCATCCGTGCGGGACTCTGTCCAATCGCGGCACCAGTGCTCCGCGTAGCTCCCTACGCGAGTGAAACCGCACGAGCACTCGTGTGCGAGCACAGGTTGCTAATAAAAGAAAAATCGGCCCCAAGCCCTCATTTATTCCAACTTTTGCATTTAGAACTCTTTGGGGCTGCGTTTTTCTCTCAAGAAGGACATGGTAAGTCACTCTCCTTCACTCTCTTGCCATTAATATCTCTCATCTACCTCAAGCCCTTCAACATTTATGTCATTATAGGTGTTTTGAGCAACTTTGGTGGTAGTCCAAGTCTTCTCAAGATCTCCTCTCATCTTATTAGTTCTTGGGTGTTAGGGTTTTAAGCTACAACCCTACAAGGTGAGTTCATTCTCTTTTTTATAAACTTTATACATGTTAAAATTCTAAAACATCTCCCTTTCAAATTACTTGATTTGGGTGAGTTTTCACCAAAACCTAACTTTGGAGATTTTAGGGGTTTTGTGGATAGGTATGCTTTTAAGGTTAAGAAGCTTATATCTTGAACTAGTTGTGGACATGTTTATGAGAAACATGTTTTTCTCTAACCTCATGTTTAAATACTTTGAAATTAAAACTAGGGTTTTGAAGAATGGATGTGTATTTATTGAATGAGGACTTGGATACATTTATGTAGTGTATGGAAGTATTATTTAAAGAATTATTTTGGAACCTCTTGGAATTTCAGGAATAGTACATGGATTCATAGTTATGTGTCCTTGGTGGAACCTTAACTGTTGAAATTATTGATTTGGCCTTGTTGGCATAGACTTGATTATTTGGTTGCATTTGGGCGTCATGACCCCATAAATTGCTTATATCATTTCGTCCGATGTCGGAACGTTGGTTTTCCACATCGAGACACTGTTAGGCATCGAATGTGGTGTAAGTCCTACTAGGCATGGGATGTGGAGTAATCCCTATGTGCACCACAAGAAACAAGGGGTTTTGCAACGACTTTTGTCGTCGCTAAAAGGCAATTTATCGTCACAAGCAGTTTATAGAGACGAGCTGTCGTCGCAATAGCCTCTTGCTGAAACATTTCGTCGCTAAAAGCCCGTCGCTGAAACTAACTTTTCTAGTAGTGGTGTTAGGCTTCGGATGTGGAGTAAGTCCTAATGTATTATGTGTTTGGTTTTACTAACATATCAAGTGGCTAACTTTTGTGTTCCGTCACTTATGTTAGTAAGCGGGTCTCCCCCGTCAACGCAAGAGGTATTTGTATTAAGTAAAGAATTATCAATATTTATTTCACCGGACTCTCTTTAATTATCCCGTTTGGAATTTAATGGTTTTCTCAATATAAATGTTTGATCTCACTAGGCTTTAGCCTAACACTTTTATTAAATGACATGTATAATAGGTCATCCTAGCGGTGTGACTCCTCGGGTTTGAGTGGAGGGTCAAGAAGAGAAGTAGCATTTTTGGTGGCTTGCATAGGCATACATTGGGTATAGTGATAGTATACTCTTGGAGGTAGAATGTCAATACCCGTTCATAATCTGGATGTAGTTGGCATAAATTAGTAGGTTGTTGGTTTCCGTTTTACTTCATTCTTGTAATGTAAACGTGATACTATTGTTTCCCCTTTTTGGGTAATTTGGTTATGCTAGCCTTGTTTATTCCGCACTCATTCAGGTTTAAATTAACCCCTACTTTTAGGGTGTTACAATAGTAGCAATGACAGGTAAAGATAAAGGTGATGAGTGGCTGGTGAAGGACAGAAGCTGTGAAGAACGTGAAAAATAGTGGATAGTGGTGGTGCAGGATGTAGTTGTGGTTGATGTCTTGGGGGTATAGGAGGTCGATGGTAGTGGTGGTGGCGGTGGACAGTGGTAAAAGAGGCTGTTGTAGTGGAGGAAGAGGCGGAGGTGGCCGATGGTGGTTGGCGGTGAGCGTCGGTGGTGGCGGCAGCAATGGGTGGTGGTGATCGGTGGAAGTGGCGATGGGTGGTAGTTGCGGAGGTGATGGAGGAAGTTTTTGTAGTGGAGAAAGAGGTGGATGTGGTCGACGATGGTTGGTAGTGGCTACCGGTAATCGTCGATGGTGGTGGCGGCCATGGGTGGTGGTGATCGGTGTTAGTGGAGGTGGTCGACGATGGTAGTGGTGGTGGTGATGTCTGATGGTTGTGGAGGTGGTGGAGGAGATTGTTATGGTGCAAAAATAGGTAGAGGTGGCCGACGGTGGTTAGCGGTGGCTACTGGTGGCCGCCGATGGTGATCGTGGTGTCGATAGGTAGTGATGACCCTTAAGACTAATACCATATTAGGATTATATATCAAATGGCGGTAGATCAGTGCTTTTTAGTTTCTATCTCATTTTTGTCCCATATTGTTCCACCTATTTTAGTGGAACAAGAAAATACCCTCTTTTGTCCCATCTTGTCCCACCCTGTCCAGTCTTTGTCCCTGTCCCATGTCAAGACAAATGTGAGACAGTGAATTTTTGTCCTGTCCCATGTCACGCCAAACGTGGGATATTGAGTTTTGTCCCGTCCTGTTATGTCTTGTCCCATGTACCAAACACAACATTTATGTATAATATATATATATATATATATATAGAGAGAGAGAGAGAGAGACTCAATCATTTGTTAACCTAATAAATAGTGTTAATTCTACGAACCCATATTAGCCAATCAAATTTCACGGATCCTTCTTGTTAACAAATATGCCTTATTTTAGGATTAGGTATAGTTTCGTTTAATTAAGTTCTTTTTTTGTTTTATTACTATTTTTTAATCGGTTACATCACCCTATCCCGATTTTTAAGTAGTTAATTATGAATGGTATTTGGTTTTGTATATTTTGAATTAATAAGGGAATATTTCTTTAGTTTTAGATCGCAGTAACATGTACATCCATAAGTGAAGGTGTTCATCCATAAACATATGTACTTGGAAACATCCGTTTATCTATGAAACACCTACACAAATGCTCATCCATATAATGATCATCCATTATGCTTTTATGTTCATAAGTGAGAGGCTAATTAATGAACATAAGTGAAGGTGTTGGTTGAACTATTGTTTATAATTGAAGAATCTAATGTTCATAACTGAATATTCTGATTATTGCAGGTCATAAGTAAAGGTGCTCATCCATAAACATCTGTTACTTGGAAACATATCTATTCTAGGTGTTCATTTGTGAATGAATGCATGTTGAAAAATCTAGTAATGTTCTGTTGAAAAAGAAAAGGTATGTTCATCTGTGAAATACCTACAGAGATGCATTTGACAAACCAATTTTGAGAGATTTATGGGATTTCAAACTGTTTCTAAAACCGCCATATACTACCACTTTACCAAAATACCCTTTGTTCACCTATTATATTGAAGATGGATGCGCGTACCATTGAGCCAATATTACAAAATTTCCTTAAACAATTTAATTCGTTGATTAGAAAATTGAACGGATAAGATTGCTTAAAAGAGTTTGTACTATTTATTCGATTAACAAAAGAAGGAAACCATATATATATATATATATATATATAGAGAGAGAGAGAGAGAGAGGATCAAACAAGAATGCTAACTATTTAAAAGAATAAGAGAATAATTCTAGATCAATCATTATATTAAATAATACCTTAAATAATTAATTTTAAAAGTAAATAAATAAGGGTATAAAAGTAATTTAGTTATATAAAAGTTATTTTAGGTATTTATTTAAAACACTACTTTTACCATATTTGTAAATTTAATATGATTTAATTTTTTATTAAATAAAATTTTTTATTTAATTTATTTTAAATAAGCATATTTAATTTTCTTCTAAACAATTCTTTTTTTATTTAAAGTAATATTTAAAAAATTACAATTTTAATAAAAATCACATGTGATTCACAAAGAATTAATTTTTTTTCAAAATTTTTTCCTAATCATATGTGATTTAGAATTTGAAAAACAACAATTCAAATTAAACATTGAAAAGAAAAAAAATAATGAAAACATAATCATATGTGATGTGTAGCAAAACACAATTAAAATTAATTTATAAGATCACATGTACTTAAAAACGTAATTAATAATTTTCATCAAAATCACATGTGATTCACAATGAATTAAGTTTTTTCAAAATGTTTTCCTAATCATATATGATTTAAAATTTGAAAAACAATTATTCAAATTAAACATTGAAAAAAAAAATAAAAACAAATTCATATGTGATCTGTAACAAAACACATTTTAAAATATATAACATCACATAATGATACATAAAAGAAAATTAGTGAGTCTTTTTTAGGAAAAAAATATCGATTATTTGTGGATATCACATGTGATTTTTGAGAAAAATTGTAATTTTTTAAAATAAACTAATTCAATAAAATAAATATTTGAAATGAAAAACTAAATCACATTTATTTTAATGTTGTAAAAAATTATAAAAAAAAATTCTTGAATAAATACCTTAATTAAATTTGTTATATAATCTATATAAAAATAAAGGAGTTTCCATATATAATATATATACAACAAATGACACATATGCCTTTTCAGGTGATTTTTAAGAAAGATTTATTTAAGGTATTATTTAATAAAGTGATTGACCCAGAATTATTCTCTTATTATTTTAAATAAGTACCATTCTCGTTTGAACCCGACTCTCTCTCTCTCTCTATATATATATATATAGGGGTAGGTTATTATGCAACCTTTTACATGGTGCAACTCATGCAATCCCTCTATCCACCACTCATTTTATTTTCACATTTTTTAATTAAAAAAGTGAAAATAAAATGAGTGGTGGATATAGGGGTTGCACCATGTAAAGAGGTTGCATTTGAATGTCTCTCTCTCTCTCTATATATATATATATATATAGGGGAGCGATCATTTGAAAATCATACTTAGTTTACAAACTTTGCAAACCCCTTTCAACCAATCATATAATTTTCCTTTTTTTAATTTTTATTATCAATAAGGGTGTTTTGGTCATTTGATGTAAAAATTTATTATTGGAAACTATTCATTATTTGCATCTATCCGTTTTCATCAATTTTATTAATTGTATGTGTATATCATTAGTTATAATAATCAAACAAATAATGGCAAGTGATTATGATTCGGTTTTAGATATCTTTTTCCGGTGAAATGCATATCAATTTAATAAAGGAGAAGATTATTGCTTTTTCAATCCCTTTATAACAATGCACTTCATCTTCATGTATTGGGTAGAAATCATGAAAAGTGATTATGACTCGATTTAACATATATTTTCCGGTGAAATGTATATCAATGTAATAAATGGAAGATCATTTCTTTTTCAATCCCTTCTTATATAAACAATCGAGTTCTCTTCATGTATTAATATATTAAATTAGTAATTCAACATATATCGGTCATTATTATAATTCGTTTTGAACACGATGAATCAAAGTATGGTCGAAATGGTTTCGCACAACGAAATTCATGTCAGTGATGTGTTTGAGAACGATGAAGATTTTCTTGCAAGATACGTTAAGCCAGTCGACGTTGATTATGAACGACGTCGGAGGAAGATCCAGATGAACCCGATGATGCGTTGGAGGAATTTCACGATGAGCGGAATGTTGGGAATTGAAGATTTGATTAAGTATGATTACTGCTGCCAGAACAACATGGTTACTACTGCTGAGACAAATTACTACTGCTTGAAGAAATTAACACTGCTGAGCATAGTTAGTGCTGCTGGTGAAGATTAATACTGCTCAGAGTGTTAATGCTGCTGTGACTTAATACTGCTTATGTGATAATCAAGATTTTCGCAGATCAAGGTTTGAAGATAATCATGGAAGGTGTGAAGATAATTATGGAAGAATATACTGAAGATCTTTTAAGTTTTGTAATTATCTTTTATTTTCAGTATATGTATAGGATTTTTCAGAATAGTTTGACACGAGATTTCTGAGTTTTTGTTTAGAGAGAGAATTAACCTCAAGGTTTACAACCCTAGTTCTAGAGAAGTATAATTCGTCTTGGTGAGCTTGTTCATCAAGATTGAGGTTTTGTGTGAAAGCTTGTAACTTTAATCATTCAATAAAGTTTACAAGTTGTGATTTATATTTTACTGTTACATTAATAGTTTGAATATTAAAGTGTTTTTCCGCAACTTCTTTAATATTGTTTCTGAGTTTCATTATTCTTGTTAAGAATCAGATCCTGACAAGTGGTATCAGAGCATAGTATTCTCAGAAACCTTCATTCATCATGGACAACACAGTTGAATCAACCAATACTCTTGTTTCAAAGGTTCCCATGCTCAAACCTAATGAGTTTGACATGAGGAAAATTAGGATCAAGCAGTACATCCTCCTTACAGACTTTTCTATGTGGGACATTGTTGAGAATGGTCCCTCTGCTGAAGGTAAAATTGGACAAGATGGAAGAAGACCACCTCCAAAAACTGATGCTGAGAAGAAAGTGAGACAATTGGAGATGAATGCCTTAAGCACCCTGCTTTTGGCCATCCCTAATGAGTATCAACATCAAATTCATCACTGCACTGATGCTCAGATTCTATGGAATGCTTTAGAAAAGAGATTTGCTGGTACCAAGAGCACTAAGAGGAATCAAAGGGATATTTTCAAGCAGCAATATGAGAATTTTACATCTTCAAAGAATGAGTCTATGACTCAAACTTTTGATAGATTCAATAAGTTAATTGGTGAGTTGGCTACTGTTGGAGTTCAGATGGAACAAGATGATGTCAACCGAAAGTTCCTCAAATCTCTTGGAGATGAATGGACCATGTACACTGTCTCATTCAAACAGAATGACATGCTGGAAGAAAAGGAACTGGATGATCTGTACAATGATCTGAGAGTGTTTGAATCTGAAGTGGAAACAAAGAAGAAGCCTACTGGATATGTTCATAATGCTGCACTCCTATCAGCATCAACTGATTCTACTGCTAACCCTGAATCAGTTAATGCTGCCAGTGGAGTAAATCAAGAAAAAAGGCAATGAATATGTTTTTGAAGCCTTTCTTTCTATCCATGGTAACTCTTCTTTAATCAATGATGACTTGGAACAGCTTCACCCTGATGATCTTGAAGATATGGATATTAAATGGCAGATGACCATGCTTTCTATGAGGGTGAAGAAGTTCATCAAGAGGACTGGGAGGAACAACTTCTCTCAAAGAAGAGAAGATGGAGCAGGCTTTGATAAGTCAAAGGTGGAGTGCTACAAGTGTCATATGAAGGGACACTTTGCCAGGGAATGCAGAAGTGGAATGTCTCAAAACAACCACCAACAAGCTCAGACTGGAAGCTTCAACCAGAACAGAAACTCTGCTCAAGCTCTTGTTTCTCAACAAGGAATGGGGTTTGACTGGAGTGATCAATCAGAAGAGGCCATTCAAAATCAAGCTCTCATGGCAGAGGTATCTGATCTCCCAACTAAGGTACTTTCTAATCTCTATACTCAAACTTGCATAGACACTGTTAAAAGGTACAAGGATCATAACCAGAGTATGAGTGATGACCTTAAGAGGTTAGAAAAGGATAGAAAAGACTATGTGAAAATTGTTGAGAGGTTTGAGGAACAAATTAAAGGTTTCCAAGCCAATGAACTTCAACACACATATGATACAAATTACTGGAAGTGGGAGAAAAATGATTTAGAAATCCAATTGACAAAGTCTAGAGAGGAGAATGAAAAGTTGAGAGGAGAGCTAGCCAAGGTTAAGCTGGATGTGGAAAAGTTTTCATATGATTCTAAAGCCATGGATTCAATTCTAAAGGTTCAAATCCATGATAAGCTTAAACCAGGAATTGGGTACAATACCACACCACCACCATACAACAACAACTACATCCCTCCTAAATCAGATTTGCTAGAGACCAAGGATAGGAAGGACTTGCATGAGGGAGCCACTAAGATAGATCCTTTAGATGAAGTAGTTGTTGAGGACAAGACTGAGAAAGAAGCTGGTAAGAGTAAGGATAACACTGTGAGTGGTGAGATTCTCTTAGAAAATAACATTCTTACCAATGAGGGTGGTGGAAGGGATTGGGTCAAATCTGATGGTGTAGAGAAGACTGAGGAAAAGTCTAAAAAGGTCCATTACAAGCAGACTACAATTGTGAATCCTGTTCCTTGCAAACAGTGTGCAGGTAATAAATATGAGCCCCTAAAACATGATAAAAGGAGGGGAAATCAAAGAAATTGGAATAATCAGTGGGCTCATAAACAAGGAGTTAATCTGAGTAGAATCATCAGACCAAAACCTTGTTTCATATGTGGCAAATTGAACCATCTTGCCAAGCACTGTTATTTTAATCCTATGAACCAAAGGATAAATTTTCAAAGATTTGTGCAAAAACCCTTTGGTTATAGGAAGAATGAAAGGAACCATGTGGCTAAGAAACATGTTAAATCTAAAAGCCACATGAAGAAAAAGACTGTAAACGAAAGTGTCAAGATGTGGGTTCCCAAAAGCACTAAAATTGTTAGTACTGCTACCACAAATAGTACTGCTGACAAAGATAGTGCTACCAGAAACAATACTACTACTATCAATGTTAGTGCTGCTGAGAGTATTAGTACTTATAAAACTAACATTGTTAGTACTTCATCAAATATTAATACTGCTAACTCTGTTAGTGCTTCTAACAAGGTTAGTACTGCTAAACCTGTTAGTACTGCTAACTCTGTTAGTACTTCTAAAATTAGTACTGCTTATAGTGCTTGTGCTTCTAGACCAATCATCTTGACAAAGTATTCCAGTCAAGAGGATTCTAAATTTAAAAATCTCATCAAAAAGGAGTGTAAGTACTTTGATGAGAAAGGGAGGCCCAAGACCACTTTGGCTTGGGTTCCCAGTCAATACTAATTGATTTATCTTATGTGTAGGGCAACCAGCAGCTCAAGGGAAAGAGCATTTGGCATGTTGATAGTGGTTGCTCTAGGCACATGACAGGGAACATGGATTGCCTCAAAAATTTCAAGAAAATTGATGGAGGGCATGTTGCCTTTGGTAATACTCCAGATGGAGGTAAGATTAGTGGCAAGGGAGATGTAACAAAAGGTAAGATGACCTTTGAAGATGTTTTCTATGTTGAACAGTTAAGATACAACCTGTTAAGTGTATCACAGGTTTGTGACAAAAAGCATAGCATATTATTCACTGATTCAGAATGCATTATCCTTGCTCCTGGATTCAAGGTAGTTGATGAAAAGATGATACTACTAAGAACTCCTAGAAAGGATAATGTCTATTGTTTGGATATGGAAAATGTTTCAAATGATTCATCCCTAAACTGTCTTGTTTCAAAAGCCTCTTTGGATGAATCATCACTTTGGCACAGAAGGATGTGTCACATGAACTTTAAAACAATGAATAAACTTGTTAAAAACAACCTTGTAAGAGGTCTACCTTCAAAAGTCTTTTCATGTGATGATCATTGTGTTGCTTGTCTCAAAGGCAAACAACACAAAACTTCTCATAAGTCCAAAGAGTTGAACACTATTTCCTCTTCTCTTCAGTTGTTGCATATGGATCTGTTTGGACCTACAAATGTTATGAGTATAGGTAAGAAATCATACTGCTTAGTTATTGTTGATGATTACTCTAGATTTATTTGGGTATATTTTCTAAGGACTAAGGATGAGACAAGTGGACTGATCAAATCCTTTATTCTAAGAATTGAAAACCAAACAAATCAAAAGGTAAAAGTCATTAGGTCAGATAATGGTACTGAATTTAAAAATCTTGACCTAAACACCTTTTGTGAGGAAAAAGGAATTGAGAGGCAATACAGTGCTCCTAGGACTCCACAACAAAATGGTGTTGCTGAGAGAAGGAATAGGACACTGATTGAAGCTGCTAGATCTCTGTTAGCTTATTCAAAACTTCCAATTACTTTCTGGGCTGAAGCAGTTAATACTGCTTGCTATGTCCAAAACAGAGTTCTAGTAGTCAAGCCTAAAAACAATACACCATATGAGCTTTTAAATAAAAGAAAACCATTTATTGGATTTTTCAAACCTTTTGGGTGTCCTTGTACCATTCTCAATACCAAAACTCACTTAGGAAAGTTTGATAGCAAAGCAGATGATGGTTTTCTTGTTGGTTACTCATCTCAGAGTAAGGCATACAGAGTGTTTAATTCTTCTTCTAGAATAATTGAGGAAAGTGACAATGTCAAATGCAATGAGAACACACCAAATCCTATTGGTTCAGGTCCTCAGTGGTTATTTGACATTGATTCACTAACTAACTCTTTGGGTTTCAGTAGTGATGATCATGCAGGATCAGGAAGTAGAGGATCAGGGGATGAACAAGTACAAGATATTATTCCTCAGTCTGTGATCTTTCCCATACCTACAATGGACCCTGTTGAAATCTGTGAAAAGGAGACTGTTACTGAACCAATTCAGAGTGAAGAAGAAAGAAGAGATGAGGAGAATCCAGAGCATGAAGAGCCAGAAGCAGCTGATGAGATTCCCTCAGCTGACTTAAATGATTCCAATTTAGATGTGGGAATTAATAAAGAACCTAGTCTTCAGACAAGAACTCAGAAGAATCATCCTCCTGAGCTGGTAATAGGAGACATCTCTTCTCCTATGATGACTAGGAATCAAAACAGACTTCAAGATATGCAGGATCAGCAGTATTCATTACTCTCTTGCTTTCTATCTCAGATTGAACCTAAGAAGGCTTATGATGCAATGAAAGATTCAAGTTGGATAGAAGCCATGCAAGAAGAGTTGCTACAGTTTAAATTGCAAGATGTTTGGGACTTGGTGGAACTTCCAAAAGGTCATAGAGCAATTGGCACCAAGTGGATTTTCAGAAATAAAAAGGATGAGAGAGGAATAGTAATCAGGAACAAAGCAAGGCTAGTGGCACAAGGGTACACTCAGGAAGAAGGCATAGACTATGAGGAAGTTTTTGCTCCAGTGGCACGGGTAGAGGCAATTAGGCTATTTCTAGCCTATGCCTCATATATGAAGTTCAAGGTATATCAGATGGATGTGAAGAGTGACTTTCTATATGGAACAATTGATGAGGAAGTATATGTCTGTCAGCCCCCTGTATTTGAGAATCCATCATATCCTGACAGAGTATACAAACTTAAGAAAGCACTCTATGGTCTACATCAAGCCCCAAGAGCATGCTATGATACTCTGTCTACCTATCTCTTGGAAAATGGGTTTGAAAGGGGTATCATTGACAAGACCCTTTTCATTAAAAGAAGTAAGAAGGACATCCTACTTGTTCAGATATATGTGGATGACATCATATTTGGATCCACAAAAGATCAGATGTGTAGAGACTTTGAAGAGTTGATGCACAAGAGCTTCAAAATGAGTTCAATGGGTGAACTCACTTTCTTCCTTGGGCTTCAAGTGAAACAGCAGAAAGATGGGATTTTCATAAGTCAATCAAAGTATGTGAAAGACATCCTAGATAAGTATGGTCTATCAGACTCAAAGCCAGCAAGCACACCAATGGAAACACACAAATAGATCACTGCTGATCTTGAGGGGGAGGATGTTGATGTCCATCTTTATAGATCAATGATTGGATCTCTCATGTATCTCACAGCCTCAAGACCAGATATCATGTTTCCAGTGTGTGTGTGTGCCAGATTCCAAGTCAAGACAAAGAAGTCACATCTTCAAGCTGTTAAGAGGATTTTCAGATACTTAAGAGGGAAACCTAGATTAGGTCTTTGGTATCCTTATGAATCTACTTTTGATTTGATTCCATATTCAGACAGTGACTTGGGTGGTGCTAATATGGATAGAAAGTCTACTTCATGGGGATGTCAACTTTTGGGTTCAAGACTAGTATCTTGGCAGTGTAAGAAGCAAACCACAGTGTCCTTATCCACAACAGAAGCTGAGTATATTGCTGCTGCAAGTTGCTGTTCTCAGGTTCTATGGATTCAGAATCAAATGCTGGATTATGGGGTAACCTTTCTTCACACTCCAATCTTCATTGACAATAACAGTGCTATTAGCATTGTTAACAATCCAGCCAAGCACTCCAAAACAAAGCACATTGAAATCAGGTATCACTTTATTAGAGACTGCAATGAAAAGAAGCTTATTCAAGTTGCTAAAGTTCATACTGACAATCAGTTTGCTGATCTATTCACTAAAGCTTTTGATGTGGGTAGATTCACTTTCTTGGTCACAAGTGTGGGCATAATCAACTCTGAATGAGCTCATGTTTAATAAGTGTTTGTATATCTGTTATTTGTTTATTTGTTTGGTGCTACTAATCATCTTTCTCAGGAAGTTTATTGCCCTGCTCAGACTAACACAAGCTTCAACAGTGTAAGTATAGTTAATGCTGCCAGTGCAGTTGTAATGCTGCCAGTGCAAAGTTACTACTGCATGTTCATTATTACTACTGCTAGTCTGAGTTACTACTTCAGGTATGTGTTAATACTGCTAGTTAGTTAATACTGCTTTCAGTTAATACTGCTTTCAGTTAATACTGCTATCAGTTAATACTGCTCTCAGTTAATACTGCTCTCAGTTAATACTGCTCTCAGTTAATACTGCTCTCAGTTAATACTGCTCTCAGTTAATACTGCTCTTAGTTAATACTGTCAGTGGGTTAGTACTGCTTTAACTGAAAATAGAGTTAATACTGCTTCTTTCCCGAATCATATAACTACCCTCTTTGCCCGCCTAAAAGCTCACAACGACTCTTTGAATACTGTTCATCTTCTCTCTAACTCTTTTCTCTTCAGTAACCAGTGTGTTTCAGTCAAGAATCCTCAAGACCGATGGCATCCATGGCGTTTATTGATGAACACAATGAGATCGCAATGCTTCAAAAGCCGAAGCAGGCTGATGGATTCCATCAAATAGTTGATTTTCTCAAGACCAGTCATATAGCGTATGCTCTTACTGTGTCACCACCAATCTTCATCGAGCACCAGAAGCAATTTTGGGCCAATGCCACCGCTGTTACTGAAAACGGTTTGCAGTTTATCAAGACAATGGTGTGTGAAAAACCCTTGATAGTCACTGAAGAGGTCATTCGCATCAGTCTACGTCTAGACGATGCCTCAGGTATTACCTCTATCCCTAATGAGGATTTGTTTTCCAATCTCACAAGAATGGGGTATGAAGGCCAACAGGGTGTTTTCAAATTTTACAAAGCTAACTTTTCTCCCCAATGGCGTTTCTTTGTTCATACTCTTATGCACTGTATTTTTAGAAAAACTACTGGATGGAGTCAGTTCAGCAGTACCATTGCTTATGCTTTGGTCTGCTTGTCCACTGCCAGAAAGTATAATTTCTCAAAAATGATTTTCAATGACCTTGTGTCAAACTTGGATAATAAAAAGAGTTTCTATATGTATCCAAGATTTGTCCAGGCAGTTATCACCACTGAATTGACGGATATACCTCAGTTTAATGAGGTATATGTACCTAAAATCCCTAAGGGCAAGGTCTTTTCAAATATGAAAAGATCTGCCAAGGACTCGGAAGGAGTTGACACCCCATTGTTCTCTACAATGATGGTGGTGTCCCACAACCAAGAAGGTATGGCATCAGGGTCAAGGCCCTCACTAGACCATCCCACTGATAGCCAAACCCAACCTTCAACCACTATATCACTTCCTCAGTCCCTTAAGCCAACACCAGCTTTAACCAAAACGTATACTAAGAGAAAGGTACACAAGGCTCCTTCCCTTGTTGTATCTCCTACAATCCCAGAACCTCAAAGCCCTCTAATGGAGCATTCTTCATTAGAGAATATCCATAGGGAAACCACTGGGGTGTCTCCCAACCCGAAGGAGGTTCTCACTAAGGAGATGTATGAGCATGTGGGTGAGAAGGCTGCCACTACTCCTGCTAGCACAGAGGAGGACAGTGGTAACATCACTAAGACCTTCCCCATGGCAACTTTGGGTGAGCAATCATCCAAAGGTCCCGGGTTCCAAGAAACCAAGGGAATAGGTGGTGCTTCAGCCTGGATGGAGATCCCTATTAAACATTCCAATGATCCATCAAAAGGGGGTAACACTCCTGGAGAAGGTGAGGATAGATATGACTACTATGAATTGATTTCTGCCATGTCCAAAATGGCAACTGAACTGGATGCTCAAAAGAAGGTTGTCAATGAACTCAAGAAAGTAATCATCAACCAACAAGAAGAGATCAGCAGCTTAAAGAAGTTGGTTCAAAAGAAGAAGAAGCAAAGGTTTGTACTCAGAAGAAGGAACCCAGTGGATGATGCTCCCAAAAAGGGGGAGTCAGAAGAAGCTGAGGTCAACATGGAAAATGCTAAGAATAAGGGGGAGAAACATGGAGATGAGGGGGAGTTTGCTGAAACAGAAATAGGGTTTGAAAAAGCAGCAGTTACAGAGAAACAAGTAGAAACAGAAACAGTTAATGCTGCTGAAGCAAACATAGCAGCAGAAACAGTTAATACTGCTGAAATAAATGAGGCAACATAAATTGTTCAAGAGGTATTAACTGACCTCATTAGCAGAAATTTAGAAGAAATTGAGATAGTTGAAGCACTAATCAAAGCTAAACATGATACTCCTAAGGTCACTTCAAAGGCCAAAGGAATTATCATCAAAAACAATGCTGAGGTTATCAAGAAAGCTAGTGTTGATAAGGTAGTAAGCAAGGACAAAGGCAAAAAGAAGATAGTGGAATCTGAGCAACTAATTAAAAAGCAAAAGTTGATTGAGTCAGATGAAGCTTTGGCTAAGAAAATTCAAGCAGAACTTGAGCAAGCAGAAACAGTTCAAGTGGAGAAAGATAGGGAGATGGCAAGAGCTCTAGATGCAGAGCTTAATGAAGTATATCAACAGAGTTTGGCAACAGAGTTAGCACAGAAGAAATATGCAACTCTAAAGAAGCCTGTGATGGTCAAAATGGGTGCAAAGAAGAGGCAACCTTCAAAGACCTACCTTGGCACTCAAGAGAGAAAGAAGATGATCACTTTCCTCAAAGGTGATGTGGGAGTCAAAAAGGAGATGTTCACAAAAATGTCATTTGATCAAATCAAAGGGTTGTATGATGCAGAGATGACTAAGCTATAAGGGAATGACCAAGCAAGAGTTGAAGTGGAAAAGAGGATGAAAGAGAGGCATGACCTTCTAATAGAAAAACCCTTTCCTGATGATCAAGAAACTCCAAAGAAGGAGGCTACTCTAGGTGAAAGTTTGAGGACCTTGAAAAGAACAAAAATGATGGCAAGAAGAAAATCAGCTAAGAAACCTAGAGTGGCTGAGGAAGAAGCTGAGAAAGAACAAAAGGTAGCTGAAGACGAAGAGGCACCTAAGTCTGATGAAAAGAAAGCTCAATCTCAGGAAGAACCATCCAGTACTTATGATGTAAATAGGTACATGGTGGTGATGAAGAAAGTGCCTGAGCCTCTAACAGCTGAACCAGTTGGTGTCAAGACTCCTGAGATTATTCATTAGGATACCATGGAAGTAGATGGAAAGGAGTATATCAGGCTGAAGAGGAAAGATGACAAATTTGAAGTGTATCCTACTTGGGCCAAGATTGTAAGAGTATGCTCCAGATCTGATTTAGAGGAAATGTTTGAGGTGGGGATGAAATTATATGCTGATAAGCTGAAAGCTTCAGGGATACCAGTTACAAAACTTATGATGGAATATCTATGCATGTTGTTCAAGCCAGAGGAAGTTCAGCATGTTATCAGAAATGTTTTCAACACCATCAACAACTAGACTCTGTATGAAAGAAGTGGAGTATATGCACTGGCTATGGATACAAGTCACTTTGAATACTTCCTAGTGGATAGAGTTTACAACCATAGCAGGTTAAAGCTGCATGCTATGTTGAAGAAAAAGCTAGGTTGTGCACCAGATTCTGCAATGGCAAGATACTTGATCCAGAGAATTATTAATCAAAGTTTGGGGCTGAATCCTGATATAGGTTTATGAGCAATAGAGTTTTGGGAGCATCTGAAGAACTTGACTTCTCTTCTATAAAAGTCAAGTTAGGGGGAGATTATTGGGAATTGAAGATTTGATTAAGTATGATTACTGCTGCCAGAACAACATGGTTACTACTGCTGAGACAAATTACTACTGCTTGAAGAAATTAATACTGCTGAGCATAGTTAGTGCTGCTGGTGAAGATTAATACTGCTTAGAGTGTTAATGCTGCTGTGACTTAATACTGCTTATGTGATAATCAAGATTTTCGCAGATCAAGGTTTGAAGATAATCTTGGAAGGTGTGAAGATAATTATGGAAGAATATACTGAAGATCTTTTAAGTTTTGTAATTATCTTTTATTTTCAGTATATGTATATGATTTTTCAGAATAGTTTGACACGAGATTTCTGAGTTTTTGTTTAGAGAGAGAATTAACCTCAAGGTTTACAACCCTAGTTCTAGAGAAGTAGAATTCGTCTTGGTGAGCTTGTTCATCAAGATTGAGGTTTTGTGTGAAAGCTTGTAACTTTAATCATTCAATAAAGTTTACAAGTTGTGATTTATATTTTACTGTTACATTGATAGTTTGAATATTAAAGTGTTTTTCCGCAACTTCTTTAATATTGTTTCTGAGTTTCATTATTCTTGTTAAGAATCAGATCCTGACAAGTGGTATCAGAGCATAGTATTCTCAGAAACCTTCATTCATCATGGACAACACCGTTGAATCAACCAATACTCTTGTTTCGAAGGTTCCCATGCTCAAACCTAATGAGTTTGACATGAGGAAAATTAGGATCAAGCAGTACATCCTCCTTACAGACTTTTCTATGTGGGACATTGTTGAGAATGGTCCCTCTGCTGAAGGTAAAATTGGACAAGATGGAAGAAGACCACCTCCAAAAACTGATGCTGAGAAGAAAGTGAGACAATTGGAGATGAAAGCCTTAAGCACCCTGCTTTTGGCCATCCCTAATGAGTATCAACATCAAATTCATCACTGCACTGATGCTCAGATTCTATGGAATGCTTTAGAAAAGAGATTTGCTGGCACCAAGAGCACTAAGAGGAATCAAAGGGATATTTTCAAGCAGCAATATGAGAATTTTACATCTTCAAAGAATGAGTCTATGACTCAAACTTTTGATAGATTCAATAAGTTAATTGGTGAGTTGGCTACTGTTGGAGTTCAGATGGAACAAGATGATGTCAACCGAAAGTTCCTCAAATCTCTTGGAGATGAATGGACCATGTACACTGTCTCATTCAAACAGAATGACATGCTGGAAGAAAAGGAACTGGATGATCTGTACAATGATCTGAGAGTGTTTGAATCTGAAGTGGAAACAAAGAAGAAGCCTACTGGATATGTTCATAATGCTGCACTCCTATCAGCATCAACTGATTCTACTGCTAACCCTGAATCAGTTAATGCTGCCAGTGGAGTAAATCAAGAAAAAAGGCAATGAATATGTTTTTGAAGCCTTTCTTTCTATCCATGGTAACTCTTCTTTAATCAATGATGACTTGGAACAGCTTCACCCTGATGATCTTGAAGATATGGATATTAAATGGCAGATGACCATGCTTTCTATGAGGGTGAAGAAGTTCATCAAGAGGACTGGGAGGAACAACTTCTCTCAAAGAAGAGAAGATGGAGCAGGCTTTGATAAGTCAAAGGTGGAGTGCTACAAGTGTCATATGAAGGGACACTTTGCCAGGGAATGCAGAAGTGGAATGTCTCAAAACAACCACCAACAAGCTCAGACTGGAAGCTTCAACCAGAACAGAAACTCTGCTCAAGCTCTTGTTTCTCAACAAGGAATGGGGTTTGACTGGAGTGATCAATCAGAAGAGGCCATTCAAAATCAAGCTCTCATGGCAGAGGTATCTGATCTCCCAACTAAGGTACTTTCTAATCTCTATACTCAAACTTGCATAGACACTGTTAAAAGGTACAAGGATCATAACCAGAGTATGAGTGATGACCTTAAGAGGTTAGAAAAGGATAGAAAAGACTATGTGAAAATTGTTGAGAGGTTTGAGGAACAAATTAAAGGTTTCCAAGCCAATGAACTTCAACACACATATGATACAAATTACTGGAAGTGGGAGAAAAATGATTTAGAAATCCAATTGACAAAGTCTAGAGAGGAGAATGAAAAGTTGAGAGGAGAGCTAGCCAAGGTTAAGCTGGATGTGGAAAAGTTTTCATATGATTCTAAAGCCATGGATTCAATTCTAAAGGTTCAAATCCATGATAAGCTTAAACCAGGAATTGGGTACAATACCACACCACCACCATACAACAACAACTACATCCCTCCTAAATCAGATTTGCTAGAGACCAAGGATAGGAAGGACTTGCATGAGGGAGCCACTAAGATAGATCCTTTAGATGAAGTAGTTGTTGAGGACAAGACTGAGAAAGAAGCTGGTAAGAGTAAGGATAACACTGTGAGTGGTGAGATTCTCTTAGAAAATAACATTCTTACCAATGAGGGTGGTGGAAGGGATTGGGTCAAATCTGATGGTGTAGAGAAGACTGAGGAAAAGTCTAAAAAGGTCCATTACAAGCAGACTACAATTGTGAATCCTGTTCCTTGCAAACAGTGTGCAGGTAATAAATATGAGCCCCTAAAACATGATAAAAGGAGGGGAAATCAAAGAAATTGGAATAATCAGTGGGCTCATAAACAAGGAGTTAATCTGAGTAGAATCATCAGACCAAAACCTTGTTTCATATGTGGCAAATTGAACCATCTTGCCAAGCACTGTTATTTTAATCCTATGAACCAAAGGATAAATTTTCAAAGATTTGTGCAAAAACCCTTTGGTTATAGGAAGAATGAAAGGAACCATGTGGCTAAGAAACATGTTAAATCTAAAAGCCACATGAAGAAAAAGACTGTAAACGAAAGTGTCAAGATGTGGGTTCCCAAAAGCACTAAAATTGTTAGTACTGCTACCACAAATAGTACTGCTGACAAAGATAGTGCTACCAGAAACAATACTACTACTATCAATGTTAGTGCTGCTGAGAGTATTAGTACTTATAAAACTAACATTGTTAGTACTTCATCAAATATTAATACTGCTAACTATGTTAGTGCTTCTAACAAGGTTAGTACTGCTAAACCTGTTAGTACTGCTAACTCTGTTAGTACTTCTAAAATTAGTACTGCTTCTAGTGATTGTGCTTCTAGACCAATCAGCTTGACAAAGTATTCCAGTCAAGAGGATTCTAAATTTAAAAATCTCATCAAAAAGGAGTGTAAGTACTTTGATGAGAAAGGGAGGCCCAAGACCACTTTAGCTTGGGTTCCCAGTCAATACTAATTGATTTATATTATGTGTAGGGCAACCAGCAGCTCAAGGGAAAGAGCATTTGGCATGTTGATAGTGGTTGCTCTAGGCACATGACAGGGAACATGGCTTGCCTCAAAAATTTCAAGAAAATTGATGGAGGGCATGTTGCCTTTGGTAATACTCCAGATGGAGGTAAGATTAGTGGCAAGGGAGATGTAACAAAAGGTAAGATGACCTTTGAAGATGTTTTCTATGTTGAACAGTTAAGATACAACCTGTTAAGTGTATCACAGGTTTGTGACAAAAAGCATAGCATATTATTCACTGATTCAGAATGCATTATCCTTGCTCCTGGATTCAAGGTAGTTGATGAAAAGATGATACTACTAAGAACTCCTAGAAAGGATAATGTCTATTGTTTGGATATGGAAAATGTTTCAAATGATTCATCCCTAAACTGTCTTGTTTCAAAAGCCTCTTTGGATGAATCATCACTTTGGCACAGAAGGATGTGTCACATGAACTTTAAAACAATGAATAAACTTGTTAAAAACAACCTTGTAAGAGGTCTACCTTCAAAAGTCTTTTCATGTGATGATCATTGTGTTGCTTGTCTCAAAGGCAAACAACACAAAACTTCTCATAAGTCCAAAGAGTTGAACACTATTTCCTCTTCTCTTCAGTTGTTGCATATGGATCTGTTTGGACCTACAAATGTTATGAGTATAGGTAAGAAATCATACTGCTTAGTTATTGTTGATGATTACTCTAGATTTATTTGGGTATATTTTCTAAGGACTAAGGATGAGACAAGTGGACTGATCAAATCCTTTATTCTAAGAATTGAAAACCAAACAAATCAAAAGGTAAAAGTCATTAGGTCAGATAATGGTACTGAATTTAAAAATCTTGACCTAAACACCTTTTGTGAGGAAAAAGGAATTGAGAGGCAATACAGTGCTCCTAGGACTCCACAACAAAATGGTGTTGCTGAGAGAAGGAATAGGACACTGATTGAAGCTGCTAGATCTCTGTTAGCTTATTCAAAACTTCCAATTACTTTCTGGGCTGAAGCAGTTAATACTGCTTGCTATGTCCAAAACAGAGTTCTAGTAGTCAAGCCTAAAAACAATACACCATATGAGCTTTTAAATAAAAGAAAACCATTTATTGGATTTTTCAAACCTTTTGGGTGTCCTTGTACCATTCTCAATACCAAAACTCACTTAGGAAAGTTTGATAGCAAAGCAGATGATGGTTTTCTTGTTGGTTACTCATCTCAGAGTAAGGCATACAGAGTGTTTAATTCTTCTTCTAGAATAATTGAGGAAAGTGACAATGTCAAATGCAATGAGAACACACCAAATCCTATTGGTTCAGGTCCTCAGTGGTTATTTGACATTGATTCACTAACTAACTCTTTGGGTTTCAGTAGTGATGATCATGCAGGATCAGGAAGTAGAGGATCAGGGGATGAACAAGTACAAGATATTATTCCTCAGTCTGTGATCTTTCCCATACCTACAATGGACCCTGTTGAAATCTGTGAAAAGGAGACTGTTACTGAACCAATTCAGAGTGAAGAAGAAAGAAGAGATGAGGAGAATCCAGAGCATGAAGAGCCAGAAGCAGCTGATGAGATTCCCTCAGCTGACTTAAATGATTCCAATTTAGATGTGGGAATTAATAAAGAACCTAGTCTTCAGACAAGAACTCAGAAGAATCATCCTCCTGAGCTGGTAATAGGAGACATCTCTTCTCCTATGATGACTAGGAATCAAAACAGACTTCAAGATATGCAGGATCAGCAGTATTCATTACTCTCTTGCTTTCTATCTCAGATTGAACCTAAGAAGGCTTATGATGCAATGAAAGATTCAAGTTGGATAGAAGCCATGCAAGAAGAGTTGCTACAGTTTAAATTGCAAGATGTTTGGGACTTGGTGGAACTTCCAAAAGGTCATAGAGCAATTGGCACCAAGTGGATTTTCAGAAATAAAAAGGATGAGAGAGGAATAGTAATCAGGAACAAAGCAAGGCTAGTGGCACAAGGGTACACTCAGGAAGAAGGCATAGACTATGAGGAAGTTTTTGCTCCAGTGGCACGGGTAGAGGCAATTAGGCTATTTCTAGCCTATGCCTCATATATGAAGTTCAAGGTATATCAGATGGATGTGAAGAGTGACTTTCTATATGGAACAATTGATGAGGAAGTATATGTCTGTCAGCCCCCTGTATTTGAGAATCCATCATATCCTGACAGAGTATACAAACTTAAGAAAGCACTCTATGGTCTACATCAAGCCCCAAGAGCATGCTATGATACTCTGTCTACCTATCTCTTGGAAAATGGGTTTGAAAGGGGTATCATTGACAAGACCCTTTTCATTAAAAGAAGTAAGAAGGACATCCTACTTGTTCAGATATATGTGGATGACATCATATTTGGATCCACAAAAGATCAGATGTGTAGAGACTTTGAAGATTTGAAGCACAAGAGCTTCAAAATGAGTTCAATGGGTGAACTCACTTTCTTCCTTGGGCTTCAAGTGAAACAGCAGAAAGATGGGATTTTCATAAGTCAATCAAAGTATGTGAAAGACATCCTAGATAAGTATGGTCTATCAGACTCAAAGCCAGCAAGCACACCAATGGAAACACACAAATAGATCACTGCTGATCTTGAGGGGGAGGATGTTGATGTCCATCTTTATAGATCAATGATTGGATCTCTCATGTATCTCACAGCCTCAAGACCAGATATCATGTTTCCAGTGTGTGTGTGTGCCAGATTCCAAGTCAAGACAAAGAAGTCACATCTTCAAGCTGTTAAGAGGATTTTCAGATACTTAAGAGGGAAACCTAGATTAGGTCTTTGGTATCCTTATGAATCTACTTTTGATTTGATTCCATATTCAGACAGTGACTTGGGTGGTGCTAATATGGATAGAAAGTCTACTTCATGGGGATGTCAACTTTTGGGTTCAAGACTAGTATCTTGGCAGTGTAAGAAGCAAACCACAGTGTCCTTATCCACAACAGAAGCTGAGTATATTGCTGCTGCAAGTTGCTGTTCTCAGGTTCTATGGATTCAGAATCAAATGCTGGATTATGGGGTAACCTTTCTTCACACTCCAATCTTCATTGACAATAACAGTGCTATTAGCATTGTTAACAATCCAGCCAAGCACTCCAAAACAAAGCACATTGAAATCAGGTATCACTTTATTAGAGACTGCAATGAAAAGAAGCTTATTCAAGTTGCTAAAGTTCATACTGACAATCAGTTTGCTGATCTATTCACTAAAGCTTTTGATGTGGGTAGATTCACTTTCTTGGTCACAAGTGTGGGCATAATCAACTCTGAATGAGCTCATGTTTAATAAGTGTTTGTATATCTGTTATTTGTTTATTTGTTTGGTGCTACTAATCATCTTTCTCAGGAAGTTTATTGCCCTGCTCAGACTAACACAAGCTTCAACAGTGTAAGTATAGTTAATGCTGCCAGTGCAGTTGTAATGCTGCCAGTGCAAAGTTACTACTGCATGTTCATTATTACTACTGCTAGTCTGAGTTACTACTTCAGGTATGTGTTAATACTGCTAGTTAGTTAATACTGCTTTCAGTTAATACTGCTTTCAGTTAATACTGCTATCAGTTAATACTGCTCTCAGTTAATACTGCTCTCAGTTAATACTGCTCTCAGTTAATACTGCTCTCAGTTAATACTGCTCTTAGTTAATACTGTCAGTGGGTTAGTACTGCTTTAACTGAAAATAGAGTTAATACTGCTTCTTTCCTGAATCATATAACTACCCTCTTTGCCCGCCTAAAAGCTCACAACGACTCTTTGAATACTGTTCATCTTCTCTCTAACTCTTTTCTCTTCAGTAACCAGTGTGTTTCAGTCAAGAATCCTCAAGACCGATGGCATCCATGGCGTTTATTGATGAACACAATGAGATCGCAATGCTTCAAAAGCCGAAGCAGGCTGATGGATTCCATCAAATAGTTGATTTTCTCAAGACCAGTCATATAGCGTATGCTCTTACTGTGTCACCACCAATCTTCATCGAGCACCAGAAGCAATTTTGGGCCAATGCCACCGCTGTTACTGAAAACGGTTTGCAGTTTATCAAGACAATGGTGTGTGAAAAACCCTTGATAGTCACTGAAGAGGTCATTCGCATCAGTCTACGTCTAGACGATGCCTCAGGTATTACCTCTATCCCTAATGAGGATTTGTTTTCCAATCTCACAAGAATGGGGTATGAAGGCCAACAGGGTGTTTTCAAATTTTACAAAGCTAACTTTTCTCCCCAATGGCGTTTCTTTGTTCATACTCTTATGCACTGTATTTTTAGAAAAACTACTGGATGGAGTCAGTTCAGCAGTACCATTGCTTATGCTTTGGTCTGCTTGTCCACTGCCAGAAAGTATAATTTCTCAAAAATGATTTTCAATGACCTTGTGTCAAACTTGGATAATAAAAAGAGTTTCTATATGTATCCAAGATTTGTCCAGGCAGTTATCACCACTGAATTGACGGATATACCTCAGTTTAATGAGGTATATGTACCTAAAATCCCTAAGGGCAAGGTCTTTTCAAATATGAAAAGATCTGCCAAGGACTCGGAAGGAGTTGACACCCCATTGTTCTCTACAATGATGGTGGTGTCCCACAACCAAGAAGGTATGGCATCAGGGTCAAGGCCCTCACTAGACCATCCCACTGATAGCCAAACCCAACCTTCAACCACTATATCACTTCCTCAGTCCCTTAAGCCAACACCAGCTTTAACCAAAACGTATACTAAGAGAAAGGTACACAAGGCTCCTTCCCTTGTTGTATCTCCTACAATCCCAGAACCTCAAAGCCCTCTAATGGAGCATTCTTCATTAGAGAATATCCATAGGGAAACCACTGGGGTGTCTCCCAACCCGAAGGAGGTTCTCACTAAGGAGATGTATGAGCATGTGGGTGAGAAGGCTGCCACTACTCCTGCTAGCACAGAGGAGGACAGTGGTAACATCACTAAGACCTTCCCCATGGCAACTTTGGGTGAGCAATCATCCAAAGGTCCCGGGTTCCAAGAAACCAAGGGAATAGGTGGTGCTTCAGCCTGGATGGAGATCCCTATTAAACATTCCAATGATCCATCAAAAGGGGGTAACACTCCTGGAGAAGGTGAGGATAGATATGACTACTATGAATTGATTTCTGCCATGTCCAAAATGGCAACTGAACTGGATGCTCAAAAGAAGGTTGTCAATGAACTCAAGAAAGTAATCATCAACCAACAAGAAGAGATCAGCAGCTTAAAGAAGTTGGTTCAAAAGAAGAAGAAGCAAAGGTTTGTACTCAGAAGAAGGAACCCAGTGGATGATGCTCCCAAAAAGGGGGAGTCAGAAGAAGCTGAGGTCAACATGGAAAATGCTAAGAATAAGGGGGAGAAACATGGAGATGAGGGGGAGTTTGCTGAAACAGAAATAGGGTTTGAAAAAGCAGCAGTTACAGAGAAACAAGTAGAAACAGAAACAGTTAATGCTGCTGAAGCAAACATAGCAGCAGAAACAGTTAATACTGCTGAAATAAATGAGGCAACATAAATTGTTCAAGAGGTATTAACTGACCTCATTAGCAGAAATTTAGAAGAAATTGAGATAGTTGAAGCACTAATCAAAGCTAAACATGATACTCCTAAGGTCACTTCAAAGGCCAAAGGAATTATCATCAAAGACAATGCTGAGGTTATCAAGAAAGCTAGTGTTGATAAGGTAGTAAGCAAGGACAAAGGCAAAAAGAAGATAGTGGAATCTGAGCAACTAATTAAAAAGCAAAAGTTGATTGAGTCAGATGAAGCTTTGGCTAAGAAAATTCAAGCAGAACTTGAGCAAGCAGAAACAGTTCAAGTGGAGAAAGATAGGGAGATGGCAAGAGCTCTAGATGCAGAGCTTAATGAAGTATATCAACAGAGTTTGGCAACAGAGTTAGCACAGAAGAAATATGCAACTCTAAAGAAGCCTGTGATGGTCAAAATGGGTGCAAAGAAGAGGCAACCTTCAAAGACCTACCTTGGCACTCAAGAGAGAAAGAAGATGATCACTTTCCTCAAAGGTGATGTGGGAGTCAAAAAGGAGATGTTCACAAAAATGTCATTTGATCAAATCAAAGGGTTGTATGATGCAGAGATGACTAAGCTATAAGGGAATGACCAAGCAAGAGTTGAAGTGGAAAAGAGGATGAAAGAGAGGCATGACCTTCTAATAGAAAAACCCTTTCCTGATGATCAAGAAACTCCAAAGAAGGAGGCTACTCTAGGTGAAAGTTTGAGGACCTTGAAAAGAACAAAAATGATGGCAAGAAGAAAATCAGCTAAGAAACCTAGAGTGGCTGAGGAAGAAGCTGAGAAAGAACAAAAGGTAGCTGAAGACGAAGAGGCACCTAAGTCTGATGAAAAGAAAGCTCAATCTCAGGAAGAACCATCCAGTACTTATGATGTAAATAGGTACATGGTGGTGATGAAGAAAGTGCCTGAGCCTCTAACAGCTGAACCAGTTGGTGTCAAGCCTCCTGAGATTATTCATTAGGATACCATGGAAGTAGATGGAAAGGAGTATATCAGGCTGAAGAGGAAAGATGACAAATTTGAAGTGTATCCTACTTGGGCCAAGATTGTAAGAGTATGCTCCAGATCTGATTTAGAGGAAATGTTTGAGGTGGGGATGAAATTATATGCTGATAAGCTGAAAGCTTCAGGGATACCAGTTACAAAACTTATGATGGAATATCTATGCATGTTGTTCAAGCCAGAGGAAGTTCAGCATGTTATCAGAAATGTTTTCAACACCATCAACAACTAGACTCTGTATGAAAGAAGTGGAGTATATGCACTGGCTATGGATACAAGTCACTTTGAATACTTCCTAGTGGATAGAGTTTACAACCATAGCAGGTTAAAGCTGCATGCTATGTTGAAGAAAAAGCTAGGTTGTGCACCAGATTCTGCAATGGCAAGATACTTGATCCAGAGAATTATTAATCAAAGTTTGGGGCTGAATCCTGATATAGGTTTATGAGCAATAGAGTTTTGGGAGCATCTGAAGAACTTGACTTCTCTTCTATAAAAGTCAAGTTAGGGGGAGATTATTGGGAATTGAAGATTTGATTAAGTATGATTACTGCTGCCAGAACAACATGGTTACTACTGCTGAGACAAATTACTACTGCTTGAAGAAATTAATACTGCTGAGCATAGTTAGTGCTGCTGGTGAAGATTAATACTGCTTAGAGTGTTAATGCTGCTGTGACTTAATACTGCTTATGTGATAATCAAGATTTTCGCAGATCAAGGTTTGAAGATAATCTTGGAAGGTGTGAAGATAATTATGGAAGAATATACTGAAGATCTTTTAAGTTTTGTAATTATCTTTTATTTTCAGTATATGTATAGGATTTTTCAGAATAGTTTGACACGAGATTTCTGAGTTTTTGTTTAGAGAGAGAATTAACCTCAAGGTTTACAACCCTAGTTCTAGAGAAGTAGAATTCGTCTTGGTGAGCTTGTTCATCAAGATTGAGGTTTTGTGTGAAAGCTTGTAACTTTAATCATTCAATAAAGTTTACAAGTTGTGATTTATATTTTACTGTTACATTGATAGTTTGAATATTAAAGTGTTTTTCCGCAACTTCTTTAATATTGTTTCTGAGTTTCATTATTCTTGTTAAGAATCAGATCCTGACAAGTGGTATCAGAGCATAGTATTCTCAGAAACCTTCATTCATCATGGACAACACCGTTGAATCAACCAATACTCTTGTTTCGAAGGTTCCCATGCTCAAACCTAATGAGTTTGACATGAGGAAAATTAGGATCAAGCAGTACATCCTCCTTACAGACTTTTCTATGTGGGACATTGTTGAGAATGGTCCCTCTGCTGAAGGTAAAATTGGACAAGATGGAAGAAGACCACCTCCAAAAACTGATGCTGAGAAGAAAGTGAGACAATTGGAGATGAAAGCCTTAAGCACCCTGCTTTTGGCCATCCCTAATGAGTATCAACATCAAATTCATCACTGCACTGATGCTCAGATTCTATGGAATGCTTTAGAAAAGAGATTTGCTGGCACCAAGAGCACTAAGAGGAATCAAAGGGATATTTTCAAGCAGCAATATGAGAATTTTACATCTTCAAAGAATGAGTCTATGACTCAAACTTTTGATAGATTCAATAAGTTAATTGGTGAGTTGGCTACTGTTGGAGTTCAGATGGAACAAGATGATGTCAACCGAAAGTTCCTCAAATCTCTTGGAGATGAATGGACCATGTACACTGTCTCATTCAAACAGAATGACATGCTGGAAGAAAAGAAACTGGATGATCTGTACAATGATCTGAGAGTGTTTGAATCTGAAGTGGAAACAAAGAAGAAGCCTACTGGATATGTTCATAATGCTGCACTCCTATCAGCATCAACTGATTCTACTGCTAACCCTGAATCAGTTAATGCTGCCAGTGGAGTAAATCAAGAAAAAGGCAATGAATATGTTTTTGAAGCCTTTCTTTCTATCCATGGTAACTCTTCTTTAATCAATGATGACTTGGAACAGCTTCACCCTGATGATCTTGAAGATATGGATATTAAATGGCAGATGACCATGCTTTCTATGAGGGTGAAGAAGTTCATCAAGAGGACTGGGAGGAACAACTTCTCTCAAAGAAGAGAAGATGGAGCAGGCTTTGATAAGTCAAAGGTGGAGTGCTACAAGTGTCATATGAAGGGACACTTTGCCAGGGAATGCAAAAGTGGAATGTCTCAAAACAACCACCAACAAGCTCAGACTGGAAGCTTCAACCAGAACAGAAACTCTGCTCAAGCTCTTGTTTCTCAACAAGGAATGGGGTTTGACTGGAGTGATCAATCAGAAGAGGCCATTCAAAATCAAGCTCTCATGGCAGAGGTATCTGATCTCCCAACTAAGGTACTTTCTAATCTCTATACTCAAACTTGCATAGACACTGTTAAAAGGTACAGGGATCATAACCAGAGTATGAGTGATGACCTTAAGAGGTTAGAAAAGGATAGAAAAGACTATGTGAAAATTGTTGAGAGGTTTGAGGAACAAATTAAAGGTTTCCAAGCCAATGAACTTCAACACACATATGATACAAATTACTGGAAGTGGGAGAAAAATGATTTAGAAATCCAACTGACAAAGTCTAGAGAGGAGAATGAAAAGTTGAGAGGAGAGCTAGCCAAGGTTAAGCTGGATGTGGAAAAGTTTTCATATGCTTCTAAAGCCATGGATTCAATTCTAAAGGTTCAAATCCATGATAAGCTTAAACCAGGAATTGGGTACAATACCACACCACCACCATACAACAACAACTACATCCCTCCTAAATCAGATTTGCTAGAGACCAAGGATAGGAAGGACTTGCATGAGGGAGCCACTAAGATAGATCCTTTAGATGAAGTAGTTGTTGAGGACAAGACTGAGAAAGAAGCTGGTAAGAGTAAGGATAACACTGTGAGTGGTGAGATTCTCTTAGAAAATAACATTCTTACCAATGAGGGTGGTGGAAGGGATTGGGTCAAATCTGATGGTGTAGAGAAGACTGAGGAAAAGTCTAAAAAGGTCCATTACAAGCAGACTACAATTGTGAATCCTGTTCCTTGCAAACAGTGTGCAGGTAATAAATATGAGTCCCTAAAACATGATAAAAGGAGGGGAAATCAAAGAAATTGGAATAATCAGTGGGCTCATAAACAAGGAGTTAATCTGAGTAGAATCATCAGACCAAAACCTTGTTTCATATGTGGCAAATTGAACCATCTTGCCAAGCACTGTTATTTTAATCCTATGAACCAAAGGATAAATTTTCAAAGATTTGTGCAAAAACCCTTTGGTTATAGGAAGAATGAAAGGAACCATGTGGCTAAGAAACATGTTAAATCTAAAAGCCACATGAAGAAAAAGACTGTAAACGAAAGTGTCAAGATGTGGGTTCCCAAAAGCACTAAAATTGTTAGTACTGCTACCACAAATAGTACTGCTGACAAAGATAGTGCTACCAGAAACAATACTACTACTATCAATGTTAGTGCTGCTGAGAGTATTAGTACTTATAAAACTAACATTGTTAGTACTTCATCAAATATTAATACTGCTAACTCTGTTAGTGCTTCTAACAAGGTTAGTACTGCTAAACCTGTTAGTACTGCTAACTCTGTTAGTACTTCTAAAATTAGTACTGCTTCTAGTGCTTGTGCTTCTAGACCAATGGCAAGATACTTGATCCAGAGAATTATTAATCAAAGTTTGGGGCTGAATCCTGATATAGGTTTATGAGCAATAGAGTTTTGGGAGCATCTGAAGGACTTGACTTCTCTTCTATAAAAGTCAAGTTAGGGGGAGATTATTAGGAATTGAAGATTTGATTAAGTATGATTACTGCTGCCAGAACAACATGGTTACTACTGCTGAGACAAATTACTACTGCTTGAAGAAATTAATACTGCTGAGCATAGTTAGTGCTGCTGGTGAAGATTAATACTGCTTAGAGTGTTAATGCTGCTGTGACTTAATACTGCTTATGTGATAATCAAGATTTTGGCAGATCAAGGTTTGAAGATAATCTTGGAAGGTGTGAAGATAATTATGGAAGAATATACTGAAGATCTTTTAAGTTTTGTAATTATCTTTTATTTTCAGTATATGTATAGGATTTTTCAGAATAGTTTGACACGAGATTTCTGAGTTTTTGTTTAGAGAGAGAATTAACCTCAAGGTTTACAACCCTAGTTCTAGAGAAGTAGAATTCGTCTTGGTGAGCTTGTTCATCAAGATTGAGGTTTTGTGTGAAAGCTTGTAACTTTAATCATTCAATAAAGTTTACAAGTTGTGATTTATATTTTACTGTTACATTGATAGTTTGAATATTAAAGTGTTTTTCCGCAACTTCTTTAATATTGTTTCTGAGTTTCATTATTCTTGTTAAGAATCAGATCCTGACACGGAACAAGAAAATTGCGTCTGATGGTATTTTTAAATTCCGCATATTTGAAGTTAATGTATTATGAAACCTACAAACAAACAAACACGTTGATCAAAACCCACGTTTTAAATGAATATATTTTCATAAATTAGTATATTTTTCATAAATTAGTTTATGTTTTGCATGATACAGTATGTCAAAATTTATACAATCACTCTATGCCAATGATATATTGTATACAATCATTGTATGCTTCACTAATATGAATGCAAATGCAAATGGATATATTTTAATTGAATACAAATTGTGAAACAAATTAAATTGGTATTAATTTTTTTGATGAATGCCAAGGATTCACTGTTTTTCATGGCGTGTGAATGGGTATATAATCAGACTATGAAACCATCCTTGGTGATATAATATGTTTAATGGGTTCTTCATATCAAATTTAAATAGATGGGTTTTTTTAGTAATCAAGGGTTGGTTCATATGGTTTCAATGAAATTAGTGTCATAATATCTTTAAGGTTTTATAGATAAGAAAACTCAAGAAATGGTTGAATCTCCGGGCGGCACGAAACATTGGATACCAATCATGGATGGTAACACTTCACCTAAGATCGGTGATAGTTTTGATTCGGTGGACAATGCCGAATTAATATATCGAAAGTATGCTAAAATCGTCGGGTTTGATGTCCGTTTGTCAAATAAAAAAACCAACAAACATGGAAGGGTACAAACCCATTTTTTTTTTTTTGTAGCAAACAAGGTATTCCGGTGAAAAGGGACTTTGATTCATTGGTCGTTGGGGTTGGCGTGAAAAAATGAAGACGATCTAGCGTAAAAAGGACGGGTTGTAATGCCTGTCTTAAGGTTCATTACATTAGTGAGAAGGGTTGCTACGAGGTATATAAATTCAATGAGGCTCATAATCACATGCTTTTTTTACCCGAGGATAGGATGTTTTCTCGTTCCAAAAGACAACTTAGTTATATCGATCGTATGAATGCGTTTTATGCGTCCGGTTCGAAGGTCGGTACAACGTAGTCTTATAGGATGCAATCGGATTTGAAGGGTGGTATACACGTTTCCGGTGGCACAGCTAGGGATCATATTAATTTTAAAAGGGACGCTGGAAACTTTGTTGGCAACAAAGACACGCATAAGTTTATAAATTGACTCGCTAGTAGGCGTGGACACTGTCCCGAGTATTTTTATGAATACAAGTCTGAAGGGAAAGACTTGATTGCCATTTTTTGGGCCGATGAAACCGCCAGACGGAATTATGAAGCGTTTGGTGATACAATTTCTTTTTATGCTACTTATCGTACCAACCAATAAGTAATACCAATATTCAAGTTTTTGCTTGTTTATGCTTTCATTTTTTGATCATATACTGATTTCCTATTTTGTAATTTTAATAGGTATGCAATGATATTCGTACCTTTTTTTGCCGTTGATAATCACAAAAAATATGTAGTTGGCGATGCGTCTTTGATTACACGAGAAACTGTTCCGAATTTCACTTGGGTATTGCAAGCTTTTATGAAAGCACATGGAAAGCAGCCGAAGTTTATTATTACTGACCAATATGCGTCAATGAAACAAGCGATTCCTATAGCGTTTCCCGACGCTAAACATCGTTTATGCATGTGGCACATAACCAAGAAATTTGGTGATAAGGTAACGTTATAATGAGTTTCGTTAATGATGTTTGGTAGTAACATGTTAGATTTTTTATATAAAATTTACTTGTTTCAAGCATATATTGTTTTTGTAGGTAAGCTCTTATATAGAGAACAATAATCCTTTTGTAAATGAAATGAACAAGCTTGTGTGGAACGTTCACACAGGGCCTGAAGAGTTTGAGTTTCAATGGAACAACTTGATTGATACTTATGGACTTTGTGGAGATTCTTGGTGGGAGGAAATGTACTCAATAAGAGAATCATGGATTCTTACTTATTACAAAGACTCCGCAATGTCTGGATTGATGAAGACCATGTCACGGTCAGAAAGTATAAATGCCTTTTTTAGGGTATATGTGAAGCATTTGGATGATTTGGTTTACTTTATTAATATGTTCGATGATGCAATTGATAAGCAACGTAAAAAACATTGTGAAATTGAGGTTGAAACTAGGACCACTATACCTCGCATGCTATCACCCTCGAAGATGGAAAACCAAGTCTGTGAGGTTGTTAATCCCAAAATCACCAAATCTTAGAGAGAGAAAGTAGAGAGAGAAAGTAGAGAGAGAAAGTAAGAATGCGCCAAATGTAATCTTATTCAAAAGAGCTCCAAAGTTACAAAGACAAAGCACCAAAGGGACTTAAATACCCCAAGGCCTAAACTAATACAGATAAGCAAACTAAACACAGTTAAGACCACGGTTAATAAATACATTGATTACTATTCAAAATAGACTTAACAATCTCCCCCTTAGTAATCAATGGCGCTCTTCTCTTTGACGAAGTCGATTCAGTCCAAGCAAAACTTCCAAGCGTCTTAGAGTTGAGCGGAAGATCAACCTCTCATCAATGGTATTCAATACTTTCTTGAGAAGTTGAATCTCTTCATTCTCGATCTGAAATAATTCTCTTCTTGTCTCCAAAAATCTTCTTTTAGCGGCTTTTAAACGATTCTCCAACTGTAGCTTGATCACCTTTAACGTTCCATCAGAGTAATGATTAATCTCTTCAAATCTTAGGAAGCATTTCTGACTAGAAACATTCTTGTAAGTGACTCCAAATGGATTCTGAAGAATAGTGAATAAAGAATATGAGTCGATGTTCTGCAAGCTACGATCGGGTCTTTGCAGGTTTACCACAGGCTGAAAGCTTTCAGCAGCCATCTAAAAATCAAAAACTCTGTAGAATCTGATTTGGCGTCGAATGAATCTTTTAATCACAAACAATGCTTGAGAGACATCTTCAGTTCTGTGATAAAGATTCATGAAATGATCGTACAAAAACTCAACATCATCAATAGATAGATCATTAAAACCAGCCTTTGAGAAAGTATATAAGACGCAATCTCTTTTTTCCACTTCGAATACATGATACCAGATATTAACAAACTTCTTTATCGACACGCTGATAACCCATACTATCAGATGAGGAGAAGAAACGAGATGCTTTCCACGGTGTTGGCATTTGATGAACATCAAGTATTCGTATTGATAATCTGCTGACTCCTTTTCAACACCAAGAATGGCATGTATGTTGATCTGTCTTCTCCAAGAAACGAAAATATTACTCTGAGAGTCTTCGAGAAAAGCAGATCTTAGTCTTGAAGCCATATGCCGTTCTTGTAGACTTCGTTGTCTCTGCTGTCTAGTCAAAGCCGTACCTTCTTCTAGGATAGACGGAGGGATCACAGGATCAGAAGAAGAAATATCCGCTTGAGCTCTTGACGACTGACCAACTTCTAATGTACGTGAAGGAGCAGTGGTAGTCGGAGCTGTATCAACAACAGGACTAGAAGTGACTGGAGTAGCTTCAGGAATCTCATCTTGTGAAGGAAGATCTCCGTACAAAGTGTTCGCAATTTCTTCATCCTTGGCATCAAGAAAGAAAACATTTTCTTCATTATCAGATAAAACGATTATATCATCGCAGTCCTCTTCTTTCACTTTGCAGAGCTTCTCAAATATGATATCATCATCATCTTCTGAATTGATCTCTATGAAGTTTGCAAAGAAAGTTCTCATGTCATTTGCTGCTTCAGAATCATCTAAGTCATTTGACCTTGTTGCAGTGTCTGGATCAACATAAACGACTATCTTCAAGTTATTCTCGATATTCTGCTTAGAAATATTCAACACATTAGACATAGCATACAAATCAACACTTTCTATCATATTGTTTATAAGATCTTCAACACTGCAGTCTTGAACATTATCAACATTCATTTCTCTGTCAGCCGCCTCATCTTGAGTTTGATCTTCTCTAACTGAAGAACTCTCCACTCTTTGTCTCTTCGACATCTCCCCCTTATGACCTTGATGATCTGGATCATCTTGGTCATGTGTCCGTTTATGAGACAAACCTGCTTCAGTTCTGCAACTCTGTTCGTGACGATCAAATCTGTCAGATAAAACAATTAAAGCTTGAGTCAAAAGAGAGATGCCTTCCTTGATTTCAGAAAAATTTGTCCGAGCTTCAGATCTGAAGGAATTGAACTCCTCATACAATGCAGAAACCCTTTCAGGAGTAGAAGTAGAAGTAGAAGCCGGAGTCGGATTCGATTGAAAATTTCGTAATAGAGAGATCAAGTCTTTATGTTGTTGATCTGGCGGCGACATAGAAAGAAGACGAGCATAAAGCATATCTGTCAATTCTGAAATTGGAAGATCTTGAACTGGAATGCTGGAAGTCACCGGAGGAACTGAAGTAGATACTTGAGGCATAAAAGTCGATGCAGAAATACCAGTTGTCTGTGTGAATGATGGAGAATGAGGAATAGAAACGATCGCAGGAGCAGTAGTAGAAACTGTAGTAGATGGTTCACGGATGACTACCCCAGTTGATCTTCGGATAGGAATCACTTCAGGAAGAACAGCAGGATTGATTTCTATCATCTTTCCTTTTAACAAAGCCTTCATCTTCTGGATTTGTTCATACTTTTGAGCATCAAACCTTTCACTCATATGACGGATAACCTCATTCACGGATGTAAATTTCTCAGTCGTGTCTTGTACTTCGACTGAAGAAGTGTCAACACTAGGAGTAGGTTCAGGCGAAGAGTGAGAAAATGCTGTATATTGAACCCGATGCTGAGTTGTAGCATTTGCAAATGCTATATCGAGCTCATTAACATGAAAATTACCAACTGCAGCATTAATCGGAACAGACTCTTCTTCAGACATCACATATTCTTGAGTATTCACTTCTGGTTCCCTGAACCTTCTTTCATAAACATGAAGACTAGGATGATCACCATCATTACCATTATTGTCATCATTGTAATCGTCATCTCCATCTGCAACATTACCAATATCAGTATTGGTATCATCATCTCCATTTCCATCAATATCATCATCGACATTTGCATCATCATCATGTACAACATTAGCAGTCTCATTATCAATTGCAACAAGTACATCACCAATCTGTTGAACCGCAACATCTGTTTCAACTGCTTGATCATTTTGAGCATCATGAGAAGGTTCATCTTGTTCAGCTTCCAAAGACATATCATTTTCCAAGCAATATTGAATTATTCTTTCATCAGCCGGATCAACATAATTTGCAATCAGATCAAAAGGAATTGGCATCGAGAACTCGAAAGTCTTCTTCTGTCACTGAATGAATGTCATCTCAGTATCCGGAACTTGAGGCCAAGAAAGACAGCGAGGAATTTCTGAATTGCATCTCAACATACTTCGAAGAATCAACTTCATATACCGAATGAAAGGAAGAAACTTTCGCTTCTTATGAGTCAACTTGTCTTGCACTCTCTCGGAAAGTTCGGTCCAGAAAATATACGTGAAATCGACATGCAAGTCATATACAACTGCATGGAACAATCTGAGATAATGCAGACTTGCATTGTCCGTTCCGGAATGTTTGGAAGTAAGACATCTGTTATGTACGGAGAACAAAGCATACCAAACCGGAGGAAGATTAGATTTGTCAAACTGACTTACTTTATCCAAAGCTCCAAGATATCCCAGAGTACGAATACCCTCTAGTACGTCTGATTCGGAAGGAAAGCTGTCATATGAAGTTCGACCTGGTCGGGAATTAGGCTCAGGAAGTTCCAGAATAAGTCGAAGACGCTTATAGGAGAGAAATGATTCAAACTGATCAATCTGTAAGTCGAAGCGATGAGGACGAACTCGCTCATTCTTAGTGATTGTATGCCAGGCCTGTTGTAGATAAACCTCAGGAACATCGGCACAATAAGTAAGAGCCGGAGCAAGAGGATGTCCTTTGAGAATCACTCGGATAACCGGATGAATCTTAATTTTGTCAAAATCCACAAAGTAGTTGTTTGGCTTGTATGGCAAGATATAGAGCATAGTCGGGAAAACATCATTCAGTGTTCGACGTTGAGCAGAAAGGTTCGCCCCAACAGAAGGTACAGACGGCATAGACGTCTCGTGAGAAGCACGATCAGACGTATCATCTTGAAGTACATTCTCATCCTGAATCATTGGATCAGTGACGTTTTGAGAGGCCATGATAGTACCTATGAAACAAAAAAGAAGAAAATTAGACAAGGAAAGAAAAATTGAAAAAACACAAAAAAAAATGAAAAATTTTCCTAAGTCAAGTTTGCGCGACAAGAGAGTGGCGCAAACTCAGGTTTGCGCTAAGAACGGGTGGTGCAAAATAAGATTTGCATGACAAACTGTTAGCGCAAAACGAAGTTTGCGTATCAAGTACATGGCGCAAAATGAATTTTGCGTGCTGCACTTGTGAAGTAAACTTGCCTTAGAAAAAATTTCATGAACAAACAAAGCACAATGAAGGTTTGCATGACACGAAGGTAACGCAAAAGTAACTTTGCGTGACCAAAGGGTAGCGCAAAGGTAACTTTGCGTGACCAACGTGTTACGCAAATCTACACTTAAACAAAAACAAGCTAAAAAACGAATTTGCGTTTCAAGTATGTAGTGCAAAACTAAGTTTGCGTTACCAACTTGTAGCGCAAAATTAAGTTTGCGTTACATGAAGGTGGCGCAAACTTAAATTTGCGCGATGTACTTGATACACGCAAAACCCTAGAACACTTGAACTATGAGCAAGTTCATCTGTTGAGTTTAAAAAATTTAAAGAAATCCATTTGAAACGAAAATGGGTGTTCGAAAATTTATAATAGAATGATTATAAACATATTTTGACCAATTTAATACTGATTAAAATCAGTATTCAACTCAAAAATTTGAAAACTTTGACAACCCAAAGATGAACAGTCGCACAGATCACCAACACTCAAAAACGAAGCAAAAAAGAACAAAATAAAGATAGAAATCACATACCTGAGGATCGAAAATAGTAACTAAGATCAACTCAATAATCAATTTTAACAACTAAGTTCTCGATCTGAAATAAGATGATGAAGAACAGTTCGAAACACACAGTAAGAAAACACGCACAATAAGAAGAACAAATACAAGAGAAGAATAAGAACAATGCTATACTAAAAATAACCACAAATCAAAGACAAGAAGAAATAGAAAACATACCCAATCGAAGAACAAGTCTGAAGTCACAGAGAGATATCGCATAGAGAGAGGGAAAAAATCAAGAGACATATTTCAAAAAGAGAAATGGAGTGAGAAAAGAGAAAGTGAATAGGACAAACACTATTTATACCACACACAAAAAAAAAGAAGATACTAAAAAAAATAATACTTCTAAAAAAAATACAATTAATACCTCATAAAAAAAAATTTACCTGCAAAGCTCTTTTACTCCCCCTACACAAATGCACAAAAATATCAAATTAGTATAGCGTTTGTATAGAAAAATCAAAAATACATACCTGATGAACTGATGATCTGAACGTTAATCACTGTATCAGGTATGTACCTGATCAATTTATTCACTCCCCCTCAAAAACAGAATGTTCAAATAAGCACTTGTATCAGAATGTTGTCAAATTCTCATTCAGAGGTTCTCTCCCCCTTGAAATAAGCACATACCAATTTACAAAGATATGGATACACAAACATATAAACATCAGTGTAAAAAGAAAAATATATTGAATATAAATTTTGAAACAACTGAACATATAAAATTTTAAACACTAAACAAATTAAATTATACTTAGTAAAATTATCACAGATTTATCAATCAGTTGATATCAATTGTGTGTTGTTGGATACAGATACAAGTTTCATTGCATATCAAGTTAAGACATGTTCAGTTTCAAAAACTTCCAGCAATCTATTCAGTGTGCTCGAATGCGAACTTCGATTAGCTTCAAGAAAATGCAATTCTAAAAATATAATAGAGAACTTTGCATGTACTCACACTAAGCCATCAAGAATTAAGACTTTCACAAATTTATAGGTTTATCGCAACTCAAACATATCACCAAGTATGAAGAGATGTGTGCTCATTGGCATCTTTTAGCATTGTGCACATTGGCATCTTCACATGAGTGTGCTCTTTGGCATCTTTTAAGCTTGTGCACTTTGGCATCCTTTTTTTTAATAAAAAATTTTGGTATGTAAAGAACATGCCGTAAACGTAACTTTCTATCTGACCCTATTACAGGATTTGGGTCAGCCGCTCCCAGACCAGTTGGTCATAGGGGACTAGGTGTCAAGCACCCCTTGGAACTTACTTTCCCAGATCAGAAAGGCTACATCGACACATCCTAAACCCATTCATACCAGTAGAACATGACTTTCGATCTGGTTCTATAGAAGGATTTGGGTTCGATCACTCCCAGACCAATTGACCTTAGGGGACCAGATGACAAGCATCCCACGTAACTTACTTTCCCAAACCAGAAAGGTCACAGGTACAAACTTTTAAACTTAGAGATTTCTGTATTTTATATATATAATTTTCATCTCAATTACTCAGTTCTACATCTAAGTGCTTATCCCATATTTTCATTACAATCCATAATTCAGACTTTTTAGGATTTCCAAGCATTGTAAACTATAAATATTCTGAATCACATATCTTTAAAGCAGAATGCAAAAGCTTCAAACATGTTGCTAACCTTTCGATTTTAGTAAGACTTGAAAGTTGAACATATAAAACTTCAATATAAACAAAGCAACTTGAAAATTTATCCTTGACACACATTTTATTCAAAAGAAAGAAAACCTGTAAAGCTTTTACTTTATAGAATAAAATTTGTAAAGATATAAACTTTTAAATTCAACATGCCGAGTTTTGAAAGCAAAAAATAAAACGTTTTTCATCTAAAGCTTTTGTAAAAATATCAGCAAGTTGATATTCAGTTGGAACAAAATATAATTCAATAGTACCTTCTTCTACATGATGCTTTATGAAATGGTACCTCATATCTATGTGTTTGGTCTTTGTGTGTTGGACCGGATTGACTGATATCGCAATCGCGGATTTGCTGTCACAATAGATTCGAACTGTTTTGTATAGCATCCCGTAGTCACGAAGTTGTGTCTTCATCCATAGCACTTGAGCGCAACAACTAGTTTCGGCGACGTATTCTGCCTCTGCCGTTGAGATAGAAACACAATTCTGCTTTTTCAATGCCCAGCTTATCAGTCTATCACCAAGAAATTGAAGGTGACCTGATGTGCTTTTCCGGTCCAATTGATTTCCACCAAAATCTGCATCAGAATAAGCAATTAGTTTATAATCAGAACTCTTAGGATACCACAAACCTAAGTACGGAGTTCCTTTGATGTATCGAAATATGCGCTTGACTGCTAAGAGATGCGATTCCTTTGGCTTAGCTTGAAATCTGGCACATAAGCAGGTAGAGAACATGATATCCGGCCGACTTGCAGTTAAGTACATTAGTGATCCGATCATTCCTTGATAAGTCTTGACGTCCACAGCTTTTCCATCTGGATCTAGTCCAATTTTAGCACCATGAGCCATAGGCGTACCAATTGAAGAAGATTTATCCATCTTGAATTTCTTCAGGATGTCAAAAACGTACTTCGACTGGTTAATAAAGATTCCATCTGGAAGCTGTTTCACTTGTAAGCCGAGGAAGAAATTAATTTCTCCCATCATGTTCATTTGAAACCTGGAGGTCATCAGTTCAGAAAACCATGTACATAAAGATTTATTAGTCGCACCAAATATAATATCATCTACGTATATTTGAACTAAGCAGATATCCAAGTTAGAAGATAAATGAAAAGAGTGGTATCTATGGATCCTTTGGTAAACCCGGATTTGATCAGAAAGGCCGACAACTCATCATACCACGCCCTCGGTGCTTGTTTCAAGCCATACAGTGCTTTATGAAGAAAGTATACGTGATCAGGATGATCTTTGTCAACAAATCCCTCTCGTTGAGAAACGTAAACTTCTTCTTTTAGTTTCCCGTTGAGAAAAGATGTCTTTACATCCATCTAATACACGGTGAAATTGCGATAGTTTCCCATTGAGAAAAGTTGTCTTTACATCCATATAATACACGGTGAAATTGCGATAAGCAGCAAAAGAGAGAAACATTCGAATAGCTTCTAATCTTGCAACTGGCGCGAAAGTTTCATCGTAGTCGATTCCTTCTTCTTGTCGATAACCTTTGGCAACCAATCGATCTTTGTTGCGAACGACGATACCATCTTTATCTTTCTTGTTCTTGAATATCCACTTTGTGCCAATTATGCTTTTTCCTTTTGGCCTTGGAACAAGTCTCCAAACTTTTAATGCGTCAAATTGATTGAGTTCCTCTTGCATCGCTATTATCCAATCTGGATCCTCCAACGCTTCAGATACTTTGGTTGGTTCAATCTTGCTTAGAAAGCAAGTGAATAAACATTCGTTTGGAGTTGCCGTCTTGGAACGTATAGATACGCTTGCTTGAGGATCACTAATAATCTGATGAATAGGATGAGATCTTGTCCATTTGGTGGTATGAGGGAGAGGATCAATAACTTCTTGAACAACTTCTAATTGTTGAGAGAAAGCTTCAGTTACATCTATGTCAGATAAGGAGATAGAAACTGTTTGAACTGGAGGAGGAGGTAATTCAACAACATCAGATTCAGACTCTGGAATTGTGGGTTGAATGTCAGCATTTTGTTCTTTTTCTTGAGCTGGTTCTGCTTGAGCAGATTGTTATTGAACAGATTCAGTAATGATTTGTTCAGGTTCTGATTGAGCTGTATGAAGTTCAGAAGTAATGTTTTGAGATTCAGAAGGTAGTGGAATAGCATCAGTTTCAGAGATAGATGCAGCAGAATTGGAAGTAGATGCGCTCATGGATTCCTGATTCAAAACATTTGAAACATTTTCAGTGTTAGATTTAGGAATATCATCATAAAAATGCTCAAACAGAAAATCAAGACTAGTAAGATTAAGCAAGGAAGAAGATGGATCCTGATTTGACGGTTGTAGTGAAGGTTCTGAACTGTTTTGTCCAGAATTTAAATTCCCTGTAAGTGCGGGTTCTGGACCTGTTTGGCCAGAAACCAAATCTGCAGCTTCGTCAAATTGAACATTGACACTCTCTATCACTTTTCTGGTTGAAGTAAGAAAGACTCTGTAAGCCGCAAAAGTAGAAGAATAACCCAGAAAAATACCCTCATCTGCCTTTGGACTAAACTTGTTCAGATTGTCGCGGTCATTCAGAACATAACACTTACACCCAAAAGATTTGAAATATTTGACATTCGGTTTGATACCATTCATAAGCTCATAAGGTGTTTTGTTGAATCTTCTATGTAAAATGGATCTGTTCTGAGTATGACACGCAGTTGAGACAACTTCAGCCCAATGAGACAAAGGAAGACCGAAATATGCAAGCATTGATCTGGCAGCCTTGACAAGTGTTTTATTTCTTCGTTCAACAACCCCATTCTGTTTCGGTGTTCGAGCAACAGAAAATTGTTGTTGAATGCCTTGATCTTCGTAGAATGCTTGAAGAGTACTGTTCTTGAATTCTGTGCCATTGTCTGATCTGACAACTTTGACTGCCTTTTGCTTGTTGGTTTGAATCGTTTTGATGAGGTTGATGAGTATGTCGGGAGTTTCATCTTTGGACTTGAGAAACTTAACCCATGTATAGCGTGAATAATCATCAACAACTACCAAAACATATCTTTTCTTTCCGATACTCTTTGTCTTCATCGGTCCACACAAGTCAACATGTAGAATATCAAGTATGTCCGAAGTGCAAGCCTCGGGTTTTGGCTTATGCGAAACTTTATTCATCTTTCCCTTCTCACAGTCTTGACAGAGGTGGTCTTTCTGAAATCGGAGTACTGGGAGACCTCGAACTGAATCATTCTTTACAAGGCGATCCATGTATTTAAAGTTGAGATGAGCTAGTCGTCGGTGCCAAATCCAGCTTTCATGAACAGAGGCTTTAGATAACAAGCAGATATCTGATGGAATTTTAACCTTGGAAAGATCAATAGTGTATAAATTTGATCTTCTCTTTCCGACAAGTAAATCCTGGCCACTGTCATTCTTTACTGCAACTCGTTTAGATTTGAAGCTGACTTCAAGATCTTTGTCGCAAAATTTCCCGATGCTGAATAAATTGTGGCTAAGTCCTTCAACATAGCTAACTCGCTTGACAGTGATATTTCCTTGCACAAGATCACCATAGCCGAAAATAGGAGCATTTTTGCAATTTCCAAACTTAACACGACCGCAACATTTTTCTTTAAAATTTGAAAGTAATGATTTGTTGCCCGTCATGTGTTTGGAACACCCCGAATCCAGATACCATAATTGACTAAGCTGCACATTCAGAAATTACACAGATTTAGGTACCCATATGCTTATGGGTCCCTTCTTGTTAGTCCTTTGTCTTTTATTTTTCATAACTCTCTTTTTAGAAAAAATTTGAACACAATCATCTATGGAAGAAAAATCACAATCATCTGAATCAGAACTAGAAGAGTAACATGAGACATTCTTTGCAATTTGAATCATTTGCTTTATTGAATATTTTGTGTTTTTATTACAAAATGCAAATGTATCCGATTTACAAAGACAATCTACACATTTCTCCTCTAAAGTGTCAGATTATGTTGATTTCTTCTTGACTCTCCATATCTGCCTTGTTGACTTGTTCAAAGTCCGATCTGAAACAGTAGAATCAGAAGAATTAGAATTTTCAGAAATGACATTATCTTTCTTCTTTGACTTCTTTGACCTCCTTCTTTTTACGCTTTGATTTATAAAACTGATCATTTAGCATAAAAGAATCATCAACAATTGAATTAGAAGAAGAAATTTTATCTAAGAAATCAAACTGAGCATTCATCAAAGTTGAACTATCCTTGGAGTCATGATTTTCAGAAACACACAAGTCAGGAAGAGATTTGCGCGACCCACTGGTGGCGCATACTGAACTTTGCGCTACCAACCTCTAGCGCAAACCTTCAGTTTGCTCTACCTGTGGATGGCGCAAACATTCACTTGTTTGTACTTTGTGAGTATTTTCCTTAGAATTGTTAGAAAATCCAGAATTTATTTTGTCATCAAAGTCTTGGTTTTGAGAAATGATTTTGTCTTCAAAACTTGAGTTCATGAGAAAAAGAAATAAACCATTTTCAAAATCATTTTGAAGACTTTGTTCTTCCATTTTATCTTCAAGATCATTGATTTTACCCTCTAACACTAATGGGGCAATATATCTCTTAGAATCATAAGAAACCGGAGATATATTTTCCTTATTAGTGGTATTGGCATATATATCAATATAATCATTTGATAATGAAGATTTAATGGAAGAATTGACGTTTAAAACATTTTGAAGTTTTCTGGACTTCTTTGAATTTTCAGGAAAATATTTGGCATTTTTACGAGTATAAACAAATGGCATCTCCATTTTCTTGTTGTTCATTCTTTTCTGATTTTCAATTTCTAATTCTTGCTTTTCATTCATCCACTCAATTTTAAATTGAGGAGCATATTTTGCAAGATTTAGATAATCGAAATTATATAAAGTGGGGGTTTTTGATATAACATTGTTTAAACAATGTGGATTTTCAAAACCAAGTCCCCATCTTTCTTTTATAGCCTCATCACTCCTTGGTTTATTCATATATATGGTTTGCTCGGTTTGTTCTCTCTTATATAATTTTCCTTCTAAAACAATTATTTTATCAGAAAACTCTTGATTTAATTTGTTCAATTCAGTCAAAAAATCAAGATTAGTCTTATTTAACTTTTCTAATTCATCTAATTTCTTTTGAAACTTTTCTTTTGTATCTGTCAAGATAAACTTTTCATCTTTCAATGAAATTTTCAAATTTTCAATCATGACAGATTTTTCTTGATTAGTTTGCTTTTCAAATAAGAACTTTGAACGTAAGTCATGTAAAGCATTTATTATGACGTTCATTTGATAAGAAATAAAGTTGAAATCAAACTCAGTAGGTACCTCAGATTCATCAGTGGAGGTGTCCTGATCTTCATCATCATTCTTATCATCCCCAATGAAACACATGGCAGCTGTTTCCTCATTCTCAGCTTCATTGTCTGAGTGATCAAGCCAGTATTCCTCCTCAGCAAGAAGAATTGTTCCATTCTCTATCTTTTCTGCCAGTTCCAACTTCTTCCTGTAGAAAGCAGAATCCTTGACAATCTTCACTCGACACTCCTTTGCTATGTGTCCAGGTTTCCCACAATTGAAGCAGTTCATTACCTTCTTCTCTTCCTTTTTCGGCTCGACTACTTTAGCAGGCTCATATTTTGGAACATATGGCTTTGAGGGAGCACCGGGTTCCACTTTCTTTGAACCGGAAGTGAAACGAAGGTTGTTTGATCCTGATTTGTGCTGGAACTTTTTTTGATAATGTTGAGAGAGAAGTATCATAGCATTTTCTAGAGCCTCACCTTCATCTTCAGTTGAACCATCATAGGCATTTTCAGATAAAGCTTGTTCTGCCAATTGACTAGCCAGGAGAGCAATCGGATCAACAGTCTTTGGCTTATTCTTCTTATCAACCTTTGCTTTCTTTTCCAGTACCAAATTCTCATCAGCCATTAAGATCTCATAAAGTTCTTGAATTGGCATTGTAGAGATCCGAACATCATTCCTCATTCTATGACACGATTTGCTCCACTCTGGTTGAAGAGCATTTAAGAATTTCAAATTGGCTTCCAGTTCAGTCTTTGTCACCTTTATCTTGTACATATCATTTATTACCGCCCAAAATCTATCAAATACACTTTTCAGACTCTCTCCTTCTTTTGCTTTAAATTCCTCAAAATTGTTCATGTATCTTGTCTGTCGGAGTTGAGTAGAAACTGATGATCCAAGCATTATCTTTTCTAATTGAGTCCACATTAGCATCGAATTATGTTTGAAACAATCAATTCGATTGTATATTGAATTGGGTAGTGCAAGAATCAGATTAGATTTTGCTTGGTTATCAACTTGATATCTCAAAAGCTCTTCAACATCATACTCTCTTATAACCTTCTCAACTCTTGTAGCCGGAGTAGTTGCAGTAGCTGGTATTTCTTTCATAAGCCTTTCCATAGAACCTTCAGTAAGAGACTTCATCATATTGTCTCCATTTGGTTGTCTCTCTATGAAATTGATAAATCTGTCCTGCCAATGATGAAATTCAGTTTCATTTATCAGAACTGGAGGACGTGTGTCTGACCCCAAAGACATCATTATGTCGTTCTTGTAAAACTGAGCTTGTAGAGACATCTTGACAGAATCACAAAGTCAGAAAATGCTAAGTTTGAAAGCTGGTAAACTGGCGCAAACTAAAGGTTTGCGTGAGCAATGGATGACGCAAACGAGATTTGCGTAAGCTGTGGATGACGTAAACGAGATTTGCGTGACTCGTTGATGGCACAAACTAGGATTTGCGTGAGGCGAAGATGGTGCAAAATGTAACTTTGCGTGAGAAGCTAGTGACGCAAATGTAACTTTGCGTGATACTCAGGTGACGCAAAATTTACTTTGCGTGAGATGATGATGGCGCAAAGGTAACCAGTGCACTGAACAGAAATCGTGAGATGTAGATGACGCGAACTTCTACTTTGCGTGATACACAGGTGACGCAAAGTTTGATTTGCGTGATGAACCAAAGACGAAAAACTGAACTTCTCGTGAAGAAAACCTGAAGAAACTAGCACAAGATACACTGGAAGAACTTGCACGAATCCATAACTGGCGCAAAAGTTAGATCTGGCGCAAAACACTGAATTTCAAGAAATAACTTCTAAATTTTGATTACAAACACGAAATTGATGAAACTTTCTCAACCAGAAGTGATCGAAAACAGTTTTATAACAACTTTCAAACAAAAAGATCGATCAAAAACCACAAAATCGTGAATTAAAAAAAAAGTTCGTAAAACGAGTTTTTCAAAAACTTGAAAATTTTCAAAATTGAAGATCAAAAATTGTTTTTCTTGCAAAATGATGTGAATCAAATATGTTTTACTATCAAAACCGATTCCAACAAACCAATTTACAACAAAATTCAATCAGAAATCAGTCCAAATTTGATGAAAAATCAAAAAACGAGATTTTCTTGAAAAATTCAAGAAAATTGATCAAATTTTCTGATTTAATCACTAATTCAGATACAAAAACCGTTTCTCTCAATCCTCTCAGAGGTTTATACAAAAAACGAATTTTTTGGAGGTCCAAAAGGAATTGAATAAGGTTGTGTGGTATTGTACACTAAAATGTGATGAAGATGGCATTGACAAGAAGGTTTACACTATTAAGCAGTTGACAAAACAATCCGAGTTCAAGACGATGTATACGGTAATATTTTTTTTGTACATATTAGTTATTTATATACAATTTGTTTAGTATTTTAAATAATTTATGATTGAATTTGTTTATTGTTTTTGTTGTGTAAATGTTTTTTGTAGGTTGTGCATAGTATACCGGAGGAGACTTTTGATTGTAGTTGAAATCTATAACAACCTAAAATTCAGAGTAAATTAAAACTTCTCAAAATAGGCAACATGACGTTTGTATTGATATAAACCTCCCAAAAAGGGGGTATCAGTTTTTTTAAGAATTTACAACAACCTGTACTGATATAGGGTTCGTCAACAAACTATTCTAAATATAACTATCTAGATTACATCAATTGACGATTCAAAATTCATCAAAAGAATGGGACTTAACAGATGCCCAACTATCAATACTTAGTCATCTCAAAATGCCTCGAGACCAAGCCCGTCTCTCAAAACCCTTGGCAACCCACCGCTAAGGGAAACCTGTTATACATATCATTTGAGAAAAAGTGTTAGGCTTAAAGCCTAGTGAGAACATACAGTTTATCAATTTCAAGAGATATAAATATGTTCATCCAAACGGAACCCTTTTCAAATAAGCATTTCCAAGATAACGGTTGATAAGAATAAAATTCATTAAAACAAGGTCATAAACCTTCTTTCCAGAACCTCACAATTTAATGCACATGTAGTTCTTCGTTTTGGTTACTATATAGAACCTCACAATTTAATGCACATGTAGTTCTATATTTTGTTAACGGCCAGAACCTCACAATTTAATGCACATGTAGTTCTATAATTTGTTAACGGCCAGAACCTCACAATTTAATGCACATGTAGTTCTTTATTTACATTACTTGGTAACCTCAAATAATGAAATATAAGTCGACTCAAAACCTAGGGATCCACTAGTAATGGTACAAACTCGTCACAACAACTTATGTGACCAACCATAGATAATCATATGGTATAAACACATTTTATAAACAAAATGTCATTTCCAGTTCAACTTCTGGTAAGAATGAAAATCATTAAAATGAGTTCATAAACATTCTTTCACATATCCACATAATGTGCAGGTAAAACATCATTTTACTTCAATAAGATAAGATCCATCATTTAGTAAACAAAATGATCGGGAACCCTAAAATCTCCCAAAACTCAAGTTATATCAAATATGTAGAAAACTTAAATCTGAAACCATGGAGATATATAGGAGCTTAAAAATGTAACCTTTTGACATGTATAAATTTTTAGAAAAGTAGTAGGAACTCACCCAATAGGTTTATACGAAAACCCGAAGAACCAGATATCGACCCTTTTTACAAGACGAATCTTTCTACACCGGAACCTCGGATCGAAACTTAGATAATAATCACCAAACTTAGAGAGAGAGAGAATCGATTTTAGAGAGAGAGAAGAGAGAGATTGAGAGAGTTATTTCTGATAACTCAAAATGAGATATTTGTGTTTTGAAACCCTTAAGTCGGTCCAGGCAATGTCGCGGGTTATGCCGCGACTTCAAGTCGCGGTGCAACTTGCCCGTGTCCTCAAATCAAAACCCAAACAGTGGATGTTGCGGGTTATGCCGCGACTACTGTTCCCCATGCAACTCGCGACATACCAAAACCCACAATACATCAGTGAACATTGCGACCTATGCCGCGACTCTAAGTCGCGAGCAAGTCGCGGAATTTACTGGAACTTCACAATTTCACCGAAACCAAAAACTCGAACGTTATACTGAATACAATGATAACGATATGAGTTAAACACGAGATTTACAACGATATAAGTATTGAAAATACAGGGTGTTACAATCCTCCCCAACTTGGGAATGATTTCGTCCCCGAAATCCACACTTACACAAAAATATGAGGATATCTTCGCTTCATATCCTCTTCGGATTCCCACGTCACATTTGCTCCCCGGTGATGCTTCCACTGCACCTTGACCAACGTGACTTCTTTGTGACGCAACTTCTTAGATTTTCTCTCCAAGATAGCGTCGGGTTCTTCCACACAACGGTTACCCTCGTCAACTGTCAATTCGGAGAGAGAGGAATAACACTTTCCTCTTCCGCCAAACATTTCCGAAGGTAACAAATATGAAACGTGTTGTGGATTCTGCTCAACTCTGGCGGTAGTTCCAATTGGTAAGCTTGCAAACCTACCCGTTTGAGCACTTTGAAAGGTCCGAGGAAGCGGGGACTCAGCTTCCCACGCTTTCCGAACCGAATAATACCCTTCCACGGCGATACCTTAAGTAACACACGATCGCCCACTTGGAATTCCATCGGTCGCTTCTTCTTATCGGCATAACTCTTCTGCCGATCCTGCGCCGCTTTCAATCTTTCTCGAATACATTTGACCTTATCGGTCGTCTCTTGCACGATTTCAGGTCCAGCGAACTGCTTTTCTCCCGCTTCAAGCCAATACACAGGAGTTCGACACTTTCGCCCGTACAACGCCTCAAAAGGTGCCATTCCAATACTCGAGTGGTAGCTATTGTTGTAAGCGAACTCCACCAAAGGTAAGTGAGAGTCCCAGCTACCCCCGAAATCGATGACACAAGACCTCAACATGTCTTCCAACGTCTGGATCGTTCTCTCGCTTTGCCCGTCGGTTTGTGGATGGTAAGCCGTACTCAACTTAACTCGTGTACCAAGCTCTTTCTGAAACCCCTCCCAAAAGTTCGAAGTAAACCGACTGTCGCGATCCGACACGATCGACAATGGGATGCCGTGCCTCGAGACTACTTCATCGATGTACAATTTTGCTAGCTTATCCATCGGTAATGTCTCGCGCATGGCCAAGAAGTGAGCGCTCTTTGTCAACCTATCAACTATCACCCAGATGGTATCGTGACCTCGAAGAGTTTTTGGTAACTTCGTCACGAAGTCCATGGTGATATGCTCCCATTTCCACTCGGGAATCTCTAAAGACTGCAGACTCCCATACGGTCGTTGATGTTCGGCCTTAACTTGCGAGCATGTAACACAACGCTCCACATAACGCGCCACATCAAGTTTCATTACCGGCCACCAATAATGCAACTTCAAGTCCCTGTACATCTTCGTACTTCCCGGATGAATGAAATACTTGGACTTGTGAGCATCTTCAAGCAAAAGATCATGGTTACCCCCAACTTTGGGTACCCATACACGACCGCGGAACAGTTTTACCCCACGGCTGTCTTCCGTTAGGAGTAAACGCTGCTTCGTCATGACTTCCTCTTTAAGATTCTCTTCTAACAAAGTTTCCACTTGCGACGTCTTGATCTTTTCAATAAGACTAGACACTAGCTCGATTCTCGAATGGGTAGCCCGAATACAACCGCTATAGTCCTTCCGACTTAACGCATCGGCTACCACGTTCGCCTTACCAGGATGGTAAAGGAACTCGCAATCGTAATCCTTAAGTAACTCGAGCCACCGCCGTTGTCTCATATTCAACTCCTTTTGATCAAAGACATACTTTAGACTCTTGTGATCAGTATAGAGTGTACATTTAGTGCCATAGAGGTAATGTCGCCAAAGTTTCAAGGCGAACACCACCGCTGCTAACTCCAAATCGTGGGTAGGATAGTTCTTCTCGTGTATCTTAAGCTGCCTCGAGGCGTAAGCGATTACCTTGCCCCGCTGCATCAACACACAACCTAAACCCATCTTCGAAGAGTCGCTATAGACCACAAAGTCTTCTGACCCTTCAGGTAACGATAAGATCGGAGCTTCACATAATTTCTTTTGAAGGATACGGAAAGCCTGTTCTTGCGCTTCAGCCCAAACAAATTTCACATTCTTTCGAGTTAAAATTGTTAAGGATGATGCGATCTTTGAAAAGTCTTGAATGAATCTCCGGTAATAACCCGCCAGACCCAAGAAACTTCGGATCTCGGACGGACTCTTGGGAGGTTCCCAATTCATCATAGCTTCAATCTTGGAAGGATCCACTTTCACTCCGTCCCGAGTGACAACGTGACCCAGAAACTGTACTTCTTCAAGCCAAAAGTCACATTTGGAAAACTTGGCGTACAATCTTTCTTTTCTCAACACCTCGAGAACTTCGCGAAGGTGTTGTTCGTGCTCCAACTTGCTTTTAAAGTACACGAGTATGTCATCAATGAATACGATGACCGACTTGTCGAGGAACGGTCGACACACCCTATTCATCAAGTCCATAAATATCGCCGGTGCATTCGTTAGACCAAAAGGCATTACAAGAAACTCGTAATGGTCGTAACACGTTCTGAAAGCTGTCTTCGAAACATCTTCTTCTCTTACTTTTACTTGGTGATAACCTGAACGTAAGTCAATCTTAGAAAAACATCCCGCCCCTTGAAGTTGATCGAACAAGTCGTCTATTCTCGGAAGCGGATATTTGTTCTTCACGGTTGCTTTGTTCAACTCACGATAATCGATGCACATTCTCATCATGCTGTCTTTCTTCTTGACGAACAGTACCGGAGCTCCCCAAGGTGACGAGCTCGGTCTGATGAAACCCTTCTCCAAAAAAGTTCTTGGAGTTGTGCCATCATCTCTTGCATCTCTGACGGCACTAGTCGATAAGGAGCTCTAGCGATAAGAGCTGCTCCTGGCACGAGATCAATCCGAAACTCTACTTGACGATCAGGTGGTAATCCAGGCAAGTCGTCAAAAAAGACGTCTGGATACTCGCGCACAATCTTCACGTCGACCAGCTTTGACTTTTCTAACTTGGCGTCGATCACATAGGCTAGGAAAGATGGACATCCTTTTACTAAGCACTTGCGTGCCTTAGCCATTGTGATTATTGCCACATCACCTTTTCTCTTCTCACCATAGATCATAACGACTTCGCCACAGGGATTGGGAAGTCGAATTAACTTTTTAGAACACATGATCTCGGCATGATTGTTCGCTAACCAATCCATACCGACTACCACATCGAAACCTCCGATTAACATTGGCAGTAAATCAATCGAGAATTCTCTCCCTTCGACTCCGAGAGCATACTTCTTCAGAACATCACAGATCAGAACTTGACTACCATCAGCTATCTCTACTACTAATGCATCCTCAAGACTAGTAGTGGGCATAGCAATCTTTTGACGGAACAACTCAGATATGAAAGAGAAACTGGCACCCGTATCGAATAAAACACGAGCAGGTACAGAGTTTATAAGAAATGTACCCGATACCACATCAGCGGATGCCTTGGACTCTTCAGCCGTCATCTGAAATGCTCGACCCAGAACCCTAGGGGGGTTCTCCTTCTTTGTCGCCGCGCTACCCGACACAAGCTTCAGGCAATCTCTTCTTACGTGACCCGGTGTCTTGCACTCATAGCAGACAAGTCCTCTGATAGTACAGTCACGGGTAATGTGATCAGACTTTCCACACTTATAACAAGACTGAGAAGTGGTATTACAGTTACCGTGGTGCTTGGTTCGACATTTTTGGCACCATCTAGCTTCCTGCTGACTACTGAAGCTTCGATTTCCGACAAAAGGTCGGGATCTCTTGGGATGAGCAGAACTGCTCTCCCACTTTCTCTTTTCAGTAACTACCACCGCCTTCTCTGGTTTACTCTTCGCGTAAACCACTTCCATAAACTGCGCTTCCTCAATGGTTTCCCGAAGGTTAGAGGCCTTCGAATTTCGGACCATAGTCATAATGTCCGACGGTAGACCTTTCAGATAGGCCTTAATCTTCTCTTTCTCAGTGGAGGCCACATGCCCCACTAACCCCAGCTTGTCCATGAATTGACGGGTATAATCCCTCACCGTCAAATTCCCTTTTACGAGAGCTCGAAATTTTGCCTCGATCCGATCCATAGCCATCTCATTACAGTATTCCTCCAGTAATTTCACCTTGAACTCGCCCCAAGTCAGTTGGGCCAGAACGGTAGGAGAGAGAGTAGACTGGATTACATTCCACCATGTCAGTGCGATATCCCTGAGCAGTTGTGTACCGAATCTCACTCGCTGGTCATCACCACACTCGGATGAACCGAAAGTCTGTTCGACCGCTCGGATCCACTTAATACATACAACCGGGTCTTCGGAACCCAAAAACACTGGTGGTCCACAACCCAGAAAGGATTTGTAGGAACAACTCTTCCCATCCTTCGATGTACCAATGACCCTATGCTCCTCTGATCTGACTCTGTTCTCGACACCTCCAGAGCCAACTACCACATTTTCTGCCACTGCCTCAGGCCTCTTGGAGCTCGGATCTCGATCCTCTAACATCTTTAGGAAAGCCTCTTGCTGTTTCTCCATGGCCGACGTCACCATTTGCATGACACTGGCCATCATATCTGCTTGAGAATTTGCCACTGAAACAACGGGATTGGTGGACGCCAACTCCACTCTTGGCTCTGGCTCCACTCCCCTAGTAAATATTGGTGGCATGCCCGAAGGAACGACTGCGGACGTTCTTACCACTGGATTAGGCTCACGCGAACTACCATCGCGTAGATCTCCGTCACCCAGCGGACGACCACGAGTGTTCACCATACTAAAGGATGGTTGCTACACAAGCATGAGAAAAAGTAAGAGGTAGATCAACAGGATAACACAAAAAAAACGTACTATCACGTTATCAATTGTCACAGTAACGGCATTTCAAGCACAGTTACGTATAAATATTCTCATAATAACATTAGCTAAGTGGAATTATGAACATACAATACATAAAAGTTCTTGTCACCATTGCCACAACGTTCGACAACTATAATTTCCGTCGACTCTAAGACTAACTCATCTTAGAAGTTCTACCCAAACTCACGAATCAATACTTAACATACTCAGTCTAAGTCTAGACATCTTACATTCATGCCTAGATCACTTAAACTAGAGCTCTGATACCAACTTATAACAACCTAAAATTCAGAGTAAATTAAAACTTCTCAAAATAGGCAACATGACGTTTGTATTGATATAAACCTCCCAAAAAGGGGGTATCAGTTTTTTTAAGAATTTACAACAACCTGTACTGATATAGGGTTCGTCAACAAACTAATCTAAATATAACTATCTAGATTACATCAGTTGACGATTCAAAATTCATCAAAAGAATGGGACTTAACAGAGGCCCAACTATCAATACTTAGTCATCTCAAAATGCCTCGAGACCAAGCCCGTCTCTCAAAACCCTTGGCAACCCACCGCTAAGGGAAACCTGTTATACATATCATTTGAGAAAAAGTGTTAGGCTTAAAGCCTAGTGAGAACACACAGTTTATCAATTTCAAGAGATATAAATATCTTCATCCAAACGGAACCCTTTTCAAATAAGCATTTCCAAGATAACGGTTGATAAGAATAAAATTCATTAAAACAAGGTCATAAACCTTCTTTCCAGAACCTCACAACTTAATGCACATGTAGTTTTTCGTTTTGGTTACTATATAGAACCTCACAATTTAATGCACATGTAGTTCTATATTTTGTTAACGGCCAGAACCTCACAATTTAATGCACATGTAGTTCTATAATTTGTTAACGGCCAGAACCTCACAATTTAATGCACATGTAGTTCTTTATTTACATTACTTGGTAACCTCAAATAATGAAATATAAGTCGACTCAAAACCTAGGGATCCACTAGTAATGGTAAAAACTCGTCACAACAACTTATGTGACCAACCATAGATAATCATATGGTATAAACGCATTTTATAAACAAAATGTCATTTCCAGTTCAACTTCTGGTAAGAATGAAAATCATTAAAATGAGTTCGTAAACATTCTTTCACATATCCACATAATGTGCAGGTAAAACATCATTTTACTTCAATAAGATAAGATCCATCATTTAGTAAACAAAATGATCGGGAACCCTAAAATCTCCCAAAACTCAAGTTATATCAAATATGTAGAAAACTTAAATCTGAAACCATGGAGATATATAGGAGCTTAAAAATGTAACCTTTTGACATGTATAAAGTTTTTAGAAAAGTAGTAGGAACTCACCCAATAGGTTTATACGAAAACCCGAAGAACCAGATATCGACCCTTTTTACAAGACGAATCTTTCTACACCGGAACCTCGGATCGAAACTTAGATAATAATCACCAAACTTAGAGAGAGAGAATCGATTTTAGAGAGAGAGAAGAGAGAGATTGAGAGAGTTATTTCTGATAACTCAAAATGAGATATTTGTGTTTTGAAACCCTTAAGTCGGTCCAGGCAATGTCGCGGGTTATGCCGCGACTTCAAGCCGCGGTGCAACTTGCCCATGTCCTCAAATCAAAACCCAAACAGTGGATGTTGCGGGTTATGTCGCGACTACTGTTCCCCATGCAACTCGTGACATACCAAAACCCACAATACATCAGTGAACATCGCGACCTATGTCGCGACTCTAAGTCGCAGAATTTACTGGAACTTCACAATTTCACCGAAACCAAAAACTCGAACGTTATACTGAATACGATGATAACGATATGAGTTAAACACGAGATTTACAATGATATAAGTATTGAAAATCCAGGGTGTTACAAAATCATTTTGTTCGTAATGGGATACTTTGCTGCCACATGTTTAAGGTAATGTTGAATGAAGAGTATAAGGTCATTCTAAATAAGTACATTTTACGTCGTTGGTGTCGTGGTCTAGTTCCAGTTGAGATTTTGCCGGCTCGAGCAAGGTATGGCGAACTTGATATATAAAAACAAGAATTGATGAACAAAGCTCTTTTTCTGTTTGATCGTATTATTGGTATGGCTCGGAATGACAAAGAGACCCTGGTGAAGTTTGTTAATCAGTCGAAAGATTGGGGCTAAGAGATTTCAATGAATGTTCCTTTGGTGTTAAGTGCTAAGGCTAAAAATGATGATATTGAAAAGCTAATTGACGTGTCACAGCTTGATACGGTTTCATTGAAGAATCACCCAAATGTTTGTTCATCAGTCATCATTTATAGAATTACTCCGTAAACTTAATGAAATACTATTTGACCAAAAAAATTCACATTTCATCCGATCGATTCACAAATAAACATGTGCGAACCACCATCAGTAGTGACAAATTACAAGAAATACATTTATTGCATGTATCGGATTTTATCAAAAATAAACCCAAAAAAATGATCTATTTCACTGTAACCAAAAACCAAACAAAAATAAATAAAGAAGCAACCCAAGTGTTTAGTTTGGCATCGGCTTCATATATCAGTTCTTTATTTTTTATGTTAATAACTCTAGAAAAATAATAATTTCAACCAATATCACCCAAATATTAAAAATCGGATGATGGAAATTCTTGTCAAATTAGGTTAACATTCGGTTCACTGCCCTAAAAAATTGGCATCCGATGTTAAAATAAGTTCATATATCAAAAGTATTGCAACAGAAAATACCTCTAGGGTGACCTAAATACTTCCTTCCGATTGTTGAACTTCCAGTTTCATTTGCTCCCGTTGACTTGTTCGTTTCGATTATTTCATTCCCATCTTCATCGAGGGGATTGTTTGTTGTGTTTGTAAAGTTTAAAAAATTCTGCTTCTTCATCGGTCATTCACTCCATTTCCAGCCTAGAATGTGAAATAGTGGTAAGAATTCTCAACATTTCAGTGATTAATCGACGAATAATGCAACCTAAATACCTCCTGCAAGTCGAAACATGGTTGCGTTGAGGAAGACGATATGATGAAATCAAACCCAAAAATATACCCGAATGTAATTGTTTATATGATTTGGCGTTGCGTTTATTTTGGGATTCATCGAGTTTCCTAAATTAAGGAGACTATCAAAAGTACGAAATTACCCTTTCACCATTTCTTTTTTAATTAAAATATTTAAAAGTATTTTATTAATACGATAAATAGGTTGATTTAATCTCAGCCATTGATTATTCTAATCTAAGGTAGAAAAGTGGGTTTCATAGTTTGCTACATAAGGGTGGTTTTCAAATGAAACCCCCCCACACACACACACATATATATATATATATATATATATATATATATATATATATATATATATATATGTCCATAGGTTCAAATGAGAAGTGCTAAATATATGAGAACTAGAAAAGTAATCCTAGCCCTTCATATGGTCAAGATTGGGTTTGACTGGCCGATCAACATTTGCGGCTATGCCAAAAATAGAGGGGTAGTTTCGTAACATTCACAAATAGGCGGCAAAACGGGTTCATATGTGAACATGTGTGATTCACATATGAACTATATGTTCATATGTGAACCCATGTGTAACACCCTAAAAAAATAGTAATTTAAAATTCGAAAATTTGGCAATATGACATTTGTATTTGGTATAAACCTCCCAAAAAGGGGAAAAGTACTAAGCCTTTACAAAAACCTAGAACGAATATGGAAATCAACAACAAACTAATCTAAACACGACTATCTAGATTACATAGGTTGTCAACCCAAAATCACCAAAAGATAGGACTTAAACAAATGCCCAACATCAAATACTAGTCATCTCAAAAATGCCTCTAAGACCATGCTCGTCACTCACGACCTTGGCAACCCACCGCTAAGGGAACCTGTTATACATATCATTTGAGAAAAAGTGTTAGGCTTAAAGCCTAGTGAGAACATACAACTTATAATTTCAAGAGATATAAACAATTGTATCGAAAGTAAATCTTTTCAAGAAGGTTTAGTTTACACTTGAAATCTTTGACACATAAGGACCGTTCGGTCCGAAAATTCATCTTGCGATTACGGGGGATACCCGATTTACCAAGGACTATGGCGGAACACAAAAGTAGGCCACAATCCAAGTTGTGAGCTAAATACTTGGAATCCATGGCCATGAACAACTTCGGTCCGTACTAAGATGTGAGGGAGGGCCCCTGAGGAAACCAAGTCATACTCGTTCACTAGGACTACATTGTGATCCATGGCTAGTAACCGGTCTCACATAACCGTATCAAAGGCCCCCGAGGGTCAAATGCATCCATAGCTACAAAAAGGGGAATAAACATCCCAATAATATAAGCCGACTCAATACCTAGGGATCCACTAGTAATAGTCTAGACTTGTCACAATTTCATTTGTGACTAACCAAAGCTAAACGTATAGCTTTCAATAACATTTATTTTTCAAAATGTATTTCCAAGTTTAACTACTGATAAGAATGAAAATCATAAAATGAGTTTATATACATTCTTTCAAGTAACTCACATAAATGTACAAGTAAAACATCATTTTACTTCAAATAAGATGGAACCCTTTGTTCTTGTTGAAAATGATTGGAACCCTAAAATATCTCCAAAACTCAAGTTAGGTAATAAATGTAGAAAACATAAATCCAAAACCATGGAGATATATAGGAGTTCAAAATGTAAGCTTTGACATGTATAAAGTTTAGAAAATGGTAGAATGAACTCACCAAGTGGGTTTTTGAAGAAAACTCAAACCCTAGCTTGAAACCCTTAAAGAAGATGACAATGAAGGTTTGGTTCAAAGTCTAAAACTCGAATCCTTGGTTGAAACTCCAACTTCTTAGCAATAAATGATGTAGATTTGGGGTGAGGAAACCCTAATTTTCGGATGGGGAAGTTATGAGGGTTGAGAGAGAGTTGGGGAAGGTAGTTGAAAAAATTAAATGAGAACCAAAGGGGGAAACCCGTATTTGGGCGTCCAGGGGATCTCGCGGTTTATGCCGCGACCTTAAGCCACAACATAAGTCGCTCGTGTTCCTGAGAAGATAACAGGGCAGTGGGTTACGCGGCTTATGCTGCGGTTTGCAAGCCGCGGTGTAACTCGCGTAAGCCCCTGTGATTCACCATTTCCACCAAAATCCAAAACTCAAACTTGAAACCAAACGCGGTACTAACAACAAAAGTTAAACACAAGAACACTAAGATTGAACGATAAACAAGGCTAGAAGTCTTAACGCTAGAATTTACATAACGAAAATTCGGGGTGTTACACCATGTAATTCACATATGAACTATTTTAACTGATACACATATGAACCCTTGTGATTCACATATGAACCTGTAGGTTCATATGTGAATCATATGAACTAATTAACAGATCACATACGAACCTCACGATAACTTCCAAGTACGTACAAAATCATATATTATTCAGACGATTTTGTCGTGACTTAAGTTGGGGGCAAAGTCGCCTGCTTCCATTTTTTTGGCCGTTAATGCCGAATCATATATGATTTTGCACATGATTTACTGTTTTCTTCAATAGTTAGGGTTCTCGTTTGAACCTTCCTCTATATGTGTGTGTGTGTGTGTATAAGAGTTAATGTTGGTCCCAATGAGGATTCTACAAGGGTTTAAGTTTGTAGAAGGGGGGGTTGAATACAAAAACACACAATTTTACTTTTTAAATTTGTTTATTGATTATGAAGAAATCAAAAACAAAATTTACAGATTGTTGCAGAAATAGCCTAATATAAACAATCTTTAATAGTCACTAAGTTTCTAGCAAAAGAAAGTAAGAATGAGTGAAAGAATATTATAAAAAAAGGATTTCTTCAAAGATGCAGAAGAGAGGATCCTTAGAGAGGAAGGTCTTCATTCCTATTTATACCCTATGCAATTAATGCAAGTCAGAAGGTACATTCCATGTGTCCATTAGGGATTGGTTGCATGCATTTGACTTTATCTAAGCCATGCTTTTAGCCGAATGGTGAAAAGTAGAGCAGGGAAGGGTTTGTACAATATAGATTAAAGCAGGTTTGGTTTTGTACTATTGTATTATTTGTGCAAGAGGATAAGGCAAACAAATCTTATGAAACAAGACTCCTGATCAACTATCACTGATGAATATTGTCAACTTTCACTGAGGACATCTTCAGTTATCGCTGAGTCTTGTTCTGATTTGTCACGCTCTGTAGACTTGTCTTGGTTTCACCGAATGTCACTTCAGATCATGAGTAGTCTTGTCTTATTTATCAGCTTAATCTTTGACTTCAGCTGAGAGTTTATTTCAGCATGAAATTTTCTTCAGGGATTACATATGTAAATTGTTTACAAATAAAGCTATCAGCGTTCACTGAACTAGTGATGGCCAAATGGGCCCGACCCGATCCGGCCCGATCGATTAACCGAGCCCGACCCGACAGAAAACCCGGCCCGGTGTCAAACCGGTTTATAGCCCGAAAACCTAGACCGGTTTGGGTTTTTGGAGTATTTGGCGGCCCGGCCCGGCTCGGCCCGAAACCGGTTCACGGCCCGGTTTTTAGCCCGACCCGACCCGATTTTCACATTTAAAAAATATAGCCGTTTTCTAGCCATTTGTATGCATTTTTTGACCGTTTTTTTGTGTTTTTTACCCCTCCAAACCCATATAAATACTTGTGTTGGTTATGGATAGTGACACCAACTTACAAAACGCAAAAAACGCATACAATTCTCATTTATCGGCTCTCGCTATATTCGTTTCTCGCAAGTTCTAGTCTAATATCTCTAGTTCTCTACTCTCTAGTCTTTACTCTCAAGTCTCTACTCTCAAAATTGCCGAACAAAATTACCAAGTTATTGCCGAGCATGGACGAAAAGCACCAATTTGGAACCATTTCAACTTGGTGATGCTCCCCGACGGTACAAAAAAAGCGAAATGCAAATGGTGTGGAGATCTCCTTGCGGCGGCCGCAAATACCACATTAAAGCGCCACTACGAGTCTTCGTGCAAGAAGTTGAAATCGGGTGACGATCCAAGTCAACCCATACTTGACAATTCCAGTCAGTATGGTCGTATGATGCCGCGTTGGCCCGAGAAATGCAAATGAAATGTGTCATTCAAGTGGGGTTACCGTTCAGACATTTAGACAATCCTCACATTACGAACATGATCAAACTCTCGCTCCAACCACGCTACGTGGGTTCGGTAAGTCGTCAAACTCTTAGACGTGATACTATAAAACTTTGGAAAATGGCCAAAAAAGATACGCGGCAAATGTTTTTATCATTATCCAACAACATTTATTTAACGTGTGATATATGGAGTGCACCATTCGGATTTCCACAATCTTATATATGCATAACGGCACATTGGATTGTGCCGCAATTGTGGCAATTGTGGCAATTATGCAAACGTGTAATCACGTTTGAGCACTTTGGTTCGCCACATTCGGGTGAACGTCAATTTAGTATAATTATGAGAAATATTGAATATTATAATTTAACTAATAAGGTTATAAGTATTTCGTTTGATAATGCTAGTAATAATACGTTATGTGTGGACAAATTAAAGTTGACTTTATCCCCTATTTTAAATGGAAAATTATTTCACATACGTTGTTGCGCACAGATAATAAATTTAGCCGTTCAAGACGGCTTAGTAGTATGTAAACATTCTTTAACTAAGTTTAGGCTTATGTTACGCCGGATTTTCACAAAAGGTAAAAGCATGCAACAAGCACATATAAAATATTGCAAAGATGTCGGTTTTAAAGCTTTGGGACCGGCACACGATATGCCGGTTCGATGGAATTCGACTTACAAAATGATGGATAATTTATTAAGACAAAAACTATATATTCACGCCTTTTATAACATTCAATACCCGGATAACACGATATCTGAATATGATTGGCAAATGCTTGAAGGCTTACATGATATTTTGGGCGATTTCAAAACTGCAACAACTCTATTATCCGGTATTTATTATCCAACAAGCCCTTTACTTTTAAATCAAATATATATTTTGGCAAGTAAAATTTCTCAATACGAAGAACATTTCAACTTTCAAAACGTGGTAGCACCAATGAAAGCAAAATTGTTAAAATATTTTAAAGAGATCCCCTTCAGTTTTCTTTGTGCCACGACATTAAACCCGTATTTAAATGTTACAGGTGTCGAAGTTTTAATACAATCAATATGTGTAGCGTTTGGTTTGGATACGGCTACAAATTCTTCTTTTTCAAGGAACCGTATACTACAATTTAATAGTGATTTTCATCAATTATTTGATATTTATAGAATTAATTATGGGGGAGGAAGCCAACAAACCCCTACAACTCAAATGTTTTCACCGGGTTCTAGTTCTAGTTCTCGTGGGCGAAACCGGTCCGACTTAATGGCAAATTTAATGAACTCGGTTTTAAATGAATCTAGTAAAAAATCTAGATTTGATGGGGATAATTTGAGTGAATTCAATATCTACATACATACTAATTTTATAGCGGCATCCTCCACAACCGTCAGGGATGTTGAATCACTAGATTTATTAGAATGGTGGAAAGTTAAACAACCTCAATACCCGGTTTTGGCATCTATTGCCCTTGATATACTAACAATCCAAGCTAGTACCGTAGCTTCGGAGTCTGCTTTTTCTCTTAGTGGCAGGATCATATCGGAGCGTCGGTCAAGATTAACCCCAGAGTCGGTAGAGTGATGTATATGTTTGAAGGATTACTTGGATAGCCAACAAAGAATTCAACATGAAACAAGCCTGGAGGTGGATATAGACGATGTGGAATTAAACTTAGCCGAAAACGAAGTCGACGAAGGACTAAGTACGCCGGGAAACGTAACCGAGGACGATGCTAGTAGTGCCGGTGGCGTCTCACGTTACGACGATGAAGAAGAAGAACCAGACACCGACCGCCTTGATTATAATACGGCTGTTGATCGACTGGAAAAGTACGGAACTCTTGAAGACTACAATCCAGAGTATAATCCATACTATAATCCATACAATACATACAATTACAATCCATGGGGATGGGGTGAGGGTGGGAGTTCGGGAGAGGGACCTTCGGGTTCGGGTTATTAGAATTTATGTATTGTAAGTTTGTAACTTAAAATTATAAATAAAATGTAATTTTAAAGTGTATTTTAGAGATTTATTATAAATAAAACGTATTTTTAAAGTGTATTTTAGTGATCCAATCCAATTTTTATTTTTTAAAGGTTAGTAATTAATTATTAATAATAAAGAAAATTATTAAAAAAAAAACCTTAGCCCGATCTTGGCCCGGTTTTTTCTTAACCGGTTTACCCCAAGCCTAACCGGGCCACGCCTTTTCGGGTGAAACCTGGCCCGAAGCCCGTTTGGGCCCGGTTTTTGCTTTCACTGTAGAGGCCCGAAGCCCGTTTTGGCCCGGCCCGGCTCGGCCCGAGCCCGATTTTTGGCCATCACTACACTGTACACACTCAGTGAATGATCGCTGATGCTGAGACTTAGTCTAAAACAGTTAATGTAATTATCATTAAGTAAATGATTATCATCAAATCACCGAGAGAGTTTGGATGAACAGTTAATTACTTAGTTGGTCTCTATAATTCGATGGCTTTTACAAAAAATAAATAAAAAACAATAAAAAAAAATGCAAAAAGAGAGATAAAACATGGTTAGACGATTTTACTCCTGACTCTAACGAACATTTTTAATGACGTTAGTGGCTAGGTCCCTTTTTCAAAATAAAATTTAAACCTAAAGGACGAAAACTAAACTTACTGAAGTTCAAGTTCCACTTTCAAAGATTTCGCTAGACCTTAGGAACCAAAATTGAAGTTTAAATGATGATCCATGTGTCATGTAAAGGAATTATGATAATATTAAAACTTAGTAATAGGAATATTTTAATAAGAATTATTTATGAGAAGATTTGATGTCAAGATACTTTATGAAACCAAGAAGGAATCGATCAAGAGGAGTCATCCAACGTCAATTATGCATTGCTAATGATGTCATGAGTTTATTATATGTTAAGTACAACAAAAACGACTTTATAGAATACTTAAATTGTTTAATTAAGTGTTTTAATAAAGTGTCTTAGAGAACATAATTTTATAGCATCAAAGAATAAAACATTATATTTAAAAGTATAACAATAAGTTTGTAGGATATTTTTAGATGTTAGAAAAAGTTTTTTAGCACTTTTTGAATATAAAGCATAATATTAGCTATTTTAATGGATATTATTTGAAAAAATGTCTTATAAACAAAAGTGTGCTCTAAAAATATGGGTTTATAGGACAATTTTCAAAAGTGTCCAATAAAATAACTAATACGACATTTTATTTCTAAACAGTCCTAAAAATCTTTTTACGACGCCATAAAAATATCCTATAAACTTCTTGCAACAAAACATTTTATTATTCGGTCCTATAAAACTTAAATATTATAAAACACTCTATTAAGACACTAAACACTTTAGGCATCCTGTAAACTCGATTATGCTTTAGTGGTTCTTATTCTCTTCTAAATCTTGATGTTTGTTAAAAAGGGATAAAATCGTCCATCAAGATTCTTCAAATTCACATTTACCTGATCCTCAAGTTTCTAATCCTAAACTCTTAATGGCGAGAAATATATTATTTTATATTAAATAATTTTCTGCTTTAATGGATACGCCATTCCTACATCATTTGCTTTGTATTGCAGTATACAATCCTATTTCCGATAGATAGGGACAGTTGACAACTGAATCTGATTTTTCCCACGAATATTTTGTAATTAACAATAAGTAGTGGGTCAACAATGTAATATAACCATACTCACTTATAGATCAACACAAACATGTTGATATCGAGCCTATATTAAGAATAATATTGTTAGGTCCAATTTGTGCATGCATCATCTTAGTTTATAATTGCATTTCTTGTCGTGCTTAGTCGTTATATATAGTTTTATTTGACTAGTTAATCTTCGTATAACCATCATTAGGGAGGTACTTCGGTATTTTTGTGGTGTTTGTTCGAGTTTTGATAGGTATTTTGCATTGAAATTTGAACATGGATGACGATGGATTTTGGAGTATTTGATCAATTTTTATGTGCTCGACAAATTCAAGAAATATGGAACAACGTCGGACCAAGTTTTAAGGAAAAAAAATCATAAAGGTTTTATGATAAAATTAAATGCATCATTGGATCAAAATTAGGATTTAATCTAAAAAGTTTTCGGATAAAAATTTTAACCTAAATTTTAGTTTCTTCTGCTTTAACGATTACAGAAGTATTTAAACTCAACAGTGGTATCAGAGCAACTTTGCTTGCGTTTAATTAAAAGAAACAATTTTAATATAACAAGAAAAATTGAAACGGTCCTTCTTTGGGGCGACGAATCTAGGTCTTTAACCCCGAGGACGGTGCCTTGATTGTGTCTTCGTGTGAGTTCACGGTTATATATTATTGTCAACGCTGGTTTATCGTTAGTAGCCGTTGTAGTTGGCCGCCAATCGACTGTTATTGTTTGTTGATGCTGCTGCTTTGGGCAAGCTTTAAGCCACTGTTATAGACTACCAGGGCAAGCTTTAAGCCACTGTTATAGACTACCAGGCCATCAACAAGGGTTGTTGTATTGGTATCCAGCACCGCCGCTGGTTTTGACCATGCGACTAGTGTTCTTGGTTGCCGTGGTTGGCCAACAGGCCTGCGATTGTGGACGTTGGCCGTAGTCGCTGGACCGATAACGACTTTGTGTTGTTTGCCGTCGATAGCCAATGTAGATGTGGGCTATTATCTCTGAAAGTGACAGTGCTCCCACTCAAAGCAGATGGTGCCATGGTTGTTCCTCGCCATGTCGCCCCTTCTCGTGCCGACGTGTGCCTGTGTGGCCGCCCCATACGGCTGGATCTTTGGGTGGTCCATGGGCTAGGAAAAGTCTGCCTAAAATGATAGGGACATCCTTGTCAGATTCAAAGTCTAAGATGATAAAGTCTACTCGAAAGATAAACTTATCAACCTGTAACACCCCGAATTTCGAAAGGTATCATTTCAAGCTAATGTAGAAATTAGAAATTCTAAGGGAAAAATAAGATATAGGATTTTGGACTTGAATCATAGGTTTCATAGTCTTAATGGATGAATGATCCAATTACCAGTCCAACGGTCCTTTCCGGAGCGAAAACGGAGCTATAACGAAGAAGTTACGGCCAAAACAGTGAGCGGGAAGGAAGATGGGAGAACCAACGACAATATTGTCGCATGGCAAAGTCGCCCAAACTGGGCAGGCTGCTGTTAAGTCGCGAATTTCAGTCATTTTCTCATTTCCTCTCAACCAAACTTCCTCCATTCTCTCCCAATTCGTTTTCCTTCTTCCCCCTTCAAACCCTAGCTTATTTGTGGCTCAAGTCCTTGGATTTCATGAAGATGGAACACCATCAAGTGGTAAAATGGAAAGTTTTGGTCAAGGATTCACCATCTCCATCTTCATCTTCAACCTCAAGCTTATTTTTGGCTTTTCTAGGTTTTCATCAAAACCTAAGTGGTAAGTGTATCCCTTCCATTTCTAAACCCTAATATAAGTTGTGAATGCTCCTTTGATGGTTTCCTAAGTATTATGCTACTCTAATTTCGATTAGTAAGATTTTGGAAGATTTGGGTCAAAATTAGGGTTTGGACCAAAATGGAGATTTTGGTGTAATATGTTTGGGGAATGTTTCTATATGGTTGGATATGTTTATTTATGATTTGTGAAAACGGTGTGCATGCCAAAATGTTTATTTTAAAGTGTTTTACATCTTACATGAAATTGTTAACTGCTGATAAGTTTGATTATTTTGAAAGTGTCAACTTTATAAACTTATATAGCACACATCCTTGTGATTTCTGGGAATTTCATTAAATGTTTCATAAATGAATGGGTTTTGATGAATTATTGCATAAATAAGTAGTTGGTCAAAAATGCACTTTTAAGTGTCTATCGGGTTTTATGCATCGTTCATGAAATGGGATGTTTTAAAAGGTACGAATACGTGAGTCCTTTGGGTTTGGGTCATTCCCGGCTATGGGGAACATTTTAGAAATGGAAAACCTTTTGGGTTTTGGGCTGAAGGCCAATGATAAATTGAGAATCAAGTATTTTGAGAAAATGTGTGTTTGGGGTTGTGTAACCATATTGGCTCTCGTGTTTTAGCCAAACTCTTATTAAACCTCTTGGGGCTTGATTTGTACTCGGTGGAGTCTTTGGAACATTTGTTCAATCTTGGTAGCTCGACAAGGAGCCTCGGTCGTATGGTGTACCTAGTTGCACCTTATTTGGGAATTACATGTTTTGAGTGTGTTGGGAACTGAAGAATTCATCAAATATGGTTAATGTTGCTGGTTCAAAATTACTACTGCTAGAAGACTTAAAGGTTAATACTGCTGAGTGTTACTACTGCTAGTATTATTAATACTGCTAGTCAAAGTTAGTGCTGCTTGAACAAAGTTAGTACTGCTTAGCTAGTTAGTACTGATAGTGGTTAGTACTGCTTAGTAGTTAATGCTGCTGAAGATTAATACTGCTTATATGATGAAGATTCGTATGAAAGGATATACATGGAAGCTTAGAGATATACATAGAAGATATACTGAAGATATTTTATTTATTGTAATTATCTTTGTATTCAGTATATATATTGTATAGTTTAGAATAATAATTTAACTTTAGTTTTTCATTCTTTTAGAGAGAAAATCAACCTCAAGGCATAGATCCTAATTCTAGAGAAGTAGAATTCGTATTGGTGAGCCTGTTCATCAATATTGAGGTTGAGTGTGTAATCTTGTAACTTTAAAGCATTCAATACAAGTTTACAGTTTGTTCTTCATATTTACTGTGTTGATTTACTGTTTCATTGAATATCAAAGTGTTATTCCGCAAACTTCTTTGATATTGTTTCTGAGAATTAATTCTTGTTGAGAATTCGATCCTGACAAGTGGTATCAGAGCCTGATCTCTCAGAAACATCTATTCATCATGGAAAATCTTGCAGAATCAAGCAGTACTTTGGTCTCAAAGGTTCCAATGCTTAGACCCAATGAATTCGATATGTGGAAGATCAGAATCAAGCAGTACATACTCCTCACTGACTATTCTATGTGGGACATCATAGAGAATGGTCCTTCTGAAGCAGGAAAGATTGGTGCAGATGGAAAGAGAACTCCACCAAAAACTGATGCAGAAAGAAAGATCAGACAGACAGAGATGAAAGCCTTGAGCACCTTGCTCTTGGCTATTCCCAATGAATATCAACATCAGTTCTGTAACTGCACTGATGCAGAGATGCTCTGGAATGCTCTGGAGAAGAGATTCTCTGGTACCAAAAGTACCAAGAGAAATCAGAAAGCCATTCTGAAGCAACAATATGAGAACTTTATGTCAACCAAGAATGAGTCAATGACTCAAACTTTTGGCAGGTTCAACAAACTTATTGGTGAACTAGCTACAGTGGGAGTACAAATTGATCAAGATGATCTGAACAGGAAGTTTCTAAGGTCCTTGAGTGATGAATGGACCATGTATACTGTGTCTTTCAGACAAAATGATCAACTGGAAGAAAAGGAACTTGATGATCTTTATAATGATCTAAGAGTTTTTGAATCTGAGGTAGAGGCTAAAAAGAGGCCTTCTGGGTATGTTCACAATGTTGCACTCCTTTCAGCATCAACTGATTCTACTTCCAACCTTGAATCAGTTAGTACTGCCAATGGAACAAACCAAGAGAAAGGCACTGAAACTGGGTTTGAGGCCTTTCTGGCAAGTCATGGAAACTCTTCTCTCATTAATAATGACTTGGAACAACTCCATCCAGATGATCTTGAAGAGATGGATATTAAATGGCAGATGGCCATGCTCTCCATGAGAGTTAAAAAGTTCATCAAAAGAACTGGGAGGAATAACTTTTCCCAAAGAAGAGAAGATGGAGCAGGATTTGACAAGTCTAAGGTGGAATGTTACAAATGCCATCAAAAGGGACACTTTGCTAGAGAATGCAGAAGTGGAATGTCTCAGAATAACAACCACCAACAAGCTCAATCTGGAAGCTTCAACAGAAACTCTGCACAAGCCCTTGTCTCTCAACAAGGTATGGGGTTTGATCGGAGTGATCAAGCTGAAGAGGCCATTCAGAATCAAGCTCTAATGGCAGAGGTGTCTGATCTCCCTACAGAGGTAACTTCCAATCTTTGCTCTCAAAATTGCATTAACACTGTTAAAAGGTATAGGGATCACAACCAGAACATGAGTGATGACCTTAAGAGATTGGAAAAAGACATAAAAGATTATGTGAGGATTGTTGAGAGATTTGAAGAGCAGATTAAGGGTTTTCAAGCTAATGAGCTTCAACACTCTTATGACACAAATTACTGGAAGTGGGAGAAGAATGACTTAGATCTTCAACTGACCAGATCTAAAGAAGAGAGTGAAAAGCTAATAGGAGAGCTAGCTAAAGTTAAACTTGATGTAGAAAAGTTTTCTAATGCTTCAAAAGCAATGGATTCCTTGTTACAAACTCAGATTCATGATAAACTGAGAAGAGGAATAGGGTACAATACCACACCACCACCCTATAACAACAACTACATCCCTCCTAGTTCAGAGCTGTTAGAAACAAAGGATAGGAAGGATCTACCTAAGGGAGCCACTGAGATAGATCCCTTAAATGAAGTGGTTGTTAAGGATAAAACTGAGAAAGAAGTTGTCAAGGATAAGGACAATACTGTGAGTGGTGAGATTCCTAAAGAAAACCATATAATCACCAATGAGGGATGTGGAAAGCACTGGATCAAGTCCAAAGAGACAGAAAAGACTGAGGGAAAGAACAAGAAGATTCACTATAAGCAGACCACTGTTGTGAACCCTATTCCTTGCAAACAATGTGTATGCAATAAAGTTGAGCCCCAAAAACATGATAAACCAAGGGGAAATCAGAGAAACTGGAACAATCAATGGGCACAAAAACAAGGGGTTGATCTAAAAAAAAATTAATAGACCAAAACCCTGTTTTATCTGTGGAAAGCTGAACCACATTGCCAAATACTGTTACTTTAATCCTATGAACCAAACGATAAATTTTCAAAGACCTACTCAAAAATCCTTTGGTTATAGGAAGAAAGAAAAGAACCATGTGGCTAAGAAAGTTGTTAAATCTAAAAGCCACATGAAGAGACAGAATGTGGAAGATAATGTCAAGATGTGGATTCCAAAATGTACTAAAACTGTTAGTGCTGCTACTACAAATAGTGCTGCTGCTAGAAGCAATACTGCCAAACCTGTTAGTACTGCTAACTCTGTTAGTACTTCTAAAGATAGTGCTGCTGCTAGTATTAGTGCTGCTAACAGTATTAGTGCTGCTAATCCAATAATCTTGACAAAGTATTCAAATACTAAGTGTTCTGATTTTAAAAATCTTGTCAAGAAAGAATGCAAGTATTTTGATGAGAAAGGGGTACCCAAGACCACTTTGGCTTGGGTTCCTAATTCATACTAATTGATTTATCTAATGTGCAGGGCAACCAACAGCTCAAGGGAAAGAGCATTTGGCATGTTGATAGTGGTTGCTCTAGGCACATGACAGGCAACATGTCATGCCTTCAGGATTTCAAGCATATCAATGGAGGACATGTTGCATTTGGAGACAATCTTACTGGTGGTAAGATAAGTGGAAAAGGTAATGTCACCAAAGGTAAGATGACATTTGAGGATGTCTACTATGTTGATCAATTAAAGTACAACCTGTTAAGTGTATCACAGGTTTGTGACAAACAACATAGTATATTATTTACTAATACTGAGTGTATGATTCTTGCTCCAGGGTTCAAGGTAGTTGATGAAAGCATGATACTACTTATAACTCCAAGAAAGGACAATGTTTACTGTCTTGATTTGGACAATGTTGATAGTGATTCATCTCTAAATTGTCTTGTTTCAAAAGCTTCTGTAGATGAATCCTCCCTTTGGCACAGAAGGATGTGTCACATGAATTTCAAGACTATGAACAATCTTGTTAAAAATAACCTTGTAAGAGGTTTACCTTCAAAAGTCTTTTCACGTGATGATCATTGTGTTGCTTGTCTTAAAGGCAAACAACACAAAACTTCTCATAAGACCAAAGAGTTAAATTCTGTTTCTTCTTGTCTCCAGTTACTGCATATGGATCTGTTTGGTCCTACAAATGTCATGAGTATAGGCAAGAAATCTTACTGCTTGGTTATTGTTGATGATTACTCCAGATTCACTTGGGTATCTTTTCTAAGGACTAAGGATGAAACAAGTGGTCTTATCAAATCCTTTATTCTAAGAATTGAAAACCAAACTAATCAAAGAGTAAAAGTCATTAGATCAGATAATGGAACTGAGTTTAAAAATCATGATCTAAACACCTTTTGTGAAGAAAAAGGTATTGAGAGGCAATATAGTGCTCCTAGGACTCCTCAACAGAATGGTGTTGCTGAAAGGAGAAATAGAACACTAATAGAGGCTGCTAGATCTCTGTTGGCTGATTCAAGATTGCCAATTACCTTCTGGGCTGAAGAAGTTAATACTGCTTGTTATGTCCAAAACAGAGTTCTAGTGGTCAAGCAAAAGAACAAGACCCCATATGAGCTTTTAAATAAAAGAAAACCTTTTATTGGTTTCTTCAAACCTTTTGGGTGTCCTTGTACTATTTTAAATACCAAATCTCACTTAGGTAAGTTTGATAGCAAAGCAGATGATGGATTTCTTGTTGGATATTCATCTCAGAGTAAGGCCTACAGAGTTTTTAACTCTTCTTCTAGAATAATTGAAGAAAGTGACAATGTCAAATGCAATGAGAACACACCAAATCCTGTTGGGACTGGACCTCAGTGGCTATTTGACATTGATTCACTAACTAACTCTTTTGGTTTCAGTAATGAGTATACAGGAACAGGAAGTGGAGGATCAGGGATCACACAAGTTCAAGAAAGTAGATCTAAATCTGTGATTTTTCCCATACCCACAGTAAATTCTGTTGAAGACTGTGAAAAGGAATCCTTTACTGGACCAAGTCAGGGTGAAGAAGACACTAGAGATGAGGAAACTCAAGAAAATAATGAAGTGGCATCTGAAAACACTTCAGTTGAGTTGCATGAATCTAATCTTGAGGCTGGACTGAATGAAGAAACTAGTCATAACACCAGAGTTCAAAAGAATCATCCTCCACAGTTGATAATAGGAGATATCTCTTCTCCTATGATGACTAGACATCAAAGCAGGCTTCAGGAAATGCAAGATCAACAGCATACAGTGCTTTCTTGTTTTCTATCACAGCTTGAGCCTAAAAAGGCACATGATGCTATGAAAGAATCCAGCTGGATAGAAGCAATGCAAGAGGAACTGTTACAGTTCAAGCTACAAGATGTGTGGGATCTAGTAGACCTTCCTAAAGGTCATAGAGCGATTGGCACAAAGTGGATTTTCAGAAACAAGAGAGATGAAAGAGGTATTGTCATAAGGAACAAAGCAAGGCTGGTGGCTCAAGGCTATACTCAAGAAGAGGGTATAGATTATGAAGAAGTTTTTGCACCTGTGGCTAGGATAGAAGCAATCAGACTATTCCTAGCCTATGCTTCTTACATGAACTTCAAAGTCTATCAAATGGATGTAAAAAGTGCTTTTCTCTATGGATCAATTGAAGAAGAAGTATATGTCTGTCAACCACCAGGGTTTGAAAACCCAAGCTATCCAGACAGGGTATACAAATTAAAGAAAGCACTTTATGGACTACATCAAGCTCCAAGAGCATGGTATGACACTCTGTCATCCTATCTCTTGGAAAATGACTTTGAAAGAGGAGTCATTGATAAGACTCTATTTATCAAAAGAAAGAAGAAGTATATCTTGCTGGTCCAAATCTATGTTGATGACATTATCTTTGGATCTACAAGAAACAACATGTGCAAGGAGTTTGAGGATTTAATGCATCAAAGGTTCAAAATGAGTTCCATGGGGGAACTTACTTTCTTCCTTGGACTCCAAGTTCAACAGAAGTCAGATGGCATTTTCATATGTCAATCCAAGTATGTGCAGGATATTCTAATCAAGTTTGGTTTCTCAGAATCAAAACCTGCCAGCACACCTATGGAAACACACAAGCAGATCACAGCAGATCTTGAGGGGGAGGATATGGATGTGCATCATTATAGATCCATGATTGGCTCTCTCATGTATCTCACAGCATCAAGGCCAGATATAATGTTTCCAGTCTGTGTATGTGCAAGATTTCAAGTTAGGCCAAAACAATCTCACTTTCAAGCTGTTAAGAGGATATTCAGATATCTCAAAGGGTAACCCAGATTGGGACTTTGGTATCCCCATAACTCACCTTTTGACCTAATAGCATACTCAGACAGTGATCTAGGTGGGGCAAACTTGGACAGAAAATCTACTTCTGGAGGATGTCAGTTTTTGGGTGCTAGACTAGTCTCATGGCAGTGCAAGAAACAAACCACAGTATCCACATCTACAACAGAGGCAGAGTACATAGCAACTGCAAGTTGCTGTTCTCAAGTCTTATGGATTCAGAATCAAATGTTGGATTATGGGGTAACCTTTCTACACACTCCAATCTTTATTGACAACAGCAGTGCTATTAGCATTGTGAATAATCCAGTCAAGCACTCAAAAATAAAGCACATTGAGATCAGGTATCACTTTATAAGAGATTGTAATGAAAAGAAACTTATTCAAGTTGTCAAAGTTCACACTGATAATCAGTTTGCTGATCTATTCACTAAAGCTTTTGATGTGGGTAGATTCACTTTCTTGGTAACAAGTGTGGGAATGATAAACTCTGAATAATACCCTTCTCAAAAAGTGGTTTTATATCTGTATAGTATTCCTGGAGTTACTAATCTTCTGTTTCAGGATATGCATAGCAGTACTCAGTGTTTAGCAAGTTTAAAAGGAGTAAGTTAGTTAATACTTCTTTCAGTTAATACTGCTAGTGGTTAATACTTCTTTCAGCTAATACTGCTAGTGGTTAATACTGCTTTCAGTTAATACTGCTAGTGGTTAATACTGCTTTCAGTTAATACTGCTAGTGGTTAATACTGCTTTCAGTTAATACTACTAGTAGTTAATACTGCTGGTGGTTAATACTGCTAGTAGTTAATACTGCTAGTTAGTTAATACTGCTAGTTAGTTAATACTGCTAGTTAGTTAATACTGCTAGTTAATACTGCTAGTAGTTAATACTGCTCTAGGTTAATACTGCTAATATTCCGAATACTATAAATACTGTTTGCCCGCCTAAAAGTTCATAACGACTCTTTGCATACTGTTCTCTTGCGCTCAAAACCTTTTCTCTCTCAAGTTCGAAGTTTTCAGGCAAGCTTTTCACTAAGATCAATGGCATCCATGACTTTCATCGACGAGCACAACGAGATTGCGATGCTACAAAAGCCAAAGCAAGCCGCAGGATTTCATCAGATTGTGGATTTCCTCAAGACAAGCCACATTGCTCATGCTCTTATTGTATCCCCTACAATCTATATTGAGCATCAAAGGCAGTTCTGGGCTAATGCAACCATTGTTGTTGAGAATGGTGTGCAGATGATCAAGACAAGAATCTGTGATCAATCACTCACGGTTACTGAAGAGGTTATTCGCATCAGTCTACGTCTAGACGATGCCTCTGGTATAACCTCTATCCCAAATGATGAACTCTTTTCAAACCTTACAAGAATGGGGTATGGAGGCCCATTGGGAGTTTTCAAATTCTCTAAAGCAAAATTCTCACCCCAATGGCGTTTCTTTGTCCATACTCTTATGCATTGTATCTCCAAAAAGACTACTGGATGGAGTGAGTTCAGCAGCACTATTGCTTATGCTTTGGTGTGCTTGGCCACTGCCAGAAAGTATAATTTTTCTAAAATGATTTTCAGTGATCTTGTCTCAAACATGGGAAACAAAAAGAGCTTCTTTATGTATCCCAGGTTTGTTCAAGAAGTTATTACTCATGAATTGACGGATATACCTCAACCTGTTGGGGTATATGTACCTAAACCCCCCAAAGGCAAGGTTTTCTCAAATATGAGAAGATCTGTTGGGGACTCTAAAGGAGTTGACACCCCATTAGACCAACCCACTGCTAGCCAAGCCCAACCTTCCCTCTCAAAATCAATTCCCCAGTCCCTTCTTGAAAAACCAACCTCTCCCATCACCCAAACTTACAAGAGAAAACAGGTAAAGAAGGCTCCTTCCCTTCTTGTACCATTACCCACTAAGCCTATAAGCCCTCTAAGGGAGAATTCTCCCCTAGAGAATATCCAAAGGGAAACCACACGGGTGTCTCCCAACCCAAAGAAGGTGCTCTCTGAGGAGGAGGTAGAGCATATGGGTGATGAGGCTGCCACTACTCCTGCTAGTACAGAGGAGGAAAGTGGTAACATCAATAAGACCTCCCCCATGGCAACTTTGAATGAGCAATCATTTGAAGGTCCCTGGTGCCAAGAAACCACAGGGGTGGATAGTGCCTCTGCAAGGCAGAAGACTTCCACAAATAAAAGATCCAATGATCCTTCAAAGGAGGGTAACACTTCTGGAGAGGGTGAGGACAGATATACGTACGATGAATTGATGGAAACAATGGGGAACATCAATCAAGATGTTCTCAAACAAGGCAAAGAAATTGAAGAAATGAAGCTAGTAATTCTGTCACAACAAGAACAGATTGCTAAGCTGAAGAGGATGGTGGTTAGTCTGGTACAAAGGAAGAAGAGAAAGCAATTCCAATTAAGGAGAAGGACCACTGAGGATGATGCTCCCAAAAAGGGGGAGATCAACATGGAAGAAGCCACAAGAAAGGGGGAGCTTGATGGAGAGAAAGTTGATGTTGAGGGGGAGCAGCAAGCAGAAACAGTTACTACTGCTGACATTAATAAAGCAGCAGAAACTGTGAAAGAAGTGTTAACAGATCTTGAGATTGCAGAAACCTTACTAAAAGCCAAGAATGATACTCCCAAGGTCACTTCAAAGACCAAAGGTGTAATCATAAAAGACCAAGGTGAAGTGATCAAGAAAGATAACAGTAAGAAGGCAATGAGCAAAGACAAAGGAAAAGCAAAGATGGTAGAAACTGATCAACCAATCAAAAAGCAAAGGTTGGTTGAATCAGATGAATCCCTAGCTAAAAAGATGCAGGAGGATATTGAAAAAGAAGAAAGAGTTCAGATGGAAAAGGACAGGGAAATGGCAAAAGCTCTAGCTGCTGAACTGAATGAAGCTTATCAACAGAGTATGGCAACTGAAATTGCACAGAAGAAAGCTGCAAGTATGAAGAAATCTGTGGTGAAAACAGTTGCAAATAAGAGAAGACCCTCAAAGACATTCCTAGGTACCCAAGAGAGAAACAAGATGATTATATTTCTCAAAGGTGCTGTAGGAGTCAAAAAGTAGATGTTCTCCAAAATGTCTTTTGAGAAGATCAAAGAGCTCTATGATTCAGAGATATTAAAGCTTCAGGGAAGTGAAACTGCTAGGGTGGAGATGGAGAAGAGAATAAAAGAAAGTAATGACTTTGATTGTCAAAAGCCATCTCCAGATGAGCAAGAAACACCTCCTAAGAAAGAGTCCACCCTGGGAGAAAGTCTAAGGACTTTAAAGAGAACAAAAATGATGGCAAGGAGAAAGCCAATTAAAAAGCCTAGAGTATCTGAAGAAGAGGCTGATAAGGTTGCTGAAGAAGAAGGGGCACCTGAGTCATCTAAACAGACAGAGCCATCTAACACTGATGATGTCAATTTGTATATGGTAGTGATGGACAAAGTGCCTGAACCAATTTCAGCAGAACCTGTAGGAATTAAGCCTCCTGAGGTGATTCTCTGGGATACATTGACAGTGGATGGAAAGGAATACATAAGGCTGAAAAGAAAGGATGAAAAGTATGAAGTGTTTAACACATGGGCAAAAATTGTCAGAACATGCTCTAGATCAGATATTGAAGAGATGTTTGAGATAGGAATGAAGTTGTATGCAGACATTCTAAAGGCTCCAGGGATTTCAATTACAAAACTGGTAATGGAGTATCTGTATATGATGTTCAAACCTGAAGAAGTAAAGCACTTGATCAAGGATGTCTTCAAATCAGTAAACAGTTGGACTCTATATGAAATTAGTGGAGTATATACAGTGACTTTGGATTTAAATCACACTGAATACTTCCTAGTGGATAGAGTGTATAATCATAGCAGATTGAAGCTACATGCCATGCTGAAGAAAAAGTTAAGGTGTGTTCCAGATTCAGAAATGGCTAAATACTTGATTCAAAGAACCATCAATCAGAGTTTGGGATTGGATGCAAACACTGGGATTTAGGCATTGATAGAGTTTTGGGAGCATCTTGAAGAAAATTTGAAGAACTTGACTTCTCTTCCTAAAAGTCAAGTTAGGGGGAGATTGTTGGGAACTGAAGAATTCATCAAGTATGGTTAATGCTGTTGGTTCAAAATTACTACTGCTAGAAGACTTAAAGGTTAATACTGCTGAGTGTTACTACTGCTAGTATTATTAATACTGCTAGTCAAAGTTAGTGCTGCTTGAACAAAGTTAGTACTGCTTAGCTAGTTAGTACTGATAGTGGTTAGTACTGCTTAGTAGTTAATTTTGCTGAAGATTAATACTGCTTATATGATGAAGATTCGTATGAAAGGATATACATGGAAGCTTAGAGATATACATAGAAGATATACTGAAGATATTTTATTTATTGTAATTATCTTTGTATTCAGTATATATATTGTATAGTTTAGAATAATAATTTAACTTTAGTTTTTCATTCTTTTAGAGAGAAAATCAACCTCAAGGCATAGATCCTAATTCTAGAGAAGTAGAATTCGTATTGGTGAGCCTGTTCATCAATATTGAGGTTGAGTGTGTAATCTTGTAACTTTAAAGCATTCAATACAAGTTTACAGTTTGTTCTTCCTATTTACTGTGTTGATTTACTGTTTCATTGAATATCAAAGTGTTATTCCGCAAACTTCTTTGATATTGTTTCTGAGAATTAATTCTTGTTGAGAATTCGATCCTGACAGAGTGCGTTGTCACTCCTTTGAGTCGTGTAACGTTTTGACCGTAATGCAATGGATCCATAGGCATAAAAGTCGGTTTTATTGTATATGACTAAAGACTCGGTTTGAGTTGATGTCCGCTACGACTAAAGACCTGGATAGGGTTGATGTCTACCTTGGCTAAAGACTTGTTTGGGTTGATGCCAATGGTTGTTTATCCTGACTAAAGACTCGGTTTGAGTTGATGTCCGATATGACTAAAGACTCGGTTTGAGTTGATGTCCGCTACGACTAAAGACCTGGATAGGGTTGATTTCTACCTTGGCTAAAGACTTGTTTGGGTTGATGCCAATAGTTGTTTATTCTTGGAGTTATGCTTATAACATAGATACGTGGCTTATCTTTATGTGCCGCCACATTCGATGGAATCGGGTCTTCCCCATCACCGAAAGGTGTTATTTTGGGTATCCATGTTTTCGGTGACATTTTATATGTAGCGGTTTTACCCATGATTTTATGAGTTGGGTAATATGTTCCACCATGTTTGGGTGTTTCGGGAGTTAAGCCTTACCTACGTATTTATGAATTGGGAGTTCAATTTCTATTCACGTTTTGAGTGCGTTTTGGGGTTAAACATAATTTATGAATGGGCGTTTATATTGGTGTCTTCGCCCTTGAAGTAGTTTGCATTGGAAAACGTCTAAATCGGTGTTCTTTGCATAAATTGCATTTTATTGGAAAATGAGTCGTTTTCATACCTAAGACATATCAAATTGAAAGATTATGAATTTAACCGCATTCTTTCTTCTAAATGATTAATTTTTATATGTTGGAAACTCTTGAGCTCACTAGGCGTTAAGCCTAACCTTTTTATTTGTCGGCATGTGCATCAGGTTCCAGTTGGGGGTTTGGTCCTAGCTGTTATGAAGAGTTGCACCTTAGCTTTTTACAAGAGTAAGTATTCGGTGAAGTCTTCCGCAATTTGGAGATAGTGGCTATTAATGAGTTTTAGTAGCACCCGTCCTCGTGTAGGCAACAAGTAGAGATTAATGTGTGTATCTAGGTTAAATAATAAATTTGTGATTGGAAATGTATCATTTATCGATGTATTTAGAAAATTTTAAATCAATTGCTATTTCCAGATTTGAAGGTGTTACAAGTTGGTATCAGAGCTTAAGTTTGAGAGAATTAGGTATTGATTTTTGGATGCCTAGACTCAAACTAGCGTTTTTATAAGTGATTGTAAGTGAAGTAGCATATTAGGAACCTTAAGATAAGATATTTTGGAGTTGATCAAGTCGTTAGAAACAGGAAACTTGTCGAGGGTCGCAAGGATGAACTTGTACGATATGTTCATAATGGCACCTGACCAGTGTTATGGTGAACCTACATGATACATGTGTGTACTTGAACTACCTCGGTATGATTACCGTTGGGGTAGTGAGAAAGTTTCTAAGCGAGTGATCTAAGGAGAGTTGGCGTTTATAGCAATGTCACTTTGGAGTGACAGTTAAGACTTGATTAATGCTGGAAGTTGATCGTTGTGGGTCAGGACAATTGGTTGGAGCAGATTCTTAGACTTATGGAATTGATGTTAGTCGAGGAGAAATTATAAGGTGAACCGATGAAATATTCGAGTATTGCCTTAAGATGTTAAGCATCCGGAGGATAATAGTATGAATTGAGAAACGTGGTCCTAAGATGCTGAGTGCTGACCAAATTCATGCACAAAATTTATTTCTAAATAAGTTTGCATAAATTGTTTCTCACGTTTTCAAAGTATAAAGTGAGTTATGTTGCAAAGTCTTGGTAAAACATTTAGCACTCATCAGATTTTGAACCGTGAGCTTAATCTTGCATGAAATTGTTTTGATTGCACGTCGTTGCAATTTATATTGAAAACCTCTCCGTCCCTGTTATATGTTTAATGCTATTTTTGGGACATCATAAGATCCGTGTTTTAATGCCATATGGGGCATTGGGCAAGTAACTGTAGAATTTTTAACCTTGACATTGGATCTCCTCCACGTATGTTAAGGTTTTAAAGGAAGAGTTGTTCCCATGTTTTTGAGTCGGAACTTCCTTGGGAATTTTGGGTCTGTACGAGTCGCGTTGAATTTTATGGAATATTGTTTTTCGACGTTTTGGGCGCGTGAGTATACTTCGAAATGCGTGAGTTTTAAATTTTATGGCATGTAAATTTACGAGCTTGTTGCGCGTCGTGGGTTGCTAAAATTTTGTTGAAAGTTTGTCACTTTATCTTACGTCATTTGCGTCGCGTAAATAAATTCTAGGAACGTGTACATATGCATTTGCGTGCGTTAATCGAGGAGTTATCGATAAATGTTATCTCACATGTTTGGGGAAGGTTTCATTATTATGTGAGTTATCTTCGGGCTTTATACAAATGTCAATCTTTGTATACTATTGTCATTGGATTAAATTATGCGGTTGGTTTTAGTAAACATATAAGGGATTTATGTTGTTTCAGCTATTGATTTTATTGTTTGAAATTTTCTGCATTGCGTTAAATGAGCATAAGTTTTCAAGTCGTTATAATTACTATTTTGGTCAAGTGTGCTTTATTTGTGCAGCTCAAAGTTTAAATTTAATTTGATATTTATGTACGTCCCTATCATTTTACTGAGTTTTTGGGGAATAAACTGATGCATATGAGACTTGTTGAAAATTTTATGCCACAACATTTTGGTTAAAGAGGAAAAATTTAAAATTAAAATTGTGAAGTTCTCTTTTGGGGTTGTACAAACATTTATCGCACGTGTTGGGGTGCAGGAATTTATTTTCATGTTAATAGTGTAAATTCTGTTACACACCTTTTGTTACCGTTTTATTTACGTAAATATTGATCCAATGAGTTTGGAAATGGTTTTATATGCATGGTGTTGGTAACCAGTTTTGAAACCTATCGGATGAATGATAGTGTGTTTTCACTGTACGGTTAATTGTTATAAAACTTATGAATTTGAAAATTGTATAAATTTCAAATTGGCATACTGGTTGGAAAACCTTGAACTCATTAGGGCTATAGATTTAAATCCCTGTCGTGAAAGGAGTTATAATTAGGGACTAGAGGAGTCCTTGGGATTTGGAGCGTCGGATGATCTGACTTGCGGACAGTCTTGAATTTCGGGTTTCGGTTTTCGAATCTGTGCACGCATGAATAATGAAAATAGTAGATTTAAGTCTTCCCAGATAATTAAGGGGTGATTTTATACTTCGGTAATCATGTGGGATAAGGTCTTATGTGATTATCTGCGCTTAAAGTGGGTTCGATTTGGTGGGTTTCTTGTCGGTGTGACATCATGGTGTATGTTGATGGTGTACCGTCTTAGTGGGTTTCGCGGTCAAAGGAATTCTTGTGGTCTGTTTGTTAGAAATGCAAGATTTGGAATATTAGCACTCTGTTAGGTGTCAACCTTAGTGCGACCATCCGTCTGAAATTAAATTTTGGGCGGGATGTCCACGTTTTCGAAGTCGCCGTTTAGTCTTAGGCATCGATTTGTTTTCTCGAAGTCAATGGATCTTGGAAGGTACGGAAGTATCCCGATTGGATCATGGGAAAGTTGACCCCCCTTGTCGATGAAAATTTAAAGGAAGATTAGATATTAGTAATTAAGTATCGATGTGTACAAGCTTTCCTGGCATGGTGAGCATCTTGTGATAGATTGTTCGAGGTTGGAAGTAGATCGGAATTGAGAGATAGCCAGATTTGCCTTAACCAGTTTCAGGGAGAACGTATTGACACGTCTCGGAAATACAACCTTGTCAATATAAAGGACCGAGTATTGAGGATTTAGATGTTCCTTCGGAAGTTGATGTCGGAATTTGGTTTGAATTCAGAAATATGTTGAGTGGGGTGTTGTTCGATAAGAAGTTGGGGTCACAAACTACTCTAGAGGTAGTAAGTGTCACTCAAGGTTGGGAGGCAGCCGTAGTCTTGGGGGTTAAGACTGCTTTAGTGAGTTGAGCGCTCACTCGGTTGTAAGAGGGATGCCCAAATGGGACACTTCTGAAGACCAGCATCATGTTATGGGGAATGTTTTGGCAGGCGGAATGTGGACGATCTTTCTGCAGGTAACGCTTCATGGGGATCTATATTTCGAGGACGAAATCATCCTAAGGTTGAGAGGATTGTAACACCTCGAATTTCGAAAGGTATCATTTCAAGTTAATGCAGAAATCAGTAATTCTAAGGGAAAAATAAGATATAGGATTTTGGACTTGAATCCTAGGTTTCATAGTCTTAATGGATGAATGATCCAATTACGAGTCCAACGGTCCTTTCCGGAGCGAAAACGGAGCTATACGAAGAAGTTACGGCCAAAACAGTGAGCAGGAAGGAAGCTGGGAGAACCAGCGACAATGCCCTGGGCATTGTCGCATGGCAAAGTCGCCCAAACTGGGCAGACTGCTGTTAAGTCGCGAATTTCTGCCATTTTCTCATTTCCTCTCAACCAAACTTCCTCCATTCTCTCCCAATTCGTTTTCCTTCTTCCCCCTTCAAACCCTAGCTTATTTGTGGCTCAAATCCGTGGATTTCAAGAAGATGGAACACCATCAAGTGGTAAAATGGAAACCTTTGGTCAAGGATTCACCATCTCCATCTTCATCTTCAACCTCAAGCTTATTTTTGGCTTTTCTAGGTTTTCATCAAAACCTAAGTGGTAAGTGTATCCCTTCCATTTCTAAACCCTAATATAAGTTGTAAATGCTCCTTTGATGGTTTCCTAAGTATTATGTTACTCTAATTTCGGTTATTAAGATTTTGGAAGATGTGGGTCAAAATTAGGGTTTGGACCAAAATGGAGATTTTGGTGTAATATGTTTGGGGAATGTTTCTATATGGTTGGATATGTTTATTTATGGTTGAAATTTATGGATCTAGGTTTTGGAGGTTTTGGCTTGGAGGATTCAAGTTTCGTCAAGAAAGCTCAAAGTGGGGCAAAATCTAGATTTAGCCTAAATCTAGCAAGGTGAGTTCAATTTGATTTGTGAAAACGGTGTGCATGCCAAAATGTTTATTTTAAAGTATTTTACATCTTACATGAAATTGTTAACTGCTGATAAGTTTGATTATTTTGAAAGTGTCAACTTTATAAACTTATATAGCACACATCCTTGTGATTTCTGGGCATTTCATTAAATGTTTCATAAATGAATGGGTTTTGATGAATTATTGCATAAATAAGTAGTTGGTCAAAAATGCACTTTTAAGTGTCTGTCGGGTTTTATGCATCGTTCATGAAAGGGGATGTTTTGAAAGGTACGAATACGTGAGTCCTTTGGGTTTGGGTCATTCCCGGCTATGGGGAACATTTTAGAAATGGAAAACCTTTTGGGTTTTGGGCCGAAGGCCAATGATAAATTGAGAATCAAGTATTTTGAGAAAATGTGTGTTTGGGGTTGTGTAACCATATTGGCTCTCGTGTTTTAGCCAAACGTTTATTAAACCTCTTGGGGCTTGTTTTGTACTCGGTGGAGTCTTTGGAACATTTGTTCAATCTTGGTAGCTCGGCAAGGAGCCTCGGTCGTATGGTGTACCTAGTTGCACCTTATTTGGGAATTACATGTTTTGAGTGCGTTGTCATTCCTTTGAGTCGTGTAACGTTTTGACCGTAATGCAATGGATCCATAGGCATAAAAGTCGGTTTTATTGTATATGACTAAAGACTCGGTTTGAGTTGATGTCCGCTACGACTAAAGACCTAGATAGGGTTGATGTCTACCTTGGCTAAAGACTTGTTTGGGTTGATGCCAATGGTTGTTTATCGTGACTAAAGACTCGGTTTGAGTTGATGTCCGATATGACTAAAGACTCGGTTTGAGTTGATGTCCGCTACGACTAAAGACCTGGATAGGGTTGATGTCTACCTTGGCTAAAGACTTGTTTGGGTTGATGCCAATGGTTGTTTATCCTTGGAGTTATGCTTATAACATAGATATGTGGCTTATCTTTATGTGCCTCCACATTCGATGGAATCGGGTCTTCCCCGTCACCGAAAGGTGTTATTTTGGGTATCCATGTTTTCGGTGACATTTTATATGTAGGGGTTTTACCCCTGATTTTATGAGTTGGGTAATATGTTCCACCATGTTTGGGTGTTTCGGGAGTTAAGCCTTACCTACGTATTTATGAATTGGGAGTTCAATTTCTATTCACGTTTTGAGTGCGTTTTGGGGTTAAACATAATTTATGAATGGGCGGTTTATATTGGTGTCTTCGCCCTTGAAGTAGTTTGCATTGGAAAACGTCTAAATCGGTGTTCTTTGCATAAATTGCATTTTATTGGAAAATGAGTCGTTTTCATACCTAAGACATATCAAATTGAAAGATTATGAATTTAACCGCATTCTTTCTTCTAAATGATTAATTTTTATATGTTGGAAACTCTTGAGCTCACTAGGCGTTAAGCCTAACCTTTTTATTTGTCAGCATGTGCATTAGGTTCCAGTTGGGGGTTTGGTCCTAGCAGCTATGAAGAGTTGGACCTTAGCTTTTTACAAGTGTAAGTATTCAGTGAAGTTTTCCGCAATTTGGAGATAGTGGCTATTAATGAGTTTTAGTAGCACCCGTCCTCGTTTAGACAACAAGTAGAGATTAATGTGTGTATCGAGGTTAAATAATAAATTTGTGATTGGAGATGTATCATTTATCGATGTATTTAGAAAATTTTAAATCAATTGCTATTTCCAGATTTGAGGGTGTTACACAACCTGCACTAAGACATTCTCAAACTTTCCTTTGGGGCAGGCTATCGATTATCTGCTTAACCTATGCCTAAAGTGTTGAAAACAGATAAAGGCATTAGGTTTATACTAGCACCTAAGTCACACAGGGCCTTTCCTATTTCTTTTCCTCCTATTGGGATTGTAAAACTTCCTGGATCTTTCGTTTTAGGAGGGATTTTACTGGACAACAAAGCACTACAGTCTTCAGTGGGAGCTACAGTCTCATACTTAGTCAACTTTTTCTTTTTACTCAAAATGTCTTTAAGAAACTTTGCATAACTTGGCATTTGTTCAATGGCTTCCACCAAAGGTATATTGATATGCAATTGTTTAAAAACATCCAAATTTTTTTAAATTGTAACCCTTCCCTTTAATTCCTTATCTCTGGGGATAAGGAATATAGGGAGGGACTAGAGTAAATATAGGGAGGGACAAGAGTAGGAGATGTAGTCTTTTAAAGCGTAGGTGCTCGAAGCTTTTGTAAAATTGGTTAAGTTTCAATGGATGGTGTGATCTTGACTGGTTTTAAAGGTCCGGTATCACAAGGAATTTTTGGACTGTCACCGGACTGTGACACATCCACGACAGTTCTTTCCTTAGGCTTCTAGATTTCCTTGGGTTCATTTTGGAAATAATGTCGGGAAGTCTAACCTTTTTGGAATAGGAGTGGTATCAATGGGTCCAACTTTACTTTTAGGCCTAGTGGTATCACAAGACTGTTCTAAAGCAATGTAACAAAAGTTGGTGCTACGGGATTCTTTTCAGATTCTGCTTTGTTTGACTTTTCTAACTTCTTTTGAATTATTTCTGGTAAATTCTTTCCACTCCTCAAAGTTACAACCTTACATGCTCTTTCCCAGCCCTCTGAGGTATCTCTGTGTCACTAGGTAGAGAACCTGTTGGCCTTTTCCTAATTTCCCAAGCTATCTGACCCATTTGTGTCTCATGATTCTTTATTGAAGCATGAGCTTAGGTCATAAACCCTTTCATCATAGCTTCCAAACAAGTAGATGATTCAACATGTTGGTTGGGTTTATGTTGGAAAGAAGGTTGGTGATTTTGAAAATTTGCTTGTTGGTTGTTTTGAGAATTGTGGTGTGATTGTGGACGAAAATTGAACTGTCCTTGTGATTGAAAATTAGACTGTCCATGATGTTATTGATGAGTTGATTGCCCTTGAAGTCTTGGAAATTGTTGATTAAGAATGGGACTGTTCCATGAAAAATTAGGATGATTTCTCCATCTCGGATTGTAAGTTTGAGAAAAAGATCCACTGTTGTTGTCATTGACATAATTTACTTGCTTAGGATTTTCAGGACATTGCTTAAAAGAATGACCATCACCGCAGCAAGTACATTGTATATAATTAACAATAGGAATAGAGGTAGTAATATTTTCTTGTACAACTTGATTGGCAATAAGATTTTTTAATTAAAGAAGCCAAATTAGCAACTAGTGTAGTCAATGATAGTGTATGCATCAACCTCATGTACCCCTGTTGTTTTCTTGGGTACAACGGTACGTGGGTCTGACCATTGTCCATTATTGTTGGGAATATTTTCAAGTATCTCATAACCTTCATTGTATAGGTACTAGTTGTAAAATAACCTCTTGCAGTAGTGTCAAACATTTGTTTTGCAACAATGTTTAAACCATTGTAAAACGTCTCTAGCTGTATGCAATATGGAATGTCATGGTGTGGGTATTTTCTTAACAGCTCTTTGTACCTGTCCTATGCGTCAGGAACTGCCTCATCGTACAATTGTTCAAAAGTGCATATTTCATTTTTGTACTTAGCATTCCTCGTGGGTGGAAAGTATTTTTTTTAAAACTTTTCTGTCATTTTGTTCCATGTTGTCACAAAATTTGGTTGCAAAGAGTTGTACCAAGACCTTGCTCTGTCTCTCGGTGAGTATGGAAAAAGTTTCAGTTTTAGAGCATTGTACAGTACACCAGGAATTAGGAAAGAGTCTGTGATTTCCATGAAAGATCTTAAATGAGAATGAGGGTCTTCAGCTGGCAAACTAGCATAATGGCCGTTAGTTTGCAACATCTGAAACATTATAGGCTTTAGCTCAAATTGAGTAGCAGTAATTGTGGGCTTAAGTATCCCTGAATGTAATTGGTTTAAAACAGGGATAACATAATCCATAATTCCTCCATTGTTGGAATTTGCAAGTCGAAAAATGTTTTGTTCCTCATCATCAAGATTTATTTCATCATTTGGTCTTTCACCATTAATGCCTCTATTAACTTCTTTAGCCATCTAGTGATCAGGTTCATAAATTTCGGAAAAGTTTAGAGCTGAAATGGCCTTTTGTAATCTTCTTTTGTTTCTAAAAGTTCTTTCAATATCAGGATCAAGTTGAAAAAATTCACCATGAGACAATCGTGGTATAAACCACATTTTCTGAAAAAGGTGGTAGAAAAACTGACCTTTGATAACTTTACTTAAAAAAAAAAACTTTTGACGTGATTTCCCCGACAACGGTGCCAAAAACTTGTTGTCTTGTCTATACAACCTCAAAATACGTGCAAATAAATCTTAATGCAAGTATACATCTTGATCTATTATCGTCTTTTAACAAGTAATAATGGTACAAAGTACCGAATGTCGATTCACAGGGAAACGTGTAAAAATTCCTATTAAAGTCCAGTTTGTAAAGGTTAGTTTCAGATGGTGAATTCAAATAAATCTTTGTTGTTTGGTTGCTGATTAACACTAAGAAAAGTCAATTATAAAGAGAAGCATAGGGTATAAAGATCCATTAAGACAAGACAAAATGATCGGGTTTAAAGATGAGATAGCATTCCTTTGTTCTCTCAAAATCAATATTTTATGCAACTTGAAGAGTTTTCATACATGTAATCAGTTATCAAGTAACTAAATGTGATCTCCCATAAAATATAATTTTGATTTAAATAACTCGGACAATCATGCTACAACAAAACACCTATTTACCCTTTCACCGGTCTCGGTCCAAAATTCACTCTATACCCCAAGCTCAGGCGTTTAGCCCATCATTGCTTAGTTTCTAATTATAAAAGATGTAAGGATTTTAAAAACAAGGGCTTATAATTAAGAAAGAAAACTTGTTGCGCAAGTAATGAAATCTTTTGAGAAATTAAAGTGCATGGAATTATAAATAATTAAATTGCGGAAGGTAAAATGCGAGAAAATAAATTGCAGAAATTTATATGACAAGAAAAGTAAATTGCGGAATGTAAAATTATGATAGCGTAAATTAAATAACTAAAAAGTAAATGTCAGGATCGAATTCTTAACAAGAATTAATACTCAGAAACTAATATCAAAGAAGTTGCGGAAAAACACTTTGATATTTAATAAAACAGTAATCAAACACAGTATATAATGATCAAACAGTAAACTTGTATTTAATGCTTAAAGCTACAAGGTTACACACTCAACCTCAATATTGATGAACAGGCTCACCAATACGAATTCTACTTCTCTAGAATTAGGATCTATGCCTTGAGGTCGATTTTTCTCTTGAAAAAAAAAACAGTTATCTCAAAAGTTAAATTTTTTATCTATTCTAAACATTCTATACATATACTAATAGAAAGATAATTACAAAGAATAAACAAATCTTCAGTATATCTTCCATGTATATCTTCTAAGTATATCTTCAGTATATCCAGCTGTCATTCTTTCCATCCGAATCTCTTTAGCAGCACTAATAATGCTCAGCAGCATTAACTTCTTAAAGCAGTATTAACTACTAAGCAGCACTAACTACTAGCAGTACTAACTAGCTAAGCAGTACTAACTTTGTTCAAGCAGCACTAACAATAACTAGCAGTATTAATAGAACTAGCAGTAGTAACACTCAGCAGTACTAACCTTTAAGTCTTCTAGCAGTATTAACTCTGAACTAGCAGCATTAACCATACTTGATGAATTCTTCAGTTCCCAACAATCTCCCCCTAACTTGACTTTTAGAAAAAGAAGTCAAGTTCTTCAAATCTTCTTCAAGATGCTTTCAACACCTCTGATTCAATTTCCCAAATTTGGATCTAAACCCAAACTTTGATTTACAGTTCTTCTCACCACAATCTTGGCCATTTCTGAATCCTTTGTACAAACCAGTGTAGCTTTAAGCATCCCTTCTAACTTCTCCTTGCTATGCTCATATATTTTGTCCACCAGGTAGTATTCATGATAACAATTGTCAATAGTAATCATGTATACTCCACAGTTTTCAAACAGTATCCATTTGTCAATCTTCTTGAATATGAACTCATGCATATGATCTTTAATCCTATGGTGCACTCTTGCAGGCTCAAACATCATGCACAAGTATTCCAATGTCACTTTGAGAAGATTCTCTTCAGTACCTTTCAACACAGGTTCATAAAGTTTCATCCCAACTTTATATAGTTCTTCCATATCAGCTCTTGAACAACTTCTGATGACTTTCCCCCATGTTGAATAAGCTTCAAATGAACCATCAGCTCTCTTGATTCTGAAGAAATTCTTTCCATTGTCTCTCAGAATATCCCAGAAGATGATCTCTGGAGCTTGCATAGAGATTGGAACAGCTTTCAAAGGTTCCACTATTGTCATGTACGGATCCATACTTTCATCAGTTTGCTTAGTGACCTGCTCTGGGCTCTGTACTGGCTCTGTTGGGGATGTGATTGAAGGTTCTGCTTCCTTTTCAGTTTCTTCCACCCTAGGCCTTTTCAACTGCCTTTTTGGAGCAATTGTTTTCACTCTTTTTCCAGACTTGGCTTTTCTACCAACATTTCCAGGTTCTTCCTTCTTCTCTTCTGCTTCTTCTTTGGAAGGTGTGGTTTTCTCAGGGAATGGTTGTTGGATGTTGAGATCATGTCTCTCTTTCATCCTTCTTTCTGCTTCTTCCCTTTGAGAGGAATCCCCTTGGAGCTTTGTCATTTCCTTCCTGTATAGCTCTTCAACCTGAGAATATGCCATATGAGTAAACATCTCCCCCTTAACACCAATTGCCCCTTTCAGGAAGTTTATCATCTTTCTTCTTTCCTGATTGGCCAAAAAGGTCTTGGAGGGTTGTCTTTTCTGCTTTTTGAATGGCATTCTTTTTACTTGTACTTGCTTGGCCTGAGCTGCTGTTTTCATGCTCTTCTGATACTCTTCATTTAGTTTTCTGGCCATATTCAGTGCAAGCTCTCTATCCTTCTCAGATTGAAGTTGTTCCTCCCTTTCCATTTCTGCCTGAAGCTGCTTTGCCACTTCTTCATCCAGTTCTATCTGAATTTTCTTCTTTGCAGGTTGTTCAGGTTCAATCATCTTAGCTTTACCCTTTGTATCCTTCAACCCTGCCTCACTTCTTTCTTGTGTCTTCTTTTCAAGGTCTCCTTCATTGATGACCACTCCCTTAGCCTTTTGAGTAGCCTTAGGAGTGTCATTCTTTGCTTTTACTAAGGTTTCAGCTATTTCCAATTCTTCAACAGATAGCCCTGTTACTGTTTGAACATTATCTGTTTCTACTTCTTGTGCTTCTTTTTCTGCAGCTTTCTCCCCCTTAACATCAAATCCCATCTCAGAAATACTTTCTTTTTCTGCTTCAGCCTCTGAATTCTCCCCCTTGTTGAAATCATCTTGAACATTTGTCCTCCTCTTGAGCACAAACTGCTTCCTTCTCCTTTTCTGTAACAATCTTGTCACCATTTTCTTCAGTTTGGTGATCTGAACTTGTTGAGATAGAATAATCAGCTTCATCTCCTCTATTTCTTTTCCTTGCTTGATGACATCCTGGTTGATGTTTCCCATGGTCTCCATCAATTCATCATAGTTATATCTGTCCTCACCTTCTCCAGGAGTGTTACCCCCTATTGAAGGATCATTGGATCTTTTATTAGTAGATGTCTTCTGCCTAGCCGAAGCACTATCCACCCCTGTGGTTTCTTGGCACCAGGGTCCTTCAAATGATTGCTCATTCAAAGTTGCCATGGGGGAGGTCTTATTGATGTTACCACTGTCCTCCTCTGTGCTAGCAGGAGTAGTGGCAGCCTCATCACCCATATGCTCTACCTCCTCCTCAGAGAGCACCTCCTTTGGGTTGGGAGACACCCTAGTGGATTCCCTTTGGATATTCTCTATTGGAGAATGCTCCAATAGAGGGCTTTGAGGCTCTTGGTTAATAGTAGGTACAACAAGGGAAGGAGCCTTGTGTACCTTTCTCTTGACATAGGTCTTGGATATTATGGGAGTGGGTTTAGCAGCAAAGGACTGAGGGAAAATTTGAGAGATGGAAGGTTGGGATTGGCTAGCAGTGGGTTGGTCTAATGAGGGCCTTGACCCTGCTACCATACCTTCATTGGTTTGGGACACCACCATCATTGTAGAGAACAATGGGGTGTCAACTCCTTCAGAGTCCCCAGCAGATCTTCTCATATTTGAGAAAACCTTGCCTTTGGGGGGTTTAGGTACATATACCCCAACAGGTTGAGGTATATCCGTCAATTGATGAGTAATAACTTCTTGAACAAACCTGGGATACATAAAGAAGCTCTTTTTGTTTCCCATGTTTGAGACAAGATCATTGAAAATCATTTGTGAAAAATTGTACCTTCTGGTAGTGGCCAAGCACACCAAAGCATAAGCAATAGTGCTGCTGAACTCACTCCATCCAGTCGTCTTTTTGGATATACAATGCATTAGAGTATGGACAAAGAAACGCCATTGGGGAGAGAATTTTGCTTTAGAAAACTTGAAAACACCCAATGGGCCTCCATACCCCATTCTTGTAAGATTTGAAAACAGTTCATCATTTGGGATAGAAGTTATACCAGAGGCATCGTCTAGACGTAGACTGATGCGTATAACCTCTTCAGTAACTGTTAGTGGTTGATCACAGATTCTTGTCTTGATCATTTGCACACCATTTTCCACAACAATGGTTGCATTGGCCCAGAACTGCCTTTGATGCTCAATGTAGATTGTAGGGGATACAATAAGAGCATGAGCAATGTGGCTTGACTTGAGGAAATCCACAATCTGATGAAAGCCTTCTGCTTGTTTTGGCTTTTGGAGCATTGCGATTTCATTGTGCTCGTCAATGAACGCCATTGATGCCATTGACCTTGAAGATTCTTGCCTGAAAACTTTGAACTTTGAGAGAGAAAGGGTTTAGAGCGCAAGGGAACAATATGCAAAGAGTCGTTATGAACTTTTAGGCGGGCAAAAGGTATTTATAGTATTCGGAATATAAGCAGTATTAACCTAGAGCAGTATTAACCACTAGCAGTATTAACTGAAATAGCAGTATTAACTACTAGCAGTATTAACTAACTAGCAGTATTAACCGCGAGCAGTATTAACTGAAATAGCAGTATTAACTACTAGCAGTATTAATCGCGAGCAGTATTAATCACGAGCAGTATTAATCACGAGCAGTATTAACTGAAATAGCAGTATTAACTTAGAGCAGTATTAACCACTAGCAGTATTAACTGAAATAGCAGTATTAACTAACTAGCAGTATTAACCGCGAGCAGTATTAACCACGAGCAGTATTAACTGAACTTACTCCTTTTAAACTTGCTAAATACTGAGTACTGCTATGCATATCCTGAAAAGAAGATTAGTAACACCAAGAATAACAATATACAGGTATAAACTCACTTTTTGAGAAGAAGATTATTCAAAGTTTATCATTCCCACACTTGTTACCAAGAAAGTGAATCTACCCACATCAAAAGCTTTAGTGAATAGATCAGCAAACTGATTATCAGTGTGAACTTTGACAACTTGAATAAGTTTCTTTTCATTACAATCTCTTATAAAGTGATACCTGATTTCAATGTGCTTTGTCTTTGAGTGCTTGACTGGATTATTTACAATGCTAATAGCACTGCTGTTGTCAATAAAGATTGGAGTATGTAGAAAGGTTACCCCATAATCCAGCATTTGATTCTGAATCCATAAGACTTGAGAACAGCAACTTGCAGCTGCTATGTACTCTGCCTCTGTTGTAGATGTGGATACGGTGGTTTGTTTCTTGCACTGCCATGAGACTAGTCTAGCACCCAAAAACTGACATCCTCCAGAAGTAGATTTTCTGTCCAAGTTTGCCCCACCTAGATCACTGTCTGAGTATGCTATTAGGTCAAAAGGTGAGTTATGCGGATACCAAAGTCCCAATTTGGGTTGCCCTTTGAGATATCTGAATATCCTCTTAACAGCTTGAAAGTGAGATTGCTTTGGCCTAACTTGAAATCTTGCACATACACAGACTGGAAACATAATATCTGGCCTTGATGCTGTGAGATACATGAGAGAGCCAATCATGGATCTATAAAGATGTACATCCATATCCTCCCCCTCAAGATCTGCTGTGATCTGCTTGTGTGTTTCCATAGGTGTGCTGGCAGGTTTTGATTCTGAGAAACCAAACTTGGTTAGAATATCCTGCACATACTTGGATTGACATATAAAAATGCCATCTGACTTCTGTTGGACTTGGAGTCCAAGGAAGAAAGTAAGTTCCCCCATGGAACTCATTTTGAACCTTTGATGCATTAAATCCTCAAACTCCTTGCACATATTGTTTCTTGTAGAACCAAAAATAATGTCATCAACATATATTTGGACCAGCAAGATATCCTTCTTCTTTCTTTTGATAAATAGAGTCTTATCAATGACTCCTCTTTCAAAGTCATTTTCCAAGAGATAGGATGACAGAGTGTCATACCATGCTCTTGGGGCTTGATGTAGTCCATAAAGTGCTTTCTTTAATTTGTATACTCTGTCTGGATAGCTTGGGTTTTCAAACCCTGGTGGTTGACAGACATATACTTCTTCTTCAATTGACCCATAGAGAAAAGCACTTTTTACATCCATTTGGTAGACTTTGAAGTTCATGTAAGAAGCATAGGCTAGGAATAGTCTGATTGCTTCTATCCTAGCTACAGGTGCAAAAACTTCTTCATAATCTATACCCTCTTCTTGAGTATAGCCTTGAGCCACCAGCCTTGCTTTGTTCCTTATGACAATACCTCTTTCATCTCTCTTGTTTCTGAAGATCCATTTTGTGCCAATTGCTCTGTGACCTTTAGGAAGGTCTACTAGATCCCACACATCTTGTAGCTTGAACTGTAACAATTCTTCTTGCATTGCTTCTATCCAGCTAGATTCTTTCATAGCATCATGTGCCTTTTTCGGTTCAAGCTGGGATAGAAAACATGAGAGCACTGTATGCTGTTGATCTTGCATTTCCTGAAGCCTGCTTTGATGTCTAGTCATCATGGGAGAAGAGACATCACCTATTATCAACTGTGGAGGATGATTCTTTTGAACTCTTGTGTTATGACTAGGTTCTACATTCAGTCCAGCCTCTAGATTAGAGTCATGCAATTCAACTGAAGTGTCTTCAGATGTCACTTCTGATTCTTGAGTCTCCTCATCTCTAGTGTCTTCTTCACTCTGACTTGGTTCAGTAAATGATTCCTTTTCACAGTCTTCATTTACTGTGGGTATGGGAAAAATCACAGATTTAGATATACTTTCTTGAACTTGTGTGATCTCTGATTCTCCACCATCTGTTCCTGTATACTCATTACTGAAACCAAAAGAGTTAGTTAGTGAATCAATGTCAAATAGCCATTGAGGTCCAGACCCAACAGGATTTGGTGTGTTCTCATTGCATTTGACATTGTCACTTTCTTCAATTATTCTAGAAGAAGAGTTAAAAACTCTGTAGGCCTTACTCTGAGATGAGTATCCAACAAGAAATCCATCATCTGCTTTGCTATCAAACTTACCTAAGTGAGATTTGGTATTTAGAATTGTACAAGGACACCCAAACGATTTGAAGAAACCAATAAAAGGTTTTCTTTGATTTAAAAGCTCATATGGGGTCTTGTTCTTTTGCTTGACCACTAGAACTCTGTTTTGGACATAACAAGCAGTATTAACTGCTTCAGCCCAGAATGTAATTGGCAATTTTGAATCAGCCAACAGAGATCTAGCAGCCTCTATTAGTGTCCTATTTCTCCTTTCAGCAACACCATTCTGTTGAGGAGTTCTAGGAGCACTATATTGTCTCTCAATACCTTTTCCTTCACAAAAAGTGTTTAAATCATGATTTTTAAATTCAGTTCCATTATCTGATCTAATGACTTTTACTCTTTGATTAGTTTGGTTTTCAATTCTTAGAATAAAGGATTTGATAAGATCACTTGTTTCATCCTTAGTCCTTAGAAAATATACCCAAGTAAACCTGGAGTAATCATCAACAATAACCAAGCAGTAAGATTTCTTGCCTATACTCATAACATTTGTAGGACCAAACAGATCCATATGCAATAACTGGAGACAAGAAGAAACAGAATTTAACTCTTTGGTCTTATGAGAAGTTTTATGTTGTTTGCCTTTGAGACAAGCAACACAATGATCATCACATGAAAAGACTTTTGAAGGTAAACCTCTTACAAGGTTATTTTTAACAAGATTGTTCATAGTCTTGTAATTCATGTGACACATCCTTCTGTGCCAAAGGGAGGATTCATCTATAGAAGCTTTTGAAACAAGACAATTTAAAGATGAATCACTATCAACATTGTCCAAATCAAGACAGTAAACATTGTCCTTCCTTGGAGTTCTAAGTAGTATCATGCTTTCATCAACTACCTTGAACCCTGGAGCAAGAATCATACACTCAGTATTAGTAAATAATATACTATGTTGTTTGTCACAAACCTGTGATACACTTAACAGGTTGTACTTTAATTGATCAACATAGTAGACATCCTCAAATGTCATCTTACCTTTGGTGACATTACCTTTTCCACTTATCTTACCACCAGTAAGATTGTCTCCAAATGCAACATGTCCTCCATTAATTTGCTTGAAATCCTGAAGGCATGACATGTTGCCAGTCATGTGCCTAGAGCAACCACTATCAACATGCCATATGCTCTTTCCCTTGAGCTGTTGGTTGCCCTGCACATTAAATAAATCAATTAGTATGATTGGGGACCCAAGCCAAAGTGATCTTGGGTCTGCCATTCTCATCAAAGTATTTACATTCCTTTTTAATGAGGTTTTTAAACTCAGAGCACTCTTTATTAGAGTACTTTGTCAATATGATTGGTTTAGCAGAATCAATACTGGAAGCAGTACTAACCTTAGAAGTACTAACAGAGTTAGCAGTACTAACAGGTGTAGCAGTATTAACAGGTTTAGCAGTACTAACCTTGTTAGCAGCATTAACATTGTTAGCAGTAGTATTACTTCTAGCAGCACTATCATTGTCAGCAGCACTATTTGTGGTAGCAGTACTAACAGTTTTAGTGCTTTTAGGAATCCACATATTGACACTTTCTTTAACATAATACTTTTTCTTCATGTGGCTTTTAGTTTTAACATTTTTCTTAGCCACATGATTCTTTTCAATTTTCTTATAACCAAAGGGTTTTTGCATGGATCTTTGGAAATTCATTCTTTGGTTCATAGGATTGAAATAACAGAATTTTGCAAGATGATTCAATTTGCCACAGATAAAGCAAGGTTTTGGTCTATTGATTTTACTCAGATCAACCCCTTGTTTATGTGCCCATTGATTATTCCAGTTTCTTTGATTTCCCCTCTTTTTGTCCTGTTTTTGGGGTTCATTCTTCTTACAAGTACACTGTTTGCAAGGACCTGGATTCACAACTGTGGTCTGTTTATAATGGACCTTATCAGACTTTTCCTCTATCTTCTCTATGTTCTTGGATTTGATCCAAGCCCTTCCACAATCCTCATTGGTGATAATGTTGTTTTCTATAGAAATCTCACCACTCACCTTGTTCTTCTTACTCTTGCCAACCTCTTTCTCAGTCTTATCCTCAACAATTACCTCATCTAAGGGATCTATTTCAGTGGCTCCCTCAGGCAAGTCCTTCCTATCTTTGGTGTCTAACAGGTCTGAAGTAGGAGGAATGTAATTGTTGTTATATGGTGGAGGTGTGGCATTATACCCAATTCCTCTTCTTAATTTATCATGAATCTGATTTTGCAGTAAGGAGTCCATTGCTTTAGAAGCATTGGAAAACTTTTCTACATCAAGCTTAACCTTGGTTAACTCCTCTTTCAGTTTTTCACTCTCCTCTTTAGATTTGGTCAGTTTAAGTTCTAAATCCTTTTTCTCCCACTGCCAGTAATTGGTGTCATATGAGTGTTGTAGTTCATTGGCTTGAAAACCTTTGATTTGATCTTCAAATCTCTCTACTATCCTCACATAGTCTTTTATATCCTTTTCTAGTCTCTTCAGGTCATCACTCATCTTCTGATTGTGATCCCTGTACCTTTTAACAGTGTCTATGCAAGTTTTAGAGCAGAGATTAGAACTTACCTCAGATGGGAGATCAGATACTTTAGCCATAAGAGCTTGATTCTGAATAGCTTCTTCTGCTTGATCACTCCAATCAAACCCCATTCCTTGTTGAGAAACAAGGGCTTGAGCAGAGTTTCTATTGTTATTGAAGCTTCCAGATTGAGCTTGTTGATGGTTGTTGTTGTGAGACATTCCACTTCTGCATTCTCTAGCAAAATGTCCCTTCAGATGACATTTGTAGCATTCTACCTTTGATTTATCAAACCCTGCTCCATCTTCTCTTCTTTGTGAGAAGTTGTTTCTTCCAGTCCTCTTTATAAACTTCTTAACCCTCATGGAGAGCATGGCCATCTGCCATTTAATATCCATCTCTTCCAGATCATCAGGATGAAGTTGTTCTAAGTCATCATTGATCAAAGAAGAATTTCCATGATTAGAAAGAAGAGCTTCAAATGCATAATCAGTGCCTTTATCTAGATTTGATCCATTAGTAGCATTAACTGATTCAGAGTTAGCAGTAGAATCAATTGATGCTGATAGGAGTGCAGCATTATGAACATATCCATAAGGCTTCTTCTTTGCCTCCACTTCAGCTTCAAAAACTCTAAGATCATTGTACAGATCATCAAGTTCTTTGTCTTCCAACTGATCATTCTGTCTGAATGACACAGTGTACATGGTCCATTCATCTCCAAGGGACCTTAAGAACTTTCTGTTCACATCATCTTGATCAATCTGTACTCCCATAGTAGCTAGTTCACCAATTAGTTTATTAAACCTGTCAAAAGTTTGAGTCATGGACTCATTCTTAGTTGAGATGAAGTTTTCATACTGTTGTTTTAAGATTGCCTTTTGATTTCTCTTGGTACTTTTAGTACCTGAGAATCTCTTCTCTAGAGCATTCCAGAGCATCTGTGCATCAGTACAATTGCAGAATTGGTGTTGATACTCATTTGGAATGGCCAAGAGCAGTGTGCTCAAGGCTTTCATCTCTGTCTGTCTTGATTTCCTATCTGTATCTGTCTTTGGAGGAGTTCTTTTTCCATCTTCACCAATCTTTCCTCCATCAGATGGGCCATTCTCAATGATGTCCCACATAGAGTAATCTGTGAGGAGAATATATTGCTTGATTCTGATTTTCCACATGTCAAATTCATTGGATCTGAGCATTGGAACTTTTGAGACCAAAGTACTGCTTGATTCTGTAAGATTTTCCATGATGAATAACTGTTTCTGAGAGAATTTGGCTCTGATACCACTTGTCAGGATCGAATTCTTAACAAGAATTAATACTCAGAAACTAATATCAAAGAAGTTGCGGAAAAACACTTTGATATTTAATAAAACAGTAATCAAACACAGTATATAATGATCAAACAGTAAACTTGTATTTAATGCTTAAAGCTACAAGGTTACACACTCAACCTCAATATTGATGAACAGGCTCACCAATACGAATTCTACTTCTCTAGAATTAGGATCTATGCCTTGAGGTCGATTTTTCTCTTGAAAAAAAAAACAGTTATCTCAAAAGTTAAATTTTTTATCTATTCTAAACATTCTATACATATACTAATAGAAAGATAATTACAAAGAATAAACAAATCTTCAGTATATCTTCCATGTATATCTTCTAAGTATATCTTCAGTATATCCAGCTGTCATTCTTTCCATACGAATCTCTTTAGCAGCACTAATAATGCTCAGCAGCATTAACTTCTTAAAGCAGTATTAACTACTAAGCAGCACTAACTACTAGCAGTACTAACTAGCTAAGCAGTACTAACTTTGTTCAAGCAGCACTAACAATAACTAGCAGTATTAATAGAACTAGCAGTAGTAACACTCAGCAGTACTAACCTTTAAGTCTTCTAGCAGTATTAACTCTGAACTAGCAGCATTAACCATACTTGATGAATTCTTCAGTTCCCAACAGTAAATATAAGAAATGAATCGAAATCTTGCGCACCAAGTATTACTTTGCAATCTAAAGACTGCTCATTTCGTTTGAGAAAACCATACTTCGGCCTTTCGGGTAATAGTTACGAGCCACAATTAGATTTATAAAAATCCAACGTAAAACCACAATAAATCGTTCCCCAAAAGTAAAACCCAATTATAGAGTGTCAAACCAAATGTGACTTTTAAGAAACAAGTAGTTTGTGTGATCACATAATAACAATAAGAAACTTTTGTTTATAATAGTGTTTTTGCACTATACATAAATTTGGTTTTGTGTGACAATTATGGAGTGAAAACACAAATTTGTAGTAAGTAAAGGAGATTTTTGTAGGCTATTTAAATGGTGAAATAAGAAGGAAAGGGAGGAACATTGTGGAACACTTGTGTTGATACAAAATAAACTTCTTAGATTGATCTTGATCACTTGAACAATTCCCCCTACATGAAGAACAAAAAACTGAAATTGAAGTTCTTGACTTCAAAACAACAAGCTTGGAACAAAAGACTTGAAGTCAAGCTTCAAGTGCCAAGAGATGAAGTGAGTAGCTAAGTGACTAGTGAAATTGGTTTCTTCTAATAGGTGCCCAACATCCCTATTTATACAAAACAAAGGAGGGACTTTTGGTCTATGGCACTAATAAATCCAAATAACCATCTAAATAATTTCCCCAAAATACATTAAAAGCCTAATGTATTGTTAATAGAAACTGGGCCAAACAATGGCCCAAAAGTAGCTTCAAAAAGTCTTCAAAAATCGGCCGAATAGTTCAGCCCAACAAGCACAAAAATCTATGTCAGGATCGAAGTTCAAAACAAGAATTTAAATAAACACTCAGAAACTTTGTTAAAGAAGTTGCGGAATAACACTTTAACAAGAAATTAATGAAACAGTGTATGAATTCAAATCACAAGTTGTATTGAATTAACTTGATGATTACAACCAAAACCTCAATCTGTTGAACAGACTCAACAGACGTTCAAAACTTCTCTAATGAAAGGATCACTAAGAATCTTGAGGCTAATTCTCTCTAAAACAAAAGACGTCACTAATTAATAATCTAAGACTTCTAGACTATATATTTACAAAACAGATTACAAGATAATTATTAAAGTAACATTGATCTTCAGCATCCATTCCATAATTATCTTCAGCTCCTTGTCTTTTGCTTCAAGTAACAAACCATCCTTATTTTCTAGTAGTATCTTCTTATCATCAGCAGTACTAATATGCTAGCAGTAGCTTCCAACTTGCAGTACTAACTCTCCAAGCAGTATTAACTGTTCTTCTAGCTGTACTAACCCTTCAAGCAGTACTAATACTACTAGCAGTAGTAATTTTTTCAAGTAGCAGTATTAATGTATTCAGAAGTAGTAATCTTCAAGTCTCAGCAGCACTATCCAGACTTAGCATATTTCAGACCCAACAATCTCCCCCTAACTTAACTTTTGAAATCAAGAAGTTAAGTTCTTCAGAATAAGATCTTCATGATGCTTTCAAAATTACTGCTCAATTTCCCAGATTAGGATCCAATCCTGCATATTGATTGATTGTTCTTCTAATCACAATTCTTGCCATCTCTGAACCTTTAGTGCAGACCAACTTAGCTTTCATCATCCCCTGCAACTTTTCTTTGCTGTGATCATACACCTTATCAACCAGATAGTACTCATGAAATCTATTGTCAATAGTTATGACATATACTCCAGATTTTTCAACAAGCATCCAATGATCAATGTTGTTAAATCCTTCTCTGTGAAGCAAGTATTTGATAAGATATTTAACTTTATCAGGGTCAAACATCATACACAAATACTCCAGAGCCATCTTTGTTAAGCTCTTCCTTGCTCCTTTCAACAAGTCACCATATGATTTCAATCAAACCCTGTACATGTCTTCCAAATCTGATCTGGTACAACTTTTGATGATCTTATCCCATGTTGAATACACCTCATACTTGCCATCCATTCTTTTGATCCTGTAGAATTCTGTGCCTTTATCCACCATAGTATCCCAATGAATGATTTCTGGAGCTTTCACTGAGATAGGATTAATTTTCAATGGTTCATCTTCTGTCACTGTTAAATACAAATCAAACTACTCATCAGATTGACTTTGCTGTTCTGGAGGTTGTTGACTTGATTGCTCTTGACTCTGCTCTTGAGTTTCAAAATGCTCTGCTTGTTGCTGCTGCTCTTGTGGTTTATGCTGCTCTTGTGGATTCTGCTCTTTGAGTAACTGGATTAGATTCTTCTCCATTTCTGATCCTCTTCCACCACTCAGCTTTAGTTGCAGCATACCATTCAATCTGATCACATCATGCTTATTGTTCGCGGCCTTTCGTGTTTACACCTTTTTAAAATGCAAGAAAATAGATCTCGACGCAAGTATACATCTTAATCTACTGTCGTCTGTTAACAAGTAATAATGGTACAAAGTACCGAATATCGATCCCACAGGGAAGCGTGGAAACGTTCTCCTCGAAAGTCGGGTCTGTAAAAGCGAATTTCAGATGGCGAATTCGAAAACAATATTTTTGATTGGGGGTTTTGATTAACACTACTGAACAGTTAATTAAACAGAAATATCGGTACGATGCTTTGTTGGAATGAGATTAATAATTAGATAAGAAGACGAGATCACATTCCTTCGTTATCTTAAAGTTGATATTTCATGAAACTCAAATGACCCGTCTTACAATAAACCAGTTGTCAATTGATTAATTGCAGTCCACCATAAAATATAACTTTAATTTAAATAACTTCGGACAATCATGTGATACGATACACCATTTTATCTTTTGATCAGTCTCAGTCCCAACTTAACTTCGTACCAATTACAAATATAACAAAAACGGAAATGTAAATTTTAACTAAAGGTTGGAGACGGTTGGTATTTTCAAACACTCAACGATAGAAACCGTAGGAGTGTTGTGCCAACAACGTGTCCTTGGACAAAAATAATTATGTTTAACTAAAGGAGACGGTTGGCGTTTTCAAACACTTAACGATAGAAATCGTAGGAATGTTGTGCCAACAACGTGTCCTTAGACAGGATATGTAATTACTTGAAATATAAGACTGAAAATAAATGACGTAAACTAATTTGCAGAATTAAATGAACAGAAAGTAATAGACTGAAATGAAAGTACATAAAATAAAATTGTAGAAACTAAATTAGCGAGAATTAAAGTGCGTTAAAATAAATAACGTAAAGGAAAACTAACCAATGCACACTTGATTTTCATAAAATTGGAAACATAAAACGGATTTAATAAACTACAACAAACCGTGAACCAACAAAAGTTGGGAATCCGAATTTATTATTCGGACTTCCGGTTTGTAATAAAACTAAAGCCGTAATGAGACCAAAATAAAAACCAAGTCGTATCGAACCAACGAGAATCGTAATACTAGAATAACAAGAGATAACTATGAAATACCGTAATTTTAATTAAAAATAGACATATATAACTAAAACCCGGTTAGATTCGTGAACCAACGCTTTCAACCGTTAGCTATTGGCTCAATTCCTTAAACCGGTTACAAAGACGATGGATCAAAGGAGGTTCCTAATGATGATTAAGAGACATGTCTAGATTCATTGAATCTAGACTTTAAAAAGAAAAAGAAAAAGAGAGAGAAAAAGAGAGAGGGAGCCGTGAGAGAAAGAGAGGAAGAGAGAATGATGTAGGTAAAAAAATAAATGTGTTGTGAAATTCCTTCTCCTATCATCATCAATTTATAGGCTAACAAGGCAAAAATTTTGGGCTTCAGTGATCAAAGGCTTTTTAGCCTTCCCAAAAAAATACAAAGCCCAATTAGAAATTTCGGCCCAAGAGATTTCACCAGCCCAAAAATCATGGTTCAGCCCAATAGCAAGGAACAACCCACGTTTTCGATTAGCATCATTGGCCCAAAAAATTTCTTCATCATCACGGCAACGTTGCATCGGTTCCAAAAAGGGGAAGTCCATCCTCGTGTTTGCTCAAATCTTAATAAAGGACTTTTCACGACCGTTGCATTGATCCTACAATAAGAACATATATAAAAATTATGATTTTTGCGCTGTTTTCTAAAAAAAATAACCAAAAACGTCAAAATACGTTAATCAATTATTTACTAGAAAGTGCTAAAAATACATAAAAAATGACTCAATGGGAAAATAAAAATTGCTCAAAGTTATAAAAAGTGAGTTAAAAATAGGGTAAATAAAATTACCCTATCACTTATACTGCTTTTCCACCAGATAATACTCTATCTTTGCCTTTGACATAAACAAAGCATAAAATCCACATTGCTTTAGCAAACGCCATCTCAACACATTCTGCTTTTCAAGTTGTATTCTGTCAGGTTCAAACATAAGACATATCCAGTCCATGATTAGCCTTGTATCATCCTGAGCTCCTTGCTGAATCCTGTCTTCATATAACTTCATCCCAACAGAATACATTTCTTCCAAGTCACTTCTTGAACACTGTTGCATGAATTGATGATAACTTGTATAGATCTCAAATCTGTTATTTGCTCTTTTGATCCTGAGAAAGTGCTTGTCTTTCTCCACACATACATCCCAAAATATAATCTTTGGAAGCATGGAATTGAATGGAGTAGCAGGCACAGAAGGTGCATCTGGAGTTCTTGATGATTCAACTTCCAGTCTTTCACTGCCCTACTCTTTCTCACCTTCCTCAGTTCTTGGCCTTTTTGCCTTTGTCTTTATAGCAATTGACTTCATTCTCTTGACAGCTCCAATCTTCTGAGCTAGAGTCTCTTCCTTCTTAACTTCTTCCTTTTCTTTAGAGGGGGTGCCTTCTTCACTGTCAGGAAAAGGCTGTTGAATGTTTATATCATGTCTTTCTTTCATCTTTCTTTCAAATTCAACTCTCTGATTGAGATCTCCTTGCAGCTTGGCCATCTCCTTTTTGTACAAATCCTCTATCCTGCTAAAAGTCATTTTAGTAAACATCCCTTCAGGAACTCCATCAGATCCTTTCAAGAAGTTTATCATCTTTCTTCTTTCTTGTGTAGCTAGAAAGGTCTTTGAAGGCTGTCTTTGTCTTGTTGATTTCTTTGAAGGCGGCCTTTGTCTAGTTGCCGTCATTGTAACCCTCTTTGCAGCAGTCTTCAAACTCTTCTGGTATTCTTCATTAAGCCTTGTTTCCAAATCCATTGCAAGCTTTTTGTCTTTGGCCTTTTGGATCTCATCCTCTTTTTCAAACTCCTTCTCAAATTATGCATTCAACTCCTTTGCTACTTTCAAAGAAAGAGCTTCTGTAGTTAACTCTTCTTGCATTTTTTTGGCCAATTCTGCATCCAATTCCATTTGCTTCTGCTTCTTTAATGGTTTTACAGGCTCAACCATCTTTTCTTTCCCTTTCTTCTTGGCCTCTGTCACACTGATCTCTTTCTTTCTTTTCTCTAAGCCTCCTTCTTTAATCACCAATCCCTTAGCCTTTTGAGTAGCCTTAGGAGTGTCTTTATTTGCCTTAACCAAAGTCTCTGCAATCTCAATTTCTTCCATAGACATTCCTGTTTCTGCTGCTGCTTTTGTTGTTTCTACTGCTTTAGCAGTTTCTACTTCCGGTTCAGTAGTTACTGCTGTTTTCACACCTTGATCCTTCTTATTCACCTCAACATTCTTTTCAGCTTCACCACCCATCTCCCCCTCAAATTGAAATTCCATACCAACTGAACTCTCCTTCTCAACTTCAGCTTCTTGATTCTCCCCCTTTTTGGAAGCATCATGAGCACTTCCCCTTTTCTTCAAGACAAATTGCTTTCTCTTATTTTTGTGCACCAAATTAAGCACCATCTTCTTGAGTTTGTCTATCTGCCCCTGTTGAGAAATGATCACCTTTTTCAACACCTTGATCTCCAAACCCTGATTGAGTACATCCAGGTTTACATTGCCAATGGTATCCATCAATTCATCATAGTTATATCTGTCCTCACCTCCTTTAGGTGTGTTTTCCACCCGTGAAGGATCATGAGATCTTTTAGTAGAGGCTTTCTGCCTAGCAGAAGCACCTACTACCCCCTTGGTTTCTTGGCACCTGGGTCCCTTAGATGATTTCTCATCCAAAGTTGCCGTGGGGAAGGTCTTAGCCATGTTCACACTGTCCTGACCCACACCTTGTGCAGAGTCAGTAGTGTGAGCCTTGCTGCCCACATGCTCATCCTCTCCTGAGAGAGCACCTTCTCGGGGTTGGGAGACACCCCTGTGGATTCCTTTTGGATATTCTCTGATGGAGAATGCTCCATCAGAGGGTTGTAGGCTTTTGGGGTGTAGATACATGAAGGGAAGGAACCTTCTGTACCTTTTTCTTTGTATATTTTTGAGTGATTGGGGGAATTGGCTTATCAACAAGGATCTGAGGAAGAGCATGTGAAGTGAATGGTGTGGGTAGGTAATCAGTGGGTTGGTCAGATATGGGCTGTGACCCTGATGCCTCACCATGTGGGTGGGACACAACCATCATTGTAGAGAACAATGGTGTGTCTTTTCCAGCAAAGTCCTTACTAGGCCTTCTCATATTGGAAAATACCTTCCCTTTGGGAGGTTTAGGTACATATACCTCTTTAAAAGAGGGTAAATCCGTCAATTCCATGTTTAGTACCTCTTGTACAAACCTTGGATACATAAAAAATATTTTGGTTTTGGTTTTGGTTTTGGTTTTGGTATCCAAGTTTGACAGCAAATCATTTAAAATCATTTGGGAAAAATTGAACTTTCTGTAGGTAGCTAAGCACACAAGAGCATAGGCTATTGTACTGCTAAACTCACTCCATCCAGTTGTCTTGCGAGATAGACAATGTTGAAGAGTATGAACAAAGAATCTCCACTGAGGTGAAAATTTGCTTTTGTAAAACTTGTAAACCTCAGTAGGACCTTCATACCCCATTCTACCAATTTCTTGAAATAGATCTTCCTTTAAGAGAGTAGAAATACCTGAGACATCATCTAGATGAAGATGAGTGCGTATGCAGCCTTCTGTGATTGTGATAGGTTTATCACAGACCCTTGATTGAATGAACTGATTGCCATCAACAGTCTGAATTGATGCATTTGCCCAGAACTGTCGCATATGTTCCACATAGATGGTAGGATTTACAGTTAGCGCATAGGCAATATGTGATGTTGTTAAGAAATCCACAATTTCATGAAAACCCTCTGCTTGTTTGGGTTTTTGTAGCATTGCAAGCTCATTGTGGTCATCAAAGAAATCGAGTCCTGCCATCTTTTTGATCGAGTCTAGGGTTTGAATCAAAGCTAGGGTTTGCACACTGGTAATCAAGAATTCTAGAGAGAGAGAGGATGAAAACGCAATGGAAATTCAAAGAGCCGTTAGGGTTTTTGGCGGTCAGAGAGGGTATTTATAGGGTAAGGGATTCAGTTAAAAAAAGTACTAAGTACCCTAGCAACATTAACACATACCCGCAGTATTAACCCATATCAGCAGTAGTAACACATACCAGCACTATTAACACATACTAGTAGTAGTAACGCTGTTTCGCAGTAGAAATAAGGAAAGCAGTAGTAACTTTGCACTGGCAGTATAATCCACCTAGCAGTAGTAACCATACTTAACCATATTTAAACTGTCAGCAGGAGTAATAGTGAGAGCAGCATTAACTTAACCAGAAGTACCAAGTATCTAATCATCAAAGCAATCTGAGACACTTAAACACAAATGGTTAGAAACACCATGCACAATGAAATATGAGAAAGTAAACATTGAAGAATCTATACAGAAATGGTACATAAAAAATCAAAAGAGGCTTATTCAATGTTTATCATGCCCACACTTGTGACCAAGAATGTGAATCTACCCACATCAAAAGCTTTGGTGAATAGATCAGCAAATTGGTTACTAGTGTGTACATTCAAAACCTGAATTAACTTCTTTTCATTGCAATCTCTAATAAAATGGTACCTGATTTCTATATGCTTGGTTTTTGAGTGCTTCACTGGATTGTGAACAATGCTTATAGCACTGTTGTTATCAATGAAGATGGGAGTGTGAAGAAAAGTAATACCATAGTCCAACATCTGATTCTGAATCCATAGCACTTGTGAGCAACAGCTTGTAGCAGCTATATACTTTGCTTCTGTTGTAGAGGTGGACACTGTGGTTTGCTTTTTACACTGCCATGAAACTAGCCTTGCACCCAAAAACTGACATCCTCCTGATGTAGACTTTCTATCCAAGTTTTCACCACCCAAATCACTATCGGAATATGCAAGCAGATCAAATGGTGAGTCATGAGGATACCAAAGACCCAACCTAGGTTTTCCTTTGAGATATCTGAAGATCCTTTTGACTGCATGAAAGTGAGATTGCTTAGGCCTCAATTGAAATCTGGCACACACACATACAACAAACATAATATCTGGTCTTGAAGCTGTTAGATACATGAGGGAGCCTATCATGGATCTTTAATGATGAACATCCACATCCTCCCCCTCAAGATCTGCAGTGATCTGTTTATGTGTTTCCATAGGTGTGCTTGCAGGCTTTGCTTCTGAAAATCCAAACTTTGTAAGTATATCCTGCACATACTTGGATTGACTTATGAAAATGTCATCTTTCTTCTGTTTAACCTGTAGCCCAAGGAAGAATGTGAGTTCACCCATAGAGCTCATCTTGAATTTTTTTTGCATCAAATCCTCAAACTCCTTGCACATATGATATGTTGTGGATCCAAAGATGATATCATCCACATAGATTTGTACAAGCAGGATGTCCTTCTTCTTCCTTTGAATGAAAAGTGTCTTGTCAATGATTCCCCTTTCAAAATCATTTTCCAAGAGATAGGTAGACAGAGTGTCATACCATGCTCTTGGTGCTTGATGTAGTCCATAGAGTGCCTTCTTTAATTTGTATACTTTGTCAGGAAAATTAGGCTTCTCAAACCCTAGAGGCTGACAAACATACACTTCTTCATCAATTTTCCCATATAGGAATGAACTCTTAACATCCATCTGATATACTCTGAATTTCATGAAAGAAGCATAGGCTAGAAACAACCTAATTGCCTCAATTCTGGCTACTGGTGCAAACACTTCTTCATAGTATATCCCCTCTTCTTGTGTGTACCCTTGTGCCACAAGTCTGGACTTATTCTTTATCACTATCCCTCTCTCATCTTTCTTATTCCTGATAATCCATTTAGTTCCAATTGCCCTGTGTCCTTGTGGAAGGTCAACCAGATCCCACACATTTTGCAGCACAAACTGCAGCAGCTCCTCTTGCATTGCTTCTATCCAGCTTGGATCTTTCATTGAATCATAAGCCTTCTTGGGTTCAATCTGGGATAGAAAACAAGACAACAAACCTGACTGTAAGTCTTTCAATCCTCCTAACTTACTTTGATGCCTTGTGATTATGGGTGAATTGATATCACCAATCACCAACTGAGGAGGATGATTCTTCTGAGTTCTTGTATGATTGACAGCCTCCTCATTAATATTTGCATCAAGATTGAAGTCATTCTTTTCAGGAGTGTTTCCACCAACAACTGAAGAATTTTCATCATCAGTATCATCCTCTGACAATGTGGGCATTTCTGGGCCTGTGTTGCCTGAACCTGAAGGATGAGCATCCTCTTTATTACCGTTATCCTCTTCATCACCTTTAGCATCTTCATCCTGTTCTAGTTCAGAATCCTCTGTTTCTGAATCATCCTTCTTTTCTTGTTGACAAAATTCAACAGGATCAACTATAGGAATAGAGAACAACACAAACTCTTGTCTCTGTGCTTGCACCTTTTCTGAACTTGTTCCTGCAATTTGCACATTACTAAAACCCAAAGAATTAGTTAGTGAATCAATGTCAAACAGCCAATCAGGACCTGTACCAATTTGATTTGGTGTGTTCTCATTTCATTTGACATTGTCACTTTCCTCTATAATCCTGGAAGAACTGTTGAATACTCTGTATGCCTTGCTCTGTGAGGAGTATCCAACAAGAAATCCATCCTCAAATTTGCTTTCAAACTTGCCTAAATGAGATTTGGTGTTGAGAATTGTGCAAGGACACCTAAAAGGTAAGAAAAATCCAATAAAAGGTTTCTTCTTTTTGAAAAGTTCATAAGGTGTCTTTCCTTGGGATTTGACTACTAAAACTCTGTTTTGGACATAACAAGCAGTATTAACTGCTTCTGTCCAAAAAGTAATGGGTAGCTTTGAATCTGCTAACAGAGATCTAGCAGCCTCAATCAATGTCTTATTTCTCCTCTCAGCAACACCATTCTGTTGAGGAGTCCTAGGAGCACTGAATTGTCTCTCAATACCTTTAGTCTCACAAAAGTTGTTATGTCACTGTTTTTAAACTCAGTTCCATTATCAGATCTGATGACTTTAACTTTTAGATTTGTTTGGTTTTCAATCCTAAGGACAAAGGATTTGATCAGTCCACTTGTCTCATCCTTAGTTCTCAGAAAATATACCCAAGTAAATCTAGAGAAGTCATCAACAATGACTAAGCAATAGGATTTCTTACCAATACTCATCACATTTGTAGGACCAAAAAGATCCATATGCAATAACTGAAGGGGTGAAGAGATTGTGTTTATTTCTTTGGACTTATGAGAAGTTTTGTGTTGCTTGCCTTTAAGATATGCAACACAATGATCATCACATGAAAACACTTTTTGAGGCAAACCTCTCACAAGGTTGTTTTTCACAAGTTTGTTCATAGTTTTAAAATTCATGTGACACATCCTTCTGTGCCAAAGAGATGATTCATCTAAAGAAGCTTTTGAAAATAGACAGTTTAGTGATGAATCAGATGAAACACTCTCTAAGTCCAAACAATAAACATTGTCCTTTCTAGGAGTTCTAAGTAGTATCATATTTTCATCAACTACCTTGAATCCTGGAGCAAGGATAATACATTCAGTATCACTAAATAATATACTATGTTTCTTGTCACAAACCTGTGATACACTTAACAGGTTGTATCTCAATTGCTCAACATAGTAAACATCTTCAAAAGACATCTTACCTTTTGAAACCATACCTTTACCACTTATCTTACCTCCTACTGGATTGTCACCAAAAGCCACACGTCCTCCATCAAACCTTTTGAAATTTTGAAGGCAGTCCTTGTTAACTGTCATGTACCTAGAGCAACCACTATATACATGCCAAATGCTCTTCCTTTTGAGCTGTTGATTGCCCTGCACATAAGATAAAACAGTTAGTGTCTTGAGGGAACCCAAGCCAAAATGGTCTTGGGTTGCCTTTTCTCATCAACATACTCATGCTCAGAAAGCTTGGTCTTGATGAGATGATCAGAATTAGGAATCTCATGGATGGAATACTTTGTCATAATTATAGGCTTGACAGTATTAACACTGGTAGCAGTACTATCCTTGTTAGCAGTACTAACTTGGTTAGCAGTAGTATTGCTATCAGCAGCACTATTTTTGTTAGCAGTACTATTTGAGATAGAAGTACTAACAGGTTTCTTGCCTTTTGGAACTCAAATTTTGACAAAGTTGTTTGCTTTCCTATTCTTTGAGTTACTCCTTGATTTTCTTGGAGTATTTTCTTTTGATTTAGCAAACTTATTCTGAATATGAGATTTCATTGGTGCTGTTCTCACATTATCAACCATGTGGTTCCTTGATTGTCTTGATTGCCTCCTATAACCAACAGAATTTCGTATTTGTCTTTGAAAAGTAATTCTTTGGTTAACAGGATTGAAATAACAATGTTTGGCTAAATGATTCAACTTGCCACAAATAAAACATGGCTTTGGTCTATTGATTTTGCTTAAATCAATTCCTTGTTTTTGAGCCCACTGTTTATTTCTGTTTCTCTGATTTCCCCTTATTTTATCATGTTGATGGGGCTTGATTTGTTGACAAGTACAGGGATTTACAACAGTAGTTTGCTTATAGTGAACTCCTTGTACCTTTTCCTTCTCTTTCCTAGAGGTCTCAGTTTTCTCGCTCTTAACATTCTCTTTCCCTATCTTAGACATCTCCACTTTCTCACTCTTGACAAATGGTTTAACCCCCCCCCCCTCTCATTTGTAAGAATATGGTTTTCTAGGGGAATTTCTTTCTGGTCTTCCTTATTCTTATCCTCAGTGTTCTCTTCTTCAGACTCAACCTCAACCACTACTTTGTCTAGTGGATCTACTTCTATGGCTCCTCCAGGTAAGTCCTTCTTATCTTGTCTTTCTAAGAGGTTTGAGGTGGGTAGAATATAGTTGTTATTGTAAGGTGGAGGGGTATTGTTGTAGCCTATACCTATCTTCAGTTTGTCATGAACTTGAGATTTGAGTAAAGTGTCCATTGCTTTAGAGGCATTGGAAAATTTCTCAATGTCTAATTTAGCCTTCTCAAATTCACTCCTAACTTTCTCACATTTCTCTCTAGCCTTCTCTAACTTAATTTCTAACTCCTTCTTCTCCCACTTCCAATAGTTGTGATCATATGAATGTTGAAGTTCATTGGCCTGATATGCCTTGATCTATTCTTCAAAATTCACAATGATCAAACTAGACTCTCTCCTATGTTTCTCCAACCTTTTAAGATCATCACACATGCTCTGATTGTGATCCCTGTACTTTCTAACAGTTTCAAGACAGACTTTAGAGCAAAGTTTAGATTTTACCTCTGTTGGGATTGTTGTGCTTGAAGACTCTGAAACCTCATCCATCAATGCTTGATTCTGGATTGCCTCATCTTCTTGATCACTCCAATCAAATCTCATTCCATCTTGTGAGACAAGTGCTTGAGATGAGTTCCTGTTGTTGTTGTTGTTGTTGTTTGTGGACTTTATTTGTTGATTGTTGCTCCCATGCTGTTGAGAAATTCCTCCTCTGAATTCTCTTGCAAAGTGCCCCAGTTTATGACACTTGTAGCATTCCACCTTGGATTTGTCAAATCCAGCACCATCTTCTCTTCTCATGGCAAAGTTGTTTCTTCCTATTCTTTTAATGAATCTTTTGATTCTCATGGTGAGCATAGACATTTGCCACTTGATGTCCATCTCTTCAAGATCATAAACATTTATCTGCTCTAGATCATCATTAATAAGAGAAGATTTAGCATGGCTAGCAAGGAAAGCTTCCAAAACAGAATCATTGGGTCCATCCTGTTTTGAGCCATAAGCAGCACTAACGGATTCTGTATTAGCAGAAGAATCAGTAGTAGATGATAGGAGTGTATCCTTGTGAGAATATCCAGATGGCTTCTTCTTTGATTCAACCTCTGCTTCAAACACCCTGAGGTCATTGTAGAGGTCATCAAGTTCCTTATCCTCCAGATTATCATTCCGCCTGAAGGATACTGTATACATTATCCATTCTCCACCAAGAGATCTTAAAAACTTTCTGTTGACATCATCCTGGTCCATCTTGACACCAACAGTGGCCAATTCTCCAATCAACTTGTTGAATCTATCAAAGGTTTGAGTCATAGACTCATTCTTTGTAGACATAAAATTTTCATATTGTTGCTTGAGAATTGCTTTCTGGTTTCTCTTAGTGCTTTTGGTACCTGAAAATCTCTTCTCCAAAGCATTCCACAAGATTTTGGCATCAGCACAGTTGCAAAATTGATGTTGATATTCATTAGGAATTGCCAAGAGCAGAGTGCTCAAGGCTTTCATCTCAGTCTGCCTCATCTTTCTTTCTCCATAAGTCTTTGGTGGAGGTCTCTTGCCATCTGCTCGCAACTCTCCTACATTGGAGGGACCATTCTCAATGATGTCCCACATTGAGTAGTCTGTAAGAAGTATATACTGTCTGATCCTGATTTTCCACATGTCAAACTCATTAGGTTTGATAATGGGAACCTTTGAAACAAGAACACTGTCGTTTGATCCGTCCATGATGATTATTGATTTTTGAGTTCCTAAGGCTCTAATACCACTTTTCAGGATCGAAATTCAAAACAAGAATTTAAATAAACACTCAGAAACTTTGTTAAAGAAGTTGCGGAATAACACTTTAACAAGAAATTAATGAAACAGTGTATGAATTCAAATCACAAGTTGTATTGAATTAACTTGATGATTACAACCAAAACCTCAATCTGTTGAACAGACTCAACAGACGTTCAAAACTTCTCTAATGAAAGTATCACTAAGAATCTTGAGGCTAATTCTCTCTAAAACAAAAGACGTCAGTAATTAATAATCTAAGACTTCTAGACTATATATTTACAAAACAGATTACAAGATAATTATTAAAGTAACATTGATCTTCAGCATCCATTCCATAATTATCTTCAACTCCTTGTCTTTTGCTTCAAGTAACAAACCATCCTTATTTTCTAGCAGTATCTTCTTATCATCAACAATACTAACATGCTAGCAGTAGCTTCCAACTTGCAGTACTAACTCTCCAAGCAGTACTAACTGTTCTTCTAGCTGTGCTAACCCTTCAAGCAGTACTAATACTACTAGCAGTAGTAATTTCTTCAAGTAGCAGTACTAATGTCTTCAGAAGTAGTAATCTTCAAGTCTCAGTAGCACTATCCAGACTTAGCATATTTCAGACGCAACAATCTACCAGCATATCCTACGGCTTCCTATAAGATCCATTGCGACAACCTTTCCAGTAGGAACATGTAGGAAACACCAAAAATGATTTTTTGGATTAATTTAAAGCAAGGAAATGCCATTTCAAGTCCAATACAATCATCATCACTAAAAACTAATAGAATGCAACTAAAGGAACAAAAGACTCTCTAATTTAAACTAAGTTGATGCTAGAAAGAAATGAAAAGTTTTATAAATAAGGTTAATTTATTAACATTATCATCGTCCTTTTAGCATTTGTTTCCACAATATCTATAATGGGACGTTAGTTAATCTCCATATTGTTATAAGCCATTTTGATATCTTCCTTTGCTTGTTTAAGCTCTCTATACAAGAAGCCCATTGATGGCTTTCAATTTCCATGAACAATTCGAAGAACTTTGACTAAAGGAGAAATTACTTTCAAGCATAAGCTTATCCCATTTCAAAATGATACACTCATTACAATCGCATATGCTCCTTTCTGTTGTTAATTTTGGCCTATTTAGATTATGTCCAATCATCACTAGTAAACATAAGCCTTAGGTTTTCCTCTTTCTCCATCAAACTTTAAGATGTGAGAAATGAAGTAGCAAATCTAGTAACTCTAGGCCTCACAATGTATCTAGACTTTGTAAACCACCCCATCATTGCCAAAGTCCTACGATGAGCATAAATGAAAATAGTTAAAGTCTTTGCCTTAGGAATCAAACCTTTGAATTTAGCCTCTTTCCTAATTGCTTCAAGCATAAGGTCGATGGTATGTGTCGCACAAGAAGTCTAAAACATGTTTGGCCATTTCTTTATCAATAATTGGGAGGCTGCCATATTATTAGAATCATTGTTGGTAACAACTTGTATAATATTTTGTGGCCCAACATCTTCAATACATTTGTCAACATACTCAAAGATATACTTATGTGTATGTGTATCTTTGGAACACTCAACGGAGGAAAGAAAAGTTGTAGTGTTGTACCTACTCTCGAGTTCACACAAAAGTTCATTCTGCTTCTTCTTTTCTGATCCGTCCAACCATCCGTCATAACCAAAACAACCATTTCATGCCTACTCTTATTCTTAATTCTTGAGAAGCCGTTTAGTCCTCTCAAATTCTTCCTTCAATAATGGTTCTCTAAGTTGATATTAACTCTGAAGAATGTAACATTTGGACCAAATTTCCCTACTGCTTCAACAAACTTCTTAAATCCATCATTATCAATGGCATGAAAAGGGATACTTGATTCATAAACCGATCAAGCACAATATTGATATACTTGGTGCATTCTTTTATTGCAAATTGCACCTGCAATATTTTGTGGACACGTAGTCAGAACATCAGAATTAATAGGATTAGAAAATTTGTCCAAGGGCCCTAAAGATGTTGCCTTCTTTCTCTTGTGACCTACATTCACCTCATTTTCTTGATTTATTTCAACTTCTGCCCTCATTTATTTTTCCCGAATTCTATCTCTTTTGGCTTCTCAAGTAACACAACACATATATATTTATCTTCTTTGCTAGATTTCTTACATATGGAGACGCCCTTCCCTTTTATTCCCACCACGTGGTACTTTAACCTTGTGATTCCCGCTTTACATATAAACCCGCATAAGTTACATGTGATCGCATGTTTATTTGTGGGATCATACAAAATACCACAGTCCCATCCTACATCATCTAAATTCCGTTCAAGAATGTCTCTGTACAAGAACATACTTCAGTCGGTTTGGCCAATCCATTCAAATCAGAACCCCCACTACCACTAGCCCTTAGCTAACCTATTTGGGCATTTTCAAAACCTATAAAAAATAAAATTAGAAAATAATTTAAAAGTGAATTTAAGTGCAAAATATTGAAACATAAAATAGAATTCGGTTTACAGTCCCTGTTTCGTAATCACTAATGAAACAACATGTAAGTCAATGTCTACAGTCCCTGTTTGATAATTATTCATCAAACAGAAAAATGAAAGATTTAAAGTAATGAAAATATGAAATCGTGGAACAATAAATGGAAATATAAAATCAAAGATTCAAAGATTCGAGGTACAACAACACAACATTAATCGATTCAAGATTCGAAGTACACAAAATGGGTAGATCCTAATTGAATTTCTAAGTAGACAGATTCGAAGTAGAAAAAATGGTCAAACACTAATCGAACATAGTCAAAATACCTGTGTGATGATTGACAAACGACTGACAAAATCTTTCATTTGAATTGTTTTTGAAAACTATGACGAACGACTGACGAAAACCTATGTGATGAATGACTAATCGAACAGATTCTAATTTCTAATCATTTTCAAATTTGAAATCGTGTTCACCAATTCTAATCGTTTTCAAAACCTGAGTGATGATTAACGAACTTTAAAGACTGAAGACTTTTGACCTTGTTGTATTTGAGAAGTAATTTAGGATTTTAGGTTTTTTTCTTTTCCCCTATTTGTTGATTAAGTGTTTGGCCTGTAAAAAATTATTCATGTATTTACATTACTCCTAATCAAGCTTTAAAAAGTGCAACTTCCCCCACATACCATATAAAGCCATATAACTTGTAATGCCATTCATTCCATAACGCACTATGGCGTGTCATAGTGAGCCATAACGAGCTCCATGCCTTATATCCACGCCAAAGGTTAACGTGGCGACAAGGTCACGGCTCGATGCCATAACGTGCCATGGCGGCGTCAAAATGATTTTTTTAGAACATTGGTGATTGTTAGTTTCGCCTTTATGTTTTATTTTATGTATTGCTTTCATTTATTGTTATAATTGCAAAAACGTTTTGAAAGTAAAATCAAAAGCAAAATAAATTTTAAATCGGTAATAAAATATGATATTTTAAAATTGATATGTTTATCAAAATCAAACCGATTTAATTGGATAAACTTTCAAAAACAAAGATTTTAATTTTAAAGCTAAAATCAAACGTTTTTAAAAGGATAAGTTGTTTTTCTAAAATTCAAACATTTCACAAATGTAAACTAAACGCCGCTCATTTAAGGTATTTGTCAAGGCTTATGAATTTTGGTATGGCCAATGCTTAGCCAATCATATTGGATGATTGTAATGTGCGAGAAGGCACCAAAATATGAGATTTAAGTGAACAGTTGTATTTGTCCACTCACTTAAAGTCATGTTTTGGATGAATGATCTCACTAAACCCTAAGTCAAGAATATTGATAGGATCACGATACCTTAATATGGTTAGTTTACATGGAAATATCATAGACAGTTAATTGACCATCTATGAGTATTTTAAGGCATTGAAGTGGTATTAAACGTGCCAATTCCATTATGTGTTATATTGGATAGAATCCCACGATGACCTAAGAGTTATGTTGAACATAATTGGATGATACCTACCTAAATAAGCTATTTTCATAGACTGGTGAATTTGGCCATTTATGGAAATAGTTGAAATATGGATCTTAACTCAAATTAATTTTTTAAAAGGTTAATTAATTAATTTGAGATTTTAAAGGTTACTAAAATTGAACTTAATTTTTGTAGATGTCTGCTACTACCTCAAACACCAAACCAAACGCAAACAACCTATCCTAGTTTACATTGTGGTCTATCCCTGATAAGGAAACATTTAACCGCACGAACTTCCTCAAATGGTTTTGCTTCCTAAAGGTCGTCCTTAGGCATGAAAAAAAGGTTCTATGTTCTTGAAAACCCCTTCAAATGCTCCTGCCAGAAATGTTTCATCTGAAGTTAGGGTTGCTTATGATAAGTACCAAAATGACTCACTGGATGTCGGTTGTCTAATGCTTGCCTCTATGACTCCCGAGTTATTAAAGAATCATGAAGATATGTCTGCCTAGGATATGATATCCTTACTGAAATCTATGTTCCAGCTACAGGATAGGAATGAGAGGGTTGAAACAATAAGGGATTACATACATGTACGATGACTGAGGGCTCATCGATTGTTACCCATGTTTTGAAAATGAAAGGGTATATCGACCGGCTGGCCAACTAAGCTTCCCACTAGAAAAGGAATTGGAAATCAATTTGGTTCTCAATACCTTACCCAAATCATATGATCACTTCGTCCTAAACTATAATATTGAACGGTTTGGATAAAACTCTCACAAAACTTCATGGCATGCTTAAAATTGCTGAGAGAAACAAATATTCCAAGTTGGAATCAATCAAACCAAAACAAATTTTGATGATCAAACCTAAAGGTAGGATAGTCAAGAAAAAGAAGGTGGTTGCTAAGGGAAAGACAAAGGCTGGAAGTTCCAATAAGAATATGGGAAAGGGAAAAATTCCCGAGGATGCAATTTGTTTCAACTGCAATCAAAAGGAGCACTGAAGAAGAAACTGCCTAGCCCTACTGCCTAGCCCTACTGGTTAGTTTACAATTGATTTATTTACTTCTGATTATGACTCTTGGGTATTGGATACCGGGTTGGCACTCACATTTGTACTACTTTACAGGGTCTAAGAAGTGAAGAAAATATGAAACCAGTCTAATTGGAGCTAAGGATGGGTAATGAAGCTAAGGCAGTTGCTGTTGCCCAAGGGACATATGATAAACGTGAAAATGTCATACTCTGAGCAAGTGTTTATATGTACCTAGGATTACTAGGAATATAGTTTCATTTTCTAAATTATAGCAAACTGGATTTATGATTACTTTTAGTAATAATTATATTTCAGCTTATCTAAATAATGTTTTGCATTTTGTGGCAAAACCACATAATGGTATTTATGAAATTGATTTGCAAAATGACTATAATTATGAATCAATGTATAACATGAACAATAAAAAATTAAGAGGGGCTTAAATCAAACCTACCTGTGGCATTGTCGTCTTGGACATATAAACAAGAAGCGCATAGCCAAACTCTAAGTGAACGGAGTATTTAAATCATGTGATGATTCATATGATACATGTGATTCTTGTTTATTAAGAAAGATGATAAAAGCGAGTTTTTAAAGGCAAACCCAAAAGGGCTATAGAACAGTTAGAAGTCATAAACATTTGATGTATGTGGGCCTTTCAGTTTAGTCACAAGAAACAGTCATTGCTACTTCATTACTTTTACTGATGATTTCAGTAGATATGGGTATGTTTTCCTAATGAAAAACAAATCTGAAAGTTTTGAAATATTCAAAGAGTTTCGAAATGAAGTAGAGAATCAACTTGGAAAAGCACTTCGGTCAGATCGAGGTCGTGAATATCTACGCCAAGAGTTTATTGACCATCTCAGAGATCATGGGATTGTATCCCAACTAACTCATATAGGAGCACCGCAACATAACGTGTGCCCGAAAGGAGAAATAACCTTGTTGGATATGGTTTGCTTTATGATGAGTTGTACCACTCTACCTAAGAGTTTATGGGGATATGCCTTAGAAACAGCTGTCCGAATACTAAATAATACACCAACTAAAAAGACCGATAAAACCCCTTTTGAATTATGGACTAGGAAGATACCAAAACTTTCCTATATGAGAATATGGGGTTGTGACGCTTATGTTAAGCGAAGAGCTTTAGGGAAGCCTGATTCAAGGTCAGAAAAGTGCATCTTTGTGGGATATCCAAAAGAGACGATTGAATATCATTTATACAGACCCAACAAGAACAAAGTCTTTGTTGTGTGCCGTATTGACTTCTTGGAAAATGATTTTCTAACAAGATCCACAATGCAGGCCACAGTAGCTCTTGAAGAAATTCAAGAACCATAGGATGAGATAACGGTTGACATTTACAATTAACAAGATGTTGAGCCTCAACAAGTTGTTAAAGGGAATGACGAGATATAAACAATCCAAAGATCAGGTAGAAATCATTAAGAGTCTGAGAGGTATAGTTATCTCATTGATAGTAATGATACAATTCATGATGAACCTGTAATCTACCAGAAGGCTATATCAAGTTTGGAATCTGCTAATGGCAAGATGCCATGAAGGCTGAAATACAATCCATGTCGGATAACCAGGTTTGGAACTTGATAGATGCATCTACCAGCTGCTAAGTTGTTAGATGTAAGTGGGTCTTCAAAAAGAAAATCGACATGAATGGGATTATGCATATCTATAAAGCTAGGTTGGGCAAAAGGTTTCACTCAGACTAACGAAGTAGATTATGATGAGTCTTTTTCTTCGGTAGCTATGATTAATCCATCAGGATACTACTATGAGATATGGAAAATGGATGTTAAAATTGCGTTCCTTAACAGAACTTTGAGCGAGGACAAGTACATGGTAAAACTAGAGGGTTTTATGTATCCAAAGTATCCTAAAAAGGTAAGCAAATTGCAAAGGTCCATTTATGGACTAAAGAAAGCATCTCGTAGTTGGAAAATTCGTTTCGACGAAAAAACCAAGGAATTAGATTTCATAAAGAACGAAGATGAACGATCTGTATACAAGAAAGACAATAAAAGCATAGTAGCATTCCTGATCCTATATGTTGATGACATATTGATCATCAGAAACAACATCCTAACCCTTAAAGGTGTAAAAGCCTGGCCAGGGAAGTGTTTAGCGATGAAGGATCGAGGAGAGGCAACATATATATTTGGCATAAAAATCTATCGAGATAGATCTAGGCACTTAATTGAATTAAGCCAGAGTACATACATTGACAAGGTCTTAAAACGTTTCAAGATATCCGCTTCAAAGAGAGGAAACTTGCCAATGGTACATGGTATACAACTGACCAAGAGTCAGTGTCCTAGTACAAAAGAGGACATTGCCATATAAAAGGTATTCCCCATGCTTTGGCCATCAGTTCTATCATTTAGACCAGATGTCTCATATGCCCAATGTATGACGAGCAAGTATAAGTCAAACCTAGGTGATGCTCAATAGGTAGTAGTGAAGAATATCCTTGAAAAGACTTAAAATTTGGTTCAAACGTATTTTGTATAAGTGTTCATCTCCGGATAGAAGGTTCAGAGATCTGGAATAAAAGGATTAGAGTTTTGAAGTCACTGGAGTGATTAAGTAAAAAATTCTAGAGATGAAGATTCACAGTTCAGCTACCTCTAGAGTTCGCCTAAACTACTAAGTGATGAAGATTTCAGAAATCTGGATCAATGAACTCAGAGTTCAGATAGAAAGTCTGAATAGACTTATTCAAACTTTGACATGTAGAATGTTTTACTCTGAGTTCATAATACTCTCATCTTTTGAAGACGTGAAGACGTGAGGATACTAGAGCACGTGTCATGATGTAATTAGTCTTCCTTGTATATGGCATGTAACTTTAGTCTTTCCTGTATTGTATAAATATAGTTGTAGAGAGTTTGCTTAAAATATTCTTTTGAGCAAGTTGTGACAACTAATCCAGTTGTAATATTTCTCTCTCTCTCTCTCTCTCTACATTCTTTCTGAAATTCATTAATCAATCAATACAAATGACATTTGGATTCCAATCTCTTTATTCTTTGTGATTGTGATTGTGAGCATGATTGTGATTGTACTCTTTGTTGTTGATTATTAAAATATCATAATGCAAACTTACAATTGGTACCAGAGCAAATGACTACAATTTTGAAAGATTTTCGCGACATAATTCAAGTTTTAGTTCAATTCGTAGAAATTATCATTTCTTGGATACATTCACTTCAAAGATTGACCTAATTTGATCAATTAGCTGTGACGACACTCTAATCTATTTCTAGATCAAATTTCTTTGAATTTTCACATTTAGTCGAAGCGTTCTGTTAATTTCTGATCTTACAATGTCGAAGGAATACATTAGTATTGGTTGTGAGACAAAACCACCTGCTCTGTTCTTGGGAGAGTATCATAAATGGAAGATCCGAATGGTATAATTTCTTGATAACATTGATGAGGATCTTATGAAATCAATCATTGATTGCTCCTATGAAGCCTATATAGAAATTCCTGTTGTTTCTGAAACTCCAAATACCCCTTCTATTCGTGCTTCCAGTATAAAAAAGGATAAGAAATTATACACTGATGAAGAAAGGAAAAGAGCTAATATTGATTGAAGAGCTTTGACCTTGCCTAATGAAATTTTCAATATAGTTGATAACTTCAAATCTGCTAACGGAATGTGGGATGAAGTTGAAGCTCAGATGCAAGGAGGACATAAAGCATTACAAAATAAATTAAATGCATGTATTGGTGCTTATGAGAGATTCTACGCTAGGGACTCTACGATGCTAAGCGATACCGACCGTAGATTCAATGATATCCTGAATGATCTTAGGAGAAATGGGATTCATAAAACAAATTCCGAGATCAACATCAAATATCTAAAGAACCTTAGACCTGAATGGGATAGCTTTACACTTATCCTACAAATGAATAAGAATATAAACAAAATGGAAATGCATGACCTCTATGGTATTCTTAACTAATATGAGGACAAAGTCAAGGAAACTGTGTCTGGAAAAGAAGAAAATTTCTGGTTCTTTGGCTTTTTGATATCTGAAAGGAAGTTCAAGGTTAACTCTAAACACTCAAGATTCTCCCCTGAAAAATTCATTGAATAGCCAAAGTTAGCATCAGATTCTCATTCTAAAGACAGTGGTTCATATTTTGAGATGAAGAAAATGAAAGAAAATCTTACATTGTTGACAAGAGCCTTTAACAAGAGATTTGGGAAAAAGTATAATTTAGAGAAGCTCGAATCTGAATACTACAAGAAAGGCAACAGTTACAAGAAATATAAATATGAGTTAAACAATGGTGAAAGGAAAGGATCCAAATCTTAGAAATCGGATTTGTAGAACCAATATTCACAATTAATCAATGTAAAATGATAAACAATAGATAGATTGGGAGGAAGATGATTGTATTATTCACAACCTAGAGAGAGAAAGAATTTCTCTCTCTAGAAACACTTTACATCTTTAAGGCTACATTGTGAAAGTAAAACTTACAAACACATTACAAACAATCTCCTATTTATACCCAGTCATCCCATGTACAATATTTAGCCCAAACCCATATGCTAATGACAAGGCCTTTTACAAACTAAAAGCCCTTTACAAAACTTTCTATAACAGGACATAAAATGTCCTAACATTCTCCCCCTAAAGTTTTGTAAAGGAATCATCTTCTTTAGCTTCAACTCTTCTCCCCCTTGATTTCTTGAAAAATTTAGTGTTGCATAACTTCAAAATAGCTCTGGCTCCCCCTTGAATAAGGCTCTTATCCTTTAGAATTTCAACTTTAATACCAGATTCGATGTACACAATAACCTCGACTGTGTGCACTCAAGCAACTTTTATCTCTAGAAATTCAACACATTCGTTACGCCCACAAGAAAGAAATGTGTGAATTAACCACAATGCATCTTCAGTTTATAACAACGAATCTGTCTTTGAACCATGAGTTGAATAGGAGTTCAGCTTAAGAGCTTGATCTTATAGGCTCGTAGGAGGAAGCATCTTGTAGCAAACACTACTTGACAAGGGTTAGAAGAACCAATCAACAATTGTTCAGCAACTAAAGAAGAATGCTCATTTTCTAACTGCTTTCCAGAACACAGAATGAATAAACTCAGACCTCCTTTCTTCACGAATCAGCTGGATGATTATAAGTACTCAAGAATCTAGATCACAATCAAAGTACCATAACAATGATTGCAAGCACTCACAATTCTTATTGATCAGGTCAGAAGAATGATTAAGAGCACTCAAAGGTCTAGCATCGTCAAGAAAACTCTAGAATGATGATTACAGATACTCAAGATGCTAATACAATCCAATCCAATCAGAGACCAACTTCAAACACCCAATGGCTGAAAATCTTGACTGGCATGAGCTCCGTGAAATTTTGATCAGTTGCTAAAAATATGTGACCAACTGAGGATAGGAGTGATGTAACATATGCGTTCAGCAAAAATCCCATGAACATATTGTCCCCCTCCCGAGACTTAGCACGGGGGTCCCGCTACCCGGTTAGCGGGTGGGGTCAAGGAGAAACACCCTTGCGAGGTCTAGGGGCAGCGCCTCGAGAGAAATTTTTTTTGACACTTAAATCTCATATGGCAACTTATCGCAAAATTAGGTGTGAACAGTAACTTGTCGCAAACCATTAAGCTTGAACTTGTCACAGACCAACTTGTCGCAGACCACTGACCATGAAAGTGCACAACTCGCAAGTGGTATGAGCCGAAAAATCACTTGTCGCAAAGGCTTACTTGCGAGTTCTTTACTTGTCGCATGGTACAACTTGCAAGTTTTTACTTGTCGTAAGCAACTCTCTGCGAGTTCTATACTTTTCACAAATCCTTTTATGCAAGTTCTATACTTAGAAAATTTTCAACAAAACAAGCTTCTTGTGAAGATGTGAGTTCTATACTTAAAATTTCAACAAAACAAGCTTCTTGTGAAGATGCGAGTTCTATACTTAGTCAAAAATAGGGAATAAACTTGTCGCAAAGACCACTTGTCGCAGGCTACTATGTACGAGTTATTGGTTGTCGTAAGCTTTGGCTTGCGAGTTCTAGTGTGTCGCAAGTTGAGCTCTGCGAGTTTTGTACTTAGAAAAAACTCAAGAAACAAGACAACTCGTAACCAAGGACTTGCAACTTCCCACTTGTCATAGACTTCGATCTGCGAGTTCTTCACACCTACTTTTCAGATGAAGCTTGCGAGTTCTATGGATCTTGCGATAAGTCGAGTCTGGATTCAAAAAATACCATACCTTTCACATTTCTTCGAATTTTGAGATGATTCTTTGCACACACGTTCGAAATTCACTTCTGAACAACTTTGTAGTTGATGATCTTCTCCAAAAACAACTCAATAGCAAAATTCGATCTCAACACAGTGAAAAATATATTTCGAACCAAAAACTCTCAAAATCGAACAATTCTTCCAAATTTGTTAAAATTAAACATTGTAATTGATTCCATATGATTCGACTTTATACAATGAATCAATTTAGCATCAAAACTCCATCAATTCAGCTCCAAAATGAAGAATTTGAAATTCATAAAACACTATTCATGTGACCAAGGTACCGTTCCATTAACAATTGTGAATTTGATCGATTTTCAATGAAAAGTTCATTGATTTGGCTCTGATGCCACATATAGGAACCAATATTCACAATTAATCAATGTAAAATGATAAACATGAGATAGATTGGGAGGAAGATGAATGTATTATTCACAACCTAGAAAGAGAAATAGTTTCTCTCTCTAGAAACAATTTACATCTTTAAGGCTACATTGTGAAAGTAAAAATTACAAACACATTACAAACAATCTCCTATTTATACCCCAATCATCCCATGTACAATATTTAGCCCAAACCCATATGCTATTGACAAGGCCTTTTACAAACTAAAAGCCCTTTACAAAACTTTTTATAAATGGACATAAAATGTCCTTACAAGATTGAATTAATGTGTTAGGATCCAAGCGCTTACCACTACGCCAAAAGCAATTTGTAATGAAGAAGGCACAACTTATTTCCATATAGCGTAACAGCCAGCGCCACGTTTTGATTTAGGAAGATGTTGGTCAATGACCCAACAAATCCCCCGCCCCCCACATATGTGCCAGCTCTAACAAGATCTTTGCTAGAAGACAATGGCTGCACAACATGCCTTTTGGCATTAAAATGCACTCCAAGGAATTCGAACCCCTAACCTGCTCTGATACCACATGTTAGGATCCAAGCGCTTACCACTACGCCAAAAGCAATTGCTGATGAAGAAGGTGCAACTTATTTGCATATAGCATAGTATCCAGCGCCACGTTTCGATTTAGGAAGATGTGGGTCAATGACTCAAAATCATGAACACTGAATTTATTAACTTCAAGAAAAAATTGAAAGGTGAAAGGATCTTTGTTAGGACTGCAATGTGTTGTATTCAAGATTACGGGGCTTAAAGAATAATTTTTGTAAAGTGCCTTGGAAGTCAAAGTGTTTGATTTTCCTAGGTATAAAAGGTTTTTTCTTTGTTAGATGTGTAGCACTTTGAAATCATTAAGCACAATATTGAGCGTATCTACGCTTTCTCAAGTGAAATATTTCTCTCCCTATACTTCTTGATCATTGTGTGTTTGATTGCGTAAATTGGACTTGATGCTAGAACAACAATCTTGGTGAATAGATTCTGAAAATAAAAAGAGATTTTTAAAATTAAGTTTGAAGATTCAGAGAAAGACAGAGGAGATTTTAAAAAGGAAAATTATGAATTAACTGAAATGATATCTGTTCTAGAAAATGATATTGAGAATGTAGGGGATGAAAATAAAGAATTTTTAGTCAAATATGATTTTCTTTCAAAAGAAGGAATTGATTTATATAGAAAGATAATACAACTTGAGGACTTAAACTTCAAAAGCAGCCAAACTGAACAAGCTCGGAATTTATTGACTAGTAATCCAAATGATACTAGATTTTACAATCCAAAGATGGATTAGGATTGAATGAGAATTTTGTGTTGAAAAAAGCTCCATCAAACTTATATGATTTTTCAAAAATGGGCATGTTTCAAACTACAAAAAGTTCAAATTGCCTATAAATAAAAATCGAGTTGAAAAGATTCCTATAGATGAATATTATGTTAAGTCTGAGTCCTCCACATCTAAGTCTGAATGGAAAGGAAAAGAGAAAGTTCATGAAGATTCTAAGTCTGAATGTAGTGAAAAGATTTATGTTGAAACTTCTCAGACTTGTGAAAGTATTGATCAACCAAACTATAATATTAATGTGCCTTTTGATTCTTCAGATCTAAATAGAAGTTACAAAAATAGAAAGCCATATTATCCATATAAAATTATGATCTTACTTTTTCTTGTGGTAAATCTGAAAACAAGTCTGGATAGATAAAAGCCAATAAATCTGATATTAAGGGGTTGTTCGATTGTGGCTTAATGTGTTGTATAGTCCATATAGCTTATTCACTCAACCATAATTGGTTGTTCGGTTATGCCTTAATCTGGAAATTAGTGGCTTATTCGCTCAGTCCACAAAGAATAGTCCTATACACTCAACCACCCTTTTTCCCTTACTACCCTTGTAAAAAAAAGGTCCTCTACCTCCCGATTTCCCAAATTGACCCTATTGCTCCCCCCTCTTCTTGGCCTCACAAATCGACCTTCTCATCATTCCAAAAATGAAGAAATAAAGTTTTCTCTATTGTTGCTCCATCTGCACTGTGTTATGTCTCTATCGTTGCAGAAATAGGGCTTTCTCCATCATTGCAAATTTGAAGAAATATTGGTTTCCTTCTTTCCTTCTTGGTTTTTTTCCGGTTCAAACCCCCATACCAACATTTTATGAAATTGGGATCTCCAATGTTGCATAAATGAAGAAACATGGGTTTCCTTCTTTCCTTCTTGGTTTCCTTCTGGTCCAAACCCTTGGACCAACATTTTACAAAATAGGGCTTCATCTGATTCTTCATCATTTTGTAACAGGTGTTGATGGCTTCATTTATTTCTTCATTATTTGAGTTGGGTTTTTTTATTTATGTAATGGGTGTTGATGGCTTTATATTCATCTGTTTTTTCCTCTTTCGATTTATGTAATGGGTTTTTTGACGATTTGAGTTGGATTTCTTGCTCTTTCGATTTATGTAATGGATTTTTTGATTTATGTAACTGGATGTTCATTAGTTCATAGATTCTTTCATTTTCTGATTTATGCAAATGGGTGGAATTGAATGTTTAATGTAAAACAAGGGTAAAATAGTCATTTTTACCATTCAGACTGTTTATTCAACATAACAACTGAACAGTAACTTATCAAATATCATATAGACAAATTTATCAATACAGACAACTATAAATATACAAGACTTAATGGAAAACGAACCGAACAACCCCTAAGTGTTCTAACTCTAATTCTACTAATCAGAACTCTGAATCTTGTATTCAGATTTCTGAATCCAAAGAAGATAAGATTGTTATCACTGTTTAAGATATATAAATTTGCATCAATTAACTCTGACTCTGAAGTTCAGATTAATGATGACAAAGAATATTTAGAATCTACTACTAAAAGTGTTGAGAATCAAGAATCTATTAAATTGTCAAATTTCAGTTGCATCCCTGAAAGCTTCTTTGATAAAATGATGAATGCTTCAGATTCTGAATCTGACACAGATGTAGAAAATTTAGTGACTCATGTTTTAATTGACAAATAAGGTCATCTAGTTTATAAAACTATGGAAAATATGATTGATGGCGATTTGCTTAAATTTGAAACAAAACTAGTAGATGAGCTATTTGGTCATGTATTTTAAAAGATAATAAAAAAACAGGATCAAATACTCTAGCTAATTCTAATACATCAAATCAAAATGTTTGGAAAATGCATACAAATCCAGAGTTCGATGAGCAAGAAGAAGTGCCAAAAACAGTAGTAGTTACTAACTCTGAACATAAGTCCAAAGCAAGAGTTTTTGAAAAGGGTGAATCGTCTGGACTAAATGTGATCTATTCTCTAGAAAAGTTACCAAATCTGAAAAGGCTAAAATTGTTTTATCTCCTTCTAACTCGAAATGTTTGCCTATTATTGATATCGAAAGAAAAAACAATTTAACCTTGAAGAGAAAACAGTCAAGTCAGGAGAATTTTTGTTCTTAAAAAGAAAAGTCTTTTACTTGCTTATAATTTTGTTGTTAAAACAATGGTTCAATGAATAAAAAGTCAAATTTTGTGACCAAAGTTCCTGTTGTACAAAATGTTAGACATACTGTTGAGCATAATTCTTCTAACTATTTGTGTTTTGAAATGATTTCTTTAGTCCTAAAGAATATGCATTGTAACCATTGTGGACAACATGACTTCAGATTAAATTCTGAGTTGTTTAAATGGAATAGGACAGACTAATATAAAGCTACGTCTAACTCTAGAAAGTCTGAAGCTAACTTTGAGGAGATTCCTAAGACTAAACAAAGTTTTGTTTTAAAGAAAAAGGCTTTATCTAGTCCCTCGTCACATGTTCAAGCCAAATATGTGATGAAGTGGAAACTCAAATATAAGTCTAAAGTTTTAGTCCTAAATCTACCTTTGAACTTGTTAAAATTTGTAAAACAAAAGTCAAATCTTTTGTTTTATCAAGTTCTGAGATTACTAACAAAAAAGGACCCATTCAAAGATGGGTACATAAACAGAAGTAATTGTTGTTGCAAGAGAGTAGTGTGTGGTACATAGACTCTAGATGCTATAGATACATGACTAGATTTAAGCACTTATTAACATATTATAAAGAAAAGCCTAGAGGAACAATTAACTTTGGTAATGATGGCAAAGGTTTTGTAAAAGGACATTATGTGCTTACTAATAAGAAAATCACAATTATGAAAGTACTATATGCTGAGGTCTTAGAGCATAATCTATTCAACATTAGTCACTTTTTTTAAAGGCTTTCGTGTCAAGTTTTACATAATTGGAGGTGCAATTGTTGATAAGGATGGTGCTGAAGTTCTCTATCCTAAAAGAACTAGTAACCTCTATTCTGTAAACTTTCGAGCTCTGGATGCTCCTAAAGCTATATGTTTAATCTCAAAATCTTCCAAACCAGACAATTGGATATGGCATAGAAGGTTATCACAGTTGAACTTCAAAGATATCAACAAGCTAGTGAATCAAAATCTTGTTAAGGGCTTACCTGCCATGAGATTTGATAAGGATTCTTTGTGTTCAACATGTGAAATATGCAAAATGAAGAAAAGTTCTCACAAGGCAAAGATGGAATCCTCTTGCAAATTTCCCTTGGAAATCATTCATATGGATTTATGTGGACCTATGAGAGTTCAAAGCATAAATGGCAAGAAATAAATTTTGGTTATGTTTGATGAATATTCAAGATACGTATGGGTGGAATTTCTGAGGTCTAAGTGTGATGCTCTAGGTATCATCATTGTGTTGATCAAGAAAATTCAAGTATTTCTTCAACTTCCGGTTCAAAAACTAAGGATGACATTGGGACAAAAGTAAAAAATGAGACTCTTCAGAGTTATCTAATTTATTTTGGGATTTCTCATAATTTTTCTGCTGTCAGAACTCCTCAACAAAATGGAGTTGTAGAAAGAAGAAACATGACTCTTGTTGAAGCTACAAGAACTATGCAAGCCTATTCATACTTACCTATAATCTTATGAGCAAAAGCTAAAACCATAATATGTTTTACTCATATGTAACGATTGTTATCCCCATTTAATCCTAATGTGAGTTAAGTGGGGTGGTTTGTGTAAATAAAGAATTTAAGGGCCTATTAGGAAAAATTAATCATATTAGGGCATAAACCCTAGACCCTTTCTCTTTTGGCAACAAATTTTAGTGAGTGTGGCGCTGAGAGAAGGAAGAAGGGTGAAGGAGATTCTGATTAAGGTTGAAACATTGAAGAATTGTTCGTGGAATCAAAGTAATCATCTAGTAGAGGCTTCTTATTCAAGAGGTAATCCCTTTAATCTTCTTCTAGATAAGAAATCCTTATCGTATTGGTAAATTCCTTAGTTATGGTTGTTCCTTCTGCGAAGTTCAGTGAGATGAGAATTTGGGTTGAGAAATCGTGACTGATTTGAGTTAAATCTCGAAGTAGGGAGGTTTGAAAGGAAAATCTTGTTTATATGTGTGGTTAAATCGAATGCTTAAGCCAATATAGAGAGGCTGATGGGGTTGTCGCCGCCATCGCCATCGATTCTCTGTGACTCGAGGGTGCTGCCCACACTCCGGGTAACCGGGAGTCCCACACCTGGGATCGACCGGGGCTCCCTCAATAAGGGACATCGGGATTCGATTCATGGGAACCAACTAGGAGCTACTCCAAGGGGTTCACCCGGGAGCCACCCAACCCAGGTCACCCGGGAACTGATCAACCGGGAAAACCCGAGTCTTGCATGACCGGGAACACCCAGGGATTAATTACCTGGGAACACCTGGAAGTTGCACAACCGGGATCCCCCGGGATATTCCCCTAGGACGAGCACTAAGATAACCTGAATCGTGACCCAAATTCTTTAGAGTCGTTCTAGAAATGCCTAACCGGTTAGATCGAGATCGGGATTCAACTCGAGGGTGGAGAAATCATGAGGAACCGGGATTTGGAATCCACACCTAAGTTTAAAGCAAACCTAATCGGGAGTTTGTGTTATGTGTTGGTCAATGTGTAGGTGTTCCGTTTTCCTGAAGTAAGTTTCGGTGTGTGCCAGATTTCCGCCAAAAAGGTGAGTTCCCTTGTTTAAAAACTTTACAACTGAAAATGGCGTACTGTGAGATTATCTATTATGTTTTCTTTACAAATGTGTATGCCGTGATGAGACTATGGTTTATCATTTATTAGCAATATCATGCATGTGTCGTCATAGTGACTTTAATGTGGTGAAATATATGTTATACTTATGTGGAAATTTCACCATGGCTTATGTGAGACCATCGTGGATGGTATAACCGTCTGCTTGGAATTTGTTTCCTACGCGCACGGGGAGCGACATCTACTAGGGGGCGGATGGGATCTACTGGGGCCCGAGTGCGACTTTTGAGATGTAATCTCGGATATTGATTCCAGACGCGGAATTGTTTTTGATTATGTGATCACTGGTATTTATTATTTACATCATTGTTTTGTCGATCTTTACCTTATTTATAAACTGTACGTGGTGGAAATTCACTAGACCTTTTGGTCTAACCCTCACTTTCATTTTTCTTAAAACCCATTTTCAGGTAAGAGTGTCATTAGGGGCTTCATCCAAGGGTAAAGAAAAATGTTGATAGCTGGAGGGTGTCGGAGGCAGACGGGGGTAGAGGCGGCACCAGTGGTGGACCTGTAGCATTCTTGGCTTGTGATATAATTGAACCGTGAATTTTTGTTAAACGTTTCCACATGCTTTGTTCTGGGACCCAATTTGGGATGATATTTATATTATATTTTATGCATGCTTTGGAGTGTTATAATTGGTATCAGAGCCATAGTTTAAGGGATTTAGGTGACCAGATAGGCCTAAACTTAAACTGTGAGGTAGAGGGGACACAACCGAGATGTAGGATGCCTATAGGAAGATCACTCTAAGTGCACCAAATATAAGGTTGTGAGTGATGTCATGTAAGGTAAATTTACATTACACCTGGGCAGTGTAGTTGTGAATTTAGAAGTACATGTATGAGCACAAATTGCTTTATTATGTGGGGTTCGTTATGTCTGGCTAGTTTAGTTTTCGCCATTACCGGAAGGGTGTTATCGATGAGAGAGTCAATGGAAGGGTGGTAGCATGGAGTAAAGTTCTGGCCTTGCGGTGTTAATAATGGTTATGTTGTGTGGTGTGACGTCGATTATGGTGAAATTTAATATCAACCCTAGAAGGAGTGTTGTTCAGGACGATATTAGACCTTAATGGTAAAATCTTTGTTCTAGTGAATCCGTTGGGAGCTGTTGTGTCGATCATTTCAGACAGGAGTGAGGATTGGGTTAGGATTTTGAATGTTTTAACTCAAGGACTAGTAGAGGGATTAAGTCTATGACCCTCAAATCAACGGTAGAGAGACAAAGTTGTTGGAGAAAGATATTGGGGTGGATTAAAGTACTGAAGAGGTAGAGGGTGAAAAAAGTTTGGTGGAGATCGATCCGAAGGGGTCAAAGATTGAAATTGTATGAATAGTAAATCATTTCTCAAGACGAGAACTTTGTGGGGTGGTTAAACAGGTAGGTTGTGGAACATCTCTACAATGAGTTGTTGCTAGTACAAGAAAGCGACTGTTAGTCAAAGGTAGGATACCAGTGTTAACTATGTGGGTGCAGCGGTTGTCCTCGACTGAGTGAATAGCCTTCAATTGCAAATGGGTCGTGCATTGTCTTTAAAGGTATTACGAGGGATCGATCATGATTTAAAGTAGATGCATACATAACGAAATTCATGATTTAGAAATAATTCGACACATGCAAGAGTGTGTTTAAAAAGGAAAGACAAACCTTTTTTCGTGCATAATAGAATTTTTCTTTAAACTTAGTGATTTGGGAAGTATATCACATCCTTTCCATGTCGAGATAAAAAATTTCGTTGCGAAAATCGTGAACACTTTTGGCAGCCAACCTTTATAACCAAAATGAGTTTTGACACGTTGATATCTAATAAATGTGGGAGCCGACTGTTTTAATTCGTGCAAGCGGGTTCGTTCAAAATTTTTCTAGGCGTATAAGGAATGTTTCTTTCCGTATTACGGGTGTCACAACATCGTTTTAGTTGGTTAAGGTGATGTTTTACTAAAAGAATGTGCACGAACGATTCTCGAGATCCTTGTGCATGATGTTGAAGTTATGAGAGTGTTGAATCATGTGTGCTTAAAATATTTTCAAGTGTTGTGTCTTTTGAATGTTCAAATTATAAGAAACGACTTTCAATTATTGAGTCGTCATGCATGAAGGCTATGAACTCAGTAGGTCGTCCAAGTTATTAGATTTAGGAACAAATAAAGGATTAGAGAGTGGGGAATGTGTCGGTCAAGCCAGTGATGAGTGATTTATGGTTCCGACATTCTTATAAAGAAAAAGTGGGGAATATTGAAAGTGTCGGAAATGGACTTTGACATTGATGGTAGTTTGAACTCTTGCTCAGTAATTTGGCATGTTATTGTCAGTGAATGGTCATGTTTGGGCTGAAAGACTTGAAGTCGTCAAATCACTGATATTAGTGAATGGTCGTACTTGAAGTAGAGTTGACCTGTAATGTTGAAAGTATTGAGCTTGAGTCTTCTGAATGGTCTTGTAAGTTAGACCTCACATCAAGTAAACCTTGAACCTCTTTCAAGTGACGACGGTGAAGTGCTAAGCTAAACGCGATTCGTTGGGAAAAGTAGGTTCCGTTAGAAATTATTGTTGTCGGGGACATTATGGAAGCATCACCATGTCGTTTCTTTCATGATCAAAGTTAACAACAGTTTAAGATGTGTGCAGTTAAAGACATTGTCAGGAGTTTGGAATTTAGGAATTCACCTTGGTATACATAGACGTACTAGGTCGTTCAGGGAAGGTGTATTCTTGTCAGATGTTGGACAACCTTGCGGGAGCGTTATGGTAATGGAAGCTTGCTACTTGGAGGTGTGTTTTCCCTGCGAGATTTTTAGCGGTTCATAAATGGATTAAGTAATTAGTACAATCAAAGTTAGTGGATGGTTATTATCGATAAATTTTGAGTTGAGGTTCATCTGGATTTGGGAAGAGATGAAGTCGTGAGTAAGATTGGGTTTTATATTCAATTAGATGAATATGAAGGCAAGATTGGTTATGTATGCTAATGTTCTCGAGAACCTGGTCTACAGTGTTATCGGGGTGTGTTAACTGTGTGAGCAAGTTGGTGGAATTGTAGGCCAAGGTAGGCGTGTAAGCCATTGTTGTGTTTATGAGTTGTTGTTGTTGTGTGGGGTGGTGATGTGTGTAGTGAGGTGAGACAAGGGTAAGTGTAAATGTTGGATTTGGAGATTTTGAAGAGAGGTCCAAATGTGGCAAGTATGTTCGATATAGTCGTTTCATTATTGTTGTTCTTGAGGTCAAAGGGTGAGTGATATTTGTTGATCAGCTAAAAGGAGAAATCGTGTTCCTCTTGGTTAGGATGAACTTCGGAGGAGTTTAAATTAAGCTAATGAGGATGTCTTATTTGATTGATTGTGGTGCGTTGTTGTAGAATTGAAGTTAACTGGGAAAGTTGAAGTATTCACTGAGTGGGAATGGATCCGAATGGATAGGTCGACTCTGTTTGAAGAATAAGAAAGGCTTGGTATAGTGAGTGTTGGGTATTGTTACGTGAACCATCTGAATGCCTCAAGTGAGAATTGTGGTGGAGAAAAATACGTAATGGGGATATGTTATTGGTAAGAGGAAAACGGTGATTCAGGATTGTGTGAGAAGATAATGTTGGCGTGTTGCATTAAGTGAGTAAGCTGGGACTAAGAAGCTCGTCTAGTGAAACAAAAGAATGTAGACTATGGTTAAAAGTTGTCATTTTACAAGGATTTTTTGGTATGTTATGGTTAAGGTGTTGGGAAAATTAGTCTAGGAGATGGACCTAAAGCTTGCATCGTTTAGTAAGTCTTTCTTTGGCAGTAGTTGTCCTATGTTTTGAAAAGGCTTGGTAAGGTACTTGATCGACATTCTCGGAGGGAAAGTTCGACGGACATGAGTAAATTGCAGTGCAATGGATGTTTCGAGTGAGCATTGTGTGTATTGCTATGCAGATTGAGCGAGTTCTGTGGGAAAGTGTCGTTCCTCGCTATGATGAAAGGAACTAAGATGTGATTCGGAAGTTTTTGGGTTTTTGATGGATGCAATTATATTCTGTCATGTGTTTTTGGGTCTAGCTCAACTTGTCAGTGGGATAAACAGGCGATGGAATCGAGGGTTGGTGTATGGTTATATATATATATATATATATATATATATATATATATATATATATATATATATATATATATATAAATATGTGGATATCCAAAGGAATAAGGGTGGGTGAGACTTTGGTTGATGTATGCACTTTGCAGCTGAATTGTTTCTATCAGCAGATTAGTGATAGACGTTGTGATTATAGGTCGGTGTGTTGTTAATGTTGGGTGTTAACCACTTAGTGGGCTTTACTGAGAATTGTGTCATTTAATAGAGGAATTCTTACCTTTAGCCTTGAAGATGAAGTTCAAGGGTGACCCTATGTCAAGTTGGCGTTTTGGGAAGTTATTATTTTAGTACGGGAAAGGTTGAAGGTAACTCGCGATCATCAAAAGATTTATACGGATAAGAGAAGAGGAGAAATAGAGCTTCAAGTAAAAGATAGAGTGTTGTTGGAGATATCTCCTTGGAAGGGAGTGGTATGTTTTGGAAAGAAAGGGAAGCTAAGCCCGTGATATACTGGACCTTTGAAATCATTGAGCGAGTCGGGGAGGTGGCGTACAAGTTAGAATTACCAGAGGAATTGAGGGGCATTCACAACACTTTTCACGTCTTAAATTTGAGGAAGTGCTTAGCATATGTTGATATGGCGCTGCCATTGCAAGACGTGTGAGTGGATGAGAAATTAAATTTCAACGAAGAACCGGAGTCGATCCTCGATTGGAAAGTCAAACGCTTGAGGATAAAAGAGCTTAACTTGGTGAAGGTTCAGTGGAATTTTCACAATGGGTGAGAAGCAACGTGGGAGTTGGAATCAGAGATCAGGTTCAAGTATCCGCATCTTTTTGACAAAGAAATTATGGGGACGAAATTCTTTTAAAGGGAGGAGTGTTGTAACGACCGTTATCCCCATTTAATCCTAAGGTGAGTTAAGTGGGGTAGTTTGTGTAAATAAAGAAGTTAAGGGCCTATTTGGAAAAATTAATCATATTAGGACCTGAACCCTAGACCCTTTCTCTTTTGGCTACAAATATTAGTGAGTACGGCGCTGAGAGAAAGGAAGAAGGGTGAAGGAGATTCTGATTAAGGTTGAAGCATTGAAGAATTGTTCGTGGAAACAAAGTAATCATCTAGTAGAGGCTTCTTCTTCAAGTGGTAATCCCTTTAATCTTCTTTTAGATAAGAAATCCTTATCATATTGGTAAATTCTTTAGTTATGGTAGTTCTTTCTGAGAAGTTCAGTGAGATGAGAATCTATGTTGAGAAATCGTGACTGATTTGGGTTAAATCTCGAAGTAGGGAGGTTTGGAAGGAAAATCTTGTATACATGTGTGGTTAAATCGAATGCTTAAGCCGATGTAGAGAGGTTAATGGGTCTGTTGCCCCCATCGCCATCGATTCTCTATGACTCGAGGGTGCCACCCACACTCGGGGTATCCGGGAGTCCCACACCCGGGATCGACCGAGGTTACCTCAACCGGGTACACTGGGAGTCGCTTCACTAGGACCAACTAGGAGCTACTCCACGGGGTTCACCCGGGAGCCACCCAACCGGGGTCACCCGGGAACTGATCAACCGAGAAACCCTTGGGTCTTGCATGACCGGGACCACCCGAGAGTTAATTACCCAGGCTCACCTGGGAGTTGCGTAACTAGGTTCACCCGGGAGTTGTACAACCGGGATCCCCCGGAATATTCCCTTGGGCCGAGAACTAATCTAACCCGAACCGTGACCCAAACTCTTTAGAGTCGTTCTAGAAATGCCTAACCGGTTAGATCGAGATCGGGATTCAACTCGAGGGTGGAGAAATCATGAGGAACCGGGATTCGGAATCCACACCTAAGTTTAAAGCAAACCTAATCGGGAGTTTGTGTTATGTGTTGGTCAATGTGTAGGTGTTTCGTTTTCCTGAAGTAAGTTTCGGTGTGTGCCAGATTTCCGCCAAAAAGGTGAGTTCCCTTGTTTAAAAACTTTACAACTGAAAATGGTGTACTGTGAGATTATCTATTATGTTTTCTTTACAAATGTGTATGCCGTGATGAGACTATGGTTTATCATTTATTAGCAATATCATGCATGTGTCGTCATAGTGACTTTAATGTGGTGAAATATATGTAATACTTATGTGGAAATTGCACCATGGCTTATGTGAGACCATCGTGGATGGTATAACCGTGTGCTTGGAATTTGTTTCCTATGCGCACGGGGAACGACATCTACTAGGGGGCGGATGGGATCTACTGGGGCCCGAGTGCGACTTTTGAGATGTAATCACGGATATTGATTCCAGACGCGGAATTGTTCTTGATTATGTGATCACTGGTATTTATTATTTACATCATTGTTTTGTCGATTTTTACCTTATTTATAAACTGTACGTGGTGGAAATTCACTAGACCTTTTGATCTAACCATCACTTTCATTTTTCTTAAAACCCATTTTCAGGTAAGAGTGTCATTAGGGGCTTCATCCAAGGGTAAAGAAAAATGTTGATAGCTGGAGGGTGTCGGAGGCAGACGGGGGTAGAGGCGGCACCAGTGGTGGACCTGTAGCATTCTCGGCTTGTGATAGAATTGAACCGTGAATTTTGTTAAACGTTTCCACATGCTTTGTTCTGGGACCTAATTTGGGATGATATTTATATTATATTTTATGCATGCTTTGGGGTGTTACATCATAATAGAACCATAATCAATAAAAGGCTTAATAAAACTACATATGAAATTATAAATTAGACAAAGCCTATAATTAAGTTCTTTCATGTCTTTGGTTGCATATGCTTTGTGCTTAATGACAGAAATAATCTTGGAAAGTTTGATAAAAAAGACAGATGAAGGTGTATTTGTTGGATATTCATTAAGATCTAAAGCCTACAGAGTTTATATCAAGAAAAAAAATATTATTCTTGAAAGCATCAATTCTTGAAAAAGTAATTCAGACTTTTGGATAATGAAGTTCATAACTCAAACGAGAGATATTAGCTTCTACATGAAACAGTGCAAAACATGTGTCAAACGAGACTAAGACTTCTGAATTTACTTCAAATTCTAGTAATTCAGAACGCGATTTGTTGTTTAAGAATGTATTTGATGTTTCTCTGGATATTATTTCTAATTATCAAAATTTGAGTATATCTAGAGATACAAATGTTCCTACTTTAGAAGAACCAGAATCAAGTGCAACAAATCTACCTGACCTGCTCAAACTATGGATTCTTCCTCAAATTCACAAAGTGACAATATCTTTGAACAAACTATTGAGAACTCTAAACAAACAGGTCAAAACTCTAAGGGGACGTTTGGTTCGCAGAATGATTTCTGAAGGAATGGAATATGTCTAAGGAATTGGAATGGAATGTTATCAGGTTTGACCAAGTGTTTGGTTGACAGGAATGGAATGTAATCAGTAGGAATGGAATGTAATCAGTGAAATGAATTGGAATCTGTCTGCGTGGTTTGCAAAGGAATTGGAATGGAATTTTGAAAAATGACAAAAATACCCTTTCTTTTATTTTTATTTTTTTAAATGCCGAGAGAGAGAGAGGAGAGAGAGAAAGGGGGGAAGAGAGGAGAGAGATTGTGAGAGAGGGAGCGGGTAGAGAGAGGAGAGAGATAAAGAGGAGGGAGAGGAGAGAGAGAGAGAGAGAGAGAGAGGAGGGTTTGAGTAATACATTTGGTGGATGTTTGTTTTGTTAAAAGTGTAATTAATGGATATTATATTCAATATATTTAATTATATAACGAACATAGTTAGATAAAAACTATACCATTTTATTTAGCCCTAGCAAAAACTGACACGACACACGAATTCGACACGAAATAAACGGGTTTGAGTAATACATTTCAACTCATTTAAGTAAACGGGTTGACACGACACGACACGAAAATTAAATGGGTAAGCTCAGGGTCCAAATTTTCAACTCGAAAATGACCCGAATAACCCGTTTATATATATATATATAGGGTGTGTTTCATTTGAAAACCAATCAATTCGTGGAAACTCTGCAAACCATTGTTTTAGGAAACAATATATATTTATGGAAAACTATTATGATTCATTAATAATGATTGTGATATATATGGAAGATGATAAGATTCATTTATTATAATCATGACTTTAGATTAGGAAACTTAACAAAATGTTTCCTAAAATAGTGGTTTGCAAAGTTTCTACAAATTATTTGGTTTTCAAATTATATAGGGGTTGTTTTATTTGCAACCCTTAAAAAGGTTGCAAACCTTGCAATCCACATCTTAACCGTCGGATTCATGATCGGCGGTTACAATAGATATGTAGCCCAATATTTTTAATTAAAAAAAACAGAAAAATAAAAATAAAATAACCGTCGATCATAAATCCAACGGTTAAGATGTGGGTTGCAAGGTTGCAACCTTTTTCAGGGTTGTAAAATATCTTTCCAATATATATATATATATATATATATATATATATATATATATTAAATATAAGTTTTTTTGTTAATGCTTTGGATTTTTAATGTTTCAGATTTAGTTACAATTTATAAGTTTGAACTATAAAATTTGGATTTCTAATGTTTCATTTAAATTTTGTATTTGTATTTCTTTTGTGAATTTTCGATTTTTAATTTTTAGTTTTATAAATGTTAAACGGGTTAGGCGGGTCGTGTCGGGTTAGGCGGGTAGGGTTAGAGTTGGGATTTTCTGACCCGTTTATTAAACGGGTCGGGTTAGGGTTAGACATTTTCAACCGTTTTAACTTTGAACCCGACACGACACGCTTACCAGGTCTAATTTTATTTGATAGTTTTCTTTTTGGTTTCTTTTTGTTACGTTTAGTACAATTAAAAGCTCTAGTTATAAAAACCTGAGAGAAATTTAAACAAATATATGACTAATTTATAAAAACTAAAATACCAGTACATGTAAAAGAAAAACAAATACATAGAGTAATAATAATGATAAATAATTAATTAATTTATGAAAGGATGCCTCACATGTATGGGAAACAATGTGCACTGTTTTAGGATCAGCCAATTTTGGATGAAGGTTTTGTAGGCCCCGACATCGATCCAAATTTGTGGTCCAATCCACTCCCAAATGTTCTCCATTTATGTAATCATTTACTTCTTCTTTTGTTTATATATATATATATATATATATATATATATATAAAGTTTCAAATACAAACTCTTTATTCAGTACAAATTATATAAACCAATCTCAATCTAATGAATATTGGTTTCATAAATACCTCGATTATTTCCTGATACAAAGAGTTAATCATAATGAACCATGCATCTTTCATAAATATAGATCATAATGTATATGTATAAAGTTTCAAATACAAACCCTCTAATCAGTACAAATTATATAAACCAATCTCAACCGTTCATCTACTCTAATGAATATCTCGTTTCATAAATACCTCGATTATTTCCTGATATAAAGCGTTAATCATAATGAACTATAATCTTACATAAATATAGATCATAATAAATAAAGTCTCTCATTATTTTCATAAATATTTCATTTGATTAGTTTGTTTGTTTGTACTAATTAGAGGCTTTGTATTTGAAAATCCCACCAGTTATCTAATACCTATATCTAAAATTAGCGACACATAACAATATTATATTTAAAAACAAAATATTATTTGGTCAACATTGTATGTCTAGAATAATTTAACAGTAATGGGAAAGTCATTGTTAAAGGGCGAATGATTATTGAATGATGTTTTACAAGATATGATGTATATGAGTATGGGGTGTGAAGTTGTTCAAACAATTAAACCACAAAAGAAGTTGAAAAAATATCGACATAAATAGAAATAGGATTGTTGTATTTTGCCGGGTACATTGAACAGTTACCAAGTCAGATTCAAGATGTATGTTACCCTCATAAAACTTAGTGGCAAAAATCTAGCCACTTAATCTTCTGAGAAAGATGGTGAGAAGCATAAATGTGATAACTAGTCTCATATAGAAAAAGAAAAATGAAGTTTTAAATTGTGGATTACTGCCTACCAATTACTTTTATCATCATTTTAAGTCCATCTGAAAGTTATTAATATTGGTTCAGTTAATTTATCATTTTCGACTTGAAGCCGTACGACACTATGTCTATAAGTTATGAAGTTTAGGGGGTGTTTACTTGGGGTTTATTGGGCTTAATGGGGTGAGTGACTTATTCGGGCAGACACATGGAGTGTTTACTTGGGGCTTAATCGCTTAATCGCGGAGCCATATTTGACTTAATCGCTCAGTTGTAAAAAGAGTAATTGTCCCCAATAAGCCAAAAACTTAACATTTTTACCCTTCACAAAAAACAAAAAAAATAAACTATCAGACCACTCCATCTAAACCTAATCGTTTCTTCCAAACTCTTTCACGCCTCCATCAACATCACACCTGCAGCCGACTCCTTTCATCGCTTCATCACCGGCGACCACCAGTGCCTCCATCACCGGCGACCACGCTTCCGGCCAGCGCCTCCATCACCGGCGACCTTTCAGGTATGATTATTTGCTGTTCATTTCAAATCAAAATTAATCTTCAGATCGAAATTATTTGTTGTTCAGATCGAATTATTTGTTGTTCATTTCAAGAAATCCATATCGAAATTAATCTTCAAATCTAATTTCTCACTACTTCAAATCTTCAAATCAGATTATTTGTTCTTGAAATTAATCGAAAATCAGATTATTTGTTGTTCATTTCTGGAAATTGTTGTCCATTGCCCTTCGTTGGTTTCTTTGATTAATCAGAATATTTCTTGATTATTTGTTGTTCATTGTCCTTGAAATGGGAGTTTGTTTAAAGATTAAAATGGTAGTTGTTTCTTATCAGTTCAACTTTATTAGGTATGTTTTTCATAATCTTATCATTTGTATATGTTGTTAGATTGATTATAGATTCAATCTTAATTTTCTTTCTTTTATGGGTTTGTTTCAAATCAATTTGGTATGCGTTTCATAATCTTGTCGTTTGTTTATTGGTTGATTATTATCTATGTATTTGTGTTCACAATTTTGGGGTGTATCTATATATCTATAGGCAACAATTTTATGTGTATTTTGATGTGTTGTGGTTTGTTACCGATTTTGTTTTAGGTATGGAACAAACCGGTGAATCACAACAACAAAAGAGAATTAAGATAAGTTGGAAAGATCTCAATGTCGTGAAAACTTTCCTAGAGGCTTGTATTTTAGAGGTGGGGTTAAATGGAAACGAGGGTACTAGTTTGAAGGCACTTTCTTGGAAGAAAGTTGCCGAAACTTTAAAAACCATACACAATTTTGTGGTCGATCGAAAGCAAATGCGCAACCATTTTGATTATCTAAAAGGAAAATATACTGCTTGGTTGAAGTTAAAAAACAAAACCGGGAATGTCTATGATCCTATTGTTTACGGAAATATAATATTCAAGACCAATTGTTTACGGAGTGCAACGAGGACACCACATTGTTGAACGAAGAAGAAGTCGAAGGAAGTGGAGAAGAAGAATTCGATATATCCCAATGGGGTGCCAATAACACTCAATATATGGCTTCTTTGCGTGATGGAATTGCAAATAGTTTGGTTAATAATGTTTAAATTTTAAGCATTTGTGTTTGAACTTTACTACTTTGTCTTTGAACTTTGGATACTTTGTGTTTGAACTTTTCTAGTTTGTGTTTGAACTTGGAATTTTAAGTACTTTATGAATTTATGTTTTGATTTTTGGATTATATCAATGAATTTATGATTATATGGCTTAAAAAATAACAACAATTTATAAAACAACTTAAAATTAATATTCAGGGGTAAATTGGTCATTTCTGTTATTTAGACTGTTCATTCAGATAAAAAAGTAAACAACAACATCAATTTATCCAGACAGACATATTTATCCAGACAAACACATTTATCCATACAGGACTTAGGGGGTGTTTACTTAGGGCTTAATGAGCTTAATGACAAAACCGACTTATTCGTACAGACGTTTGGAGTGTTTACTTGGGGCTTAATGGCTTATTCGCGTAGACAATTCCGGCTTATTCACTAAGTGGAAAAATGGGTGTTATCCCTATTAATCCACAATCTTGACATTTCTACCCTTCAAAAAAAAAAAGAAAAAAAAGCATCAGCCTAATCTTTTTCTCCCCTTTCATCGCCTCTATCCCATCGAACAGTGCCTCCCACTTTCATCCCCTCCATCACCGGCGACCACCCTTCAGGCCATCGCCTCCATCACCAGCGAAGATGACCACTTCTTAAACCCCAACCTACTCGACTCAGGAGATATCTCCAATGACGAGGCGACGACCTCTGCATCTCCGACGAGGCGACCTCTGCATCTCCGACTGACCTCTGCATCGACGATGACCTCTGCATCGACCTTCCCGATGACCTCTGCATCGACCCTTCCCAAGACTTTCCTGGTATTGATTTATGCTTCTACCTTATCTCTCTTGATCTCTCTTTTCTGTAGAGAAATCAACCCAGATTTAAAGGGTTCTCTCTTCACCCTAACGAGATATCAGTTGCTTGATTTTCATCCTTGATTTTCTTCATCGTTGAACTTGGGCTTCTCCCAAAATGAGATACCAATTGCTATTCTTTATCATTGATTCTCCCAACTCGGTTGCTTTCCTCATCGTTGAGATACCAGTTGCTTTTCCTCCCTTTTATTTTGGTTGTATATCAACAAGATGAGATACCATGATCCTTGTATTTTGATTTTCAAATGTGTAAATTGATGTAAACAAAAATTGATTTTCATATGCGTAAATCTTTTTGAATTTTAACTAAACAATGCATAGTTTATACATGGGTAAAACGGTCATTTCTACCGTTCAGACAGTTTATTCAGGTGAAAAAGTAAACAACAAAAAAGTTTTATCTGTACAGACAGATTTATCCAGACAGACAGATTTATCCGGACAAGACTTAATAGAAAATTTGGTAAACAGCCCATTAATGGAAGATTTGGTAAACGACCCTTAGACTTTTGACAAGGCATTTCTGCATGAGCATATGAGGGGCTTTCAAGCCCTTGCTCCCTTCTACCGACCAAGAAACTAAAAACTAAATGCTAGTTATTGGGGCTCTTTTTTGTATATTATTAGTTCAAATATTTTAAACGTCATTGGCTTTTTTTACTGTTATCTTCAGAGTCTTATGGATAGAAATAATTGTAGAATATTGTTATATATAGCTTCTTGCATGTTTATATATTATTAAAATGAAGTTGTATTCAATTAGTTTTAGGTAATGAACAATTATACCGCTAAATTGGTTGATTGACCTTATATTTGGGAAGGATATTAGATGTTCCCAAAAACTCTCTATATTCAATTAGTTTTAGGACATGAACATTTATAGTGTTTGGTTTGTTTATTTTTTGTATTAGCTTAACTTTATTTTGGTTGCTTGTGATGTGGTATGAAGGGTGTTCCAACTATTTTTGCTTAATTGATTGGGTTAGTACTCTCCACATTGGTTATTGGGGTATGTATTGTCTACTAAGTGGACATGTGATTGGGGCGGTAGTACCGTGCCTGTTGGTGTATGTTTTTTTGTATCACTAAATTTTCTAGCGATATCGTCATCTTTCTAAAAGAACATATAAAGAATGGCCAAACAGCCAAACAATGAAGTAATATTTTTAGAGATTAAAATGTTTGATATGTATTAATAGTAATGTTTTATAAGTATACCCTTAGGGTGCGTTTGGTACGCAGACAGGACAGGACAGAACAGGATAGATGTCCAGCGTTTGGCAAGACATGACAGAACTAGACAGAACAGGACTAGACTAGTTAAATGACGAATTTACCCCTGATAAAAAATCATAGATTACATCACATAAAATTAATTTACATCACTAATACATCATGCAATGGATTATCAAAAACATAAAACTAATTTAAAACGATTGGATTTTGGATATGGAAATCAAAACCCAAATTTTAAGTTTCGGATTTTATGTTGTTTCGGGTTTGGGTTGGTCGGGTTTCGGATTGATGTCGGTCGGGTTCAGGTATTATATAATGCAAAAAATATATATAAATTCAACTGTTTTTCGGATGAATACAATCGATTGAAATATTGATGAAATCGATAGGAAATTTAAAATTTTTAAAAACATTTCAACAGACTATAATTTACGATTTTCAAAAGATAATTAGATATATATATATATATATATATATATATATAATATTTAAAATATAGATGTATGTTATTTCGGGTTTTCGAACGGGTCGGGTGACCGACGATCAAACCCAATCCGAACCCAGACATCTTCCCAAATGTCGGGTTTCGGATTATCGGATTTCGGGGTATTCGGGTTTTGCAAAAACACCTTATTTTCGGTTCGGGTTTGAATTCGGATTTCGGACTATTCGGGTTTTGCACACCCCTAGCTTGGAGGCGTGGATGATGAAAAAACATGTTTTAGGTTTTGGATTTTAACAAAGGGTATATTAGTCAAAATATTGTTGTTCTACTTAGTTCTAGGGAGTTGGAGTGGGATAAGTATGTCCCATGCTTGTTCCACTTAGGTCTAGCGTGTCCCACATATAGTCACGCCAAACATAGGACAAGTCTGTTCTGTTCTGTCCTGTTCCACAATGTTATGCGTACCAAACGCACCCTTATTGTTTTTAAGAAGAAAAAAAATCATAAATACGTTATTATGTAGTATAGACTATAAGTCTCAACAATGTAGACAAACATATTATGTTTCAACAATGTAGAAAAAACATATGGTAAAGTAATTTATATATTATGTCATAAGGTGAATGTGATCTATTTTTACCACACTACAATAAAATCGGGTTTACAGGACACTGAAAATGTCCAAATGTCTTAATAGACTACTTTATTGGACTTACATTTATAGGACCAATGTAACACCCTAAAAATAGGGATAACAAAAATCCGCAAAACGGACACGAGGTATGCAAAATAGCCATAGCAAGAGCCTCCCAAAAATGGGGAAATGTATAAACTACCTGTTTAATTACAATTGTAATTCAACGGACAATAAATAACAACCAACTAATCTAATTTCTACAACTAGAAAAGAGATTACAAAAGGGTTGTCATCTAAAAACCCAAACGGTTCACTTTCAAAAGTATAATATGTCCATGTGCAAAATCCCCAAGCTCTCACCCCAAAGCAACTAAGCTTGCTTAGGACCGGCGCCGCTAGAACCTGAGATACACATCGACACCAAACAAGTGTTAGGCCAAAAAGCCTAGTGATTTGAACAATAATAAGCATGCATGAACAGTTACAATTCTTATCAGCAGTTAACCAGTGTTCAATATATGTGGAGTCATTAGGGGAGACCCAAAGTACCAATCAAGTCCCACCCAAGAGTCGATATACCTTGATGCCCTTAACAAGGAACACCCCAAAGGCCCGGCACACCCGAAGACTATCGCTAAGAAAATTCCCCGAATGGCGGAAGTCTAGGCATATACCATCATAGTGGCGCCCAAGACTACATCCTCCTAGTGTACTGACTTGGTTCGTCCACATAACGCATATAGGAGGTCCTTTAGGTGTATTTCAACCCAACATATTTCAATACCAAGTACGGGTACAATACTACCATCCTATCCTCATGCAGTCCAACAAAAGACCCAAATGACACTTATATTCATCATGCATATAAATATGTCATCAAAGTGGTGTTCCAACTAGAACCATCACAATACCCATACATGCGTACATTTCATATCAAGTTAATCACATTGTGTATCCATGAGAAAAGCCCCAAATAATGGCACCCATAACATAAGACATAGCATATCACCAATATCTATATTTCCAACTATTTTCATCAAGAAATCCCAAATACTTGAACACATAGAGATAAAATAGCAAATAGAAGATTATGATGTGTATCTAGTTTTAACAAAGGTTTAGTAAACTCACCTTGCTAGATTTAGACTAAATCTAGATTTTACCCACTTAGAACTTTCCTTGAAGAACTTGATTCTTCAAACCAAATATTCCAAAACCTAGATCCACAAGGTTCCCACCATAAATATACATATTCTACCATAAATAATCATAATCAACCACAAAGAATCGTTTCCCAACCTTATACATGAATACGTCAACTGATACCGAAATCTTAACTTCCATAAATGAAGTGAATAGAAGATTACCTTAATTCAAACTTGAATCCACCAATCAAAACACCTCTAGTTCACCAAAATGATTACAAACCTTCAATCTATGAAAGGGAGAACAAAGGGTGGATGAAACCCTAGAAAACTTTGGTGAAGAAGATGAATAGGGAGAGATGAGAAGCTTACCACCACAAAACGCTCTAGTATACTTTAATAGACTTCCAATCTCTTGCTAGATCCTTGAAGAGCTCTAAAAAACGAAACCGTAGCAACTTGAATCACCCAAATCGGAGTTGTGGAGCAAAAGTTATGAAAGGATGAAGTTTAGGGTGAAAATGGGGTTTGGAGGCCGATTTTCGCCCTTTTTGTGCGACCAGCGGTCCCGCGCGGGTGGTCGCGCCCCCCGAGCCGCACGGAGAGCCGCGCGGAGCACTGCCGCCCCAAATTTTGCCCGGAACTATTTTCGTCATAACTTCTTCGTTATAGCTCCGTTTTCGCTCCGGAAAGAACCGTTGGACTCGTAATTGAATCATTTATCTAACAAGACTATAAAATCAATGATTCAAGTCCAAAATTAAATATCTTATTTTTCCTTAATATATTTGTTTCTGTATTAACTTGAAATGATATCTTTCGAAAATCGGGGTGTTACAACCAAACACTTGAGTGTCTTATCTAAAGGTGTTGTAATAAGTTTATTTGAAGATTTTGGGCATCTTCAAAATCTTTTTAGGACACTTTTGAAAGAAAGTGTTCTATTTGCCCTTTTAAATGACACTATTTAAAAAAGTATCTTATAAAACAAGTGTCATATAAAAAATGTATTTACATGATATTTCTTAAAAGTGTCCCATAGAAGAACTAAAAAGGACACTTTGTTTTAAAAATGTCCTAGAAAGCTTGTTAAGATGTTCAAAAGCATCCTATAAACTTATTACAACACTTTTTAATAGAACAAACAAATGTTTGGTCATATAAACTCATGTCCTGTAAAGTATTCTATTATGACACTTAAACAATTTTAGCATCCTATAAACTCGATTCTTATTGCGATATATGTAGAATGTTTGTGACTATTCATGTTCATGTTCATGATTATGATAAATGATATGAGTATATGCATGAACAAAGTGAAATTATGACCCATAAATATGCATTATTAGAAACATTTTATTTACCAACGTTAGGGTGCGAGTTATTTTGCCAAAGTGACCGTTATGTCTCTATAATAATCCATTGGTGAAGGTTTTATGGTGTGGGTTATTTTCTTAGAAACCACTTTCTACGTGTCCTTCTTCTAAGGTACAAGTCAGAAACCATTCGAGTAACTTGTCTTTTCAAGACGTCGTTTCATATAATTGTATTCAAGTGTAATCCGAGTATAAATCCAGTTTGAAAACCCTAAAATCATTTTTACGCTCTCTTTGCAATCAAACCCTCTCAAGAACTCTGTCTTCTTCATTTTTTGTTTCTCAACCTTCAAATCTGCAACAATGGCAAGTCCTGCTAACTACGACAACTCTCACCATTCTGACAACGCCCCGAGCACTCTCCGATCCACTGAAGCCGATTCCCGTTCTATTGTACCAATGGACATCAAGCCCAATAACCACATGGTCGATCTGCATCAGAAGAATTTCTATGAAGAATGTCATATTATTATCCAAACAGGCTTCAAACTGTTGTTTCCTGTTGTTAAATAAGATTGTCTATGTCCTAACAAGCAATACCTCAAGAATAATCTGATTGAGACTGCTCTGACCAGGAGTGACAAAGACATACCAAAAGATATGTTCAACAATATTGGCAGTCTTGCGAGTATGTTCCTGAAGCCAAAGGTTTCATGGGAGCAATAGATGCTCCAAATGACATGGAATGCAGGATAAAGATCTCCAGGAGAAAAAATTTCACAAGTCCTTTATATCCCTACACGTTAAGAAATGCAGATAGCTAGATACGATCCCCTCCCAACATCTAAGGAAATTGTGCAATTTCTCAAGTTCATAGTCTACACCCAACCTAACCACAACAACTCAGGCATGTATCTCAAGCCAGAAGGCAATACCTTCCACCTATGTGGAATGTATTGTTTAGTATCTTGAATAGAAGCCTCACCTAAAAAACAGGGAGCATGGACGAGGGGAGCTTCAATATCTTCACAATCATGTGCGGGATATAATTTAATCTCAACCTAGACTACGCACTACTCATCTACCAAGAAATTTTCAATGCTTTGGACAAGAAGAACAAACTTAAAGCTAAAGGAAAACCAATTGGGTCACTTGATTTCCCAAGATTCTTGGCTTTGATCATCAGAGGTGCTATTGAGGAGCATCACTTGCCTCTCTCTGGTAAGAAGGCATCATTATTTATTATGAATGCTCACAAACCTACAATTTCCAAGGAAGGCTACCGTAACCAAAGACCACTCTCCAGAGGTATGCTCAGCCACCTTGATGACACATCACCCCTTCTCATCTCTTATAGACTAACTATCCATTTCTCAGAGCCAAGGATGGAAACCAGGGAACGAATAGGCTCCGAGCTAAATAGTGAGGGGTCTAAGAGGGAGGAAACAAAATAAGATGATTTTGAGAGAATAGAAAAAGATGCCCAGAGCGTTCTGTACCCATAGGAGCCGAGAGAAATAATATTGAGAGAATAGAAAAAGATGCCCCAAAAGGCACACATGTGTGTTTCCCTAATCCCTTATTTAGTGCAATCGCATCATCTAACTCAGTTGGTCAAGCAACAAGAGTTATTGAAATAGAGCCACACGACTCAAAACCTAAACTGCCAAACCATCCAGAGATAGCTCTTCATGTCTCTGGACTATACCAACCAGGGGACGCCACATCTCTATTCATGCCCTTCCAAAAGGACATGACTATTGAAAACATAAGTAGGCAGTTGCCCAAGAGGACAATACCTACCTCTACACATATCGATGCCTCTGTAGCTCATGGCGACAAGGTTGTATTGCTTAGGTCAATGGGTAATTCTAGGTGTAGCCATAAAGATGCCTAACTTAGAGGCAATGGGACTCATTAGTTGCAGGAGGTTTGGAATGTCTTGACAACAATCCAAACTATTACCTCTATTTCAACTTATCAAAATCCGAGGGTGATGAGTCTGAATGGAGTAGAACACCCAGAGAGGACTCTCCGAGAGAGCCTTTAGGACAGGGTGGAAGTCCTTCTATAGAGAACCTTAACACATATCTGAATGACGGACCCTATCAACTTGAGGGAAAATTAGAAGCATGTGTTACTTTTAAGGTTTCCCCTTCTTAATACATTACCAAAGAGGAGTTCAAAGTCTCTGTTGATGAAATTCATAGATCCTTGGAAGATCTAAAACTCACCATCACTCAAGCAGAGACTCCAACCTCTAGTTCTGATTTCAAGGCTGATCCAAGTCTCTGCCCTCAAGGCTGCCATAAAGATAAACTATATCAACAAGCAGCAGTTGACCCAGAGCTACAATACACACAACTCCTTATTTTCAGATCAACTCAAGGATCTCTCTGCTCAAGTACAAGCCTCTGATACAGTGTTCAAGCCTTATCTAACAAAATACCAAACCAACAAGCTCAAACTGCTCAACCAGAACCTGCTTCCACTTATTATCCGACTCAACCTTTTATCTTTGCTGAAGAGTTCAAAAGATTCACATAACAGATGAAGAACCTTATTTATGAATCACTACCATCATCCTAAATCAGAGTCATCATGAATGTTCTTCAACCTATGTCATCTAATCTGGCTGACAAGAGAGACCTCCAGAACTTTAAAAAGTCAATTCTGGAGAAAATGATTGAAATATCGCCTAAGTTCATCACCAGAACCAACCAACCAATAAAGGAGGTAAAATTTGCCCTTACTACTCACAAGATGGGAGCAGTAGAGGATACGTGCGAATTGATTGAGGAAAAGATAGAAAACATCCATATCCCCTATGCACTAAAGACCTCTAAAAGAAAAACTACAGAATCTTCTTGTGCAGAAGAGGCTAGCAAGAATTAGAGGTATGATGGTGAAGAACCTAGAGGGTCAGGGTCCTTCTGGTCATCACAAGGGGGAGACCAAACCCCAAATGATTACTACAAAAGTAGTGCCAATCATTGTTATTGCTTCTGAGTCTGCCCCTGCTCCCAACTCTATGTCCAAACAAAGGCATGCTACAACTGAACCAAAGGAGTTCACTCTTGCTGAAGAATCTGTCAATGATGAAACAACTCACCTAGAGCCAATCTGTACTGAACTAGAGAGGTCCCCCAAAAGGGCCTCTGCTGAAGAACCTATAGAGCTACCCATGGCTACAACTCCAATAATTATCTTAGCCTTTGCCCGAGCCGAAGATTCCCACCATTCCTATGCCCATTGCTCAACTTACAGATCCAATCAACCCAGAAAGGTAAGAGGTCACAAACTTTGATGACATATCCACCTTTGACTCTGGATGTGTCATCTATCCTAATTAACCAGCCTAGATACTCCTCAACCAATTCTTAAATGAAACAAAGGCCAATCCTGCAGTTAACCCGTTCCTAGTCTCTAATGTTCCCCAACAACCACCAACTGAAGACCGAGTCAGAAACGTGATTAAATAGATGGAATTTCTTCGAAGACAACCTCTTGCTAATGCATCAACATCAAGAACCAAAGAGCCTAGACTAATCGAATACATTCGTAGGTATCTATATTTTGATCACGATGAAATAGTATTTATGAATCCTCCCAACCTTCAACCTACAGTGATGGAAGGAATAAAACAGAGGTTCGTCAGAGAGAAAACCCAACCCAGAAAGGAAGTGTTCACAAACGAATGGATCAAAATGGTTCTAGACATCAAGGTCATAACCTTTATACATAAGACAGTCCAGTACATCGTGTACACTTGTGGAAGGGGCTCACAGAAGGACCTGGGTCTTGAATGATAATGATATGGTAAATATGAAACCCAATGATTTGATTTACTTATATGCCTACACCAGCCAAAGATTCGACAAAAGGATTAGATTTAATGTGGCACTAAGCAAGATCAAAGAGGTGATGGGTGAATTGGTAAGATTGAGATTGAAAATGAATTTCCAAATTGCTCTGTAACTTGAAGTAGAACAATTCTTAGTCTCTGCACCAAACCAACACTTGGAGAACATCAATAAAGTCCTGACCGACGTAATATTTATACGATCGAACCTACCTTCAGAGCACGTGCCAAAGACCCTAGACTAACAGTCGTTACTTTTGATGACAATCATAAGTAACTCTCGACTTACGACCAACGACATATGCATCTTTCATTGTCGCTAAATAACTATAGTCGTTGGTATCTAACGACATATGTTAATCATTACTGACTCACGAGAAACTGTGTTCTATATTTCTTTTAATGCAGGTCTTCTCTCATCAATGCTCAACAGACATACCCGAAGACTACCATTATAAACAGACCGTTACCAATAAATGACCATAAAAGACGCATTTATGACGAAGAAACTTATATAATCAAGGTTCCAAGGCCTACAAAAGAGACAAGTGAATTATCTGAGCAACAAAATATACTCTCTCGAAGAAACTTACGATACTCTCGACAACAACAGTTTAACTCACGATATTATTATTTTTTGTTCATATTGTAATCAGTTGTACTCTTGACCCTTGTTACTAAAGGACGACATCCCTGCTTGACGTCACTAGTGCACGACGACTTTTACTATCATCCGCGGTTTTTACCCTCGACAGGGGTTTTCTTCGTCACCAAATCTCTATGTCTCTTTTATTTTTGTATTTGTCGTGTGTTTATCAAAGGGTACCGTCTTTAGTTGTTAAAGCTCCACACCAACCTTAAATTATTTTCAAAGGTAATTTTTGGCATTAACAGTCGTTATGGAAGTTATTACCATTTAAAGAGGCGGTTATAAAGACCACCTATATAAAGGTTTGAAGACATTCGAAGAGATACAAAAAATTACTCTCAAATATGTTGTGAAGTCTCTCAATCGTTCTCACAACATTCGCTCACAATCATCCATGATGCATTAGTTTAGTTACATTTATTTTTACATGATCCATGTCTTGTAATAGCGATTGCTATTATTAAGGCAGACGTCCCTAATTGGCGTACATAGTGCATCAACGATATCCACGATAGTCCGCGGTTTTACCCTTGACGGGGTTTTCCTCATCACCAAAGTCATTTGTCTTATTTACATTTTCTTCGTCATTTTTGTTGTCTGTTTCGAATATTTGATTTGTAGTTGATCAGGCTCCGCAATCCAAACCTTTTAAATTATATTTGTGTAATTTTTTTGCATAAACACTAGCTTATTGAAAAGCTACTCAAATTAATCTTTAAATAGGTTAGCTTATGACCATCCAACGAGACTTTTAAGAAAAGTTCCAAAAATAAGATAGCTTATGTTATAATCAATGACTTAACTATTATGATGCTTAAACTAAGCATTTATATTATGTCCAAAAAAAAAATAAAAAAAAATAGTAATTCAAGTAAATAAAAAGGGGTGATGGAGACCTATAAATGGTTACATAGTCATGTCATGTATGAGAAAATATATAAAATGACGTTGTGCTAATTCTTCTTTTAGGGTTAACTAGTGATGGGTCTCGGAAGTAACCAAGTGTAGTTGCAATTTTGTAGTTGATAAAAGGTTTTTCAAAAAAATTTAATAAAAAATCATAAAATGAACAAATTAATTTTCATGCATCTTGCATGACTAGTGGCGAACCTATGTATGTTCGAGAAGAGTTTCGTGCATCCGTCCATCTTATTTTGGCAAATAGATTTCTTTTCTTTGAGGTATAAAAGGCGTACGTGCTAAACTTTTAGGGTGTTATGAGATATTAAAAAATATAAGGAACATTAACCAAAAAAGGGACTTCAAAATCAATCAAAAAAACTGAAAAAGTCTCTCGAAATCAACCAAAAACTTTAAAATCCTTCGAAAAGGTTGAATTCAATTAAAAACACATCAAATGACTTTGTGGGACTTTGATCTACCTTAATGGTGTGTTTGGTACACTGAACAAGACATGACTGAACAGAATAGGGATCACTGTCCCACGTTTGGCAGGACTGTTAGGTGGAACAAACAGTAACAGAGTGGAACAAAAGAGGAACATGCCTGTTCCACCCCTACCCCATGGAACAAGGTGGAACAGACTTGTGTTTTACTAATATAACCTCAAAATGAAATCTAATTTTCTTCTAAAACATTAAATATACCTTCTTTTTTATATTTTATTCATTCTTTAAATTTTATTTATATTATTTTATGTGCTTTAAAATTTTATTTTATTGTCCTCAAATATTATTTTTATATAGTTACTATGTTTTGATTAATTTATTTAAATTATTAAATATTAATAGTAAAAAAATATAGAAAATGTTAAAAAATAAAAATGGGAAACTATATAAACTTTTTATTTTGATGTCACTTTAATCTATCTTGAAAAGAACTTTATAATAATATATTTTGTTATAAAAAATATGTATTTTGTTATAATTTAATAAATTATATAATTAATCAAAATACATATATATATATATAATATAAACAACTTATTAGGAGTAAATTAGTCATGTTATCTGTTATGTCTTGTCAGGATCGAATTCTCAACAAGAATTAATTCTCAGAAACAATATCAAAGAAGTTTGCGGAATAACACTTTGATATTCAATGAAACAGTAAATCAACACAGTAAATATGAATAACAAACTGTAAGCTTTTATTTGATGCTTTGAAGTTACAAGATTACTCACTCAACCTCAATATTGATGAACAGGCTCACCAATACGAATTCTACTTCTCTAGAATTAGGATCTATGCCTTGAGGTTGTTTTTCTCTAAAAGAATGAAAGACTTAAAGTTAAAAGTTATCTTCCTATTCTAAACAATACTATATATATATACTGAATACAAAGATAATTACAATGAATAAAATATCTTCAGTATATCTTCTATGTATATCTCTAAGCTTCCATGTATATCCTTTCATACGAATCTTCATCATATAAGCAGTATTAATCTTCAGCAGCATTAACTTCCTTCTAGCAGCATTAACTACTAAGCAGTACTAACCACTAGCAGTACTAACTAGCTAAGCAGTACTAACTTTGTTCAAGCAGCACTAACTTTGACCAGCAGTATTAACCACTAGCAGTAGTAACACTCAGCAGTATTAACCACTAGCAGTAGTAACACTCAACAGTACTAACCTTTAAGTCTTCTAGAAGTATTAACTCTGAACTAGCAGCATTAACCATACTTGATGAATTCTTCAGTTCCCAACAATCTCCCCCTAACTTGACTTTTAGGAAAAGAAGTCAAGTTCTTCAGATCTTCTTCAAGATGCTTTCAACACCTCTGATTCAATTTCCCAAATTTGGATCTAGGCCCAAACTTTGATTTACAGTTCTTCTCACCACAATCTTGGCCATTTCTGAATCCTTTGTACAAACCAGTGTAACTTTAAGCATCCCTTCTAACTTCTCCTTGCTATGCTCATATATTTTGTCCACCAGGTAGTATTCATGATAACAATTGTCAATAGTAATCATGTATACTCCACAGTTTTCAAACAGTATCCATTTGTCAATCTTCTTGAATATGAACTCATGCATATGATCTTTAATCCTATGGTGCACTCTTGCAGGCTCAAACATCATGCACAAGTATTCCAATGTCACTTTGAGAAGATTCTCTTCAGTACCTTTCAACACAGGTTCATAAAGTTTCATCCCAACTTTATATAGTTCTTCCATATCAGCTCTTGAACAACTTCTGATGACTTTCCCCCATGTTGAATAAGCTTCAAATGAACCATCAGCTCTCTTGATTCTGAAGAAATTCTTTCCATTGTCTCTCAGAATATCCCAGAAGATGATCTCTGGAGCTTGCATAGAGATTGGAACAGCTTTCAAAGGTTCCACTATTGTCATGTACGGATCCATACTTTCATCAGTTTGCTTAGTGACCTGCTCTGGACTCTGTACTGGTTCTGTTGGGGATGTGACTGAAGGTTCTGCTTCCTTTTCAGTTTCTTCCACCCTAGGCCTTTTCAACTGCCTTTTTGGAGCAATTGTTTTCACTCTTTTTCCAGACTTGGCTTCTCTACCAACATTTCCAGGTTCTTCCTTCTTCTCTTCTGCTTCTTCTTTGGAAGGTGTGGTTTTCTTAGGGAATGGTTGTTGGATGTTGAGATCATGTCTCTCTTTCATCCTTCTTTCTGCTTCTTCCCTTTGAGAGGAATCCCCTTGGAGCTTTGTCATTTCCTTCCTGTATAGCTCTTCAACCTGAGAGTATGCCATATGAGTAAACATCTCCCCCTTAACACCAATTGCACCTTTCAGGAAGTTTATCATCTTTCTTCTTTCCTGATTGGCCAAAAAGGTCTTGGAGGGTTGTCTTTTCTGCTTTTTGAATGGCATTCTTTTTACTTGTACTTTCTTGGCCTGAGCTGCTGTTTTCATGCTCTTCTGATACTCTTCATTTAGTTTTCTGGCCATATTCAGTGCAAGCTCTCTATCCTTCTCAGATTGAAGTTGTTCCTCCCTTTCCATTTCTGCCTGAAGCTGCTTTGCCACTTCTTCATCCAGTTCTATCTGAATTTTCTTCTTTGCAGGTTGTTCAGGTTCAATCATCTTAGCTTTACCCTTTGTATCCTTCAACCCTGCCTCACTTCTTTCTTGTTTCTTCTTTTCAGGGTCTCCTTCATTGATGACCACTCCCTTAGCCTTTTGAGTAGCCTTAGGAGTGTCATTCTTTGCTTTTACTAAGGTTTCAGCTATTTCCAATTCTTCAACAGATAGCCCTGTTACTGCTTGAACATTATCTGTTTCTACTTCTTGTGCTTCTGTTTCTGCAGCTTTCTCCCCCTTAACATCAAATCCCATCTCAGAAATACTTTCTTTTTCTGCTTCAGCCTCTGAATTCTCCCCCTTGTTGAAATCATCTTCAACACTTGTCCTCCTCTTTAGCACAAACTGCTTCCTTCTCCTTTTCTGTAACAATCTTGTCACCATTTTCTTCAGTTTGGTGATCTGAACTTGTTGAGATAGAATAATCAGCTTCATCTCCTCTATTTCTTTTCCTTGCTTGATGACATCCTGGTTGATGTTTCCCATGGTCTCCATCAATTCATCATAGTTATATCTGTCCTCACCTTCTCCAGGAGTGTTACCCCCTATTGAAGGATCATTGGATCTTTTATTAGTAGATGTCTTCTGCCTAGCAGAAGCACTATCCACCCCTGTGGTTTCTTGGCACCAGGGTCCTTCAAATGATTGCTCATTCAAAGTTGCCATGGGGGAGGTCTTATTGATGTTACCACTTTCCTCCTCTGTGCTAGCAGGAGTAGTGGCAGCCTCATCACCCATATGCTCTACCTCCTCCTCAGAGAGCACCTCCTTTGGGTTGGGAGACACCCTTGTGGTTTCCCTTTGGATATTCTCTAGGGGATAATTCTCCCTTAGAGGGCTTATAGGCTTAGTGGGTAGTGGTACAAGAAGGGAAGGAGCCTTCTTTACCTGTTTTCTCTTGTAGGTTTGGGTGATGGGAGAGGTTGGTTTTTCAAGAAGGGACTGGGGAATTGATTTTGAGAGGGAAGGTTGGGCTTGGCTAGCAGTGGGTTGGTCTAATGGGGGCCTTGACCCTGCTGCCATACCTTCATTGGTTTGGGACACCACCATCATTGTAGAGAACAATGGGGTGTCAACTCCTTCAGAGTCCCCAGCAGATCTTCTCATATTTGAGAAAACCTTGCCTTTGGGGGGTTTAGGTACATATACCCCAACAGGTTGAGGTATATCCGTCAATTGATTAGTAATAACTTCTTGAACAAACCTGGGATACATAAAGAAGCTCTTTTTGTTTCCCATGTTTGAGACAAGATCATTGAAAATCATTTTAGAAAAATTGTACTTTCTGGCAGTGGCCAAGCACACCAAAGCATAAGCAATAGTGCTGCTGAACTCACTCCATCCAGTAGTCTTTTTGGATATACAATGCATAAGAGTATGGACAAAGAAACGCCATTGGGGTGAGAATTTTGCTTTAGAAAATTTGAAAACACCCAATGGGCCTCCATACCCCATTCTTGTAAGAGTTGTAAACAGTTCATCATTTGGGATAGAAGTTATACCAGAGGCATCGTCTAGACGTAGACTGATGCGAATAACCTCTTCAGTAACTGTTAGTGGTTGATCACAGATTCTTGTCTTGATCATTTGCACACCATTTTCCACAACAATGGTTGCATTGGCCCAGAACTGCCTTTGATGCTCAATGTAGATTGTAGGTGATACAATGAGAGCATGAGCAATGTGGCTTGACTTGAGGAAATCCACAATCTGATGAAAGCCTTCTGCTTGTTTTGGCTTTTGGAGCATTGCGATTTCATTGTGCTCGTCAATGAACGCCATTGATGCCATTGACCTTGAAGATTCTTGCCTGAAAACTTTGAACTTTGAGAGAGAAAGGGTTTAGAGCGCAAGAAAGCAGTATGCAAAGAGTCGTTATGAACTTTTAGGCGGGCAAAGAGTATTTATAGTATTCGGAATATAAGCAGTATTAACCTAGAGCAGTATTAACTACTAGCAGTAGTAACGGCTAGCAGTATTAACTAACTAGCAGTATTAACTAACTAGCAGTATTAACTGAAAGCAGTATTAACTACTAGCAGTATTAACTGAAAGCAGTATTAACTACTAGCAGTAGTAACGGCTAGCAGTATTAACTAACTAGCAGTATTAACTGAAAGCAGTATTAACTACTAGCAGTATTAACTGAAAGCAGTATTAACTACTAGCAGTAGTAACGGCTAGCAGTATTAACTAACTAGCAGTATTAACTGAAAGCAGTATTAACTACTAGCAGTATTAACTGAAAGCAGCATTAACTACTAGCAGTATTAACTGAAAGCAGTATTAACTGAAAGCAGTATTAACTACTAGCAGTATTAACTGAAAGCAGTATTAACTACTAGTAGTAGTAACGGCTAGCAGTATTAACTAACTAGCAGTATTAACTGAAAGCAGTATTAACTACTAGCAGTATTAACTGAAAGCAGCATTAACTACTAGCAGTATTAACTGAAAGCAGTATTAACCACTAGCAGTATTAACTGAAAGCAGTATTAACCACTAGCAGTATTAACTATACTTACTCCTTTTAAACTTGCTAAACACTGAGTACTGCTATGCATATCCTGAAAAAGAAGATTAGTAACACCAAGAATAAAAATATACAGGTATAAAACCACTTTTTGAGAAGAAGATTATTCAGAGTTTATCATTCCCACACTTGTGACCAAGAAAGTGAATCTACCCACATCAAAAGCTTTAGTGAATAGATCAGCAAACTGATTATCAGTGTGAACTTTGACAACTTGAATAAGTTTCTTTTCATTACAATTTCTTATAAAGTGATACCTGATTTCAATGTGCTTTGTCTTTGAGTGCTTGACTGGATTATTTACAATGCTAATAGCACTGCTGTTGTCAATAAAGATTGGAGTGTGTAGAAAGGTTACCCCATAATCCAACATTTGATTCTGAATCCATAAGACTTGAGAACAGCAACTTGCAGCTGCTATGTACTCTGCCTCTGTTGTAGATGTGGATACTGTGGTTTGTTTCTTGCACTGCCATGAGACTAGTCTAGCACCCAAAAACTGACATCCTCCAGAAGTAGATTTTCTGTCCAAGTTTGCCCCACCTAAATCACTGTCTGAGTATGCTATTAGGTCAAATGGTGAGTTATGAGGATACCAAAGTCCCAATCTGGGTTGCCCTTTGAGATATCTGAATATCCTCTTAACAGCTTGAAAGTGAGATTGCTTTGGCCTAACTTGAAATCTTGCACATACACAGACTGGAAACATTATATCTGGCCTTGATGCTGTGAGATACATGAGAGAGCCAATCATGGATCTATAATAATGCACATCCATGTCCTCCCCCTCAAGATCTGTTGTGATCTGCTTGTGTGTTTCCATAGGTGTGCTGGCAGGTTTTGATTCTGAGAAACCAAACTTGGTTAGAATATCCTGCACATACTTGGATTGACATATGAAAATGCCATCTGACTTCTGTTGAACTTGGAGTCCAAGGAAGAAAGTAAGTTCCCCCATGGAACTCATTTTGAACCTTTGATGCATTAAATCCTCAAATTCCTTGCACATGTTGTTTCTTGTAGATCCAAAGATAATGTCATCAACATAAATTTGGACCAGCAAGATATCCTTCTTCTTTCTTTTGATAAATAGAGTCTTATCAATGACTCCTCTTTCAAAGTCATTTTCCAAGAGATAGGATGACAGAGTGTCATACCATGCTCTTGGGGCTTGATGTAGTCCATACAGTGCTTTCTTTAATTTGTATACCCTGTCTGGATAGCTTGGGTTTTCAAACCCTGGTGGTTGACAGACATATACTTCTTCTTCAATTGATCCATAGAGAAAAGCACTTTTTACATCCATTTGATAGACTTTGAAATTCATGTAAGAAGCATAGGCTAGGAATAGTCTGATTGCTTCTATCCTAGCCACAGGTGCAAACACTTCTTCATAATCTATACCCTCTTCTTGAGTATAGCCTTGAGCCACCAGCCTTGCTTTGTTCCTTATGACAATACCTCTTTCATCTCTCTTGTTTCTGAAAATCCACTTTGTGCCAATTGCTCTGTGACCTTTAGGAAGGTCTACTAGATCCCATACATCTTGTAGCTTGAACTGTAACAGTTCTTCTTGCATTGCTTCTATCCAGCTAGATTCTTTCATAGCATCATGTGCCTTTTTAGGCTCAAGCTGGGATAAAAAGCAAGAAAGGACTGTATGCTGTTGATCTTGCATTTCTTGAAGCCTGCTTTGATGTCTAGTCATCATAGGAGAAGAGATATCTCCTATTACCAGCTGTGGAGGGTGATTCTTTTGAACTCTTGTGTTATGACTAGGTTCTTCATTCAGTCCAGCCTCTAGATTAGAGTCATGCAATTCAACTGAAGTGTTTTCAGATGCCACTTCTGATTCTTGAGTCTCCTCATCTCTAGTGTCTTCTTCACTCTGACTTGGTTCAGTAAATGATTCCTTTTCACAGTCTTCATTTACTGTGGGTATGGGAAAAATCACAGATTTAGATATACTTTCTTGAACTTGTGTGATCTCTGATTCTCCACTACCTGTTCCTGTAAACTCATTACTGAAACCAAAAGAGTTAGTTAGTGAGTCAATGTCAAATAGCCATTGAGGTCCAGACCCAACAGGATTTGGTGTGTTCTCATTGCATTTGACATTGTCACTTTCTTCAATTATTCTAGAAGAAGAGTTAAAAACTCTGTAGGCCTTACTCTGAGATGAATATGCCACAAGAAATCCATCATCTGCTTTGCTATCAAACTTACCTAAGTGAGATTTGGTATTTAGAATTGTACAAGGACACCCAAAAGGTTTGAAGAAACCAATAAAAGGTTTTCTTTTATTTAAAAGTTCATATGGGGTCTTGTTCTTTTGCTTGACCACTAGAACTCTGTTTTGGACATAACAAGCAGTATTAACTGCTTCAGCCCAGAAGGTAATAGGTAATTTTGAATCAGCCAACAGAGATCTAGCAGCCTCTATTAGTGTCCTATTTCTCCTTTCAGCAACACCATTCTGTTGAGGAGTCCTAGGAGCACTATATTGTCTCTCAATACCTTTTTCTTCACAAAAGGTGTTTAGATCATGATTTTTAAACTCAGTTCCATTATCTGATCTAATGACTTTTACTCTTTGATTAGTTTGGTTTTCAATTCTTAAAATAAAGGATTTGATAAGACCACTTGTTTCATCCTTAGTCCTTAGAAAATATATCCAAGTAAATCTGGAGTAATCATCAACAATAACTAAGCAGTAAGATTTCTTGCCTATACTCATAACATTTGTAGGACCAAACAGATCCATATGCAGTAACTGGAGACAAGTAGAGACAGAATTTAACTCTTTGGTCTTATGAGAAGTTTTGTGTTGTTTGCCTTTAAGACAAGCAACACAATGATCATCACATAAAAAGACTTTTGAGGGTAAACCTCTTACAAGGTTATTTTTAACAAGATTGTTCATAGTCTTGAAATTCATGTGACACATCCTTCTGTGCCAAAGGGAGGATTCATCTATAGAAGCTTTTGAAACAAGACAATTTAAAGATGAATCACTATCAACATTGTCCAAATCAAGACAGTAAACATTGTCCTTCCTTGGAGTTCTAAGTAGTATCATGCTTTCATCAATTACCTTGAACCCTGGAGCAAGGATCATACACTCAGTATTAGTAAATAATATACTATGTTGTTTGTCACAAACCTGTGATACACTTAACAGGTTGTACTTTAATTGATCAACATAGTAGACATCCTCAAATGTCATCTTACCTTTGGTGACATTACCTTTTCCACTTATCTTACCACCAGTAAGATTGTCTCCAAATGCAACATGTCCTCCATTGATATGTTTGAAATCCTGAAGACATGACATGTTGCCTGTCATGTGCCTAGAGCAACCACTATCAACATGCCAAATGCTCTTTCCCTTGAGCTGTTGGTTGCCCTGCACATTAGATAAATCAATTAGTATGATTGGGGACCCAAGCAACAGTTGTCTTGGGTCTTCCTTTCTCATCAAAGTATTTACATTCCTTTTTAATGAGGTTTTTAAACTCAGAGCACTCTTTATTAGAGTACTTTGTCAATGTTATTGGCTTAGCAGAACCAACACTAGAAGCAGTACTAACCTTAGAAGTACTAACAGAGTTAGCAGTACTAACAGATTTAGCAGTACTAACCTTGTTAGCAGCATTAACATTGTTAGCAGTAGTATTACTTCTAGCAGCACTATCATTGTCAGCAACACTATTTGTGGTAGCAGTACTAACAGTTTTAGTGCTTTTAGGAATCCACATATTGACACTTTCAGACTTTTTCTTCATGTGGCTTTTAGTTTTAACAGTTTTCTTAGCCACATGGTTCTTTTCAATTTTCTTATAACCAAAGGGTTTTTGTATGGATCTTTGGAAATTCATCCTTTGTTTCATAGGATTGAAATAACAGAATTTTGCAAGATGATTCAATTTGCCACAGATAAAACAAGGTTTTGGTCTATTGATTTTACTCAGATCAACCCCTTGTTTTTGTGCCCACTGATTATTCCAGTTTCTTTGATTTCCCCTCTTTTTGTCCTGTTTTAGGGGCTCATTCTTCTTACATGCACACTGTTTGCAAGGAATAGGGTTCACAACAGTGGTCTGCTTATAGTGAACCTTCTTGTTCTTTCCCTCAGTCTTTTCTATCTCTTTAGACTTGATCCAGGGCTTTCCACATCCCTCATTGGTGATAATGTGATTTTCTTTAGGAATCTCACCACTCACAGTATTGTCCTTATCCTTGACAACTTCTTTCTCAGTTTTATCCTTAACAACCACTTCATCTAAGGGATCTATTTCAGTGGCTCCCTTAGGTAGATTCTTCCTATCCTTTGTTTCTAACAACTCTGAACTAGGAGGGATGTAGTTGTTGTTATAGGGTGGTGGTGTTGCATTGTACCCAATTCCTCTTCTCAGCTTATCATGAATCTGATTTTGTAGTAAAGAGTCCATTGCTTTAGAAGCATTGGAAAACTTTTCTACATCAAGCTTAACCTTGGTTAGCTCCTCTTTCAGTTTTTCACTCTCCTCTTTAGATTTGGTCAGTTTAAGTTCTAAATCCTTTTTCTCCCACTGCCAGTAATTTGTGTCATATGAGTGTTGTAGTTCATTGGCTTGAAAACCTTTGATCTGATCTTCAAATCTCTCTACAATCCTTACATAGTCTTTTATATCTTTTTCTAATCTCTTAAGGTCATCACTCATCTTCTGATTGTGATCCCTGTACCTTTTAACAGTGTCTATGCAAGTTTTAGAACAGAGATTAGAACTTACCTCAGATGGGAGATCAGATACTTTAGCCATTAGAGCTTGATTCTGAATAGCCTCTTCAGCTTGATCACTCCAATCAAACCCCATACCTTGTTGAGATACAAGGGCTTGTGCAGAGTTTCTGTTGAAGCTTCCAGATTGAGCTTGTTGATGGTTGTTGTTGTGAGACATTCCACTTCTGCATTCTCTAGCAAAATGTCCCTTTTTATGGCATTTGTAACATTCCACTTTGGACTTGTCAAATCCTGCTCCATCTTCTCTTCTTTGGGAGAAGTTGTTCCTCCCAGTTCTTTTGATGAACTTTTTAACTCTCATGGAGAGCATGGCCATTTGCCATTTAATATCCATCTCTTCAAGATCATCTGGATTGAGTTGTTCCAAGTCATCATTAATGAGAGAAGAGTTTCCATGACTTGCCAGAAAGGCCTCAAACACAGTTTCAGAGCCTTTCTCTTGGTTTGTTCCATTAGCAGCATTAACTGATTCAGGGTTAGCAGTAGAATCAATTGATGCTGATAGGAGTGCAGCATTATGAATATATCCAGAAGGCTTCTTCTTTGCCTCCACCTCAGCTTCAAATACTCTAAGATCATTGTACAGATCATCAAGTTCTTTTTCTTCCAACTGATCATTCTGTCTGAATGACACAGTGTACATGGTCCATTCATCTCCGAGGGACCTTAAGAACTTTCTGTTCACATCATCTTGATCAATCTGTACTCCCATAGTAGCTAGTTCACCAATTAGTTTATTAAACCTGTCAAAAGTTTGAGTCATGGACTCATTCTTAGTTGAGATGAAGTTTTCATACTGTTGCTTTAAGATTGCCTTTTGATTTCTCTTGGTACTTTTGGTACCTGAGAATCTCTTCTCTAGAGCATTCCAGAGCATCTGTGCATCAGTGCAATTGCAGAATTGGTGTTGATACTCATTTGGAATGGCCAAGAGCAGTGTGCTCAAGGCTTTCATCTCTGTCTGCCTTGTCTTCCTGTCTGCATCTGTCTTTGGAGGGGTTCTTTTGCCATCTTCACCAATCTTTCCTTCATCAGATGGGCCATTCTCAATGATGTCCCACATAGAGTAATCTGTGAGGAGAATATATTGCTTGATTCTGATCTTCCACATGTCAAATTCATTGGATCTAAGCATTGGAACTTTTGAGACCAAAGTACTGCTTGATTCTGTAAGATTTTCCATGATGAATAGTTGTTTCTGAGAAATCAGGCTCTGATACCACTTGTCAGGATCGAATTCTCAACAAGAATTAATTCTCATAAACAATATCAAAGAAGTTTGCGGAATAACACTTTGATATTCAATGAAACAGTAAATCAACACAGTAAATATGAATAACAAACTGTAAGCTTTTATTTGATGCTTTGAAGTTACAAGATTACTCACTCAACCTCAATATTGATGAACAGGCTCACCAATACGAATTCTACTTCTCTAGAATTAGGATCTATGCCTTGAGGTTGTTTTTCTCTAAAAGAATGAAAGACTTAAAGTTAAAAGTTATCTTCCTATTCTAAACAATACTATATATATATACTGAATACAAAGATAATTACAATGAATAAAATATCTTCAGTATATCTTCTATGTATATCTCTAAGCTTCCATGTATATCCTTTCATACGAATCTTCATCATATAAGCAGTATTAATCTTCAGCAGCATTAACTTCCTTCTAGCAGCATTAACTACTAAGCAGTACTAACCACTAGCAGTACTAACTAGCTAAGCAGTACTAACTTTGTTCAAGCAACACTAACTTTGACCAGCAGTATTAACCACTAGCAGTAGTAACACTCAGCAGTATTAACCACTAGCAGTAGTAACACTCAGCAGTACTAACCTTTAAGTCTTCTAGCAGTATTAACTCTGAACTAGCAGCATTAACCATACTTGATGAATTCTTCAGTTCCCAACAGTTATGTTCTGTCCATTTGTGTTTTACCAAACGCTGAACAATTGTTCTTTTCTGTCATGTCCCGTCTTGTCCTATCCTTTCCTGTTCTGTCATGTCTGCGTACCAAACGCACCCTAAAGGTACACTAGGGTTGTAAACGAACCGGACGTTCAGCGAACCGTTCGTGAACCATTCGGTGGGAAGTTCGTTTATGTTCGTTTATTTAATAAACGAACGAACATGAACAAGCGTTCGTTTATAGTTAGGGTTGTAAACGAACCGAACTTTGTTCGTTCAATTATGTTCGATTAGAATTTTAATAAACAAACATGAACGAACACGAACACATATATTTTTTAAACGAACGAACACGAACATCAAAATTTTTGTTCGATCATTTTTCGGCTAAGATAAACGAATGAACATGAATAAGCCTTTGTTCGTGTTCGTTCAATTTGTTTACAGCCCTAGATACCACTGTTCGACAAAAATCATGGTTCCATCACTTTAGAGAACATATGTTATAATCACTCTTAGGAGGCGTTTGGTTTGCAGATTCTGAAGAAATCTGATGGAATTGGAATGTTGAATTCCATTGATCAAATTTCATTCCTTTGTTTGGTTCATTCTTCTTCATGGAAGGAATCTCTAAATTCCATCAAATTCCACAAATGAGGGAATTTAACATTCCTTAGCAACTACAAGGTATTTTGATGGAATGGAATTCTTATTTTTCATAATACCACATATGTCCTCAATCCAATATAACATAATCACCGCCGACCACCGCTGATCTGAACCACCGTCGATCTAAACCACCACCGACCACCGATGTAACACCCAAAATTTTAGAGGAATTTAAAAAATTCGAAAATCAGGCAATATGACGGCTATAAATGGAGAAAACCTGTTAAGGACATTTTAACCGAAATATACCATCCCGAAAAACGGGGAACAAAGTACGACGCTTACAACCCAAAGAAATAATTAAAGTTAATTTCAACAACCTACTAATCTAGGTACAATTAGATCTATATTAAATTCGGGTGTTGACATTTTACTACTCCAAAAGTATACCAAGACTAAGTCGGGTGTGCGTCTCTATATCCTCAAAAATGTTACTATTCCTCAAACTCTCCCTCCGCTCAAGCCCGAGGAGTCCCACCGCTAGGATGACTTGCTATACATGAAATTTTAAGAAAAAGTGATAGGCTAAAGCCTAGTGAGATCAAACATTTATAATTAGGAATAATCAATTATGAGCGAAAGTAAGAAAAGTGAATTTAATAATAACGTACTCTTCACCATAAACAGTTACCTCTTGGGTTAACGGGGGAAACCCGCTTACTAACGCAAGTGACGGAACACAAAAGTAAGCCACTTCACAAGGTATTAAAACCAATAACACATAATAAGTACACGCAAGGGATGTTAGGCTCGGTGGCTACAAACGTACACCCACAGAAAGTCAACTTCAACCACATAGGGACCTGCGTTGAAATCCTCATCTGTTAGAGCATATATTTGTTGGATACAAGATCATGAAGACTGAAGGTCAAAGTCAAGCCATATCAAAGCTCAAAGTCAACTCTCAAGGTGAAAATCAAAGTCCCTTGTAATAAAAGTCAAAGTCTTTGTGTTTTGTGTTGTTTGTAAAAGCGCGTGTGCTTTGTTTTGTCTTTAATAGATATATGGCTAGAGGTTTAGTTTGTAGTTAGAAGCTTGTAACTAGACATTCAGTATACGTAGTGATCTAGAGAGAGAAAGTTCCTTACAGAGCATTGTATACGAATTGCATTGTTGGAAATCAATAACAGGATGACATCAAGGGAAGCACTTGCAATCGGAACTGACGTAAAACCACCGGTACTCTTCAAAGGATAGTACGAGCAGTGGAAAGATCGCTTCCTAGACTTCATCGACAGCAATGACTTGGGAGACTACATCAGAATATCTCTAAAGGAAGGACTAATAAAAACTCCAACAAAGACTCACACAGGTGTAGGAGAAAATGGAGAAGAGGAACAGAGAGAGTACTCACTACCACTTAAGGAGTACATAGATGAGCAGAGAAAGAGAGTAAAAGCTGATAAACTGGCTAAATCTTTCATTCTACAAGGCATTCCTAATGAGATTTATGTCAAGATTGACAGTTACAATGCCACTGGCAAACAAATGTGGGATCAATTAGTAAAGATGATGCTCAGATCTAAGATAGGCAACCAACTCAAAGTCTCCAACTGCCTCAATAACTATGAAGAGTTCAAGGCCAAGGAAGGAGAATCTCTTGAGACTACTTACGATAGATTTGTGACTTTGCTGAACGAGCTCAGCAAAAACAAAGTCAGAAAGTCTCAGATAGAGCTTAATGTCAAATTTCTCAGCATCCTCCAGCCTGAGTGGAAGAGGTTTACCAGACAAATGAAACAGATGAAAGATCTGAATGAGATTCCACTTCACGAGGTGTATGAGACTCTTAGGAAAAACGAGGAAGAGGTAGAGGAGATCAAAGAGGAAAAGAAAAAGGCTGAGAAGGTGGTTGTTGATCTGATTGCCCTGGTTGTCAAGAAGAAGTCAGTGAGCCTCAAGAAGAAAAAGAAAGTAGTAGTTTCTGAGTCTGAGGAAATGGATAGTGATGATAATTCTGACTCCGATGACTGTGAGAACTTGAAGCAGGCTATGCTCATGCTGACAAAAGCCTTTCAAAAGAAGTTCTACAAAAAGTCAGGTTCAATATAACACCCTAAAATTTAGAGAAATAAAATTCGAAATTTCGGCAATATAACAACTGTAAAATGGGTAACCTGAATAGTTATAACCTGTCAAACATCCCCAAAGTATCATCCCGAAAACGGGGAAAAGAAGTTATGACAATTACAAAACTAATCAAATGAAGAATAAATTTCAACAACCTAATAATCTAACTTAGATAAGAAAGATTAAGGTCGGGTGTTGCTATTCCTCCAAAATGTATGTCCACTAACAATATGCACCGATCACTATATCTCCCAAAAAGACCGCTCTTGACCCCGAGGCTGCCTACTCAATCCCGACGAATCCCACCACTAACCTGACCTGTTATACATGTCATTTTAAGAAAAAGTGTTAGGCTAAAGCCTAGTGAGATCAAACATTTACAGTTAGAAATAATCGAATATGAGTGTAAATAAAAGAATTGAATTTATGATAATTATGATAAGATTCTTTACCATAGCAAATACCTCTTGGGTTAACGAGGGAGACCCGCTTACTAACACAAGTGACGGAACACAAAACTAAGCCACTTGACAAGTCAGTAAAACCAATACACATAAAAAGTACACGCAAGGGATGTCAGGCTCAGTGGCTCTAAACTTACACCCACGGAAAGTTAACTTCAACCCCGAAGGGTCCTTACGTTGAGATCCTCATCCAATATCGTAATACTTAGCACGTAGGACTTATAACCCAATCTGATGCCTAAACGTGCCTCGACGTGGGAAACTAACGTCCCAATGTCGAACCAATGTTACAACAATTATGGGGTCATGACTCCCAAATGCAAGCAATTAAGCCACATAATGCCCGTAAGGCCAAACGCGTAATCCGACATATGATAATATGCATAAGGTAATATAATAGGTGGTTTTCACAAAGGCATTCCACATTGTTTACCAAAAGGTCGATAGTTGACACATAAATAACCTTTACATGCCTCAATTCCAAAACATGCTAAAACCCAAAATACAAACTTATCAGCAGTTAACTATAAGTTTATCTTTTCCAAATCCATAATTTTACATGATCAAGGCCATCCATTTAAATACATTTCCCAAGTATAAATATGCTAATAGAAACATTATCAAGGCTTATTAAACTCCATTCCATACTATTATCATAAACCCTAAAATCCCCAAAAGTTAGATTTGATACAAAGTTTCCACAAATCAAGTATATGAAAAAGGAGATGTTTAGGTATTTAAAATCCACATTTTTGACATGTATAAAGTTTTTATAAAAGTGGATGAACTCACCTTAGGGCTTTTTAAATGAAGAAGCCAAACCCTAGAATGGAGAAGAATAGAGGTGAGATGCTAAACCACTTCAGAGATCTCTAAAACACTTCCTAAAAGTGACAAGGACCACCATTAATGTTTATGAGGTAACATAAATGAAGAAAGAGATATTTGGTGAAGAATACTTACCAATCACTGCAGAGAAAATCGCCCCACAACCCTAAAAATCAGATAAACTGATTGAAATTCGCGACCCTTCTAATTTATACCCATCTCAATATCGGAGAGAGTGACACGGCGACAGTGACATTTGTCACTGTCGTGGGCATAGTCGTGCGGATCCCCGACCCGGCGGTACAAACGGGGCGAGAGTACCACCGCGATAGTGACCAGGGAACTATTGCCTGGCACTATCGCGCGAGTTGTACAGAGAGCCTCAGGCCCGTGGCGATTGTGCCTTCGCAATAGTGACACCCTGTCACTATCGCGGGCACTGTCACGAGAAAAGAAACAACTTTCCAAGATTGACATTTTCAGCCCACGATGCTTAAATCAGTAAAAACTCATTATTTAATATTGAATCCCAACGCACGGTAAGTCTCAACGCGAAAAGAATACCAACTGGGTTCCCAAATTTCGGGGTGTTACATTCAAACAGTCAGAAGTATTCTTTGGGATCCAGAAACTATGAACACAAGGAGAGAATAGAAGGAAATAGAACAGAAGAGAAGAGGCTTGGGGAAAGAAGATATAGAACTGAAGAGAAGAAAGAGCCATAACCGACAAAGTGCTACAACTGTGGAAAACTCGGACATTTTGCAAAGGACTGCAGAAAGCCCAAGGTCCGAAACTCCGAGTACTATAAAAATAAGATGCTCTTGGCCAAGCAGTAGGAGGTTGGCAAGGCTTTTATGGCAGAGGATGAGTTCTGGCTTGACCATTCAGAAGACGAAGAAGAGAAAGAAGAAAAAGCCCACTTGTGCTTTATGGGTAAACAAGTGACTGAAGATGAAACTGATTCTGATTGTGAGGAAAATGAACAGGTATGTGATATGTCTGAATCATATTTTCTTAATGAAATGCATGTCATGATGATTAAACTCCAAGAATTATAGTCTAAACTTAAGCGTGAAAGAGGTATCAATAAAGAAAACAACAATCAATACTGAAACTTAGCAAGGATATTGCTGAGAAGAACGTATTGATTGAGGCCTTACATAAAAACATTGATACCAGCGCGAAAGAGAAGACTATAATTCACAATGAATTATCTGAAACTACTTCGAAATATAAACTGCGTCAATTTGATTCCAAAGAGATTGCTAAAAAGTGTTCGTTTCTTTCAAAAGAAAATAAATCTTTGACTGATAAAGTGAATGCGTTGGAAGAAAAACTTTACACTTTACGTCAAACTGAACAGACCATTCATTTAAATAAACCTAAAGAGAGTAGTGAGTGTTGGGGTCTTGGTTACGAGAACCCACACTCCCTCAAAAAGGGTATTTCTAAAGTGCCTGCGCTTTACGATTTTGGATTTTTAAAACTGGCACCACAATACCCTGAACTCAAAGTTAAGTGGACTAAATTGTCTGAAGAGGATGAAGCTAAAGAAAAAGAGAAAAGGAAGAACATAACTAAAATGCAACTCCCATTTCGTTATGAGAAGTTGAATTATAGTTACAGTTCTGATAAATCAAAATTTCTTTTTAATGACTATTTCAAGAGTTATTCTTCAAAAGAGTTGGAGGCTAAGCCTATTGAAAGTAAGATTTATGTACCTTCTCTCGTGTTAGAAAGTAAAATTTCTGAACTCGAGAATACTCTAGCGGAAGAAAGGATTTTGATTGATCTAGAACAAATTGTGTTTTCCACTGTGCTTAAAAATTTTGTCATTTCTTAAACTTCCAAAGCTTCAAAATCTAGCGACTTTAATGGTCTACTTGATGAAGAGTTTGATTTCTTAAACTCTGAAGGTTGTTTAGATGAGTGTGTTGCTCAATTTGATTTTAATGCTAAACTTCCTGATCATTCCAAATTTGTGATTAATTCTTTTGGATTACCCAGTGTATATGAAAAGGGTGAAACATCAACGAAAGTCGATGAACCAGTTTTTGTGAACACAAAGAATGCTAGAGGTAAGAAGAAGAAATATAGGCATTCACAGAAACAGAAAACCACTGGTAAGCCAAAGAAAAATAAATCCTTCAAATCTCATAGTTCTAACTCTAAAGTTTCAAATGTTTCAGATGTGAGAAAGAGAAAATCTAGAGTTAAATCAGAATGGCTACCAAAGAAGAAGGTTGACGAGAATGCTAAATCATTTTCTGATCTTGATTGTAATAGAGGAACTACTAGTCAAACTGATGTAGTTGTGAATGTAGCTTTCAATAAACAAAAACTTGTAATCTCTTACAAGAAATATTCAATAAAGCAATTGTTCCAATTATCTCCGTCTGCTAGAAAGTCTTCTAATTATAAAAGAAATGATTACACGTCTCGGCAATATTCTGATGTTTGGTTTGGCACATATCGTTTATATTCTTATCATTCTAATGCTTCAAATGTTTTTCAAAAGATCAAAGGGTCCATATATAAATGGATGCCAAAATCTTGCGCTAACACTGTAGGAGCCATCTATAAATGGGTACCTAAATCTATTGTTTCGTTATTTCTCCTGTGCAAACCCGTCATATGTAGTACTTGGATTCTGGTTTCTCCAAGTATATGACCGGGCAGAAAGATTTATTATCTAATTATACAGAGAAATATTACGGAACAGTTCAATTTGACAATGATCAGTTTTCACCTATTATGGGATATGGTGACGTAATTCAAGATAATGTGACGATTACGAAGGTGAGCTACGTTGAAGGTTTAGGTCATAACCTGTTTAGCATTGGACAGTTCTGTGACAAAGATCTAGAGGTTAATTTCAAGGCCAAGAGATGTTCTGTGCGTACTGAAGACGATAAAGAACTCTTGGTCGACACGAGAAAGTCTAACCTCTACACGATTAATCTGTCAAAAGTCTAGACTGACAATGAGGTGTGTCTACTGTCAAAAGTCTCGCTGCAACAAAGCTGATTATGGCATTGAAGGCTTTCTCACCTGAATTTTCGTTATATCAACAAACTGGTCATGGGAAAATTAGTCAAAGGACTTCCTGCGCTTAAATATGTGAAAGAACATCTGGGCGCAACGTGCGAGAAGGGAAAGATGAAGAGAGCTGCTCATAAGCCAAAGTCTGAGCCGAGTACAAGTTCATCCTTGGAACTTCTTCATATAGATCTGTGCGGTCCTATGCGTACGCAAAGCATATACGGCAAGAAATATGTTCTAGTGATTGTGAACGATTACTCGCGCTACACTTGGGTTAAATTTCTGAGAACAAAGGATGAGACGCCCGAAGTCATCATAACATTTTTGAAGACTACCCAAGTACTGCAAAAGCTAGTCAAGCTTCTTCGTACAGATAACGACACAACATTTATAAACAAAACTGTTGAAGATTATCTCGAATCGGTCGGGATAACACATCATTATTCTGCTGCCAGAACGCCTGAACAGAACGTAGTCGTAGAAAGACGGAACCGAAAGCTAGTCGAGGCTGCTCGTACTATGCTTAGTCAATCGGCTCTACCTCTTTTTCTATGGGCTGAAGTTGTATCGACTGCGTGCTACACTCAAAATCGTTCTATAATCCACCGCCGGTTTGGTAAAACGCCATATGCTTTAATAAATAATCGTACACCTAGCATTAAACATTTCCATATTTTTGGATGCAGGTGTTTTGTACTGAATGACAAGGAGAACTTAAACAAGTTAAGTCCGAAGGCAGATGAAGACATCTTTATCGGCTACTCTCAAACATCTGCAGCATACAGAGTGTATTTAAAGAAGTCGAAGATAGTAGTTGAGAGCGTAAACGTTACATTTGACGAGGAAATGGCTTCTGTTCAAGACAATTCAGAACCCGTTATCACTGGTGTACTAGCTTCTGGGCAGATCAGTCCAGAACCTGTGCCTACTGCTAATAAATCAGATGAAGCGTCATCGTCTACTTCACATTTATCTGATTTAGATTTATTGTTTGAATTGTTTTATGATTAATTTCCTGGAACTAAAGTGTCTAAACCTGATATGATTGACAGATCAGAAGATTCACGAAGAAATCAACCAACCACTTCAGATATATCTACTGAATCAAATTCCCCGATTCAGCAAGAGATTCCAATTCAAACGCCTACTCCAACAGTTGAAGCTGTGAACGTTAACGAGAAGACAGAAGTTGTTGAATCAGTTGGTTGCACTATAACGACTAATCAACAACTAGATATTGTTGTACCAACTGAAGCTTCTGCACAAGATACTTCAACTGCACCCCTATCAAATACTGAGCAAATTGATGAAGCTGATAATGGATTTCTATATGAAAATCATGATCAATCTACATCAAATCCACTCCCTCATGAACATAGGTGGACCAAAGAGCACCCGATACATCAGATCATAAGAGATCCATCTAAACCGGTGCAAACTAGGTCTACTACATTACATATGTGTATGCATGACTCATTTCTGAGTAAGATAGAGCCAACACGCATATCTGAAGCTCTAGCCGACTCAGACTGGGTAACTGCGATGCAAGATGAGCTGAGTCAGTTCGAAGCACTTAAAGTCTGGAGACTCGTGCATAAGCCAAAAGGTAAAACCATTATCGGTACGAAATGGGTATTCAAGAAAAAAAGGACGAAGATGGTATCGTGATCAGAAATAAAGCAAGACTAGTGGCTAAAGGGTATAGGCAAGAGGAAGGTATTGACTATGATGAGACTTATGCTCCAGTGGGGGGCATCGAGGCTATTCGGATGTTTTTAGCATATGCCGCTCACAAGAACTTCACCGTCTACCAGATGGATCTGAAGACTGCCTTTCTAAACGGCATTCTCAAGGAGGAAATCTACGTTTCTCAGCCTGAAGGCTTTGTCAATCCAGAAAATCTGAATCACGTATACATTTTGGACAAAGCTCTTTACGGTCTGAAGCAAGCCCCTCGAGCCTGGTACAAAGTATTATCTAAATTCCTAGTCAAGTCTGGCTTCTCAAAAGGTAAGATCGATACTACTTTGTTTATTAAAAAAGAAAAAGCTGATATCATTTTAATTCAGATTTATGTGGATGACATCATATTTGGCTCAACAAATCCAAAATACTGTAAGAATTTTTCTAACCTCATGGTGTCAAGATTTCAGATGAGTATGATGGGAGAAATGAATTTCTTTCTCGGATTACAAGTCAAACAATTTTCAACGGGGATTTTCATTAATCAATCAAAGTACATTTTTGATATTCTTAGAAAATTCAAAATGGAAAATTGTAAACCTATTGGAACCCCGATGGCACCAGGAACTAAGATTGGCACTGATCCTTCGGGAAAAGCTGTCGATGTTAGAACCTTAGATGGATGATTGGTTTTTTGATGTATTTAACATCTAGTAGGCCAGATATAATGTTTTCTACATGTCTATGTGCTCGATTGTTAAACCCAGATAACTAGTTGATGACAATCACACAACACTATATAGATCAAGAGATAAACAGTTCAGAATAACATACCACGATCCCTTGATTAAACAATGAAAACCAGTTGTGTGTTCTTGATACCTTGAATGCGATTACAGAGTATACGTACGGCCTCTCTTTGATAATTAGGATTATGAGAATTATTAGAGGTTAAACCTAAAACCTAATTAATTAAAACCTATTTAAACTTAGCCGTAGGCCTAATGGGCTTGGGCCCAATTACAACTTAACTAACAATAAACTCAAATACCCCCTAGACTATTAAGTACTCTTACAATTTACACCCCCTAATTAACTTTAATCTTGAATACAATTTATGATCCAACAATCTCCCCCTTTGGATTCAAGATTAAAAAAAATTAGCAATAGTATTCAGATCTTCACTTTTCTTGAAAACTTCAGATACAGTCTTCATCTTTATCTTTCTTTAAAAGAAGTGTCCTTCTGACGATCATCTTCAGTCAGGCTTTTGATAAAACAAATAAGCTCAGACACTTTGAATTCTTCGAAATCTTCAGCAGTCTTCAGATTATATTCTCCCACTTTGTATATTCTCCCTCTTTTTGATGAGTGGTGAGAATCATCATCATCAAAACATAGCAAAACAATCTTCCCCTTTTTGTATAGTCATCAATTAAGCACTGTCTTCATGTATAGATCCCTGTGTGGAAATAAGAGCAGTCTCTCCAAATGGAAAGAGTGATTATTTCAATCTTTTCAAATTCAAATAATAAAAAATGGTAATCCTGAATCAACAAATGACTCAGTTGAAATGCCTGTCAGTAACATAAAGTTACTGAGTAACACGAAGTTACTATATTAGGAGCTGGTTTTGATGTTGGCTCCCCAGGACTTCCATTCAATCATCGAATAACACATGATTATCTATGAATGTTCTGACAGAAAACAAATTTCTGTGTGCTCGTGCATGTGTATGAAAGAATTAAGCACCGATGATTGCTTTTCATTATAGGCTCAAAGTATGTAAACTTGTTGAGACAGAAACAAATTGTACAAAGACTCAATGTGCATGAGAAAGGGTTCGAAGGTGGGGCAACTTTCCTTCTTTTTCAATATTAGTATCTTCCAAATGAAGAACCAATAGCATATGTGTTGCTTCCCCATAAAATGTGAAACGTTCTCTTTTTGAGAAAAGAATGAGTAGCTGGTGGGGTTATATGCAAGAGATGGCATGGGCTAGGTGCCTTTTTCAATATGGTCGCCAAAGAATGTGAACCAATCAGATTAAGTGGCTGCCCGACTCAGAAAGAAGTTTAGTGCAGAGTCTGATATTCTTTTACTCTCTTCTCTCACCCTCTTTCTTTTAATTTTTTAAATCTCACTTCTAACCAATCTCTCTTTTCCATTTTACCTCTTCACACACCAACACTCAATCTTTTGACCCCTCTCCCCTCAATCACTCAGGGAATACTTCCTGGGTAGGAAACACTGGTTATCGTGAATCCATGAAAGTTCTGTTAAGCTCACACACTGAATCCCTTGTATTTTCCTAAAAGAACGTGCTGTTCAACAGTCTTTTTTACATGAAAGCACAAAGGAATACAAACATGGAGAATAAAAATTTGGAGAAGTCAAAACATAAGATGTTTGACAATGCAATTCTCCCCCTCAAACTAAAAAGAGTTTGACAATTAAGCTCTAAAGGAGTTTTTCAATTAAGCTATTTGACAATTAAGCTCCCCCTCAACTTAAGATTTTTTTTAAAACAAATAAAAAGAACACAAAACACTGAAGTGCGGGTTCTAATCATATGTGATTAAAAGTCATAGTTACTTTATCCTTGAAGAACGGGTCTTGAACTGAATTATTCAAGAGCCATTATACATATTCTCTGGTGAGAATAATATTTAATCTTTTCCTGAAACATCAGAAAACACATCAGTAAAAGTATAAAGCATATAAGCTCCCCCTTAATATGTGCATAATCCTTAATCATGAAACCAAGTTCTGAATTACTAGGATTAGAGTAAATTCAGAAATCAAACTCTTTGACATTGAAGTCCGAGTCCTAAGTTGTTGTACTTAGAAGTCATCTTGTTGACAATGAGGCAAGAGTCCTGATCTGTAGTAATCAGAAGTCATTGTTCTTTCTCCCCCTTAAACCTTGGGTGCCTGCAACACAGATTTAGCTTTTGGTACCCACTGGTAGTTGGGTCCTAATGAGTTAGTTGCAGGTCTAGTGGGAGATATAAAGTAAGAACCATACCAGTTATTCACATAATCTTTTCTTACAAAATCATTTGAGCCACAGTAGGAACAACTAATTTTCTTTCGTGCTAACCTGATCAATTGATTGATAGTGTAAACCAGATCAGGTTTGCCAAAAGTTTTACTTTTTGAAGCATAGTTCCATTTAGCATTTGATGTATGCACAAATGATTTGTCGGTCTTCTTTTCCTCTGAAGATCCTTTAACTTTCCAGATCCAATTTTCTATATCTTTCTCATCATCCCTTCTCCAGAAGCTTTTCTTTCGAGACTTAGTCTTCTTTAAGTTACCTGAACCATCAACATTTTTACTAAAGAAAAGGTTAGAAGAACAAATCTGATCAGTAGATTTAAAAGTAAGACCATCATCTAAATCACAGAAAGGATTATAGAAAACATTTGAAAAATGTGAACTCGAAGCCTTTTTGAGTGAACAATCTGAATCAGTTTGATCATCTCTCGATGATTGAGCTATTGACTCTGGCGTCTTGTGCTCAGTTAGCTTCACCTTGGATACGATCTCTTCAAGTTCCTTTATCTTTGAAGACAAATTGTTTCTTTCCTTTTCAATCAGATCAAACTTCTTTTGCAATTTAGAATTCGTCTTCTTTTCCTTCAGAATGATTTTGATAGCTCAGATATCTCTCTTGTCAGCTTAGCTATCTCAGTTTCAAATACTTTATTTTCTTCAGAAAAGTCTATATTTACTTTCTTCTGCTCAGGTATCTTTTTCTCTTTCTCAACCTTTTCTCTCTCAAGAATGATAACCTTCTCAAAGTCTGAAACTTGTTGAGAAAGCTTAACACACTTAAGCTCTAAAGATTTCTTCTCTTCAAAGGCTTTTCTGGAGAAATCAGAGAATTTCTTAGCAACTTATTTTCTTTCTTTCTCAATCTTCAACATTTCATCGTGGACTTTTGTATTGTCTTTGTCTTGGGTTGCCTTTTCTTTCAGCATATCAATCTCAACCTCAAGACTGAAGACTTTATCTTTCAGTTTATCTCTTTCCGTAAAGACTTGAGAATTTATCTCTCTCAGTCCATCACTAGTATCACTTGCAACACTTGCTCTCCTTCTAAGCTCCTTAAGTTCTCTTTGCATTGAATCCTTTTTTGACCATGTAGAGCTTGAGTTAAGACTTTTTACTTTAGCTTGAAGATTTAAGATTTCTTTCTCTTTCGACTCAATAATTCCTGCAAAATTAATTTTAGAATTAGAGATACATTCTGAGCAAACAAAATCTTTCTTTAAGCATTTATCATCTTGCAACTGATTAATTTGATCAAGGAGAAATGAGTTCTGAATCTTCAGTTTTTCATTCTAAGCTTCCAGTGCTGGAATTTCTGGCATATATTCTAATGCACAATCTCTCTTGCTCAGCACCGTATTTCCCTTCTCGTCTATGTAAGGCATTATAATATCTGTACCACTTAAATCAACTTGTAAGATCTTAGAATCAAGAATTGGATAAAAACTACACTAAAAAATTTTCAGAAAAATAAATTTCCAAAAACGATCAAATGCAGAATTCGCAAACAGTAGATAAAATCAAGTAAATACACAGTAATACTGAAAATAAGAAAAATTTTGATCACGAACAGAACTTTGTCCCCCTCCGCAGACTTTGCACGGGGGTCCCGCGCGGAGAAGTTGGTGCAAAAACTGAGTTTTGCGCTAATTGAAGCTAGAGAGAATCTGAGGAATGCGCGAGATGTGGGTCGCGAGAGATGGATTTTGCGCGACTAGAAGGTGGCGCAAAAGTGAGGTTTTCGTGAAGAATGGGTGGCGCAAATTGTTGATTTACGCGAAGAGCTTGTGGCGCAAAAGAGATCAAGTCGCGACCGGTGTCCTGCTGACCGAACCCTTCGACCGGTGTCCTGCTGAACGGTATTTCGACCGGACCCTTCGACCGGTGTCCTGCTGACCGGTATACCGACCGGACCAATGTATGCGACCGGAACAAGTATCGACCGGGATGGTGTATTGACCGGGGTGGTGCGACCGGTATATACGACCGGTGTGATGCGGTCGACCTAGGTACTGACTGGAGTTTCTGATCGATGTTGCGACCGGGACCGGACTCGATGAATAACGACCGGTGTTCTTAGTTCGGCCCAGAACACGATTTTCAACCCAGAAAACACTCCAATCGATTTATAAGCAATGTAAAAATCAAACTTTTGTATCCATAAGCATGTAGCAATCAAATCCCAGTGAAAAACAATAATCAAAAACAACTTGTAATCACCCAATTTTATAGTAGCAGTAGTCGACAGGTTTAAGAAGTTGTTGAACCCAGTATAAAAAAAACATCAAAATCCAATCGATTGAAGATTTAAAGTGCAATTAACCTATCAGATAACATTCAATAACATAAAACGCACCTAATCAAATCAACTTAATGCATAAAAAAACACATTAATTCAAGAAATCGATTATCGCACAGTAAGGTGTCGATGAACAGAGTTTTAATCCAAAAAAAACTTGATTCTTTTGGCTCTGATACCACTTGTTAAACCTAGATAACTATTTGATAACAATCACACAACACAATATAGATAAGGAGATAAACAGATCATAATAACATACCACGATCCCTTGATTAAACAATGAAAACCAGTTGTGTGTTCTTGATACCTTGAATGCGATTACAGAGTATACGTATGGCCTCTCTTTGATAATTAGGATTATGAGAATTATTAGAGGTTAAATCTAAAACCTAATTAATTAAAACCTATTTAAACTTAGCCGTAGGCCCAAGGGCCTAAAGGGCTTGGGCCCAATTACAACTTAACTAACAATAAACTCAAATACTCCCTAGACTATTAAATACTCTTACAATTTAGACCCCTAGTTAACTTTAATCTTGAATACAATTTATGATCCAACATCGATATCAGGCTAATCCAAAGGAATCCCGTTTGTCTACAGTCAAAAGAATTTTTAGATATCTGAAGGGCACTGCAGATCTTGGTCTGTGGTATCCTAAGGATACAGGTTTTGAACTAACAGCATATTCAGATGCAGACCATGCAGGTTATATGCTTGACAGGAAAAGTACGTCGGGTCACATACAATTTCTGGGTGATAAACTCGTGAGTTGGGCTTCAAAGAAACAACTCGGTGTATCCACATCAACAGCTGAGCCAGAGTACGTCGTTGCGGCGAGCTGTTGTTCTCAAGTGTTGTGGATGAGAACACAACTCCGAGATTATGGCTTCAAATACAATAAGATCCCGATCTTCTGTGATTCGAAAAGCGCCATTGTTATATCTGCGAATCCTGTTCAACATACAAAGACCAAACACATCGATGTACGATATCACTTTATTAAAGATAATGTCGAAAAAGGTACAATCGAACATTATTTTGTAAACACAAATTACCAACTTGCTGATTTATTTACCATGCCTCTAGATGAAAATAGATTTAATTTTCTATTTTCAAAACTTGGTATGTTAAATCTCAAGACTTAATCTGTGATTACCTACTAAAGTTTTAGTTATTGTTATTTTTCTTCATTTCTTTATTTTTATTCTGAAAGATATCTGCACTTAAGATTTGTTCATGATCTCAGGGGGAGTGTGAGAAGATGATAAAAGAATCTACATACATTTGAGGGTGAGTTTATAAATTTTTGCATTTGTTTATCACTGTTAAATTTTCTGATGCATAATTGTAGAAGGAGTAAGAGAAAAGGAGTATGGAATATGACTTCTGATTATAAATGATCAGAACTCGTACATTCAAAGTTTTAATGCTTTCTGTCATTTACTTTTCAATAAGTTTTTGTGAATAAAGCTTTGTATTTTGACGACTTGTGATTTTTGTAGATTTGAGAGAGAGCGTACATGATCATATTCTATATGATTTTGAGTTGACTTGATGAGATTTAAGACTGAGCGAAAAGTTTTATTTCTAATCTTTATCTCATACGTGTCTAAAAGAAGGACAACTTTCAGATATGAACACATGTTCTTAAATGTTCAAACCACTTCTGATTCTTAAAACGATTTCATGAATATAGAAGTGTGATTTTAAATGTTTTCAATTATATGTGCTTTAATGATTAGTAAACCGTGTGTTTCCAAAGATAAATACTTGTGTATTATTTTTTCCATATACTTTCAAGTATTCACACACACCAGTTTACCTTTTTGTTGGATATGTTATCACCATGTCTCAAATTGAACATATTTTTTCGATGGTGATACACCCCGATTGAACTTCAAAGACGTTTGAGCGTTGATTTCATTTCAAAATGTTCATTTCAAGAATGTCTATATTTTGATTCTTATAGACAATATCCAATTTTTGCTGACCTAAGCCTTAATTGAAAAGATCAAATCTGAATGATTAAATATGTCCGAATTTGATGATCTTTATCATACAATGTCAGATTTTCAAACAAGTTTCTTGTATTCATTTCATTCATTCAATATACTTGTTTGAAATATCTTCAATGTTTAAAATGATCAAATCTTCATCATTATCTTCATGAGCATATAAACATATGACATGTATTGTTTGTGCTTTAACAGCAAAGTTAAACCATGTTGAGCAACATTGTATTTTTAGGAAATTACATGGGTTCATTGTGTGAGCTTAAATGAAACTTCTATGGATTCACGTTAACAGTGTTTCCTACCCAAGAAGTTAATCCTTGAGTGATTGAATGTGCGAGGAGTCAAAATAACTGAGTATGGGTTTGTGTGATGAGGTAAAATGGAAATGAGAGGTTGGTTAGAAGCGAGCTTAATGATTTAAAAGAAAGAGGGTGTGAGAACAGAGTAAAAGAATATCAAACTTTGCACCAACTGTTTTTGAGTCGGGTAGCCACATTGTTGGTGTTTCACAATTCTTCGTGAACATCATTGAAGAAGGCAACTATCCCATGCCAACTCCTGATTAAAACCCCATCAACTACTCATTTTCTTCTCAAAAAGAAAATGTTTCAAATTTCAAAGGGGTGCAACATATATGCTATCTGGTTTTCATTTAGAAAATCTGGATATTGAAAAAGAAGGAAGTATGCCCCACCTTCCCACTTCGATCATGCACAATCGAGTCTGTGTTTAAATGTTGTTGTCTCAATGGTTTACACAATGTTGAGCCTTATAAAAGCAATCATCTGTGCTTAATTCTTCCAAACACAAGCACGAGCACACAGGAAATTCGTTTTTCTGTCAAAACGTTCATAGAATAAACTTGTGTTATTCGATGATTGGATGGAAGACCTGGGGGAGTGAACATCACAAAAGTTCCTTTCCATTGTGTATCCATTACACACAGTGACTTCGTGTTACTGACAGACATTTTAACTGATTCATTTGTTGATTAAGGTGTTACACTCATAATTTGTCTGAATTTGCAAAGATTTGGATGAATATCTTTTTGGATCGATGGTTGGTCAGAGCCTCTTGGAAAAGATCAGTGGTCAGATAAGAATTTCAATGACATTTCTTGTAAAGTTTTGATGTTCTCATGCTTCATTCATCAAAAAGGGGAAAAGCAATCAAGAAATGATTGAGTCAAAAATGTTAAAGATGAGAGAGAGAGGATCAAGAAAATGTTTGAGAAGTGTTCAAGAAGTACAATGTTTGAAGATGGTTTTGCTAAGTTTGAAGAAAGTTTGTTCAAAGATGAAAGAGCAAATTCAAGGATTTCAAAATGGTTGCGGATTTTACTGAAATTTTATTTGGAGATAATTTGCTGAAGCAATCTGAGCTAAACCTGAAGATAATTTATTTCCAGTGTTTGAAAGAGGTTTTTACAACCACGGAGAGATTGTTACTATTCTAGAAGATAGACTTTGGAGAGATTTCAAAAGTTTTTGAAGAAAGAATGTTTGAAGATTGCTAAGCAAAGGGAGAGATTGTAATTTTTGTGCTACAAAGGGGAGATAGTTTGTGTTGAACAGAAAGGGGGAGATTACACAAATTGAGCTTAAGAGGGGAGATTGTATTGCAAAATCTTTTAGAGATGATCTTGCATCCAAAGGGGGAGATTGTTAGAGCATATATTTGTTGGATACAAGATCATGAAGATTGAAGGTCAAAGTCAATCCATATCAAAGCTCAAAGTCAACTCTCAAAGTCAAAGTCCCTTGTAATAAAAGTCAAAGTCAAAGTCTTTGTGTTTTGTGTTGTTTGTAAAAGCGCGTGTGCTTTGTTTTGTCTTTAATAGATACATGGCTAGAGATTTAGGTTGTAGTTAGAAGCTTGTAACTAGACATTCAGTGTACGCAGTGATCTAGAGAGAGAAAGTTTCTTACAGAGCATTGTATACGAATTGCATTGTTGGAAATCAATAACAGGTTGAGTGATTAATTCGTATCATCTTGTTATTATGATTGTTTGTAATGAGAACTTGATAAACTGGGAATTAACATCATCTAATATCGTATACTAGCACGTAAGACTTATAACCCAATCCGATGCCTAAACGTGCCTCCATGTGGAAAACTAGCGTTCCATCATTGGGCAAAATGATACAAACAAGTGTGGGGTCATGACGCCCAAATGCAACCATTTATGCATATATTCATATAAGAAGACAATCATCAATACTTAACAATTTGATTGCCATCAAAATATATAACCAAGAGTCCAAGTAATTTCATGCGTAGATCCAAGGAGATTCCAACACATTACCATTGCGTAGTATTTCCACAAGTACATATATATACTCTTATTTATTCAAATATCCATTCTATAAATATTCATCAACCTTTCAAAATATTAATTTGTGACCTTAAGCATATAAACATGAGAGCAAAGAAAATGTGTCTCTAATGCATCATTCCACAAGTAAATCCAAGATATAAACTCATTTCCTTGAAACCAATGTTTATCCAAATAAACCCTAAAAACCTCCAAAATTAGGGTTTTGGTGAGAATTCACCCAACTCAAAAAATTAAAATGGAGATGATTAGTAGGTTAAAATCCATAGTTACACATGTATAAAGTTTGTAAGGTAGGATGAATTCACCTTGTACGGTTATATTTCAAAACCCTAGAATACCAAGAACTAGTGATGATGAGTTAAGACTAAAACTTTGAGGAGACTTGAACCTTCAACAATGAATGCTTTAATATTACCTAGATTATCATCAATGATCAAGAGATTTGGTTGGTAGAATGCATTAATGACAATGGAAGGTTTGGAGATGGAACTTACCAAGTCTTGAGAGAGAAAAATGTAGCCTTAAACTTCCCAAATGTGATTTTTTATACCAAAAATGAGTTACACCCAATAAATAGCCCCGTTGCCAGCATGCGACTATAACATGCGACTGTGACCAGGGCAAGGTCGCTAGTCATAGTCACTCGGATCCAGGACTCTTCTGTTTGTTCCTTGCGACAGTGCCCCGCGACAGTGACCCAGTATCATAGTCACGGGCATAGTCGCCGTCCTCCACCACCATTTTGTACAAGCCAGGTGATTGTAAGCAAGTGTCACTATCGCCAGCACAATCGATGGTAGTGTACCCGACGTCATTTTCCTTCGTCCAGCCTTCTTCGAGTCCAAAATGTCGATGAAACAAGCTAAGGTAAAATATCATGCCACACACCCAATTCCAAAAGGGCACCATCTCATTAAATTCCAAGGTTTTAATATGAATTTTTCGGGTATTACAACCGACGTCCTAAATCATCGCCGATCTGAACCACCGCCGACCACCGACCACCGTCGTTCTGAACCATCGCTTATCTGAACCATCGCTTATCTGAACCATCGTCGACCACCACTAACTACCGCCGACCACTAACCACTGTCGTTCTGAACCACCTCCGACCACCATTGACCACCGATCTGAACCACCACCGACCACCATTGACCACCGATCTGAACCACCACCGACCACCGTCATTCTGAACCACCGTCGACACCGCCGATTTGAACCACCGCCGACCACTGTCGTTCTGAACCACTGTCGATCACCGTCGATCTAAACCACCGTCGGTCACTGACGTTCTGAACCACTAACAATCGTCGACCATCAACCACCGCCGTTCTAAACCACCGATGACCATCGATCACTGACGATCTGAACCACCGCTGCTCATCGCCGATTTGAACCACCACCGATCTGAACCACCGCCGGCTACTACTGATCTGAACCACCGCCGACCTTCGTCGTTTTGAACCGCCGCCGACCACCGTCGTTCTAAACCATCGCCAACAACCGATCACCGTTGATCTTAACAACCGTCAACCACGGCCAATCTGAACCATTTCCCACCGCCGATCTGAACCACTCTCGACCACCGCTAATCTAAACCACCACCAACCACCACCGATTTGAACCACCGCCAACCACATTCGATCTGAACCATCGTTCTAAACCACCACTGACCACCACCAATCTGAACCACCGTTACAAATAAAGTATTTTTATTGGCTATTTTATTAAAGCATGTTTTGTTTATAAAAATTAAAATTATCAAAAAGGGTATTTTGGTCATTTATCAACATTTCATTCCAATTCCAAAGCTACATTCTGTGAACCAAACAGACAGATTCCAATTCCTTTAACAAATTTCATTCCAATTCTCTCAACCAAACAGGTGGTCAAACCTGACAACATTTCATTCCAATTCCTTCAAAGTCAAATTCTTTTGACAGATTCCATTCCATCCAAAAACATTCTGCAAACCAAACGCAATCTTAAATTTTGTCTATTTTTTTTATTTTCCGGCTCCACCACTTAGGCTAACCGACCACAAGCTTATGACCACCCATCCTAGATTTATGCTTCAAAAACTGTAACACTATAACCTTTTTATAACTTTTTGACATAATTATAAATTTAATCAATAACAGAATAAAAAAAATGGAAATGGACTTGGAATTGCTTCTGGTGATTAAGTTGATGATAACATTCTATAAATTGGTATTATGAACAACTATAAGTTGATTATAAAATGATACCAATCTATGATAACGAAACTGTTTAAGTTTAAGTACATGCTTATCGAATCAACAAGATATATCAAAAAAAATTGTTAGTGATGCAACGTAGGTTTGTGGCAGGATCGATAAGCGTTTAAACTTTTATGATAACGAAAACTATGAAACTTAAAACTCAAAAGCTTAAATGAAAACTCTCAAAAGATAAACTTTTATTAACCGATAAAACTTAATTAATAACGGAATAGAAAAATCTATTCATAATCTAAAACAATAGATAACTATAGAAACTTAAATTCAAATCTAATCCTAATTAAACTATAAAAGATAATGATGGAAAATTAAACTAATAACATAATTAGGATAATACTAAGGAAATAAAAAGAAAAAGGAAACTCTAAAAGAAAAAGAAGACAATACGTTGGATATGGCTTAGAATGGTTTGGGCTAGTTTCAGGCTAGTTTAAACTATCGTGAAAATCTTGGTAGCTTCTGTTGGAATTTTGAAAACAGTGGTTGGGGCGACTTTCATGCTAGTTATAGTTATTATAACTAACGTGAAAGTCATGGTAGGCATTCTTTGCCCCTTTTGCAATGTTAAATTCCAAGCCTCTTCGATCTCGTTGTCCTCTTCGAGCTCATTTTCCTCTTTTCCAATTATTTGCGAAAAACCTTATTAAATCTTGAATTCTTTTTGTATCAGTTACCCTCACTTGAAAAGAGTTCGCCCTCAAGTTCACTTGAGAAACAACTTCATTCGACTCATTGCGGTTTTGATGTTTCACCAAATCACTCACGTAGAAAATTCTCTTTGAATCCACAACTTGGTCTTTGGATTGCCTCCATACAAGCGATACTCTATCAAACTCAAAAGGGTAAAAAGCGACAAGATTTTTAGTAGGAACTATTTCAATTTGATTCGAAACCTCAAGTGTTGAAATAATGGAAACATCATCTTTAGAATCACCTTTCTTGACTTCTTGCGACAACGGTTTCATTGGCCCGATATTGTTCTCAACCAGTTCGCTCTCAGTATCTTCAGTGGCCGGTCCAAGATCTAGTTCGAATACTTTGGTCACGATAAAGATTTCTTGTTGTGGCTCAGTCACGACAGTAATGACATTCTCTTCGATTGTCCGGCAAGACTTCGTCTTTTTCGGGTGGTTTTTCCCATACTAGTGGTTGATTGACTAGCAAAGAAACCAAGTGCCCAAAACGGTCATAGTTATTGTCGCACAAAACCTTGACTGGTTTCTCGTGCCTATCCTTCACTATCGTTTGTCGTTGTCGGTTCGGGATAGAGTTTGTTAATCTGTTCGTAATCTTTCGGTAAGAATCGTTCCATCATAAGCTGCTTCATTCTCCTACAAGATCGAACCGGTCCCTTTCGTTGTCGTTGTCTTTGCATGATCAACTTATCCCACCAAATGGTGGTGACGCTCTTTAGACAGAAAGAAACCAACTTTATTTGCTTATCTTTGGGAACCTCCATAACGTCAAAGAACCGATCGACTTCTATTTGTCAATCTAAGAATTCTTCTACTCCCATGGTTCAAAAAAAAACGGGATGTCTTTTATCCGATAATCGTGATCGTTTCTTCTCAGGTTCACTGTTTCTTCTTCCTCGTCCTCTTTGGATTCAGAACTTCAAAGATTAACCCGGTTATGGCTGCCATCGTGCGGAACCTTAATCAGTTCTTCAATTATGTCTCTTCTCTGATGGTTGTCGTTGATGAAATTGTGTTGAAGTTTGTTGACAACCACTATCAGATTAGCGAGTGCTGTAGATAAGGCCACATTCACCCCTGCTAAGTCCACTTTTGTAGTTGGTTGTCGATATGTCATTGTTAGTGAAAAGACAAGTGAATCATGCTCTAATACCAACTGATGCAACGTAGGTTTGCAGATAGATCGGCAAACGTCTAAACCCTTTTGATAAGGAGAATTACGAAATGTAAAACTCAAAAGCTTAAGAGAAAACTCTTAAAAGATAAACTTTTATTAATTGATAAAACTTAATTAACAATGGAATAGGAAAACCCTATTTTTTATAATCTAATAAATATAACTGTAGATACTTAAATTAAAATTTAATCCTAAACTAGAAAACACAATAACGAAAATTAAACTAATAACATAATTAGAATAATTACTAAGGAAATAAAAAGAAAAAGGAAACTCTAAAGGAAAGGGAAACAATACGTTGGATATGGCTTAAAAAGGTTCGGATTAGTTTCACGCTAGTTGAAACTAGCGTGAAAGCCTCGGTAGCTTCTGTTGGAATTTTGAAAACAGTGGTTGGCGCGACTTTCATGCTAGTTATAGCTATTATAACTAACGTAAAAGTCACGGTAGGCGCTTGCCCCTTTTCCGATGCCAAATTTCGAGCCTCTTTCGAGCTCGTTTTCCTCTTCGAGCTCATTTTCCTCTTTTCAATTATAGGCAAAAAACATTATTAAATATTAAATCCTCTCTGTATCAGTTAGTACATATATGACATATATTGATATATGATAAAATCTCTTAATTCATGTCGTTCAAATATGTTAAAATGAGTAAAGGTAAATGCAAGCATCCTAACCCAAAAAAAGTATCCATTGTTTCTAAAAAAATCATTGATGGGGTGGATCTATATTCTTGAGGGTGATGAGACGAGAGCGATCGATAAGATCACCAAAACAATTTTTGCTTTAAGCAGAAAAATGATTTGTCATTTAAATAAATCTATGATTTACATTACGATTTTTTTTGAACGGCGAAATTTTATAAAACTAGCAAGAAGCTAGAAAAAGAAACAATTACATAGAAGTAATGTCAAGGGAAGGATTAGTAAGCCAACCAACCCAATTAATAGACAAATTGCAACTTCCAGTGGCGGACCCAGGAATTTTATTGAGCGGGTGCACCACTTAAGGTGGATCAAAGGCCCATAAAATCACGGGTTTGATCAGTGGCAAAAGTCGACGGTTTGATCCGAGGGAAATCCAATTATGTCGATTTAAGAGATAATACACTTTTTCAATATGCTTTGATGACCTATCGAGTAAAATACAATTCTATGTCTTACGCCCGACATATATTTAGTTGAATTCTATTGTTACAGCGAACATATTTGGTTTTTTGGTTGATTTTATAAAATTTTCCAATTTTAAGTTTTTGATATTTATTGTTTTATGTTTTTTTCTAGGTTTTTCAACTTTGTTTTATTATGTTGTTCTAGGTTTCAAGCAATTAAGATCACAATGTATGAATCAAATCAAGAACACAATGTAAATGTAGAGAGAGAAAATGTCTATCATATATCTCTTAGAGTCACAAGTCTTACAAGCTTACTTACAAAACACAAAGAAAGAAACCTATATATATGGTCAAACAAATCTTGACCACAATACAAGCTAGAAAGTACAAAGACTTACAAAAGACAAATTGATTCAAACAAACTATCTATAACAATCTCCCCCTTTTGGATCAATTTGTAAACCGTCTTGTTCTGGTATCTCTTATCCCCAAATATGTTTCAAAATGCCCGAGTACTTTTCTGAATTCTATTCTATCCTATCATCCATCTTTTCAAGAGCATTCACCATATCCACCCTTGTTCTTCTAGGAACATGAGCAACTCCAGCTAACCTTGAACTTTCATTCTCATTAAGTCTACTTTGAAGTTGTAGCCTTATCAACTTCAATGTACCATCTGAAAACTTTGCTATCTCTGAAAATCTCAAGAATCTCTTTTCATTCTTGTCATTATTGTCATTCTTGTAGACTACCCCAAATTCTGGTTTTCTCCGAATAATGAAAAAAGGATAACCTTCCAAGTCTGGTATTGTCAACTTAGGCTTCTTCATATTGATCTTCTTTTGGTTGCTTTCAATCCCAAGTTGAAAGTCATAACAGTAATTGAAGTTGATGTGCCTTCTCAGAAACCTCTTAATTGCTTCCAGTGCAAAAGTGATATTCTCCTTCCTGATTGTCATGTTTCTGAATTCATGGTACATGGTCTCAAAGTCATCAATTTGAAGATGGTGGAAATTTGCTTCTGTGAAAGAGTAATCCAAAGTATTTCTTCTCTGAACCATAAAGGATGGATACCATAAAATACCATATTTCTTCAAAGTGACTTCTTTAACAAGAACAATCTTACTCTTTGACTTCACAAGATCTTCTCGTTGTTTGGGTTCATTGATCATATGAATGTGGTGATCTTGGAATGCCTTGGACATGTCTTTGATTCCCAAGACGAGACGAATATCAAGATTTTGAATATGATACACATAGATCTTATTGTTTTCTTCAAGAAAAGGCATTATGAGAGCATTTCTTAAGAATCTCTCATCAGCTTGAGAAAGGTTAGGCTCAGCAGCATTTGAAGGACCGGCTTGATCAGAAGGACCGACTTCATTTGACTGATTGGCTTGGCTACAAAGTAACTGGTTCATCTGTAGATGGATTGGCTAGCTGAACAGGTTCACTTGGTGGAGTTGGTTGAGAAGCTGGAATCTCTTGACTTGTAGGCATAAAAATAGGAAAAGTGGTGACAGTATCATCAGCAACTCCTTTATCTTGCTCATTATCAGAATAATCAATCAACTGCTCCATATCTTCCTCTTTAACTTTCCAAAACTTATCATACTGAGCTGCTTGATTATTAGTATCCTCATCATCAGAACTTCAATCACTAACATCAAAACTTCCTCCAGTAATCCTTAAGATCTCTTCATATGTAGCCTCAGGCTTTTCAACCATTGGCTCTGTGTTTGGATCAACATACAACACTAACCCCATGCAGCTTTCTTTTCTTTGATTTTCTCCTTGAGATTGATTCTGAGCTACATCTCCTTTATCTCCTTGACTAGCTGAGTCAGTACCATGCTCAAATTCTCCTAAAGTTCTCTGCCTCTTAGATCTCTCCCCCTCATGGTCATTATCGGAATCATGATCAAGCCTCTTCCGAGAACTTTTTGCTTGAACCTTACAAGAAGTCTAAACAATATTTGCCAAATCTAAGAACTCTTGTTTCATAGCTTGAATATATTGCAAAACATCCTGTTTGAAAGAATTAAACTCTGCAATACGAATAACATCTGTTAGAACCTGGGAACCGCTGGTGTAGCAAACGGTTGTTGAGATTTGAGAAGACCAACTAAAGTAGCATCTGTTTGATCCACTGGATACTTGAGACAATAACTTTGCAAAGAGCAAGGACTTCAGCTCATCAATTGATAAATCAACTTATTAAACAACCGGTGGAAGTGGAGGTGGAGTAGACTGTACTTGATCAACAATTGGATCCTTTCCCTTTAGCAACTTTTTAACACCTGAGATCTCTTCAAATATGAACTTGCACAAAATATATATATATATATATATATATTTTTTTTTTTTTTAAATTCAGAAAAATTTCCAAGTCCATAATCCGCTAATCAAAGGACTTGAAAAAATCTCAATATAACAATCCGCAAAATACATGATCAAATGTACTTCGCAGGCCAATAAGAATGGAACACTTTTCGCAGGACATAAGTTGTGAAAAGTTAACTTTGAAAAATTGCATGACTCTCCAAGAATCCGTAGAACATTTAAACATTTGAACTTGACATTGAAACTGAACAAATTCATGAACTCGTAGAGTTCTTCACATTGAAGAACTCGTAAGATTCAAATATTCAAAAATCATCTAAGTCCAGATTTCAAAAATCGAAAAAAACTTTTAAGTTTAAAATCTTTTCCACAGATTGAGTCGAAATGACCATTTAAACAAGATTTAAACAACTAAATTCATTTTAAGTCCATCAAACATCAATAACATTCAAACACAGGTTCAGGAACTCGTAGGAGTTCGAAGAGTCCAAATCCAAAACCAGTCCATTAAAACTTTGATTAAGTCCAAATTAAGTTCCAAGATATGTTCGAAATTAAATCCCAACAAGATTAAACAGGTTTTGCATCCATGATTTGTTCATAATCTCAGTCCAAGATGAAATATCCAAGAATTCGGTTCGAATAGGTTTAAGGAGATGAACAGTTCTAAAATCAAAAACCCTGGAATTTGAAATCACATGATGGAATTTATGAACAAAAACAATATAGAAACATGAATCGAACAAGGAACAATAATGAAAATGAACATTAAACCTACCCTGAATCGATTTAGAATATTGAAATGAGAAGTTCATATGAGGATTTGAGAGCAAAGAAAAGTCTAAGTGTGAAATTCGCATGAGCTTATGAGACAAGTGATTTGAAACTGAAGAGGTGAACTTGTATATATACACACGAATTGGGTTGACACGTGACACGATTTGAGTGGACCTCTTCACTTGTCGCAAGCGTAAGGAAACTGAACTTGTCGCAAAGGGTGACAAGAATGTGTGTGAAATTTTCGCAAGAAACAAGTTACACTAAGAAAGGAATCCGCAAACCACATGTTACGGATTGAGACTTTCCGCAGACCGAAGGTTACGGATTGTCACTTTCCGCAGACCGAAGGTTACGAGTAGTGACTTTCCGCAGACCAAAGGTTGCGAGAAGTCTACTTTTCGTAGACCAAGTCATGCGAATTGTCACTTTTCGTAGGCTATAGCTTGCGGATTGTGACTTTTTGCAGACTACTGTTTGCGAGAAGTGGAGTTAGCCAAATTTCACAAATTTCGAAATATAGCACTTTTGACTTTTCAAGCTTTCCAAAAATAGACACTTTCCCAAAATGGTAATTTTCCTAGAATGGAAACTTTTAAGCACAAAAAGGATTTTTCACTTTTGAAAACATTTGAACACACACACTCACTTACAGACATATCTTCCAAATACTCCCCCTTGGATTATGATTTGTAAATCCTGCAAAACAAGCAAAGTCTAGGTACTCATTTGAACATGAGTACTTATTGATTAGAAGTATCTGATAGTCTTAGATTCTAGTTCCTAATCACAAACAAATCAACAAACAAGATTTATGAATCAATTACTTGTTTGATTTCAAATTCAAACTCAACGATTACAAACTCTCTTCTCTCTAGAACTCTCCTTCTCCCTCTACAAATTTCTCTCTCTAAAACGTATTCTCTCTCTATAACACCTTCTGTTAATTACATCTATTAAAAACATAAAAATACAAAGCTATTTATACCTACAAGAATTAAAAGGAAAAACAAATACAAATACAATACTTTGACTTTTTATTACAAAAGACTTTGACTTTGATGAGAGTTGACTTTCTCAGCTTTGACTGCTTACACTTTGACCTTCAGTCTTCTTGATCTTGTATCCAACAGATTTATGCTCTAACAATCTCCCCCTTTGGATTCAAGATCATTGTTGAAAGATCTAGCAATTCAGTCTTCTCTTTTAAGACTCTGTCAGTACAATCTCCCATTTTTCTTTGACGGTATTCTTTTAAGACTCTGTCAGATATTTGCTCCCCCTTGACAAAATCATGAAAAATATTATATTTGGACATATCAGAAACACTTACACTCCCCGTAGATGTAAGCATTAATCATGAACACTTGACAAAAATCAGATATGTTCCCCCTTCATATTTGCAAAAATTCAAACACATCATCACATTTTCTTTAACTCCCCCTAAAAACAATATTAATCAATTAAGTTTCAATCTCTCTTTTTGATAAACAAAAATACTCCCTTTGAAAGATTGATCAGTCAGTGTATTCTGAGAAGATCAAAATCTTTGAAGTACGGGTTCTGAACTGTAGTATCCAAAAGCCATCATTCTTGATCTTTAAAGTATGAGTCCTAAACTGTTATGTTTATAAGTCAACATTCGTTGAAGTACGATTTCTAAACTGATATGTTTAGAATTCAATGCTCTCACTCCCCCTAAACATCTGATTCCTGCAAAACAGATTTAACAGGTTTTGGTACCCACTTAAACTTGGGTCTAGATTGGTTAGTCTTTGGAAACTTAGTTCCAGATCTGTAAAATGTAGTATCAGAAGAAGTAATCCTGTAACTTCCATACCAGTGATTAACATAATCTTTTTGAACAAAATCATTAGTTCCACAGTAAAAACAACATATTTTCTTCTTAACTGACCTGATTAACTGGTTTGTAGAATAAACAAGATCAGGTTTAGCAAAAGATTTATCTTTCCGAGCATTGCTCTTTCTATCCTTGGATGTGGAAGCAAATGATTTCTGATATGTTTTGTCATCAACTGAACCTTTAATAACCCAAACCATCTGATCTCCCTTAGATGCATGCTTTCCTTTAGATTTAGAAAAATAGCTAACTAAACCATCATCAGATTTATCATAAAAGATATTAGAATGACGAATATGATCTGATTTTGAAACTTTTGATTTGACAACTTTATTTTTGAAAGCAAGATTATGAAAGGAACTAGAAACATATTTAAATGAACATACTAATTCAGTTGACTCATCATATGAAGATAAATCAATTGTTTCAGCAGAGACTTTTTCAGACAAATCAATATTTGTTGCTTTTAGTTGTTTTACCTTTTCAGATAACTTGTTTCTCTCTTTAGAAATTGTGTCAAATTTATTTTTCAAATCAGATCTGACTTTCTACAGTTTCAGAATATCTGAAGCTAAAACATACTTCTTCTTTGTGAGCTTTGAGATTTTAGTATCAAAAAAATTTCTCTCTTGCTCAAAATCTTTTTCCAAGTTCTTGTTCTTAGCATAAATCTCCTTAAAAATCCCAACATTCTTTTTTTCAAAAGTTTTCCTTTCAGATTCAAAAGAATTTTTATTTTCCTAAAAAACTTTTCTTTCTTTTTCCAATAAATCTTGTAAAGTACTGATTTGCATGGGAAGATCAACAGATTTTTTTTCCAGAACTTGTTTTTCCTTTGCAAAAATGTCTCTTTCAGAAATCAAAATCTTTTCAAATTCGGAGGCTTGCTTTGAAAGTTTTATGCATCTAAGTTCAATATCTTTCTTTTCTTGAGTAGCTTTCTTTGAAAGATCAGATAATTTATGGTTGTAAATTCTCTCGAAATCATCTTTTTCTGTGTGAAATTTCTCTTCCCACATCTTCATTACATCAGTACTCTTTGATTTCAATGTAGATACCTTCTTTTCAAATTTCTTCAGTTTGCTCTGAAGATCAACAGTCTCAGCTTTCAGCTCTGATTTTTGAATTTTGAATTTTTCATTCTCAGCTTCAAAAGCAGGTATCTCTGCATATAAGCTATTGCACAATCTCTCTTTGACAATACAATATTCCCCTTACTATCAACAGTAGGCATCTTGATCAGATACAGAAAAATATGCTTGAAAATTGATCATCCCGAAAAATTCAGATGAAATTTGACTGGGAAAGTCAACTTTGGTCAAAACTTGAAAATTTGTGAAATTTTTCAAAGTCTTGAATTCACAGAGAGCAATTAGCAAAGAAGTCGCAGGTTGAAGAACCACTTTTCGCAGAACAAGAATCCGCAGAGAGCTATATACGAATAATCAGAATCCGCGGGACGAAGGATGCGAGAACCAACAGTTCGCAAACAACGGCGTGCGAGTTATCCCTTTCCGCAGGCAACGGTTTGCGTAAAGCTACAATCCGCAGGCAACAATTTGTGTAAAGCTAAAATCCGCAGGCAATGTCTTGCAAATTCTAAACTTTGCGCAACAAGATGTATACGAATTCTGTACTTCAACAAATTAAAGACCACAATTCGCAAAACCCTTGTACGAATTCAAAACAATCCGTAGAATGTATCTTGCGAAAACCAAGAATCTGTGGACTTAGGTTGCGAAAAGTTCACTTTTCGTAAGCTTCTGTGTATGAATTCTTTACTTGTCAAAATTAACAAATCACCAACATATGAGGCTTGCGAATTCTACTTTGAAGCTTGCAAAAAGTCCAGATCTTGCGGGTTCTTCCTCGAAAATCATCAAATTTGCCATGGATTCTTCAAAATACACAATTGAATCTACAAATCAACAGGGTTGCTCGAAATGTGATCGTGAACACTTCTCTAGTACAAGATTTTGTCCAAAAATCACTTAATTCACGAATTTGATTCAATCACAGTAACTTCGAACTTTCGAACCAAAATTTTCAAAATATCAAAATTCACCAAGATAACTTGTGAATTTGATTAAGCAACCTGAATAAAATTTGATCCACAACTAATATCGAACCAATTGTGATCAATCTTGAATCACAATTTCACCAAATTTTGAAAAACTTGAATGAAACAGTGACTTTCCAAAAATATCTGCGAGTTCTTCAATCTCTCCAAAAATAACCAAATTCTTCAAAAATCCATTGAATCTGAATTAATCGATTTGCTCGGATACCAATTATTGTTCCAGATTTTAAGCAATTAAGATCACAATGTATGAATCAAATCAAGAACACAATGTAAATGTAGAGAGAGAACATGTATGTCATATATCTCTAATTAAAGTCACAAGTCTTACAAAGTTACTTACAAAACACAAAGAAATAAACCTATATATATGGTGAAACAAACCTTGACCACAATACAAGCTAGAAAATCCAAAGACTTACAAAAGACAAATTGATTCAAACAAACTATCTCTAACATATTATGCATCTAGAACTCCTAGTGTTAAATATGATGTTTCGTAAATCAAATCAACTATACATCTTACTTCATTTCCGTATCGCTATAAGATTTCAACAATACTCAAATTAATAAGTAAAAAATCCACAAAATACAAACAAATCAAAAGGAAAAACTCATATTTTCAAAGAAACTTGATTATCAAGAACATGATAATTTATAAGAGGATATGAGGATATAGATAATAAACAAAAAAGGGAAACAAAATTTGGAAATTAATAGAGTATTAAATGTTGGCTTTTGTCAAAGTGATTTATAATTAAAAAATGTAAGAGTGGAAATAGAAATTATTGTGATTTATGATTTAAAAAAAAGGTAAAAGTGGAAATAGAGGTTTTTGAATTTCTAGTTGCTAAAAAAAATTTAATTATTTGCTATAAATGGGGAAAGAACCCAAGACCTCCCTAGCGCTTTATTTTGCACGCCCAAACCATCCCACCGAGCTTTCGCTTTTGTTACAAAGTTGCTTTTAAAATATTTGAGAGCACTCTCAAAACCGAGAGGGTGCACCTAAATGACACGTAATTTTTTTCCCTTGCAGTAATCAAGTGAGCGGGTGCACGGGACTCCGCTCGGTCCTTAGTAGATCCGCCCCTGGCTACTTCTATGATTTACCCAAAAGTAAGCACGGGTTATAATGTTCTCAAAAAGCATTGGCTTCCTTGGCTTTGGGTTGCCAAAGATAATATCATTCCGAAATACCCATATAGACCATAAAGTGGTAAGCGTAACGACCTCAAAACACAAAAACACCTCCCTCTTCAACTGAATTGAGTCGATCCAATCCGAATAAGTATGTAGATTCAGAATATCCATAAGCCACCAGCGACCAATAAGAGCCCATAGGTCTTTAGTGACAGGACATAAAAGAGATGAAACATCGACACCTCTTTTATCGAAATTTATCCGATTAGGGAGCCGATTGAGATGCAATTGCCACACGAACACATTAACTTTGATGGGAACAAGTCTATTCCATCTAGTAGGTTGAGAATCCACCTCCAAATGACTAGAATCAATTAAACGCTTAGTTGAAGCCAAATAAAAATACCCGACCTTTCTAACAACCACACCCATCTATCCTTTTGACTGGAGGGCACAAATGTAGACAAAATTTGTTGTAGTTCACTACATTGGACAGCCTCAACCCCACCTCTCGGCGCCCTTCGAAGACACACATCCCCCAACACCCTAACTCCAAACGAGACTTGACATTCGCCGATTTATCCAATTCTAAAGCGTAAACTCTAGGAAATTGAATTTTAAAAAGAGAATCTCTAAGCCAAACATCATCCCAAAAAGTGGTCAAAACACCATCGCCCACTTTTTTCTTACATAAAAAGAAAAGATCAATGCCTTTGTCCTTTAGAGAGTTGAACGATTTTATAATGGAGACCCATGTTGAGTTCGAAATTTGCCTAGGAACATTTGAACCAATTAGACTCTTCTCGCCATATATGTATTTAATGTGCCTCATCCTCCAACCAAAACCGCCAAATCCACTTGAAAAGCAAAGCACGGTTAACCACCATAATGTTACCAATACCAAGTCCTCCGAATTTGAGACTAGCCATAACTTTTTTGCACTTGGCCCAAGACGTTTTATTTTCCTCCACATCACCACCAATAAAGAATCTATTTCGGAAAGATTCCAAGCCTTACTCAACCAACCTTGGGATTTTGTAAATAGACATGAAGTAAGTAGGAATGCTCCCCAAAACGGACTTTAAAAGGATAACCCGACCACCAACCGAAAGAGTTTTAACTTTTCAATTGGAAAGTTTGGCCAAAAATTTATCGAACACCACCTTCCAACCCTCCTTTTTGGACATATTATCCCCAACGGTTAAACCTAAATACAAAATTGGAAGCTTCAATCCACCACACCCAACACAAGAGGCCAAACACTCGATTTACATTACGATTGTATTATAAAGGATATTCTAAAAATTAATATACATAACATTATAGAATTTATATAAAAAATTAGGGAGGAAATGTTTCGGACAAGTATTTGAATTTTTTAAATTTTTTTACATAAATAAATTTAAATGTATAACACCTCATAGTTCAGAGCAGCAGCTTAACCCAATAACCTTCATATCAATTTAAAATCTTAGTCAAAATTGTTAGTAAACCACAAATTTTAGTTTATAAGGAGCTAATACATCAATTTTTCTAATCAATGTGAGACGAGTTGCTACAAAATCCCCCACTTAAATTCCAAGCATTGTCGTCATACATTCCTAGTATCCTCTTTGCTCATCAGTGATGTGGGATTCGCCTAAAATGTTACATGCACCCCCTCAAGGAGTCATTATGTTCAATAAGGTTTGCCACATTATCCCAATAGTACAAGAATCAATTTTGATACCATTTGAAACTCCCCAAACTTAAAGCAACAGACTATCCTAATAACATCCAAATCAACATCCACTATTGTTGTAAATTAATTTAGTGTTGTTTTCGTCTATGAAACGTTACAAATGGTAAAAACTCATCCCATGAATAGATTAGTAGATTTGTGAACTGTAACACCATAGTTCTTTTATTTCAGCGTTTTGAAATTTTGGTGGTCAAAGTTGTGAAATGTAACATCCTAAAATTTAGAGTGAAATAAAAATTCGAAATTTCGGCAATATAACGTCTATAAAGGGAGAAACATGTCCACCCTAAAATAGGGGATCAATTAACCTGAATAATTTGGACATGACAAATAAAACCTAAGAGTATCATCCGAAAACGGGGAAAAAGGTATGGTATTTACAACCCAAATATAATGAAGAATAAAACGACAACCTAATAATCTAAATTTGTCAACAAGATTACAGTCGGGTGTTGCTATCCTTCAAAATGTATATCCTCCAAAATCAAGTATGTTGGTCACTATATCTCCAAAAACACCACTCACGACCCCAAGGTCGTCCACTTAGTCCCGACGAGTCCCACCGCTAAGATGACCTGTCAAACATGACAACCAAAGAACAAGCATTAGGCTAAACCCTAATGAGAACATGTCAATAGAATAGAAGTATTAAACTCATTTGAAGTCGCACGGAGGATATAGCCATGAGCTAAATCAATCAATCAAATAAACCATTAGTAATTAAAATATGGTACAAATAACACTAATCACATAGTGAGCTCAACTCCTCTAAGTCTATTGCTCGAAAACATCAAGTCAACCCCTCTAAGTCAATTCTTGAGAGTTCCAAAACGGGAACTCATGCACAAGGGAATTATATCTTACTGCCCATGGGACGTTGCCCGACCATATAGGTCCACATTTTACTTACCATGGTGACCCGATGCCTATTCAGTACCAAAGTGGTGATCCTAATGTCCAAAACGCGACATAGGGACACCGTGCCTATGGATCCATTGCACTAAGACCAAAATCCAAAACATGCTAGCACATTCATTATTAACCATATAGGTACGTAAATCATAAATACAAGGTTACCAACATGAATCTTGACTCCCATCATTGATGAGACTTTATCAATATAACTATCAACAATAATGCACTAACACTCATTTCAAAGGCCATGATTGTAAATAATTAACCCAATACTGGCCTTTCCCCAAAACCCTAATTTCCACTTTGGGTTCACCAAAATCCCATGGACTAAGGGTTGTCCATCAAGTAAGTTGAGGGCATAGAAGACCATTAACCTTGGTTCAAAACACATTTCTCAACAATCTTGTTTAGGTGATAAAACCCTAACATCCCCAAAACTCAAATTTAGGTTAGAATGCCACAAACCAAAATACACGATTAATAATATGGATGAGAACTAGATTATGTAAACCTTAACATTCATGAAAGAGTAACGGTAGAAAATCTTACCTTGAAGGGTGGTGTACAAACCCTAGAAAATGTTAACTTAAGAGGGAAGATGAAGTTGAACTTGGATTCCTTAATCACTTGGGTTCATAAATTCTCAACCAACCTAAACCAACCATAAAACCCTAAGCAATACCTTCTCTTGAGAGAATTTAACGAAGAGAGAAGGATTCTTACCTTAGCTTCAAAGGAAAATCGCCCAATTCTAGAGGAAAATGAGATAAATGAGCAAATAAGTCGTCTTAAGGCATTAAATGGTTTGAGCCTGTAAGCGGTTGTGCCTTGCGACAGTGACCAAGTGTCACTATCGCTGGCAATGTCGCCCGTTATCACCCCTCCTCGGTACAGATCCAGCGATTGTGCCTTGCGACAGTGACCAAGTGTCACTATCGCCGGCACTGTCGCCAACCTCTCTGCACTCTCGGTACGTCCTTCGCGATTGTGCCCCGCGAGAGTGACTCCTGTCACAATCGTGGGCACAGTCGCCCATATGTAATGAGACCCGAATTTTCCAGATTTCGACCCGTAAAGCCCACGATCCAGATTCTAAATTGAACAATAACCAAATATAATTCGGTTACGAATAAAACTAAGTAGAGGTACTCGATAGAGACGTACCGAGAATACGGGTGTTACATGAAATGAGGACTTAGGAGTCATATTGGTAATAAAGGGGTGAGTCTTGCATTTTGAGGTAGAAACCCTAAAAATTCTTTTCTTCGCCTACTCTTTTGGACGACGTGTAGAGAGGAGAAGAGAAGAGGGGGCAGAAGAAATCATTTTGGAGAATTCAGTCTTGGGAAAAAGTAAAAAGGAATCAAGAAATTTAAGGATTCCATCTGAAAGGTAACTCAAACCTAATCCTTCTCTTGCTTTATGTGACACCCTCAAATTTGGTAAGAGCAACTAATTTAAAATTTCGATATAACATCAAGAGAGGGACAAAACTTCCTCCTACAAATCAAAACTCAATATACCTCAAGATAAAATTCTATAATTAACCTCAACAAATATAAACTCCAATAAGATACAAGGACTAAACCAAAGACGGGTGCTACTTAACCCCAATACAAGTTGCTCTTCACATAATCAATGCGGAAGACTTCACCAAGCTATTGACTTCTCGAGTACACAACTAGCATTTCTCTTTTCACAGTGTCACTAGAACTATACCCAAACGAAGCATGATGCACATGCCGACAAATAATAAAAGTTAGGCTAACGCCTAGTGAGTTCAAGAGTTTTACATGAATAAATATATCTTTAAAAGGGAATGAACTCCACTTAAAATCATAATCTTTCAAATGATTTACTTTAAACTTGGATACGAATCTTTTCCAATATCATGCATTTTCAAAGATAAACACCTCGTTATAAAGCATTCTTTATAAAATGATGCAACCCAAAACTCACTCGCAACGAGAATAGGAATTGACTCCCAATTTAAAAAAACGTGGATAAAACGTTTTATCCCAAAACACCCAAGCACGGGTGGGGAAAAATATTCAACCCATAAATCATGGTTAATAACTCACATGTACGATACGTCACCAAAAACATGGACACTAGGCCCAATACTCACGCAACCCTGAAATGGAAAGAAACCAAATACTAAAACATGGGGATGACGTATTTCATTCAAACCTTAATATACGCGGGGGGAAACCTAATATTAAGGTCATCATTTACAGTAATAAAGTAAGGCGTTAACATTAAAAATATTGTTGGCCGATGACAGGGGAGACCCGTATCCGTTGAGAGTGGAGGAACACAAAAGTATGCCACACATACAACGTTAATCGCATGACACCTCACGACATAAAAGCCCAAGTATCCCTGCGACTTCTTGACAAGTTTCACCTCAAGAGACAGTTGACCTTGGTGAACATTGCAAAGAACTCCACCCCGAAGGCTCGTCACACTTAAAAACTACCGCCCAGGCATTACTTGAATCGGTGGAGGTTCTAGTGCCTACCCTCCAGGTAGCACCTCGAGACTCAACCCTCCTAGTGCCTACTTGTAAAGTTTTTGGTCGTAAAACATGATTCCTGGACTCCAACCCCGAAATACCCAATTAACCATCAAAATAGACTGACTTACGTGCCTATGGATCCTATGCAACACAGTCTAACATTACATGACTACACAGGAATGACCAACACACTCGAGCATGTAATTAACCTCAATACTCCCCTAGATTCTTTTAAGTCGACACCGATCTAAAGCGCTCAAAATGCTTTTTGACCAATGCTTAACAATCCCCAAATAATAAACGCATTTGACACATGTCATGCAAACACATCCTCTAAAATACTTGATGTGGGTCCGTGTGATTAAACACGATCTTTACCAGACAATCAAACAACAAACAAGATAGATAAACCAACCTGTTTGATTAACAACAATCGATTACAAGGATGATACTTTGAAGCTCTCTGTTGTTTCTTTCTTTTGAATAGTGTTGGGTCGATGTGATCTGATCGATTTCTATGTTTTGAGATATTAAGAGTTATGAGATTATAATATCTCAAAACCTTTTATATCTCTAACATAATATCTAGAAATATAATATATAAACTAAATATCCTAAAATATCTATTAGTTAGATATTTAGGAATAATACATAATACAATTATTAAGACTATAATTAACTTTGACAATTATTACAAACTAACATTAGACTAATCTTGAGAGCGACTTTTCAGCTTTAGCTTCAGATTCCAAACTTCAGATTGGATGATCTTGAATCCAATAAATTTGAGATCTAACAATCTCCCCCTTTGGATCAAGATCATTACTAAAATGATTTAGCAATTCAGTCTTCTCTTTCAGCTCAGAAGTTGGAATCTCCTTCTCTGTCTTCAATATGTAGAAATCTCCCCAAAATACGTAGATAAACTCTCTTTCAGATGATGGGAAGAAATTATCTTCAGATTTTGGCTCAGAATGCTTTAGCAAAGTATCTTCAAAGAAAATTTCTCTAAAATCAGCATGTCTTCAGAATACTTTGATCTCTCGCATTTCTTGGTTAGCTCTTCTCTTTTCCAATCTTGTAATGTAATGGACATTTCTTCAAGCTTTAGGTTCTCCCCCCTTTTTGATGAATAGAGAAACGATTTCATCAAAACTGTTAATCATAAAATCCCAAAACAATCAAGCAATTCTCATAATATGATCAAGAACTAGAGAGAGAAACTATAGAGAGAAAGTAGATCTTGAATCCATTAATCACAAGTCTGATTATGACAATTACAAGCTTACAACTCTAGTTCCAAGATTACAAGAGCCAAACCTATTTATACTACCAACCTATTACAAGAACTTAATCACTAAGTAAACTAAAACACCATTGACTAACTATTACAAAGACAATGTTGACTTTTACATCTTTGACTTTCCTATTAAATCTTGGATACAATATTTAGACTTAATAAACTCCCCCTTTGTATTCAAGATTTAATAAAAATTTGATACAGATCTTCAGCTCTTGATTCCTCAGCTTTTGTCTCTTTAGCTTTGAACTTTGAAGCTTTCACAGTCTTTACTCTTTCAGCCTTTGAAGAATCTTGAAAAGTCTTTTACACTTTGAAGCTTTGGAAAGTCAACATGCCTTGAACTCGAAACAGAAATCTTGAAACTTTTGAAAAACATTGACAACTTTGAAACAACAGATCTTCGAACAAACTTGTATCTTCATCTCTGAGCAAAATTGTATCTTCATCACTTTGATCTCTGGACTGTCTTCAGAAAACAATCTTTCACAAATCATATTGATTTATCTTTGAACAAACTTTCTTCAGAGTCTTTTGACTTTTGAATAAGCGGAAGCATTTTTCACTTTGACAAATCTTCATAGCTTTGAAATTGATCTTTGTAAAATTCTCCCCCTTTTTTTTAAATGTCTTTCATTTGTAGCCTCTGATTCGTCAATTCAAAAGATATTCATCCAGATCTTTGCAAATCCAGACAAAATGATCGTGTAACATCTGAATCAACAAATGAATCAGTTAAAGTGCCTGTTAGTAACACTAAGTCACTGTGTGTAACGAATACACATTGGAAAGGAGCTTTTATGATGTTCACTCCCCCAGGGCTCCCATTCAATCATCGAAACACCACAAAGGTAATTTCTATAAACGTTATGACAAAGAAACAAATTCCTTGTGTATTCGTGCAAGTGATAGAAAGAATTAAGCACTTGATGATTACTTATAAGGCTCAATATTGTGTAAACCACTGAGACAACAGTAAGTTAAACACAGACTCAATGTGCATGAGTGAAGTGCGAAGGTGGGGCACACTTCCTTCTTTTCAATATCCAGATTTTCCAAATAAAAATCAGATAGTAAATGTGTTGCTTCCCCTTTGAAAATGTGAAACATTTTCCTTTTAAGAAGAAAATGAGTAGCTGGTGGGGTTAATCAAGAGTTGGCATGGGTTAGTTGCCTTTTTCAATAATGTTCACCAAAGAAATGTGAAACACTAGAAATGTGGCTGCCCGGCTCAGAAATTAGTTGGTGCAGAGTTCTGATATTCTTTTAACTCTGTTCTCACACCCTCTTTCTTTTAAACATTTAGCTTACTTCTAACCGAACTCTCTTTTTCTGTATATCCCATCACACATCCCACACTCATTTCTTTTGATTTTTCACACTCAATCACTATGGATTAACCTCTTGGGTAGGAAACACAGGTTAACGTGTATCCATAGAAGTTGTGTTAAGTCCTAGCACACTGATCCCATGTTTTTATAGAAAGCATATGATGCTCAAAATGGTTTAACTATCTCAGTTAAAACACAAAGTAGATCTTGAAAACATTTAAACACACACTTCCAATTCATGAAATCGGTTTGAGATTCGGGAAGTGGTTTGAACTTTTAAGAACAATGTTTTCTATGATTGAAAGTTATCCTTCTTTCAACCATATATGAGATTAAGATAAAGGATTATACCTTTACGTTCGATCTTATATCTCATGAAGATAAGCTTAAAGTCATAAAGATATGAACATGTAAGCGTCTCTCAAACTGCAAAAGTCTTATGTCATAGTCAAAGCAAATTTGTTCACTGAAAATAAAAAGACAAAAAGCAGTAAAACAATGAAAGTACGAGTTCTGATCAGAAATAATCAGAAGTCATAAGTCTCTTACTCCCCCTGAAATTATGCATAGAAAAATTATCATCTTGTAAAAGATATGCATTTAAAATTTCAGACAAATATGTATTCCCCCTTGATGGTTGATTTCCTCATTCGAGTATTGGAGTACACTTCTCATATCAGCACAGGAGTAAGGTCTTTTGATCATTGAAGTACGAGTCCTAAATTGTTGTGTTTAGAAGTCATCGTCTTGACATTTAAGTTCGGGTCTTGAACTGCTGTATTCAAGAGCCATATGTTGACATTGATGTCCGGGTCTTGAGCTGATTTACTCAAGAACCATATGTTGACATTTGTTAACCCAGTTTAATCTAGTTGATAATTAACACACAAACACAATAATATCAAAAGATATCAATATTAGAATAACATACCAATCCCTTGAATAAACAGTTAAACCTTGTGTGTTCTTGATACCCTTGAATACAGAGAAAATAGCTACCTCACTATAGGATTATAATTATGAATATGAGGATTATGAAAGGTCAACCCTAAAACTAAACTAATCAAAACATTAAATACCCAGGCCTAATGCCTAATGGGCTTTGCTAAATGCTAAACGGGCTTGAGGCCCAATAACTAATAACTATTAGCTTATTACACAATAAACCCTCTAAATTTAACTATCAAATAAATACAGTTTAGACCCTTTAATCTTGAATACAATTATTTGATCCAACAACATTGATGCCCGGGTCTTGAGCTGATTTACTCAAGAACCATTGTTGACATTGATGTCCGGGTCTTGAGCTGATTTACTCAAGAACCATTTTTGACATTGATGTCTGGGTCTTGAGCTGATTTACTCAAGAACCATTGTTGACATTGATGTTCGGGTCTTGAGCTGATTTACTCAAGAACCATTGTCTCCTACTCCCTCTTGACAGTAGGTACCTGCAACACAGAATCATCCCTTTTCTTTGGTATCCATTTCCATTCGGATCCAACTGTGTTAGCACATGATTTTGGTACCCATTGGAATCTGGGTCCTCTTTGCTTTTGAGAATCAAATGAAGAATTAGTATAATAAGAGGGAACATGATATGTGCCAAACCAAACATCAGGATCTTTACGAGAAGCATGATCATATCTACCATAATTTGAAAATTTTCTAGTAGATTGAGATAACTGGAATAATTGTTGTACGGAATATTTCTTGCGAGAATCGACAAGTTTTGGTTTTGTACAAGCAACATTCGAAAAAGATTTAGCAGTCTTGTTAATCTCCTCTTTTGGTTTCCATTCAAATTTAACTCCTAGCCTTTTCTTGCTCAGATCTGAAACATTTGAAACTTTTGAGTCAGATTTTTGAGAATCAAACGAATGCTTCTTCTTTGGGTTACCAGTAGTGATCGGTTTCTGTGAATGCTGAGATTTCTTCTTACCTTTAGTATTCTTAGATTTCACAGAAAGAGTTTCATCAACATTCGTTGATGATTTGCTTTTCACAAACTTACTAGATAATCCAAAGGAATTCACAAAAAAAAGACGAATGGTTAGGAAGTTTGGCACTAAAATCAAATTGATCAATACACTCATCTAAAACACCATCAGAGTTTAGAAAATCTAACTCTTCATCTAGTAGACCAAACATATCATCAGATTTTGAAGCCTTTGATGATTTAGATAGAATAGAATTTTTAATCACAGTTGAAAAAACTTTTTGTTTAATATCAATCAAAAGTCTTTCATCTGTTAAAGATGTCTCAAGTTCAGAAATTTTACTTTCCAAAACGAGAGGAGGGACGTAAATTTTACCTTTAATAGGCTTAGCCTCCATTTCTTTTACAGAATAACTTTGAAAGAAGACATTTGAAAGAGATTTTGATTGAACATCACTATAACTATTATTAATCTTCGCATAACGAAATGGAAGTTGAACATTAGATGTGTTCTTTCGTTTTTCTGTTTCCTTGGCTTCATATTCTTTAGACAGTCTAGTCCAGAAAACTTTAACCTCAGGGAATCGTCAAGCTAGTTTCAAAAATGTAAAATCATAAAGTGCAGGCACTTCAGATTTACCCTTTTTAAGGTAGTGAGGATTCTCATAACCAATTCCCCAACTCTCTTTATTCTTTTTGGGTTTGTTTAGATGAATGGTTTGTTCAGTTTGACCCAATGAGTATAACTCCTTTTCCAAAGCTATTAATTTTTCAAGTAAAGATTTGTTTTCTTCAGTACGCGAAGAATACATTTTCGTAAGCTCTTTGAAATCAAACTCACTCTTTCTCAATTTAGACTTTGTTTCAGCAATCTCTTTAAGAATTATGGTCTGTTCTTTTACGCTGGTGTCAATGTTTTTATGTAAAACCTCAATCAATACTTTCTTCCCAGCAATATCATTGCTAAGTTTCTGTATTGATTGGTCTTTTTCTTTAATGACACCCTTTTCAAGCTTAAGTTTAGACTCTAATTCTTGGAGTTTTATCATCATGGCATGCATTTGATTTAAGAAATCTGATTCAGTTAAATCACATACCTCTTCGTTGTCATCTTCATCGGAAACAGCTTCAGCTTCTATTTCCATCTTGCCCATGAAGCATAGATGCGCTGTCTCGTCCTTCTCGTCTTTGTCATCTTCTTCGTCTGATTGATCCAGCCAGAACTCATCTTCTGCCATCAATGCTTTTCCAGCTTTCTGTTGCTTGGCTAGAAGCATTTTATTCTTGTAGTAGTCGGAGTTCCAGACTTTGGGTCTTCGGCAGTCTCTAGCAAAGTGACCTAGTCTGCCACAGTTGTAGCATGTTGGAGGTTCTGACTGACTAGATTCTTCAGCTTTATACCTTCTCTCTTCCGGCTTCCTTTCCTCTACTCTTTTACCTTCAATCCTCTCTTTGTAAACACAGTTGCTTGGACCAGAAGAATACCTCTGACTGTTTGAGCTTGGCTTTTTGTAGAACTTTCTTTGAAAAGACTTAGTCAACATAAGCATAGCCTGCTTTAGTTGTTCACAGTCGTCAGAGTCAGAGTTCGCTTCATTTTCAACCTCATCTGATTCAGACATAATCATCTTCTTCTTCTTATTTTTCACAACAAGTGCAACTGAATCAGCAACTGTCTTCTCAGACTGTCTCTTTTCATCCATGATCTCATCCACCTCTTCCTCATTCTGCTTGAGGGTTTCATACAGCTCGTGAAGTGGAATCTCGTTTAGATCCTTGATTTGCTTCATTTGTCTGGCAAACCTCTTCCATTCAGGCTGGAGAATGCTTAGGAATTTGACATTCAGCTCTATTTGCGATTTGTTGACCTTGTTCTTGCTTAACTCATTCAGCAAGGTCACAAATCTGTCGTATGTTACTGCTAGTGACTCTCCAACTCTGCCTTTGAATTCTTCATAGTTGTTTAGGCAGTTGGATATCTTCAGCTGATTCCCAACTTTTGAACCTAGCATCATTTTCTCTAGTTGATCCCACATCTCTTTGCCAGAGGCTTTATAGCTGTCTATCTTCACATATATTTCATTTGGAATGCCTTGAAGAATGTAAGACTTTGCTAATCTATCACCTTTTGCTCTTTTTAGGTTATCACCTTCGAGCTCATCATACTTAAGTTGAAACTTTGTTGCCACAGTTCCCTCCGTACGAGTCTCATAACTGGTGCCATAACTCCCTCCTCTATTGATTTCCTGATAAAATCACCCAAATCTTGTCTTTCTATGAAGTTCATGAATCATGAACCGATCTTTCCACTGCTCATACTCTCCCCTGAAGAGTACTGGTGGTTGTGTGTCAATTCCGATAGCTAGGGCTTCTCTTGAAGACATCTTTTGAAAAAGACTAAGTCTGGTACTGGTGCAAAAGGCACACTTTGCGCTAAAGGAGTCTGGCGCAAAAGAGGTTTGCGCGAGGTTTGAGTGGCGCGAAGTAATACTTTGCGCTAGTAGAGGTTGGCGCAAAAGATGGTTTGCGCTACAAGTTTTTGGCGCAAGAACATTCATTCAGGCTTGTTACAGAAAGGCATCATTGGTTTTTCTCTTAATCCCCCAAAGGGAAAATGTAAGACGAGGTTGTATGTGGTGTCGAGTGGGATATCTTTATCTTCGCGATGCTTGATGTTTAGATGTTATGCTACTACCGAATCATTACATGTGGGTGGCACGACCCGTGGAAATCAAGCTTCTTCCGTTGTTAGTGGTTCAGATAAATCTCAAAGAGAACACTTGGGAGACCTTGAAACGCAGTTAGAAGAACTGTTTTCTGAGATCAAAAGCATGATAAGAATGGGGAATAAAGATGACGATGTAGATCTACTTGAAGCAAATTATGAAGTTGTGAGAGAAGAAATGATTGCAGGAGGTAAAACCGTAGAAGAAGCTGCTATTCTGGACGTCATAGCCTTGGGTTACATGGCTATTGGAGACTTCAAGATGGTTGAGTCTGTTTTGAGGGAGGATGAGCCTCTTCTTGATTCAATACTGACACACATGGGGAGTATGCACTCGGCTTTAGGGAGGTTTGAGAATTCCATGCTTTTATACAAAAGAGTCCTTGAAATTACAGAGAGAAATCACGGAGTTAATAGTACTTCTCTTGTTATGCCATTATTGGGGATGGGCAAGGCTCTCGGTTCTGCTGGTAGAGCGACAAAGGCCATCGACATGTACTATCGTGCTATTTCTATATTGGAGTCTAATATGGGAGCCAAAAGCAAGGAACTAGTGGTACCTTTGAACGCTCTTGGCAATCTTTTAATAGAAGAAGGAAAGGTTGAAGATGCCGGAACCGCTTTCTTGAGAATCGTAGGCATATATACCAAGTTATATGGAAAAGACGACGAAAGAGTTGGAATGGCCATGTGCTCTCTAGCCATTGCAAAATGTGCAAAAGGAGATGCAGAAGCAGCCATCGACCTATACAGGAATGCTCTTCAGGTGCTAGAGCATTCAGAAAGTAAGGATTTAGATGACACCATATTGGAGAAGACAAGAATTGACTTGGCAGAGTTGCTTCATGTAGTAGGAAGAGAAAAGGAAGGCCTGCAGCTTTTGGAGGAATGCTTGTCCATCACCAAGATATACAAAGGAGAAGAAGATCCTAGTTTTGTCACCCACCTTACAAATTTGGCAACCTCATATTCCCGATCCAAGAATTATGTGGAAGTTGAGCGCCTCCTGAGACCAGGTTTACGGATCTTGAAAAAGACTGTGGGCCCTGATGATTCCTCAATCACCTTTACAATGTTACAGCTTGTTGTAACTCTCTACAACTTGAAGCAGGATGAAGAAGTTGAGCAGCTTGCGCTTGAGGTGTTGCGGATTCGTGAGAAAGCATTTGGAGATGCCTCTCTACCAGTTGGGGAAGCATTGGAGTGTTTAATATGCATTCAGAAAAGAGTTGGAAGAGATGATGAAGAGATGTTGGAGCTGCTGAAGAGGAATCTGAGCATACAAGAGAGAGCATTTGGGCATGAAAGTGAACAAGTGATTGAAACCTAGAAGAAGATTGTATTTTACATGGACAAACTAGGGATTAAGGATCAGAAGTTCCCTTTTCAAAGGAGATTGTCTTTAATCAAAAATAAATTTAAGCAGCAAGTCCAATATTAATGAATTTGTGGGTTTCTATAAGCTCTGATACCAATTGTGGGTCCGTGTGATTAAACACGATCTTTACCAGAGAATCAAACAATAAACAAGATAGATAAACCAACCTGTTTGATTAACAAAAATCGATTACAAGGATGATACTTTGAAGCTCTCTGTTGTTTCTTTCTTTTGAAAAGTGTTGGTTCGATGTGATCTGATCGATTTCTATGTTTTGAGATATTAAGAGTTATGAGATTATAATATCTCAAAACCTTTTATATCTCTAACATAATATCTAGAAATATAATATCTAAACTAAATATCCTAAAATATCTCTTAGTTAGATATTTAGGAATAATACATAATACAATTATTAAGACTATAATTAACTTTGACAATTATTACAAACTAACATTAGACTAATCTTGAGAGCAACTTTTCAGCTTTAGCTTCAGATTCCAAACTTCAGATTGGATGATCTTGAATCCAATAAATCTAAGATCTAACACTTGAATAGACTTCAATACAATTTAGATTGAGACAAATGGTTTTCCAAATGGATTTATACTCTTTATCCTTCCAAAATGTTCCATAACACGAAATCAAGCATTTAACCCAAAAATACACTAAAAGGGTCTTTTTACCAGATAATTTCCATTTATGCTATAAATCATCAAAACACTTTAAAATGACTTATTTTTCAAGATATCCAAAAATCCCAATTGTGGGGGAGTTTTTACAAGATTTTTAAAGCCAAACACCTCAAATGATCAAAACTCACCAAATAACTCAATAAGTAATAATTTCATGATAAACACATAAATACTTTAAAATGAACATTTTGCCATGTACAACGTTTTCACAAATCAACTTGAACTCACCTTGCTAGATTTAGGCTAAATCTATATTTTCCCCAGCTTGAGCTCCTTTGAAGAACTTGGGTCCTCAAGCCAAAAATTTCCAAAAACCTAGATCCATAAACTTCAACCATAAATATTTACATCCAACTATATAGAATCATTCCCCAAACATTATACATGAAGATCTCCACTACACCAAAACCCTAATTTCCATAGATGAAGAAAATAGAAGATTACTTTAACCATAGCTTAAATCCACCAAACAAAATGCCTCTAAGTCACCAAAATGAGCCACAACTTCTCATCTTCAAGATAGATAAAAAGGTTGGGTGAAACCCTAAGAAGCTTGGTGGAGAAGATGAAGATGGAGGGATGATGGTTCTAGCTCCCAACTTGATAGATGAAGAAGAAACACTTAGTTTTAGGAGGGAAAACCCTCAAAAATGGGTTAGGGTTTGTTTTGGAGGTTGAGGGTCGATTTGGGAGAGAAAATGGGGAGAAGATTTGAGGTTTAGGTGAAAAATGTGGTTTGGGGTCGGTTCCTCCCTTTTAAATGCGCACAGTGGCTCCGCACGGACGGTGGCGCTGATCAATCCGCGCGGAGATTCACGTGAATCACTGGGAATGCGAGGGAACAGAGCCTCGAGCTGATGGTGGCGCTGATCCATCCGCGCAGAGAGTCACGCGGAGCGCTGCTGCCCGATTTTTTTCATTTTTCTTGCCCGATCACTGTTTTGGTCATAACTTCTTCGTTTTTACTCTGATTTTGCTCCGGAAAGAACCATTGGACTCATAATTGAACCCTTCATCCAACAAGGCTATAAAATATAGGATTCGATTCCAAAATCCTATTTCTTCTTTTTCCCTTCAAATACCCATTTGTATCAACTTGAAATAATATCTTCCTAAAAATCGGGGTGTTACAATCCTCCCAACCTTAAAAGAGATTTCGTCCTCGAAATCTAACCCCGACCAAACACCCAACGTCGCGTTTATGGGATTGATTGGTTCTCTATCCAAAAATGGATGCCTCCACAATACCTTTCCTCATATACAAAATCGGTTACATCCTATTTAAGGTTGTCACTGAATTCCTCATCACGAGCCGCCACGCACCCGCTCCCATCGTTCGCTATACCTTACCGATGATGGAATGAAAATAGAGTCCTTGTCAAATCATTTTCCTATCATTAGCGTCTAAGTTGCCTCCCAACCTTAGGTTGCACTTATCACCCCAAGAGCAGCTTACGATCTTAATTAACTACTTCCACCAAGGACGCCCCAAAGCGAACATTACCCTTAAATACTTCTAATCAACCTTCGTGGATTTATGTTATACTCTATTCTTGCTTTCAAAAATACAACACCCCTTGTAGAAAGGACCCAACCATCGCTTGTCCATATTCTTTTCAATTCCATGTATCCGCAACTACGTTTACTTTACCTGGGTGATAAGGAATCCGCATAAAATGTTGAGTCGATCACCCACTGCTGTCATAAAACGATATCTCTAATTTTGACCAATCAAAGTCTCCTCAATGGTCGGTTTCTACTTAAGGTTACCACTTAAATTGCAAGGACACAGTTTCATCGGAAGTACATTGAAGCACTCCAACGGTCATTGTCCTCAAATCAAATGTTGACACCTATCCTCAAAATGTTTATACCTCAATCGTGGATATACCACCATATAATTCCTTCCAGATTTTGCACTGACGAATTAAAGTTGACACCTATCATGGTACTAAATTTCGACAAACAAATCACCATAATTTCTTTATTCCTGAAGACTCACCCGGATGGTACACATCCGACCCATGCATGATGTCGAAAATTTACCCATCAGTTCATATCCCACCGAAACCAAGCAACTACACAATAATTTATCACGAATATTTACCGACACAGCAAGATTACCATTTAAATAGTTGGTAGAATGCATAAATCCAATATAATAATTATTCATGCGTACACTGATTCACAACTGAAATCTCAAAATTCAAAGCTAACCACCAATCAGTCATCCGACGCTTCAATTCCCAAAGACTCCTCTAGTCCTTAATCGCGACCTCTATCACAAGAAGTTTTGTATCTATAGCCCTAATGAGTTCAAGTTTTTTTTTTCAAAAACACCATGCCACTTTGAAATTTTATAAACTTCTAGATGCAAAAGCTTTATAACACTTAGTCGTACACATAAAAATCCACTACCATTTACTCGGTAGGTATACAAAGCGGTCACAAACGTCGCACATATAAAATCCTTTCGAAAACCGTTTGGTCATTACTCAAACTAATAATGACAATGAACAAAGATGCACCATCAAAATTTTCGAATGGACCACTATGGTCCTAACATGCATCAATTTACGCCATAGATGAGAAATAATTTTACGTACTAGAACAGTGTATAACAAGACGTTTGTACAAGACTCCCAAAGGGGAAATTTACATAGTCAGGTTCCGAAAATCCCTCATTTAACCATATAATATCATGAAATAAAATTTTCTCACAAGACCCACATACATCAGTTTATGTCCCCAAACTCGATAAAACGATAAGTGCTTGCGCTTTGATAAAACATAAAATAATTTAAATCGACTTCAAACTTTTAGTTGCACGGATAAAACGCTCTTTAACCCGAAATGGTGGCCATAATGCCATGCATAGGAGCAAATCAATATAATGTATGTGTGAGACTATAACAGTAAAACCATCAACCGATGGATGTTGAGAGTAAAAGTTTAACACAAACCATCATAAATCATTCATATGCTTACTCACATCAAAAGTATAAATCGGTTATAATACTAAGTAGTGTGCAACGAAATATACTCATATAAAACTTGAAAGAGAAATCACACGATATTGAGACTACAAAATAGCATATGGGATAACATCCATCAACAAAACTCTCATGAAATGAGTTTCTCAATAAACAGTAAACCAACACACGCAATGAATCTAGCCGACGCATTTCAATGTTCGTTCATGCGCTGCAAGACACCATAAAACAATACTCCATAATCTTAATAAAACTCATACGAAATAAAATTCCCAAGAAAACTCAAACACTAAAATAGTGGAAGACAACTCTTCGTCCAAGGCCTTAACATATGTGGAGGAGATCCAATGTTAATGTCGTAAGTCGTAGTTACTTGTCCAAGACTCCAAACAACGTCAAAATAAGAACATTGCAATATTCGAAAATGGCGTTGGACAACAACGAGAACAAGGAAAGTCCCAACAAAGTTTGTAACCTCATGTAATCAAATAATCTTATGCATATTTAAAATCATTGTTTAAAACCTTGTGTGTGCTAAACATCTTTCCAAAATTTCGTAATAAAATTTCACATGATGATTTCAGAAACATGAGAAATAATTGATGCAATTTATTTTATAATAAAATTTTGTGCATGAACTTGATCGACACTCAACGTCTCGAAACTACGTGCCTCAATTTCCCGGACCAAATATCCTCAATTTCCCGGCACACTATCGTCATCCGGATACTCAAACATCTTAGGACAATAGTCAAGGATTTCATAGGTTCACCTTACAAGTTCTCCTCGAATCATGACGATTCCAAAAGTCTATGGTTCTAATCCAACCAATCATTCCGACCCGAAACGGTCCACTTAATGCAATCACCATGCTTACTGTCACTCCAAGTGACGAATGCTAAAATCATCAATCTCTTCTAACGGGTATCCACTTAGACACTCCTTCACTACCCCAACGGTTGTCACATCCCAGCAGTCCAAGTATACACAAGTAACTCGTAGGTTCACCATAACACTGGCCAGGGGTAATTATGAACGTATTGTACATGATCATCCTTGTTACCTTTGACGTGACTCCCGTTCCTAGGGACTCCATTAGCCTCAAAACATCCAATCTTCAAGTGTCTATTGGTGAAATTCTCTCTCTCGATCACTTAAAAGAACACTAGTTTGTATCTAGGCATTCCAAATCAACACCTAATTCTCTCAAACTTAGGCTCTGATACCAACTTGTAACACCCTCAAATTTGGTAAGAGCAACTAATTTAAAATTTCGATATAACATTGATACGGATGTTTGCACACCTCTAGACATGTGATAATTGAACCTCAAAGCAAGTATACAATGGGATCCAATATCGTCTTCTCAAGTAATACAATGGTAAAATACCGAATATCGTCCCACAGAGATTGGTGTAAAAGCGTAATAAAAGTGTATTAAAAGAAGAGATTTCAGATGGCGAATTTGAAGACTTCGTTTGAGTTGGTTAACAGAGATATGATTAACAGGATATATAAAGATAGAATGGGTGCAAGACTTAAAGTGAGGAGTAAACACAAATTCTGGAGGCCAATGCTATAGGGATGCTATAGCATTAGTTCAGCAACAACAAGTTCCACCATGTACTTTAAAGAGTATCCTTCCGGATATCTACCATTGCACTTTTGTTTAGCCTTCAATCAACATATGCCTATGCAAATGTCTGGACCAGTGTGAGTGTCAAATGGTTTATTTAAAGTATATGGAAAAACAAATGCCTTTGTTTAAAAATCACCCTTCCGAGTCGATTCCCATATCATTCAAGTTGACGTGTTCTTAGTGGCTCATTCCTGAGTCCACTACACTTTAACACTTTGACTAGTGATCAACCCGTCAAGAATGAATCGGTTTGAAAAATAAAGATAGCAAGTTCCCTTGCTAGTAACTCTTCCAAGTATACTTCCCGTATCATCCAAACTAACGTGCTTTTTCATGGCTTATTCCTAAGTCCATGGCACTTTCACACTTTAAGAAGTGATCAATTCATCAAGAAGTGCTTTTGGATTTATAAAACTTAAAATGACATAGTGGAACAATGTTATTGAAGAACAAAGTCCACTAGTTTTTGGTTTACAACCTCCCTTTTCGTCTCACACCCAAACTATAAAATTAGCTATTCATTACGTAATATAAATTGCAATAAAAGTAAATGACATAAATTAAAGACATAATGTAAATGACTGTATATAAATGATAGAAATTAAATGTTGGAAATGTAAAGTGCGTAAAGTAAATGCAATAAGTAAGAATGAAACGTAAAGAAAAGCAATGCTGCAACAATGTTGCAGCAACTAATAATGAAGAACACAAATTATAAAATATTTTAGACTTAGTATTAAAAGTTAGAGAGAGAAGTTCATGAGATGAATTCTGCCCACTGATGGATTACCAAAAGATGATATTTTTACAAGAAAATACTACACCTATTTATACCAAATCATCAATGGCAAAGATGTAAAATAAGGAAACTTAAAATATTATAAAGGACAACCAACTAAAGTTATGACTAAGTTTTTGTCCAACCAATTGCATCAACTTCCGGCCAAAACAAATTGATTAAAATATCACAAAGATTTGGAAGGAACAAAAAGTCAAGATTTCCTTTGTCTTCAAAAAGTGTCCTCCAAGCTTCATATGCAAAACAGTCTCCAATGCTCCAACATTAACCTGACATTATAATAAACAAAAGATTTTAGCTTGATTTACGCAAAATAGCAATAATTAGTTAAATAATAAACTTAGCTCCATAAATGAGAAAAATAGAAAATAAGATAAGAAAATGACTCAATTATTTGGGATAAAGAAAAATGTAAATCCTAAAAGATAAGAAAAATACGTAATATGTATTGAAAACTCAATACATATCACAACCTCAAACTTAATGTTTTGCTTGTCCTCAAGCAATAAAAAAAATGACTCAAAGATGAAACGATTGCAAGATAATAGCAATAAGTGCGCACATGTGTAGAGTATATCACATACAATTCATAGCCTTTCATAAATCCAAAATGAGACCTTCATAACCTAGTTATGCGTATAGACCATATGCTAGCAAGACTCTTTTCTTTGTCGACCATTACACAAACTTCATTTAGGATCAGTAGGGCTTGTAGGGTCACTCTTTTTATGGCATATCTTTTCTCACTAAGCCTTTTCTCACACCAAAATTCACCAACATGTTCAATTTTTGGCACTTTGTACTCTTTTACCCCTATGGGGTATTTTTTTTTCAATTTTTGTGCACCTTAACCCCTATGGGGTATTTATGGTGTTCTTGTCATGTGAAAGCTTTGCTATTTTGTATTGACGTGCTTTTCCCATTTTTGGGTAACTTGTAATCCCTTCAACCTCAAACTTAGAAGTTGAAAATGTTCTCATTGTCTTAGAATGAAGCACAGAATTGTGTTTAAAAGGGTTACAAGTGGCTAAAATGGTGTATGCAAAGAAAGCCTAGATCATTCCCTAAATAAGTGAAGTTTGTGCAAATCAAAGTGTGTCCCAAAAAGAGTAATTCTAGTTCTAGCAAGAACCCAATACTAGGTGAATGTCAAGTAATTATGGATTTATTAGGGATATGTACGTAAAAGATATTAATTATTCTACACATGCAATCTTGCAAATAAAAGAAACCTAAAAATGAAAAATTTATCCCATACTCAAAAACTGAAATGTAAAACATGGAGACTAAGGAAAATGAGCAAACCTGGCCTACTCATGAGGAGTAGGGTGCGCGGTGCCAACTGTGGATGTGGAAGGCAATGCTGAAGCATCCCCCACTGCTACTTTCTTCAACAGTTCTGCATTCTCCAGCAGAAGTTGTTGGTTCCGTTCTCGAAGCTTTTGATTTGTTGCCTTGATCTCCCCTATCTGCTGCTCCATTTTGTTGTTCTCAACTTTCTTCTGTGCCGACATGTGAGCCTTCAACCTAATCAGCTCCACTTTCCTATTCTTTTCGGCCTTCTCAAACCTCTTGTCCACGACAGTTTTAAATTCCTCAATCTTACCCAATACTTCATTCCTCTACTGTAACAAAGTATCCAGAATCTAACTGTTTTGCCCAAGCAACTCTTGGACCATTCCCACAACATCACTTACTCCACCCTGTTCCTGTCTCATCCGAGGAACCGAGTTCAAGTCTATACTCCACTTTTCTTCACCAACTTTTTCCTTTACAATTTCATCCTCTTTATATCGAGGAACACCAGCCTGCATCAAGAAATTATGTACCAAACCAGGAAAAAAAAGTTTTCCCTGATTTCGACCCGCACAATACACAATCGATTTTGAAATGATTTCCCTGACATTTATGGTTTTATCAGTGATAATACAATAAAGCAGGATCATTCGTTCCCTTGTAACAAAAGTGTCATGTGTGGTGGGATTCAAGGATGATTTAATAAAATTGCACCAAACATTTGCATTGGGTAGAAGATTGCAAGATCTAAACCTCCTAAGGGTGTAATCAGTATAATGCTCCCATGTGGTTCCTGGCTTTCCTAATGTTCTAGCAATAACATCCAACTGCTCCCTACTACCTTTGTGCAAAAGGTAATGAGTATTCAGAATCGGTAGGAGAGGGGAAGCCCAAAAAATCATTAATGGCCTCATCATTGATGTTGACTTCCTTCCCTCTTAACTTCATGAGTGTGGTTTTAGCCACACTGACTTCGGCATAAAACTCTCTTATAAGAGTGAGGTTGTAATCGATTTTGACTTGACAAAATTGTACCCAATTCTTACTCTCGATAACATTTTTCACAAAGTCTAACTCACTCATGCTTCTTACATCAAACCCTTTGTCAATAAAACAGGGCTTATCTTTCATCCTATCATACATAGCTTTTGCTTTGGAACTGCTGAAACCATCTAAAGGTAGTGAGGGACGTGAGATGAGTCCTGTACCTGAAGAACGTGTCTGCGGATTCTGTGAGGATGCTCAAGCATCAAGCTGTGAGACCCTTGGGGACTTTCTTTTTGGTGGTTATGATTGTGTGGCCTTCTCCTTCCCTTTTTTTCTTGGTGGTTCCTTTCCTGAAACGTTAGCCCTAGTTCTTTTTCCCAAACTCTTCTTTTTCTTTTTCTGGACAGTACCCTCACAAGGAGAGTTTTCAGGAAGTTTTTCAGTTTTTCCAACTGTGTGTTGTGGGGATGCTACAGCATCATCCCCAGTTTTGTCCAAAAGTTCCAGTGAAATGTCCATATCAACTCTGTCATCTCCCTGCCTATTTTCTCTCACGTCCACATTTGGGCTTGAGTGAGAGGCCAAAGAAGGTTGTTCAAAATCATACCAAAGTAATAGCTTTAGTGTTTTATTTTCTTGCGAGAAATTAGTGAAGAACTCCTCTTTGTCTTTGGACTCAGAGGATATTTCATTTTCAATATCATTCTCAAAATCAGATAATACCTCACTTGGGACCTTAATATTAAGGTCTGGAACTCCCTTATCTTGCACCATTTCTTCCACATCCTGGGATTGTTCACCCACAGTAGCGTCTTCTCTTTCTCCTTCATGTTCCCTACTGTGTTCGGCGATCAATGTGTCTGTTTTAGGGCTCTGCTCAGTGGAAAATTTAGTATCTTTGGGATTTTGGATTGGGATATCAGGTTGGATTGGAACAAGGGGGTTTTGGATTTTAGGAGGGTTTTCTACACTAATCATCGAAATATGATCAGAGTGTAGATGAGAAGGTGTTTGAGTAGGGGTAGCACTTGGTGGGTGTTCCACCGGAGTTGTGGACTCTTCGGCCACCTTCTCGACGAGCGCCGATGATTCCCCCGTTTTGGGGTTTTCGGCGATAGTGGGTGTGGGGGAGGATTTTTGAACCACGGTGGCATCAGAGGACACCATCGGCGTCGATGGTGGTGTGGTTTGCTTCTCCACAGTCGCCGATGATTCCCCTTTGGTTGGGGTTGAGGCGACAGCAGGTTCTCTTCTGCTCCGACGAGGGTTTGCCGCCAGTGGGTCTCTACATGCTGGTCTCTTTACTATTGCCATGGTGAGAGATGATGACGATCGACAAAGGTTTACGGTGGCGGTTTGCGATGCCGTGAAGAAGGGTTTTCGTGCACAGGGAAGATGGGTGGTTTTCGAAAGAGAGAAAAGAGGGAAATGAGGGGGTGAGTAAATGAGGAGGTTTTTAAGATAAGTGGGTTTCCAATACTAATTAAAAGAGATATCCACAAAATCAATTTTATAACCACAAGGATAAAACAATCAATCTGATATCTTTTTCAGATATCATTTTTTACCAACTAAAGCTCACGGTATGGCTTCACCCAAAAAATATGATTTTTGTACCTTTTAGTCACTTTACACAGAAAATAGTTGATGTGGTTGATGACTAGTACAATGATGAAAATTTTTTAGAAAGCTAACAAGCAATGTGAATTGTACCTGTTAAACTTTTCCAAAAAGCAACCTCTCATTTCTTTTAATATCTGGAAATTTCACTTTTCCCTCATTTTTCTTTTTCTTGAAAACATTTCAGGTTTTAATGCATTTAAATGAACAATGGTCTATAACCCCTAATGCTGCAGCATTCGAATAGATTTCTGCATTGTTGCACAAAGACTAGAATGAAAAATTATGCACATACTGAAATGACCAAAATTAGACTATATACAAACTTTGGTGGACTACAAAGAATCCACATTTCCTCTTTGAAATTTGCTAGATGATGGTAGCCAAGTCCACAGAGCAATGCTCTGGGATTGCTACAGCATCATGATATAGCTTCACTCTTTGTCCGTTGACTTTGAACACATTATTTGTTACTGGGTTCACAAGGTCAACAGAACCATAGGGATACACTTTATGGATTTTGAAAGGGCCAGACCACCTAGATTTGAGCTTTCCTGGAAACAGTCTTAGCCTGGAATTGAACAATAAAACCTGTTGTCCTTCTTTGAGTTCTCTGTGTTGAATTCTTTTGTCATGCCATTTTTTGGTTTTCTCTTTATAGAGTTTGGCATTCTCATAGGACTTGTTTCTGTGTCCTTCCGTTTCACGCAGTTGTAACTTTATTTTATTTCCAGCATTCTCTAAAGACATGTTTAGCTCTTTGATGGCCTAGTATGCTTTATGCTCAAGTTCTAGAGGAAAGTGACAAGCCTTTCCGAAGACTAGCTTATATGGGGACATACCAATTGGGGTTTTAAAAGCAGTGTGGTAAGCCCATAAAGCATCATCTAATTTGAAAGCCCAATCCTTTCGGTTAGGTTTGACAACTTTCTCTAGAATTCCTTTGATTTCCCTGTTTGAAAGTTCAGCTAATCCGTTTGTCTGTGGGTGGTAGGCAGTTGCAACCCTGTGATTAATGTTATATTTTGCAAGAATTCCTTGTAGCAAATTGTTTACAAAGTGGGTACCCTCATCACTAATTAGTGCTCTGGGGGTACCAAACCTTGTAAAAATTTGCTTTTGGAGGAACTTAACCACAGTTTTTGCATCATTTGAAGTACAAGCCAAGGCCTCTACCCATTTTGACACATAGTCAACAGCAACAAGAATATATTGGCAATTGTTAGATGGTGGGAAAGGTCCCATAAAATCAATTCCCCACACATCAAACAACTCAACTTCCAAGATCCCATTTAAAGGCATTTTGTTTTTCTGAGAAATGGAACCACTTCTTTGACATTCATTACACCTTTTTGAAAAATTGTGGGAATCTTGGAAGAGAGTGGGCCAATAAAAACCAGATTGTAAAACTTTTGTTGTTGTCCTTTGTCCACCAAAATGACCTCCATAGGCTGACTCGTGGCATTGTTGTAAAATTAATGCCACCTCAGCTTCTGGAATGCATCTTCTCAGGATTTGATCTGTTCCACTTTTAAACAGATAAGGGTCATCCCACAGATAGTACTTAGTATCATGAATGAATTTCTTGAGCATATGACGGGTGTAGTCACTTGGTTTGATACCACAGGCCAAATAATTGGCAATATCAGCATACCATGACTAAATGTTGTAGCATCAAGATTCTTTCATCTGGGAAGGACTCAACTATATCACCCTCTAGATTCTTTTTCTCAAGGTTTTCTAGCCTGGACAAATGGTCTGCCACTTGGTTGTCTACTCCCTTTCTGTCCACTATCTCAAGGTCAAATTCTTGTAACAACAAAACTCATCTTATCAATCTAGGTTTAGCATCCTTTTTTGAGATCAAGTATTTAATGGCAGCATGGTCTGTATGTACAATCACTTTTGTTCCCATTAAATATGATCTAAATCTCTCAAAGGCAAAAACCACTACTAAGAGTTCTTTTTCTGTTGTTGTTTAATTAATTTGTGCTTCATTCAAAGTCTTACTTGCATAATAAATTGAATGAAAGATCTTTTCTGTTCTTTGACCTAGGACAGCTCCTACAGCCCAATAACTTGTGTCACACATGATTTCAAAAGGTTTGTTCCAGTCGAGAGCAACAACTACTGGTACAGTTACCAAAGCTTTTTTTAGAATAAAGAATGCATTTCTGCACTCTTTATTGAAATCAAATTTTTTATCATGCGGTAATAGCAGACACAAGGGTTTTGAGATTTTTGAAAAGTCCTTGATAAACCTTCTATAAAATCCAGCATGGCCAAGAAAGCTTCTGATTCCTTTAAAAGTAGTTGGTTCAGGTAGTTTTTCAATAACTTCTAGTTTGGCTTTATCTACCTCAACTCCTCTTTTTGAAATTAAATGTCCCAGAACAATTCCTTGTTTAACCATGAAATGACATTTTTCCCAGTTTAGGACCAAATCAGTTTCCTCACATCTTTCAAGACCTTTTTTCAAGTTTTCCAAACAATTATCAAAAGATGACCCGTAGACAGAAAAAAAAAATCCATAAAGATTTCAATGGATTTTTCAAGCATGTCAGAAAATATGGACATCATGCATCTTTGAAAAGTTGCTGGAGCATTACAAAGTCCTAATGGCATTCTTTTGAAAGCAAAAGTGCCATAAGGACAAGTAAAGGTGATCTTTTCCTGGTCCTCTGGTGAGATGGCTATTTGATTGTGCTCGGAGTATCCATCCAAAAAGCAATAGTACTCCTTACCGGCCAGTCTATCTAACATCTGGTCAATGAAAGGTAGTGGAAAATGGTCCTTTTGGGTAGCTTTGTTTAGTCTGAGGTAGTCCATGCAAATTTTCCATCCGAAGACTACTCTAGTGGGTATGAGTTCATTTTTGTCATTTGTTATGACTATCATACCTCCTTTCTTTGGAACACACTGAACTGGACTAACCCAAGAACTACTGGCTATTGGAAAAATGATTCCTGCATCTAACCATTTTAAAATTTCCTTTTTCACTACATCTTTCATGACAGGATTCAACCTTCTTTGAGGTTCTATGGAAGTGAAGTTCTTGTCTTCTAGGATGATCTTGTGCTGACAAATGGAGGGACTAATCCATTTAAGGTCAGCAATTGTCCATCCTATGGCTTTAGTGTGCAACTTCAACATGCTTAGTAATTTCTTTTCTTGATGAAATTCTAGGGTGGATGAAATTATGACAGGCAATTTGCCTTCTTCACCTAGAAAAGCATATTTGAGATGAGATGGGAGTTGTTTGAACTCCAGATCAGGTGGTGACACAATGGATGGTATGAAAGGTTTTTGTTCGGTATTTTCCAAAGGTTCAAATGCTACAGCATTGACAGGAACAATCTCTTCTCCTTCTGAGGAAAATTTATCAACACTATGTAAATCCTCATCATTCTCTTCTTCCAACCTACAGGCTTTTCTAACTCCTTCTTCATGACATGATGATTCAATCACACTTAAAGTTGAACAATCCTCAACATCATCTGGGTATTTTAAGGAATTAAAAACATTAAATGTGACTTTTTGGTCTTGAAGTCTCATGGTTAACTCTCCTTTCTGGACATCTATCAAAGTTCTTCCGGTAGCTAGAAAAGGTCTTCCCAAAAGTATGGGAATATCCTTATCAGCTTCAAAATCCAAGATAATGAAATCCGCCGGAAAGATGAACTTATCAACTTGAACTAGAACATCTTCAATTTTTCCCTTAGGGTAGGCAATGGTTTTGTCAGCCAATTGAAGTGTGACGGTGGTGGGTATGGCTTCTCCTATTCCTAAGTTGTTGAAGACAGATAAATGCATGAGATTTATACTGGCTCCTAAATCACACAAGGCTTTTCCAACCTCCTTCCCACCTATTGAACAAGGAATGGTAAAACTACCTGAATCTTTCAGCTTAGGAGGTATTCTATTGGTCAAAAGAGAACTACATCCTTCAGTAAGGGCTACGGTTTCATATTCATTCAAATTCTTCTTCTTACTTAAGATGTCTTTAAGGAATTTGGCATAACTAGGCATTTGCTCAATTGCTTCAACAAGGGGTATGTTGATATGCAATTCTTTGAACACATCCAAGAATTTTTTAAATTGCAATTATTCCTTTTGATTCCTTAACCTTTGGGGATAAGGTACATAGGGAAGAACTGGTTTTATGATAGCTTTGCTTGGCTGTGTTGAGCAAGATGGATCCTTTATGCCTTTTGGTGTACTCTCTTGAGGGATGGTTGAAATTTTATTTTCTAAAGTCTTTGTCTTAGGGTCTTCTTCAGGAAAGAATAAAGGGTAGTCATTCCTAAGAGGGATAGGATTTGTAGTATCAGACTCTTGGTTCCCTAGTGATTTGGGTGGTATTTCATTTACAGGGGGCAATGCTGTACCATTTGGTTCTGACCTCATGTCTTTTTCAAATTCAGTTTTAGTTATTGGTCCGAACTCTTTTAGCATTGTTTCTTCTAACTCCTTATCACTCCTAAGAGTCACGGCCTTCACATGTTCTTTTCCTGGGGCTCTTGGGACTTCTGTGTCACTGAGTAAATAGCCTACAGTTCTATTGTTCTGGTTGAGTGCGATTTGACTTACTTAGGTTTCCAAATTCCAGAGTGCAGTTTGGGTTTGATCCATGAAACCCCTCATCATAGATTCCAAAGAAGATGATGAGTCACCCTGTGGAGGTTGCTTGTTTTGAAAAGGTGGTTGGTTATTTTGAAAATTTTGATGATGATGAGAACCTTGATTCTGATGATGCTGTGAACTTTGGTTCTGATGGTGATGAGAACCTTGGTTCTGATGATGCTGTGAACTTTGGTTTTGATGATTATGAGAACCTTGATTCTGGTTATGCTGTGAACTACTAGCGTGATTTTGAAAACTTGAATTTCCTTGTGGCTTTTGTACAAATGGATTTAAACATGGACTGTTCCATGAGAAATTTGGGTGTTGTTTCCAACTGGCATTGTAACTGTTGCCGTAGGGAGCAGGCTTGTTGTGAACATAATTTTCCGACTCAAAATTTTGAGGACAGTGTTCATAAGCATGTTCCCCACCACAACAAACACACTGCACTGAGAGGACTGTTGCAATAGGTGTAGTAACAGTTTGCTGCACTCCCTGGCTTGAAGATAGGTTTTTAAGCATGTTAGCCATGGAAGAGAGTTGTGTTGTTAATGCAGTATATGCATCTACATCATGAATTCCAGCAGTTTTCTTTTGAGTTTGAGCTCGTGGATCAGCCCAATGTCCATTGTTTGTAGAAATTTTTTCAAGAATTTCATACCCCTTATTGTAGGTATTGGTTGTAAAGGCCCCTCCTGATGTCGCGTCGAGCATTTGTTTAGCCATGGAGTTCAACCCATTGTAAAATGTCTCGAGTCAAATACAGTAGGGAATGCCATGGTGAGGGCATTTCCTTAACAACTCTTTAAACCTTTCCCAAGCATCGGGAATTGCTTCATCATCCAGTTGTTTAAACATGAAAATTTCATTTCTGGACTTGGCATTACGGGTAGGTGGAAAATATTTTCGCAAGAATTTTTCTGCCATGTTTCTCCATGAAGGTACAAAACCAGGTGCCAACGAATTAAACCAAGACTTTGCTCGATCCCTTATAGAAAATGGAAATAAAGTGAGTCTCAAGGCATCGTTAGATACCCCAAGGATCAGAAATGCATCGGTGATCTCCATAAAAGATTTTAAATGAGAATGAGGATCCTCCGATGGCATTCCGGCAAATTGTCCATTTGTTTGCAACATAAGAAAAATGATAGGTTTGAGTTCAAAATGGAGGGCATTTATATGGGGTCTAACTATTCCTGAATTTAATTGCTCAAAATCAGGTATAGCATAGTCCATAATTTTTCCTTCTTTGGAATTTGCAAGATTAATGATGTTTGGAATCTCATCCCTATGTTCATTGTTACCATTTGACTCTGTATCCTCATTATTATTATTAGCTCCATTAATTTGTTCTTCTTGCTGAAAAGGATGTTCTGGAGGGTTTCCAAAAATGGGTGGTGCATCATGAAATATTGGTTGTCTTTGTGGGTTTTCTAGAAGATGTTGTCTAGGCCCCCTATTCTCAAAACCTGGTGGTGGTGGTTCCATGATGGGAGGGTCTAAAATTAATGAAATTCTTTGTGACCTTCTTCTAATTCGGAATGTTCTTTCAATGTCCGGGTCAAATTCAAATAATTCCCCCCGTGGTATTCTTGGCATACACCACTTCCAAAATGAGAATGAAAAGGTGTTAGAAAAATCAAATCTTTTAAGAAACTTTTAAAAACTTTTAGCGAGCCAATCCCCAGCAACGACGCCAAAAACTTGATACGGATGTTTGCACACCTCTAGACATGTGATAATTGAACCTCAAAGCAAGTATACAATGGGATCCAATATCTTCTTCTCAAGTAATACAATGGTAAAATACCGAATATCGTCCCACAAAGATTGGTGTAAAAGCGTAATAAAAGTGTATTAAAAGAAGAGATTTCAGATGGCGAATTTGAAGACTTCGTTTGAGTTGGTTAACAGAGATATGATTAACAGGATATATAAAGATAGAATGGGTGCAAGACTTAAAGTGAGGAGTAAACACAAATTCTGGAGGCCAATGCTATAGGGATGCTATAGCATTAGTTCAGCAACAACAAGTTCCACCATGTACTTTAAAGAGTATCCTTCCGGATATCTACCATTTCAATTTTGTTTAGCCTTCAATCAACATATGCCTATGCAAATTTCCGGACCAGTGTGAGTGTCAAATGGTTTCTTTAAAGTATATGGAAAAACAAATGCCTTTGTTTAAAAATCACCCTTCCGAGTCGATTCCCATATCATTCAAGTTGACATGTTCTTAGTGGCTCATTCCTGAGTCCACTATACTTTAACACTTTGACTAGTGATCAACCCATCAAGAATCAATCGGTTTGAAAAATAAAGATAGCAAGTTCCCTTGCTAGTAACTCTTCCAAGTATACTTCCCGTATCATCCAAACTGATGTGCTTTTTCATGGCTTATTCCTAAGTCCATGGCACTTTCACACTTTAAGAAGTGATCAATTCGTCAAGAAGTGCTTTTGGATTTATAAAACTTAAAATGACATAGTGGAACAATGTTATTGAAGAACAAAGTCCACTAGTTTTTGGTTTACAACCTCCCTTTTCGTCTCACACCCAAACTATAAAATTAGCTATTCATTACGTAATATAAATTGCAATAAAAGTAAATGACATAAATTAAAGACATAATGTAAATGACTGTATATAAATGATAGAAGTTAAATGACGGAAATGTAAAGTGCATAAAGTAAATGCAATAAGTAAGAATGAAACGTAAAGAAAAGTAATGTTGCAACAATGCTACAACAACTAATAATGAATAACACAAATTATAAAATATTTAAGACTTAGTATTAAAAGTTAGAGAGAGAATTTCATGAGATGAATTCTTCCCACTGATGGATTACCAAAAGATGATCTTTTTACAAGAAAATACTACTATTTATACCAAATAATCAATGGCAAAGATGTAAAATAAGGAAACTTAAAATATTATAAAGGACAACCAACTAAAGTTATGACTAATTTTTTGTCCAACCAATTGCATCAACTTCTAGCCAAAACAAATTGATTAATATATCAAAAAAATTTGGAAGGAACAAAATTCAAGATTTCCTTTGTCTTCAAAAAGTGTCCTCCAAGCTTCATATGCAAAACAGTCTCCAATGCTCCAGCATTAACCTGACATTATAATTAGTTAAATAATAAACTTAGCTCCATGAAAGAGAAAAATAGAAAATAAGATAAGAAAATGACTCAATTATTTGGGATAAAGAAAAATATAAATCCTAAAAGATAAGAAAAATACGTAATATGTATTGAAATCTCAATACATATCAAACATCAAAAGAGGGACAAAACTTCCTCCTACAAATCAAAACTCAATATATCTCAAGTTAAAATTCAACCCGGAATTATTATTATTTTATTGGAATCGGTTGTATCGAGAACCCAAGGGGTTAACACAGAACGGTTGGATCTTGTGGAGTTTTATCCGGGGTCTTAGCTAGAACTTAAATGTGGATGTTTAACCAAAATGTAGGTGCACGGTCATTTATGATATAAGTTTGGGGTGTGTGTGAATTTCCCTGAAGAGGTGAGTTCCCTTGTTATTATTTCCCATTCTCTTGAAAAATGTTTTTAAGTTTTAAATGCTCGATTGTGTGGTGGTGTATTTGATGATTGGGGGTGATAACTGGCTCACTTTATTTGTTTATAATGAAAGTTTTCTTGTTTTACCCATTATTACTATGATATTTCTTATTAACTGCCAGTTGTTGGTGGAGAAGTTCGAGAATCCGGACAAGCCGTGTGCCTTGAATTTGTTTCTCGCGCACACGGATATGGCATCTACTGGGGGTCAAAATGGAGATCTACTGGGGGGCGAGTGTGTACATTACCGAGGTGATGGAGTTCGATTCATTGTGAAATTTTAATTTATGTGGAACTGATTACGGCACTATGATCTGTCAATTAAATTTATGGATTGTTGTTGATGCGAAGTTAAAATTTTACGTTGTTTAAGTTACCGTTGGGAGGGAATTCACTAGACCTTCTAGTCTAACCCTCGTTTTCAAATTTCTTAAAACTCATTTTTAGGTAAGGGGGTCGTTGGTGCTTCTTCTAATAAAAGAAAGGAGAAATGTTGAAAGCTAGGCTTTGGAGGTCGTTGGTTTAGAGGGCGGTTTTAGTTTGGGACCTTGTAGACGTCTCGGATGTCATAGAACTTTTTGCATTCTAAACTCATTTTGATTGTGTTTCTTTTGCATTGTAATGGGACCCGTTTCGGGATTTATCTTTATTAGTTGTCATGTTTGTTTTGGGGTTGTTACATGAATTCCCTATCATTTCAAAGTTGTGGACTACTCAATACTATAGTTTTAAGTTGACTTAGAGATTATTGACTTACTCTACTACTTTGGACTATGAGGCATTACAAATGATATAATGTTGATCATTGTACCTTCACGATGGTAGGCAAACCTCATCGAGCATGATAAGTTATTATTGGAGTATTTATGGGAGAGTATGACAAGGACGTCAGAAATTTAAGTGAGGGAGTTTTGTAACAACCCGCCGTACATAGATAGAGAAGTAGATTTGTGAGCTCCTTATAAGTTTAAACGTGTGGCTTACAAATAAATTATACTATGCTTTTAAGTTAATTTAGAGGTTATTGAGTCAGCTTGTTGTTTTGTACTATGAGCAGGGTTCTAAAAGGCGTGCCAGACGCGACTCTACCGTTACGATAAAGCCTATAACATTTGTGTAATAATTGACTCATGGCATGATGCTTTGAGGCGCACCGTGGCGTATGTTTTTTACAAGCCATGACTTTTTCAAAAAAAATTTACTCTTTAAAGAATTTAATTTTCTAAAAAATTTAAATTTTTGTAGTTTTTATGTTTTAGTATTTAATTTTTGATTTTACACTTTTGCAGATTTATCTAATCACATCACTCACAATTTCATAGATTCACACACGCTAGGAACTTACAGTTAATTTGAATTTGTAAAATTCTTCCAAGTTTTATTTTTCAATATATATTCACAGACTCACAGTTAAAATGAAGTAGTATATTTGATTTTTTTTCTTTTAATATGAATGTAAATTTTTTTAATATCATTGAACAATAAATAGAATATATATATATATATATATATATATATATATATATATATATATATGTATATTTATAATTATATAGAGTAAACTACGATTTTCGTCCCTGTGGTTTGATGTTTATAACGATTTTCGTCCCTGGTCTTTCAAAACTGCTTTTTTAGTCCCTATGGTTTCTATTTACTTCCATTTTCATCCCTCCATCCAATTTTATTTAAAATTAAATGTTAATTCTTTTAAAAATTGAATAAACAATTTATATATTTGGTCCTTATGGTATATAAAGTTTTACATTTGTATCGTAGTTTACATTTTTTTTTTTACTTTTTCTTTATTTATTGTATTTCATCAAAACATTTATTTTTTTATTAATTATATTGTATATTTTCGTAATTATTATAACTTTAATTATAAAAATAATCAAATAATTTCGTTAAAAATACTGAAAAATACATGATAGTTTTTTCAAAGCTTTAGGTTTAAATCATTTAAAATTAATATTTTATATCTATTGATTTATTAAAGCTTTTTATTTATTTTAAATTACCATAGGAAAAAATTTAATAAAATTCGAGAAAAAAATAGTCTTATTTTATAACAACCGGTTGTTTATTGTTAAATTCACTTTACTTCCATTATTCCATATTTTCATTAAACTTTATTTTTATTAATTAATCAAATTTGTTTAATATTTAAAATAAACATACACACACACACACACACATATATATATACATCAATGTTCTAAATAACATGAGATTTAAGTCTTGTGTTTGACGTCACGTTAATTCTGTGGCATGTCATCGCTTATTGCATGATTTTTGTAACACCATATTGAAATCTTCTTATCATTTTATTGTCTTATTTTTTGTTTTTAATATATAACCTAATTTAAAATGGTGTGTGTGTGTGTGTGTGTTTATGTGTGTGTATGTTTTATTTAAATACTAAACAAACTTGATTAATTAATAGAAAATAAAGATTAAATGAAAATTTAGAATAGTGGGAATAAATTGTATTTAACAAAAAACAATCGGTTGTTATAAAATAATACTATTTTTTCTCGAATTTTATTAAACTTTTTTCGATAGTAATTTAAAATAAATAAAAAACTTTAATAAATCAACAAATATAAAACATTAATTTTAAGTGATTTAAATCTAGTAGTTTGAAAAAAATATCATGTATTTATCAATATTTTTAACGAAATTATTTGATTCTTTTTATAATTAAAGTTATATTAATTATGAAAATATACAATATAATTAATAGAAAAATAAATGTCTTGATGATTACAATAAATAAAGAAAAAGTAAAAAAAAATGTAAACTAGGATAAAAATGTAAAAATTTATATACCATAAGGACCAAATATGTAATTTACTTATTCCATTTTTAAATAAATTAACATTTAATTTTAATAAAATTGGATGGAGGGACGAAAATGGAAACAAATAAAAATCACAGGGACTAAAAAAGCAGTTTTGAAAGGCCAAGGACGAAAATCGTTATAAACATCAAACCACAGGGACGAAAATCGTAGTTTACTCAATTATATATAGGTATAACATGCAAATTTGTCGCTGATGTCACACTTGAAAACAGAGTTTTAGATGATATTTTCCTAATTATATCATCCACAATGCATTAGTCTTTAAAAGACTTTTTGTTTTTGCCACATCAGCTTTCCACTTACTTTTTTTAACAAAAACCTATTTATACAAATCTTCTCCAATGCTAAAACCTTTTCAAAAGCTTTTTCATCAATTACATTTAATAATCTATCCTCGTCTATTGAAAATGTTTATAAAGGCCCCTTATTTAATTTGTCGTTTTAAGACCCACGTGATATTTTTTTGAAAACCATAAATCAAATATTTAAAAGCTTTACATTGAACGATATTTAAAAACATTACATAAAACGATACTTAAAAAAGTAGTTCTGAACCTAAATATTTAAAAACATTACATTAAACGATATTTAAAAAGTTGCTCGATGATAAGTTCATTCACTTGTATCAAAAGTTGCTCGATGACGTCGTTGGACATAGTTGGAAGTATAAAATAGTAACTTGTATGTTTATAAAAGTGAAAGAAAAAGTTATATGAGAAATATGGGGTTATATATAGAGGATATATGTTTTTAAAAAATATTTTACTTCTATTTAATAAATTAGATTAATTAATAAATATTAAAAAATGTTTAAATTGAAAATAACATTGATTGAAAGAAGCAATGTGATATTTAGTTGGAAAAGTAGAATTGAAAATGGTATGAAGTGAAAACTTAAAGGGGTAAAATGTATATTTGAAAACTTTCAATAACCGGTCATTGGAGAATAAACTTTTCATTAAAAACTATTTAATAAGTTATCTTCTTCAATGGTAAAAACCTTTTTTAAAGACTTTATAGTTTTCAATAAGTCATTAATGACTTTTGCATTGGAGATGCTCTAAGAGCTTAATCATTTGAAAACCCAATATATTGTGATAAATGTGAAACTATTTATCATAAGGTGTTATTTCATATGATTTTTCCCATCTAAGGCTATAGACCTGGCAAAAACTGACACGATACGCTAACCCGACACGAACTCGACATGAAATAAACGGGTTTGGGTAATACATTTCAACCCATTTAAGTAAACAGGTTGATACGACACGACACGAAAATTAAACGGGTAAGGTCAGGTTCAAAAATTTCAACTCGAAAATGACCCGAATAACCCGTTTATATATATATATATATATATATATATACATATATATAAGTTTTCCTTTTAATGCTTTGGATTTTTAGTGTTTTAGATTTGATTATAATTTTGAACCATAAATTTTGGATTTCTAATGCTTTCATTTGAATTTTGTATTTGTATTTTTTTTGTGAATTTTCGATTTTTAATTTTAACTTTATAAATGTTAAACGGATTAAACGGGTTAGGCGGGTCGGGTTAGGGTTGGGATTTTCTGACCCTTTTTTTAAACGGGTCAGGTTAGGGTTAGACACTTTCAACCCGTTTAACTTTGAACCCGACACGACACGTTTGCCAGGTCTATAAGGCTATAATATAATATTGATTAACATATATTTGTTTCACATTGTGTTTGCTTTATATGTATTCGGTTAACAATATGAAACTTTTTAGTTGTACTTTTTATTTTACAAACACATAAAAATACTCACATTGTGAAACAAACACTAAATCCAAGCGGCAGATAAGAAAGATCATGTAAAAGAATATATAATGCATCGCTTCTCAAGTTTATCACAAGTTCATAAGTTCTCAAGTAAAGGTCCCAATATATATTTATAGTATTATTTATAAAATATGAGTTATATAAAAAGAAATAAATATCTTAATATCTTAAATCCAACACATATTAAATATCCTAATTCCATCGTGCGAAAACTCTTCATCTTCCAATCACACATTATGCGTTTGAATAAGAGAACGTGTTTTTAATTTGCTACTCTACTCAAATATATTTTTATTAAATCCAAGACTATTTAAATTAATCCTTTCAAAAAAAAAATAGAAGACAATTTAAATTAATTACGTCATCTCCTTTTATAATTTAGTTATACGATTACCTTAAACAGATTCGTCGTTTGTTTCCAGGGTACAACAGCTTAAGCAGTAGAACTGCCGGAGATGACCACTTGCCTGAAAAGTTGTCGGAAAATCTGTGTATGCAGAAGCTTTCAGAGAGATATGAGTTTTCGATATTCGGTGTCTCTTTGGAATGGCAACCGGACTCCCATTTTATACTGAATTCAAAACTGCCACAATTAATATTTTAATTAATTGGTAATTAAAATATTAATTTTCGTATTCAATATTCTTGATTCGGGAGTTACGGAAAAAACTGAAAGAGTGCTCCGCGCGGTTGGCTGCGCGAGTTTACCTGCGCGGGCCATTGTTTCGAAAACATTCCAGTGCTCGGCGCTACCCGCGCAAGCCACTGGATCAAAACAAAAATTTCGCAAAAAACACATTGTGCGAGCACAAGATTTCGGAGCGGCATTCGTGTTCATGCACAAGTTCGCCGATTTTAGCCTACGAAATCCTCAATCAGCACCCCCTACGCGCGGGTAGGTGTTGGAGTAAAACCAAACAAAAAGCTTGTAAGTTCCTCCCACATTCATGGTTATAAACCATAAAATGTTTACTACTCCTTCCAATATGGGACACATTCCACACCCACTTGATTTTTGCTAATTTCATTCCAAACACTCAACTTTAAGCATCGATATCTCATTCAGACATATTCCGTTTTGGACACATATTATATCGTTTCGAAGCTCTCATATAGGAGAACACAAACCCATGATGAGTTAGATATATACGATACATATACATGTATCTAAATGTGTCCAAAGTTGGTAAAAAACCCATGTTTTACTAAATTTTTCCAACCGTTTATATATTATAACGCATTAAATCTCTTTTTCGAAATAATTATGGATTGCAGTCTTATAATTTATAATTTATCATGCTATTTTGGGGTCAATCTATTAGGAATAGGGCTACATGGTTATGGTTCATTTACGTTAACCTCTAGTTAAGTTCAAGAAAAGTTCTAACGCATTAGATCCATGGTTCTAACAACATCTAAAATAAACTATTAAGTGAGAGCAGGTGCGGAGCCATGATTTGGGTCTAGTGGAGCATCAATATATATATATATATATATATAGAGAGAGAGAGAGAGAGAGAGAGAGAGAGTCCGGTTCAAACGAGAACGATACCTATTTAAAAAAACACGAGAACGGTAAATCACATACAAAATCATAAGTGATTTTACATTAACGGGGAAGTCGTGCAAAATCACGGTACGCGGGCGACTTTTGCCGCAACTTAAGGTCGCGAGAATCACATGTAAAATCACTTATGATTTTGTATGTGATTTGCCGTTCTCGTGTTATTTTAAATAGGTATCGTTCTCGTTTGATCCTCCCTCTATATATATATATATTGGGAGGTTCAAATATGAAAGCTAAATATCATTGAAAAAATCCAATTGAAAACGCATATGTGAACCGATATGGATAATTTGTAACATCAATTCACATATGAGTTTTTAAATAGATTTTTTCCCGGATTTTTGCATAATATGTTTGTTCTTTATCTGTATAATCTGTTGACATCGGTGTATAATATGTTTAGCAGTTTATTAAAATTTGTTTGTTCTTTACTAAGAGACCGTTTACTAAACTCTTACCAAGTAAGTGCTTACGGGTGTCACTTACCTTCCGAATAAGCATAGCAAGGACCTAGAAACTACCGGGTAAGAAACATATCAAGGACAAAGAATCTCACCAATTGTAATCACTTATTGAATAAAAAATGTTTTACCAAAAATATATTCTGATGGCCGAAAATGTTACCCGATAAGGCAAGAGTAGTGCTTTTGTTGGTAAATACTTACTAAGTAAGCGTTTGGTAAATCACACAATCCTTAAATCGAAACCACAAAAATCCTAAAATTTTAAGAGAAAGGTTGGAAGAATGAGAAATTAGAGGGAGCTAAACCTAATTTAGATGTCTAAACCATTGGTTTCCACCATTTTATAAAAATAGTTATCATCATATTTACAAAAAAAAAACTTTAGGGAGGGGGCCATTGCACCTCCTCGTGCCTTGGTGGCTCCGACCATGAGTGAGAGCCATTTTAGTCATTTCAAATATTTAAGAATATTTTTTTCTTAGTTTTGAATCACCCTTTGTGATCTTATCCATATTATGTATTAAAAATACATTTTCAGTATACCTCCTTCTCTCTCTTCAAACCCCAATTGCAGCAACATGTCCGGTCCCTCCTCTTCAAACCCCACTTGCAACCCTTCAAGCTAGGGGTGTTATTCGGTCGGTTAAATCGGTTTTCCGTTTATTCGGTTTGGGTTAATCGGGTTTCAAGATTTTTTAAACCTAACCGATAACCAAACCAAATAAGGTTCGGTTTAATCGGTTTTGGGTATTCAGTTCGGTTACCGGTTAACCCGAATAAGGATTTATATATTTTCCGTTGGACACTTGCTCAAATAATTTTCCCAAATTAAGTGTTCGTTACTTCTAATATATAATTTGTATCATATATTCATCTCAACAATTAACTTATATTAAATAAAATCACCATCTATCAAAAACCAATATCTACCAAATGATATTATTTTTTGTCATGTAACGTAAATCAAGCAAAAAATGTAATACAATTAAAAAACCATTATTTACTATCATAAAAAACATTATATAGCAATAAAATAAGTAAAATAATAATAGTATAACATGTATTTGGTTTATTTTTTTATAAATATAAAATATATAAAATATTAGTAGAATGTCTTATTCGGGTTATTCGGTTTAACCGAATTAGGAAAAAAATAACCGAAAACCGAACCGAATAAGGATTCTTATTTGGTTAACCAAACCGTTTAACCCGAAAACCGAATAACCCGAAACCGTTTAACCCAAATACCATTCGGTTCTAGTGGGTTATTCGATTTCGGTTATTTTTGACACCCCTATTTCAAACCCCTTCTTATTCTACAAAATTACAAAACCATCAACACAAACACAATAATAAATTTGTCTAAAGCCATTGATCTAAACTAACATTTATACAAAACTAAGTACACAACATTCTTATGAACCAACCCAAAAATGAACAATCAAATATCAATTTCAATAAAAACCCTAAATGTAAATCAAACAATCAAAAACCCTTAATCAGTTTCAAACGGACCCCTAAAATCAATTTCAAACAAAAAAACCTAAATAGAATGAAGAAGGTGGGGAAGAACATGAATCTAGGTGCAGTGGTCCGAGAAGTGGTCCAGGCAGATAACAGTGGCGTCCGTAGGACGAGAGAAGGACCAATTTGATAAGAAAGTGGTAATCATTATTTCAATTATCGCTAATTGTTTTAGTTATTTAGTTATAATTAAATGAAAATGATGTAATTGATAATTATAAAAGTATTGATGTATAAAAGATAAATATCCTTTCTTATGATTATTAATTAATAAATGGTAAATTTCATTTAAGAAAACGTTTATACCTTACTTAAACAACTCAAAATAAAATATCACTATAATTTTTTTTGGGAATATATTACATGACTTACCCAAAATAACACATGATCCCCTTTTTTATTCCATCATATATATATTCCCTTTGTAATTTGGTTGGGGAAAAAAAGATGTTGATACACATAAATTGCAAAAAGACATTATGCATCTTGGCATCACCCCCACCAAATTTATATCATTTCAGTATCATATCATGGCCTCGGATTCTCACATGTTGTATTAAAGATGCACCCCTTTTTCTGGTGCTACAGTTTGGTTGGTCATTCCAATGAGATATGTTCTTGTTGTAACATTATCGTGAATTATATTTATATATATATATATATAGACTTGGGATCACGTAAGACCAACTTGTTTTCGTGAGACCCGTGAGACCAATAATTTACACTTGAACCTTCACAGTAAACGTTGTGAATTGTGATGGTAAAAACCTTCACAGCAAAACACTGTGAAGGTTCCGATTTTTTTACCTTCACAGTGTTTGGCTGTGAAGTTTCAAGTGTAAATTATTGGTCTCACCGGTCTCACGAAAAAAGATTGGTCTCACGTGAACCCAACCCAACTTAAGTTCGCGTGAGACCAAACAGTTTCCGTGAGACCGGTGAGACCAAACTTTAAAGTATGAGATTTCACACCAAAAAATTGTGAATGTAAAAAAAATCGAACTTTTCATAGGGAAAACACCGTAAATGTTACGTTCACGGTGTTTTTCGCTGTGAATGTCCGTTTTTTTTTACCTTCACAGCGTCTTCACTGTGAAGGTTCGGATATACCTTCACAGTCTTTTATCTGTGAAAGTTTGATTTTTTTTAACTTGGTTTAGGTTTTTTTACCTTCATAGTGTGATTACATTATGAAGGTTCAAATGTTTTTTTACCTTCACAGTGTTTCGGTGTGAAGTTTCATGTTTTAAGGCTTGGTCTCATGCGGTCTCACGGAAACAATTTGGTCCCACGTGAACCTGACCCTATATATATATTTCTCACATCCTTCTGTCAAACTTTAAAACATAAAGCATTACTTAGGTTATCTATTTGGTGTTTTCAAGATTACGTTATGTTGGAATATGAGAAACCTCTTTTGTATAAGGAAAAGATGGTGAAATGAGTGAACGATAATTTGGGGTTTTGAATAGCTCATGATAGAAAATGGTTGATAATTGGTGTTTGGTCAGTATGATAAGTATTTAGGTGTGCTTTTAGGCGTTTTAAATGGTCACGGTTTAGGGGTTATTGTAAAGATTTACTTATATGATTAAGATCATATACTGTTTTGGTGTGTTTTCATGATGGGATTGAAAACGATCACCAAGGAAAGTTTGTCCGGGATTCTCAACAAAGACAATTTAACAAAGAAAAGTCCCATGGGAAACGTCCTTCGTAGTTCATTAACGTAAAGAATAAACACTTCATATGATCGTTCTTATCCATTTCACAACTAAAACACAAACAAACACGCTTGAAAGTTTGAGAAAACGTATAAGAATCATTGTGTGAAGGACTTTTGTCTCTACATTTCACTATATGTATGTGTTTCTGTATTGTGATGATGGTGGCTGAGGGAGGGGGAATGAAAAGGGCACCGGAGTTTTGTTGGGAAAAGGTGAAGGGGTGGTGTGGGTATCTATTGTCTCTTAATTATATAGGGTTGGGTTATTTTGTTAACCCAAATTATTGTACTAACCTTGTTAATCGAATTATCAGCCGTTGATATTAACACGAACGGTTGAAATGAACAATACCAAAAAAATTAATTATAAAATGGGATGTTTGAGTAATAAATGTAATGAGAGAGAGAGAGAGAGAGAGATTATGTGTGTCAGGTCATACAATAACAGTAACCAAATAAGAGAATAATAAAACGGTTGAATCACATGTAATCTTATACTAAAATCACATGTGATTCATGCGACTTTTGCCGCAACTTGAGGTTTCGGGCCATATTGCCTGCATACCTTTGTGTTGGGAGTTAGTGTAAAATCACCGGTGATTATGCACATGATTTGGCCGTTTTTGTATCTTTTTTTTATTTGTTTACTGTTCTCGTTTGAACCTCCCTCCCTCTCTCTCTCTCTCTCTCTCTCTATATATATATATATATATATATATATATATATATAACCAATTTTCATGTGTCGTTTCATATTGTGAACAATACGTGTAAAAATACAGTGTTGTTTCAATGTGCTTACTTTTAATGTTTATGTTTTATATTTTTTTTCACATTTTGAAACAACACTGTACATCGACATTCATTCTTTCAGAATGTGCAATAACACATTGTCAGGATCGAATTCTCAACAAGAATTAATTCTCAGAAACAATATCAAAGAAGTTTGCGGAATAACACTTTGATATTCAATGAAACAGTAAATCAATACAGAAAATATGAAGAACAAACTGTAAGCTTGTATTGAATGCTTTGAAGTTACAAGATTACACACTCAACCTCAATATTGATGAACAGGCTCACCAATACGAATTCTACTTCTCTAGAATTAGGATCTATGCCTTGAGGTTAATTTTTTCTCTAAAAGAATGAATTAAGTTCCGTATATTAAACTATTCTAAACTATACAATATATATACTGAATACAAAAGATAAATAATAAAATATCTTCAGTATATCTTCCATGTATATCTCTAAGCTTCCATGTATATCCTTTCATACGAATCTTCATCATGTAAGCAGTATTAATCTTCAGCAGCATTAACTACTAAGCAGTACTAACTACTAGCAGTACTAACTAGCTAAGCAGTACTAACTTTGTTCAAGCAGCACTAACTTTGACTAGCATTATTAATAGTACTAGCAGTAGTAACACTCAGCAGTATTAACCTTTAAGTCTTCTAGCAGTAGTAACATTGAACCAGCAGCATTAACCATACTTGATGAATTCTTCAGTTCCCAACAATCTCCCCCTAACTTGACTTTTAGGAAGAGAAGTCAAGTTCTTCAAATTTTCTTCAAGATGCTCCCAAAACTCTATTATGGTCTAAATTCCCGTGTTTGCATCCAATCCCAAACTCTGATTGATGGTTCTTTGAATCAAGTATTTAGCCATTTCTGAATCTGGAACACACCTTAACTTTTTCTTCAGCATGGCATGTAGCTTCAATCTGCTATGATTATACACTCTATCCACTAGGAAGTATTCAGTGTGATTTAAATCCAAAGTCACTGTATATACTCCACTAATTTCATATAGAGTCCAACTGTTTACTGATTTGAAGACATCCTTGATCAAGTGCTTTACTTCTTCAGGTTTGAACATCATACACAGATACTCCATTACCAGTTTTGTAATTGAAATCCCTGGAGCCTTTAGAAGATCTGCATACAATTTCATTCCTATCTCAAACATCTCTTCAATATCTGATCTAGAGCATGTTCTGACAATTTTAGCCCATGTGTTAAACACTTCATACTTTTCATCCTTTCTTTTCAGCCTTATGTATTCCTTTCCATCCACTGTCAATGTATCCCAGAGAATCACCTCAGGAGGCTTAACTCCTACAGGCTCTGCTGAAATTGGTTCAGGCACTTTGTCCATCACTACCATATACAAATTAACATTATCAGTGTTAGATGGCTCTGTCTGTTTAGATAACTCAGGTGCCCCTTCTTCTTCAGCAACCTTATCAGCTTCTTCTTCAGATACTCTAGGCTTTTTAATTGGCTTTCTCCTTGCCATCATTTTTGTTCTCTTTAAAGTCCTTAGACTTTCTCCCAAGGTGGACTCTTTCTTAGGAGGTGTTTCTTGCTCATCTGGAAATGGCTTTTGACAATCAAAGTCATTACTTTCTTTCATTCTCTTCTCTATCTCCACCCTAGCAGTTTCACTTCCCTGAAGCTTTAACATCTCTGAATCATAGAGCTCTTTGATCTTCTCAAAAGACATTTTGGAGAACATCTCCTTTTTGACTCCTACAACACCTTTGAGAAATATAATCATCTTGTTTCTCTCTTGGGTACCTAGGAATGTCTTTGAGGGTCTTCTCTTCTTTGCAACTGTTTTAACCACAGCTTTCTTCATACTTGCAGCTTTCTTCTGTGCAATTTCAGTTGCCATACTCTGTTGATAAGCTTCATTCAGTTCAGCAGCTAGAGCTTTTGCCATTTCCCTGTCCTTTTCCATCTGAATTCTTTCTTCTTTTTCAATATCCTCCTGCATCTTTTTAGCTAGGGCTTCATCTGATTCAACCAACCTTTGCTTTTTGATTGGTTGATCAGATTCTACCATCTTTGCTTTTCCTTTGTCTTTGCTCATATCCTTCTTACTGTTATCTTTCTTGATCACTTCACCTTGTTCTTTTATGATTACACCTTTGATCTTTGAAGTGACCTTGGGAGTATCATTCTTGGCTTTTAGTAAGGTTTCTGCAATCTCAAGATCTGTTAACACTTCTTTCACAGTTTCTGCTGCTTTATTAATGTCAGCAGTAGTAACTGTTTCTGCTTGCTTCTCCCCCTTTCTTGTGGCTTCTTCCATGTTGATCTCCCCCTTTTTGGGAGCATCATCCTCAGTGGTCCTTCTCCTTAATTGGAATTGCTTTCTCTTCTTCCTTTGTACCAGACTAACCACCATCCTTTTCAGCTTAGCAATCTGTTCTTGTTGAGACAGAATTACTAGCTTCATTTCTTCAATTTCTTTGCCTTGTTTGAGAACATCTTGATTGATGTTCCCCATTGTTTCCATCAATTCATCGTACGTATATCTGTCCTCACCCTCTCCAGAAGTGTTACCCTCCTTTGAAGGATCATTGGATCTTTTATTTGTGGAAGTCTTCTGCCTTGCAGAGGCACTCTCCACCCCTGTGGTTTCTTGGCACCAGGGACCTTCAAATGATTGCTCATTCAAAGTTGCCATGGGGGAGGTCTTATTAATGTTACCACTTTCCTCCTCTGTACTAGCAGGAGTAGTGGCAGCCTCATCACCCATATGCTCTACCTCCTCCTCAGAGAGCACCTCCTTTGGGTTGGGAGACACCCTTGTGGTTTCCCTTTGGATATTCTCTAGGGGAGAATTCTCCCTTAGAGGGCTTATAGGCTTAGTGGGTAATGGTACAAGAAGGGAAGGAGCCTTCTTGACCTGTTTTCTCTTGTAAGTTTGGGTGATGGGAGATGTTGGTTTTTCAAGAAGGGACTGGGGAATGGATTTTGAGAGGGAAGGTTGGGCTTGGCTAGCAGTGGATTGGTCTAATGGGGGCCTTGACCCTGCTGCCATACCTTCAGTGGTTTGGGACACCACCATCATTGTAGAGAACAACGGGGTGTCAACTCCTTCAGAGTCCCCAGCAGATCTTCTCATATTTGAGAAAACCTTGCCTTTGGGGGGTTTAGGTACATATACCCCAACAAGTTGAGGTATATCCGTCAATTCATGAGTAATGACTTCTTGGACAAACCTGGGGTACATAAAGAAGCTCTTTTTGTTGCCCATGTTTGAGACAAGATCACTGAAAATCATTTTAGAAAAATTATACTTTCTGGCAGTGGCCAAGCACACCAAAGCATAAGCAATAGTGCTGCTGAACTCACTCCATCCAGTAGTCTTTTTGGAGATACAGTGCATAAGAGTATGGACAAAGAAACGCCATTGGGGTGAGAATTTTGCTTTAGAAAATTTGAAAACTCCCAATGGGCCTCCATACCCCATTCTTGTAAGGTTTGAAAAGAGTTCATCATTTGGGATAGAGGTTATACCAGAGGCATCGTCTAGACGTAGACAGATGCGAATAACCTCTTCAGTAACCGTGAGTGATTGATCACAGATTCTTGTCTTGATCATCTGCACACCATTCTCAACAACAATGGTTGCATTGGCCCAGAACTGCCTTTGATGCTCGATATAGATTGTAGGGGATACACTAAGAGCATTAGCAATGTGGCTTGACTTGAGGAAATCCACAATCTGATGAAATCCTGCAGCTTGCTTTGGCTTTTGTAGCATCGCAATCTCATTGTGCTCGTCGATGAAAGTCATGGATGCCATTGGTCTTAGTGAAAAGCTTGCCTGAAAACTTCGAACTTGAGAGAGAAAAGGTTTTGAGAGCAAGAGATTAGTATGCAAAGAGTCGTTATGAACTTTTAGGCGGGCAAAGAGTATTTATAGTATTTGGAACATAAGCAGTATTAACCTAGAGCAGTATTAACTAACTAGCAGTATTAACTACGAGCAGTATTAACTAACTAGCAGTATTAACTACGAGCAGTATTAACCACTAGCAGTATTAACTGAAAGCAGTATTAACTACTAGCAGTATTAACTGAAAGCAGTATTAACCACTAGCAGTATTAACTGAAAGCAGTATTAACCACTAGCAGTATTAACTGAAAGCAGTATTAACCACTAGCAGTATTAACTGAAAGCAGTATTAACTACTAGCAGTATTAACCACTAGCAGTATTAACTACTTTACTCCTTTTAAACTTGCTAATCACTGAGTACTGCTATGCATATCCTGAAAAAAAAGAAGATTAGTAACTCCAAGGATAATAAACAGGTATAAAACCACTTTTTGAGAAGGGGATTTATTCAGAGTTGGTCATTCCCACACTTGTTACCAAGAAAGTGAATCTACCCACATCAAATGCTTTAGTGAATAGATCAGCAAACTGATTATCAGTGTGAACTTTGACAACTTGAATAAGTTTCTTTTCATTACAATCTCTGATAAAGTGATACCTGATCTCAATGTGCTTTGTTTTTGAGTGCTTGACTGGATTATTCACAATGCTAATAGCACTGCTGTTGTCAATAAAAATTGGAGTGTGTAGAAAGGTTACCCCATAATCCAACATTTGATTCTGAATCCATAAGACTTGAGAGCAGCAACTTGCAGCTGCTATGTACTCTGCCTCTGTTGTAGATGTGGATACTGTGGTTTGTTTCTTGCACTGCCATGAGACTAGTCTTGCACCCAAAAACTGACATCCTCCAGAAGTAGATTTTCTGTCCAAGTTTGCTCCACCTAGGTCACTGTCTGAGTATGCTATTAGGTCAAAGGGTGAGTTATGAGGATACCAAAGTCCCAATCTGGGATGCCCTTTGAGATATCTGAATATCCTCTTAACAGCTTGAAAGTGAGATTGCTTTGGCCTAACTTGGAATCTTGCACATACACAGACTGGAAACATTATATCTGGCCTTGATGTTGTGAGATACATGAGAGAGCCAATCATGGATCTATAATGATGCACATCCATATCCTCCCCCTCAAGATCTGCTGTGATCTGCTTGTGTGTTTCCATAGGTGTGCTGGCAGGTTTTGATTCTGAGAAACCAAACTTGGTTAGAATATCCTGCACATACTTGGATTGACAGATGAAAATACCATCTGACTTCTGTTGAACTTGGAGGCCAAGGAAGAAAGTAAGTTCCCCCATGGAACTCATTTTGAACCTTTGATGCATTAAATCCTCAAACTCCTTGCACATGTTGTTTCTTGTAGAACCAAAAATAATGTCATCAACATAGATTTGGACCAGCAAGATATCCTTCTTCTTTCTTTTGATAAATAGAGTCTTATCAATGACTCCTCTTTCAAAGTCATTTTCCAAGAGATAGGATGACAGAGTGTCATACCATGCTCTTGGGGCTTGATGTAGTCCATAAAGTGCTTTCTTTAATTTGTATACCCTGTCTGAATAGCTTGGGTTTTCAAACCCTGGTGGTTGACAGACATATACTTCTTCTTCAATTGATCCATAGAGAAAAGCACTTTTTACATCCATTTGGTAGACTTTGAAGTTCATGTAAGAAGCATAGGCTAGGAATAGTCTGATTGCTTCTATCCTAGCTACAGGTGCAAAAACTTCTTCATAATCTATACCCTCTTCTTGAGTATAGCCTTGAGCCACCAGTCTTGCTTTGTTTCTTATAACAATACCTCTTTCATCTCTCTTGTTTCTGAAGATCCATTTTGTGCCAATTGCTCTGTGACCTTTAGGAAGGTCTACTAGATCCCACACATCTTGTAGCTTGAACTGTAACAGTTCCTCTTGCATTGCTTCTATCCAGCTGGATTCTTTCATAGCATCATGTGCCTTTTTAGGCTCAAGCTGTGATAGAAAACAAGAAAGCACTGTATGCTGTTGATCTTGCATTTCCTGAAGTCTGCTTTGATGTCTAGTCATCATAGGAGAAGAGATATCTCCTATTATCAACTGTGGAGGATGATTCTTTTGAACTCTGGTGTTGTAACTAGGTTCTTCATTTAATCCAGCCTCAAGATTAGATTCATGCAACTCAACTGAAGTGTTTTCAGATGCCACTTCATTGTTTTCTTGAGTCTCCTCATCTCTAGTGTCTTCTTCACTCTGACTTGGTTCAGTAAATGATTCCTTTTCACAGTCTTCAACTGAATTCACTCAGGGTATGGGAAAAATCACAGATTTAGATATACTTTCTTGAACTTGTGTGATCTCTGATTCTCCACTACCTGTTCCTGTATACTCATTACTGAAACCAAAAGAGTTAGTTAGTGAATCAATGTCAAATAGCCACTGAGGCCCAGACCCAACAGGATTTGGTGTGTTCTCATTGCATTTGACATTGTCACTTTCTTCAATTATTCTAGTAGAAGAGTTAAAAACTCTGTAGGCCTTACTCTGAGATGAATATCCAACAAGAAATCCATCATCTGCTTTGCTATCAAACTTACCTAAGTGAGATTTGGTATTTAGAATTGTACAAGGACACCCAAAAGGTTTGAAGAAACCAATAAAAGGTTTTCTTTGATTTAAAAGCTCATATGGGGTCTTGTTCTTTTGCTTGACCACTAGAACTCTGTTTTGGACATAACAGGCAGTATTAACTGCTTCAGCCCAGAAGGTAATTGGCAATTTTGAATCAGCCAACAGAGATCTAGCAGCCTCTATTAGTGTTCTATTTCTCCTTTCAGCAACACCATTCTGTTGAGGAGTCCTAGGAGCACTAAATTGCCTCTCAATACCTTTTTCTTCACAAAAGGTGTTTAGATCATGATTTTTAAACTCAGTTCCATTATCTGATCTAATGACTTTTACTCTTTGATTAGTTTGGTTTTCAATTCTTAGAATAAAGGATTTGATAAGATCACTAGTTTCATCCTTAGTTCTTAGAAAATATACCCAAGTAAATCTGGAGTAATCATCAACAATAACCAAGCAGTAAGATTTCTTGCCTATACTCATAACATTTGTAGGACCAAACAGATCCATATGCAGTAACTGGAGACAAGAAGAAACAGAATTTAACTCTTTGGTCTTATGAGAAGTTTTGTGTTGTTTGCCTTTAAGACAAGCAACACAATGATCATCACATGAAAAGACTTTTGAAGGTAAACCTCTTACAAGGTTATTTTTAACAAGATTGTTCATAGTCTTGAAATTCATGTGACACATCCTTCTGTGCCAAAGGGAGGATTCATCTACAGAAGCTTTTGAAACAAGACAATTTAGAGATGAATCACTATCAACATTGTCCAAATCAAGACAGTAAACATTGTCCTTTCTTGGAGTTCTAAGTAGTATCATGCTTTCATCAACTACCTTGAACCCTGGAGCAAGAATCATACACTCAGTATTAGTAAATAATATACTATGTTGTTTGTCACAAACCTGTGATACACTTAACAGGTTGTACTTTAATTGATCAACATAGTAGACATCCTCAAATGTCATCTTACCTTTGGTGACATTACCTTTTCCACTTATCTTACCACCAGTAAGATTGTCTCCAAATGCAACATGTCCTCCATTAATATGCTTGAAATCCTGAAGGCATGACATGTTGCCAGTCATGTGCCTAGAGCAACCACTATCAACATGCCAAATGCTCTTTCCCTTGAGCTGTTGGTTGCCCTGCACATTAAATAAATCAATTAGTGTGATTGGGGACCCAAGCAAAAGTGGTCTTGGGTCTCCCTTTCTCATCAAAGTATTTACATTCCTTTTTAATGAGGTTTTTAAACTCAGAGCACTCTTTATTAGAGTACTTTGTCAATATGATTGGCTTAGCAGAACCAACACTAGAAGCAGTACTAACCTTAGAAGTACTAACAGAGTTAGCAGTACTAACAGGTTTAGCAGTACTAACCTTGTTAGCAGCATTAACATTGTTAGCAGTAGTATTACTTCTAGCAGCACTATCATTGTCAGCAACACTATTTGTGGTAGCAGTACTAACAGTTTTAGTGCTTTTAGGAATCCACATATTGACACTTTCTTTAACAGACTTTTTCTTCATGTGGCTTTTAGTTTTAACAGTTTTCTTAGCCACATGGTTCTTTTCAATTTTCTTATAACCAAAGGGTTTTTGCATGGATCTTTGGAAATTCATCCTTTGTTTCATAGGATTGAAATAACAGAATTTTGCAAGATGATTCAATTTGCCACAGATAAAACAAGGTTTTGGTCTATTGATTTTACTCAGATCAACCCCTTGTTTTTGTGCCCACTGATTATTCCAGTTTCTTTGATTTCCCCTCTTTTTGTCCTGTTTTTGGGGCTCATTCTTCTTACATGCACACTGTTTGCAAGGACCTGGATTCACAACTGTGGTCTGTTTGTAATGGACTTTACCAGACTTTCCCTCTGTTTTCTCTATGTCCTTGGATTTGATCCAAGCCCTTCCACAATCATCATTGGTGATAATGTTATTCTCTAGAGGAATCTCACCACTCACCTTGTTCTCCTTACTCTTGCCAACCTCTTTCTCAGTCTTATCCTCAACAACTACCTCATCTAAGGGATCTATTTCAGTGGCTCCCTCAGGCAAGTCCTTCCTATCTTTGGTGTCTAACAGGTCTGAAGTAGGAGGAATGTAATTGTTGTTATATGGTGGAGGTGTGGCATTGTACCCAATTCCTCTTCTCAGCTTATCATGAATCTGATTTTGTAGTAAATAGTCCATTGCTTTAGAAGCATTGGAAAACTTTTCTACATCAAGCTTAACCTTGGTTAGCTCCTCTTTCAGTTTTTCACTCTCCTCTTTAGATTTGGTCAGTTTAAGTTCTAAATCATTTTTCTCCCACTGCGAGTAATTGGTGTCATATGAGTGTTGGAGTTCATTGGCTTGAAAACCTTTGATCTGATCTTCAAATCTCTCTACAATCCTTACATAGTCTTTTATATCTTTTTCTAATCTCTTAAGGTCATCACTCATCTTCTGATTGTGATCCCTGTACCTTTTAACAGTGTCTATGCAAGTTTTAGAACAGAGATTAGAACTTACCTCAGATGGGAGATCAGATACTTTAGCCATAAGAGCTTGATTCTGAATAGTTTCTTCTGCTTGATCACTCCAATCAAACCCCATTCCTTGTTGAGAAACAAGGGCTTGAGCAGAGTTTCTGTTGTTATTGAAGCTTCCAGATTGAGCTTGTTGATGGTTGTTGTTGTGAGACATTCCACTTCTGCATTCTCTAGCAAAATGTCCCTTCAGATGGCATTTGTAGCATTCTACCTTTGATTTATCAAACCCTGCTCCATCTTCTCTTCTTTGGGAGAAGTTGTTTCTCCCAGTCCTCTTTATAAACTTCTTAACTCTCATGGAGAGCATGGCCATCTGCCATTTAATATCCATCTCTTCCAGATCATCGGGATGGAGTTGTTCTAAGTCATCATTAATCAAAGAGGAATTTCCATGATTAGAAAGAAAAGCTTCAAACACAGAATCAGTGCCTTTATCTTGATTTGTTCCATTAGCAGCATTAACTGATTCAGGGTTAGCAGTAGAATCAATTGATGCTGATAGGAGTGCAGCATTATGAATATATCCAGAAGGCTTCTTCTTTGCCTCCACCTCAGCTTCAAATACTCTAAGATCATTGTACAGATCATCAAGTTCTTTTTCTTCCAACTGATCATTCTGTCTGAATAACACAGTGTACATGGTCCATTCATCTCCAAGGGACCTTAAGAACTTTCTGTTCACATCATCTTGATCAATCTGTACTCCCATAGTAGCTAGTTCACCAATTAGTTTATTAAACCTGTCAAAAGTTTGAGTCATGGACTCATTCTTAGTTGAGATGAAGTTTTCATACTGTTGCTTTAAGATTGCCTTTTGATTTCTCTTGGTACTTTTGGTACCTGAGAATCTCTTCTCTAGAGCATTCCAGAGCATCTGTGCATCAGTGCAATTGCAGAATTGGTGTTGATACTCATTTGGAATGGCCAAGAGCAGTGTGCTCAAGGCTTTCATCTCTGTCTGCCTTGTCTTCCTGTCTGCATCTGTCTTTGGAGGGGTTCTTTTGCCATCTTCACCAATCTTTCCTTCATCAGATGGGCCATTCTCAATGATGTCCCACATAGAGTAATCTGTGAGGAGAATATATTGCTTGATTCTGATCTTCCACATGTCAAATTCATTGGATCTGAGCATTGGAACTTTTGAGACCAAAGTACTTCTTGATTCTGTAAGATTTTCCATGATGAATAACTGTTTCTGAGAGAGTTTTGCTTTGATACCACTTGTCAGGATCGAATTCTCAACAAGAATTAATTCTCAGAAACAATATCAAAGAAGTTTGCGGAATAACACTTTGATATTCAATGAAACAGTAAATCAATACAGAAAATATGAAGAACAAACTGTAAGCTTGTATTGAATGCTTTGAAGTTACAAGATTACACACTCAACCTCAATATTGATGAACAGGCTCACCAATACGAATTCTACTTCTCTAGAATTAGGATCTATGCCTTGAGGTTAATTTTTTCTCTAAAAGAATGAATTAAGTTCCGTATATTAAACTATTCTAAACTATACAATATATATACTGAATACAAAAGATAAATAATAAAATATCTTCAGTATATCTTCCATGTATATCTCTAAGCTTCCATGTATATCCTTTCATACGAATCTTCATCATGTAAGCAGTATTAATCTTCAGCAGCATTAACTACTAAGCAGTACTAACTACTAGCAGTACTAACTACTAGCAGTACTAACTAGCTAAGCAGTACTAACTTTGTTCAAGCAGCACTAACTTTGACTAGCATTATTAATAGTACTAGCAGTAGTAACACTCAGCAGTATTAACCTTTAAGTCTTCTAGCAGTAGTAACATTGAACCAGCAGCATTAACCATACTTGATGAATTCTTCAGTTCCCAACACACATGATCAGTGGTTTTTACGGTTCTCAACTTTTTGCGGTTCTCATTTGATTATATATATATATATATATAATTAGGGAGAGGTTCAAATGAAGCCCAATAAAGCTCACCAAAGCCCATTCTGAGCCCAATAAAGCCCATTCTAAACATTGTTGAATTATTAAGGCCAATATAACCTATTAAAACCCGATTGAACCGATTTAAGCCCAACAAAACCAATTTAACCCCGATGTTGAATCGATTTAAGATCAATATAACCCATCAAATCCGAATTGAACCCATCAAAGCCCATTATGATCGTTGTTGACTTATTAATGCCTAAACACACAAGTGATAACTTATTATGTGCTTCTTTACACGTATCAACTTCATAGATGCATATGTCGTGTATTCGGGTCAATTAGACAACTAAGAACCATTATACTCTCATGTAAACCACTCAACCACCATTATTCCCCAATATGACATTTTATGACTTATTAAGGTCTAATAACACCAATGAGGACTTATTATGTGTTTGTGTGCACGTATCCACTCATAGATGCATGTGTTGTCTATTAGGGTCGACAAGACAACTAAGAACCATGCTATTATATCACAATACGAACCACTAAACCACCATTATAGCCCAATATGACCTTTTATAACTTATTAAGGCCCAAATAACACCATATGTGACTTATTACGTGTTTGTGTACAAATATGTACCACATATATGCGTGTGGTGTGTAGTCGGTTCGATAAGAAAAATAAACCACACCATAGCCTAATACGAACTACTAAGACCCAATAAAACTCAATTGGAAATGAATAAACTAGAATAGACGGAGATGAATTTTGAAAAAAAATACACAAAAACGTAATTTTTTTAAAAAAACCGCCACAAATCCGCTACAAAGTTCATTTAATTAATTAAAAAAATCAAAAAAATTATTAATTTTTGTCGGAAATCCGTCGAAAATATTCGATTTTTTAAAATTTTTATAAATAACCATTATTTATAGAAAAGGTTTTAAAATAAGAAAAAAAAATAAAAATTTCAAATTAATTTCCGACGGATTTCCGACGAAATTTAATTTAATTTTAAATTAAATTAATTTCCGTCAGAAATCCGTTTCTTAAAATTTTAAAATAACCATTATTTTTAGAAAAATATTTAGAATAAGAAAAAAAATTTAAAAATTCAAATTAATTTCCGTTGGAAATCCGCCGGAAATTAATTCGATTTTTAAAAACTTTATAAATAACCATTATTTATAAAAAAAAAAGGAATGAACTAAAAGAGGGAATGAAATTTGGTCAAAAGAATTCAACATTCTATTTCTATCAGATTTCTCTAGAATTTGCAAAGTAAACGTCATCCTACATTCATTCAGGGGTGAACACATATCTTGTTGGGAGGGGAGAAAGCCTCAAGTGAAATCAAAACTTGGGGGGAAGTGTTTCCTTTTAACCCTTAAACTTTTCCTCTTATTCATTTCAGACCCATCTCTTTTGCATTAGGCTCTAAAATCTAGGTGTTTTTGTTTTTGTTTTTTTTTTATTTTTAATTTCTAATTACTTTTTTAATTTTTCTATTTTCTAGTTCTATATGTAATGTTATTTGTTAATAGGAATTAAGGGTTATTCGGTTGTTTTTTTCATTAACCTTTGTATGGATAAAGTTATTCATATGGATTAAGTTGTCTATGTATATTATACTAAATTGTTGTTCGTTTGATGTGCTGAATAAAATATTTGAATGATATAAATTACAACTTTACCCCATATTTTTGCTTTTTGTTTTTTTTAGTTAATCCTAATTACAAGTCTTTGTAGTACGCAACCAAAACCCATATAAAAGATTTGTTACCCAAACCCAAATTGAAACTTTGTTACGAATGCACAGATCGAGAGAAACAAAGAAAAAAACAACAAATAAACAATGAACAAATACAATCCATATTGTTGGGCAACTCGTTTGAACCGAAATGAAAGAAAAGAAACACAAGCATTAGGCAAAGCAAAAAAAAACAAATAAGCATATTCCAGATCCAAATTAAGAGATCCAGTTTGAGAGATGGAGAAGACGTGATGCAGAGATCTATAGATGAAAAGGCAAGCAGGGACAATTGAAGAGTGATGATAGGATCCAAATCAGGAGATCCAGTTCTGAACGAGACCGTAGAGAGTGACGGGAGATCATGAGACCACCGGAGAATGAGAGAGTGACGGGAGAAAACGAGACCAACAGAGAACGAGAGTGATAGATAGAATGAGACCATCAGAGGATGAAAGTGATGGAAGAAATCGAGATCGATCGCCAGTCTATGCCATGAGAAAGAGCGTGGTATGTGCTTTTTTTGTTTGAGAGAAATAAGAGAGAGCATGGTATGTGCCTTTTTGTTTGATGTGGGTTAAGAATGTAAATATTTTGGTGGAATGCATATGACTTCCTTCAATGGGCTGAGCAAATAAGCCCTTTTTTGACCCATTAAGCCACTTCCGAACATGTACGTATGGCTTACAGAATAAGTTATTCATGTCATACAACCCATTAAGTCGTTAGCGAAAAACCCCTTAGGTGGCGTTTGGTTCGCATAATGTTTTTAGATGGAATGGAACATGTCAAAGGAATTTGACTTTGAAGGAATTGGAAAGTAATCTTGTCAGGATTGACACCTGTTTGGTTGACAGAACTCAAATGGAATATGTTAAAGGAATTGGAATCTGTCTGTTTGGTTTACAAAATGTAGCTTTGGAATTGAAATGAAATGTTGATAAATGAACAAAATACCCTTTTTGATAATTTTAATTTTTTTAAACAAAAAATGCTTTACTAAAATAGCCATTAAAAATACTTTATTTGTAACGGTGGTTCATATTAGTGGTGGTCGATGGTGGTTCAGATCGAATGTAGTCAGCAGTGGTTCATATCGGATGTGGTCGGCGGTGGTTCAAATCATTGGTGGTTGGCGGTGGTTCAAATCGGGGGTGGTCGGCAATGGTTCAGGATGGGGGTGGACGACTGTGGTTCAGATTGGGGCTGGTCGACAGTGGTTCAGATCGGCGGTGGTCGGTGGTGGTTCAAATCGGGGGTGGTTGGCGGTGGTTCAGATCGGCGGCGGGCGGCGGTGGTTCAGATCGGTGATGATTCAAATAGGCGGTGGTTCATATCGGTGGTGGTCGGCGATGGTTCAGATCAGCGGTGGTTGGCGATGGTCGATGGTGATTCAGACTGGCGGTGGTTCAAATCGATGGTGGTTCATATCGGCGATGGTTGGTGATGGTCGATGGTGATTCAGATCGATGGTGGTTCAAATCGGTGGTGGTTCATATCGGCGGTGTTTCACATTGGCGGTGGACGACGGTGGTCGGTGCTGGTTCAGATCGGCGGTGGTCATCGGTGGTCGGCGAAGGTTGACGGTGGTCGGTGGTGGTTTGGAGAAGGAACCGATGGAGGCGTTGTTTAATCAGATAGGTTTTTTGTGATTAGGTTATATTGGATTATAGGCATATGTGGTATTATGAAAAAAAAATCCATTCCATTAAAATACCTTGTAGTTGCTAAGGAATCTTAAATTCCCTTATTTGTGGAATTTGATGGATTTAGGCCTTATTTGTTTTTCACTTTTCAACTCTAAATGCCCTCTTTTGTTTGAATCGGTCAAACAATTTCCAATTCGTTTTTTCCTAAATTTCAGAGGCTCTTATATCTAAAAACCATCTAAATAAAAAAGTGGTACCCCAACCTCTATTTTGTTTAGACGTGAGCCTCCATCAGTCTATTGCTTTCATCCTCTTCAAAACTCCGACGACAAACAAGGCTCTATCTCACTTCTTCCTTCGAATCGATCAGGTACTCCTTATCTCATCGATCTCACTTCTTCCTTTGTCCTCCTTTTCCCTCTCTTTTCTCGCTGGAACCCTAGAGATGATAGAGATGAAGATCTGGAATCTCAAATCGAGAAAGCAAAGGCTTCAATAGTTGTATTGGAACCAAACCAAGATTTAGCCCCTATGTCAAGCTTGGAATGGGACAAGAACCCATCACTGCAAATCGAATGAGAATGTAATTCAAACACCAATTTCTCAGCCGAAACCTTCGTTTGCACCAACTTCACCTTAAAATCATCATCAATGGTGATGGCCGAAATCGCCGAAGAAGATATCTTGTCCAAGTAAACCCATTCACCTAACGGATTTGTAAGCCAGAGATTGTTCCACCGTCATCCTTTTCTTCGTACCACCACACTTCTTCTTCTTCTTCTTCTTCTTCTTCTTCTTCTTCTTCTTCTTCTTCTTCTTCTTCTTCTTCTTCTTCTTCTTCTTCTTCTTCTTCTTCTTCTTCTTGTTATTGGAATGATTATTATCGTCGTTGGAACCCATCATCTAGTGCAGACGATTGAGAGAAAAAAGAAAGAAAAAGGAAATCTATTTAGGGGTTCGAATCGGTGAGGAAACGATTTACCTATCGGTTGCCATCTCAATGACAGCAACTTCTTCATGCTCTCTTTCCATTATTTTTTAATATTTTTAATGATATATGGATGCCAAGATGTATTTATATATGTATGTGATGTGAATATAATATATACCAGTTTGAAACAAAACCAATCCAAGAACAAGATTTTATGTTGATTTATTCTTTAATAGTTGCAGATTTTGGAGTGGGTGGTAAAATAGACAATTACATAGATTCAGACATTTCTCAATTTATAAAAACAAACACTCTTATTGATTCAAATTTCAAACTTCAGCACCACCTCTTAAAAATCAGAAATGAAATCAGATTTCAGCACCTCTTAAAAAACAAACGTCACCTTAGAAATTCCTTCCGTGAAAAATAACGAACCAAATGAAGGAATGGAATTTGATGAATGGAATTCAACATTCCAATTCAATCAGATTCCTTCAGAATCTGCGAAACAAATGCCACCTTAGTTTTATGTTGTCAATTATTAATAGTTAGTTTGTTAATTGATATTTGATTTAGGATTTGTTACTTTGTTTTAGGGTTTGCGTGCGATATGCTATTGTAATTTTTTTGTGTCATAGAAGTGATTTTGTGACATTAATATAAATTATAAGTTTTATAGAAGTAATTGTTTGGTACGGTCGTTGATTTGTTTTTTAGCTTATAAGAAACCAATTTATACCTAAATGATAATTGTTTTACATGCTCAAATTAATTTATCTAGAAGTAAAATATATAAAATGATAGTAGTGCTATTCGATTTAATCAAATATATAAAGTAACCGAATATTGAGTCGAATATAACGTATCCTTATTCAATAATCTAAACCGTTTAATCCAAAAACCGAATAACCCCGAAACCCTTTTGGTTTATGTGGATTATTCGCTTTTTCAAAACCACTAGGTATGCCCCCACTCACCAAAGTTTCTGGATCCACCACTGTTTATGTTTAAAATTTGTAAAGTTATAAAATAAGTGATATTTTATTCTTTGTAAATAATATTACATATTATTTTTTTTACTATTATTTATTTTCAATTTATTTTATATATGTTATCATAAAGAGTAAAGTACATTCTTGGTCTATGTGGTTTACACGAAATCATATAGTACGTCCCTAAATCAAAATAATTTTGGAAAAGGTACTTGTGGTTTACATTTTCTCACGTCCTGGTTTGTGTCTCTTACACGATTAAAAAATACTTTGTTAACTCATTTAACATAGGGGCATTTTGGTCTCTTTTACTTATATCTCTAATTTTTAATTAAAAACTAAAAAGTATATTATTATTACTATTATTATTATTATTATTATTATTATTATTATTATTATTATTGTTAAGTTTGATTTTATAGTAATCATTGTTACTAAAAAGTGCAACTTTGCGTCTCCCTTAGATCGAAAGTCATGTTTTACTGGTATGAATGGGTTTAGGATGTGTCGATGTAGTCTTTCTGATCCGGAAAAGTAAGTTCCAAGGGGTGCTTGACACCTAGTCCCCTAAGGCCAACTGTTCTGGGAGTGGCTGACCCAAATCCTGCAATAGGGTCAGATAGAAAGTTACGTTTACGGCATGTTCTTTACTTACCGAACTTTTTGATTAAAAGATGCCAAAGAGCATACTCATGTAAAGATGCCAATGAGCAGACATCTCATGATACTTGGTTATATATTTCTGAGTTGCAATAAACCTGTAAATTTGTGAAAGTCAGAATTTTTGATGGATTAGTGTGATTATTTGCAAAGTTCTCTATTATATTTTTAGAATTGCATTTTCTTGAAGGTAATCGAAGTTCACATGCGAGCACACTGAATAGATTGATGAAAGTTTTTGAAACTGAACATGTCTTAACTTGATATGCAATAAAACTTGTTTCTGTATCCAAATACATACATTTGATTTCATCAGATGGATTTTATTGTGATATTTTACTAAGTAGAATTTTATTTGTTTCTGTTTAAATTTTTATATATTTAGTCGTTTCAAAATACATATTCGGTATATTTTTCTTTCTACATCGATGTTTCATCCATTGTGTTCTCGTATCCTTTCAAATGGGTTTGAGCATTATTCAAGGGGGAGTGAAAAAGAAGATTTTTTTTTTCTTTTTCTTAAATGATCATATCTGTTTTTTAGGGGGAGTATCTGATTTTCTTTATATGAATGCTAACTTGAAATGTCATATCTAGTGCATTTGTGTAGGGGGAGTCAAAGAGCTCAAAAAGGTAAAAATTTTCTAAGTTTAAGTCAACTTTGCGCCATCAGTTGGTCGCGCAAACCTTGCTTTGCGCCACCTTCGCTTCGCGCAAACCTTGCTTTGCGTCACCTTGGTGTAACGCAAACCTCACTTTGCGCCACCAGCGTGTCGCGCAAACCTCTCCTGTTTTCTCCGTTTCTTTGATTTTGCAGATCTTAAGCTGTCTCGTCTCCAACATTTGCATGACCAAGTTGATCCAGATCATCAAGGTCATAAGGGGGAGAATTAAGAGAAGTTAAAGGAGATGATTAAGAGACAAAGAGCTCAAAAGTTTATCTGCTGATCAAGATTCGCTCAAAGATTCTATTCTCTCAGCCAATTTTTTTTTTGTTCCTGCTCCGATCACCACAGTTCATTCAAGATCTTTCAAAAGAGGTGTGTCGTCTAGAGCACAAGCTACTGGTCCAGACTTGTCAAAGGCAGCAAAGACAAATCAAACTCAAAGATGTTGAGAAGAGTTTTTCTTTTAAAAAGTCAGAATGCTTTACAAAGTCGCTTTAATGGTCCATGCTGATTTAGAAGATGAATTTTAAAGACCAAATCGCCAATAATTACTAAGGGGGAGATTGTTAAGTCTGATTTTCTAGTAATCATTGTATTTATAGGCTTGGTCAAATATTGTGTCTAAAGTCGTATACTGTGTTGTATTGACCAAGGGTATTTAAGTCCCTTTGGTCTTTGTCTTTGAAAGAACTTCACGCATATTGAATATTGAACTTACTTTGCGCTACCAAGTCTCTCTCTCTCTACTTTCTCTCTCTAAAGATTCATTGATCTTGGACTTACAATTATTATTATTATTATTATTATTATATGTGTATATATATATACACACGGTTCGGTACAGAACCCGATGGGTATCTCCATTTCTTCCGACCACCCCCTGTGAGCTCCATATCTGCCACTGCCGCATCCCTGTCTCCATCTCCATCTGAGTTCCATCTCACATGTGAATGCTTGCATAGTTAAAGGGAGAGTTGTGGTTTACCCAACAAAATAACATGTTCGCTAAAGTTTAGTTGAATACTTGTATCACAGACATAATCTTACTGGTTGCGAAACCCCCCCCCCCCCCCCCGCGCCCTATTCCACCAGTTGCTAAATCCTGCGCCATTTCGAAACCTATTTCTAACATGGTTTTGTAAACCCATTTTGTCAGGATCTAATTCTTAACAAGAATAATGAACTCAGAAACAATATTAAAGGAGTTGCGGAATAACACTTTAATATTCAACTATCAATGAAACAGTGAATTAGAAATCACAATCTTGTAAACTTTATTGAATGATTAAAGCTACAAGATTTTAAACAAAACCTCAATATTGATGAACAGGCTCACCAATACGAATTCTACTTCTCTAGAACTAGGGTTCTAAACCTTGAGGTTAATTCTCTCTAAAAACAAAAAAACTCAGAATAATCTGCTAACTTGATATATTAAACTATTCTCAACAGGTCTATACATATACTGAAAATAAAAGATAATTACAAAAAATAAAAGATCTTCAGTATATTCTTCTATCATTATCTTCAAACCTTCCATGATTATCTTCAGTCTTGATCTGTACGAATCTTGATTATCTCTTAAGCAGTATTAAGTTGTAGCAGCATTAACACTCTGAGCAGTACTAATTTTCACCAGCAGTAGTAACTGTGCTCAGCAATATTAACTTTGATCTGGCAGTACTAACTTCAGCAGTACTAACTACTAGCAGTACTAACTCTCCAAGCAGTACTAACTATTGAAGTAGCAGTACTAACTTGTCAAACAGTATTAAATCTACTAGCAGTAGTAATCAGTTGTGCTAGCAGTATTAACCATACTTGAACAATTCTTTAATTCCCAACATATTTAGAACCTCTTTGTGTGTGTGTGTGTGTTCTTTCTTAAACAAAGATTTGAAAACCCCAAATAATTTAAAGAAATGAAGCAAGACCCATATGGGAGAATTCAGGGGGTTTTGTGGTCAGAGTTGGAATTTGGTGGCTACAAGCATTTGCGGGTGAACATGGGTGAACCTATTCCGGTTGACTTCCGAGGCCCAAATTTCGTATGCTCCTAGAATGATGATATGTTGACCATGAAATCATATTGGTGTAACTATGCATTTTAATGGGAAATTACCACAGTTTATTTCTGAAAGGTAGGTGGGGGTAGGTGGTTCACCAGATGAGGGAAGTCATTGTGAAGATGGTATGGATGGATTAAGATGTTAGAGCTAGTTTTAGATCTTCATGATGATGGATTGTTTTTCAATAACTAGGTAAAAAAACTAAAACAAAAACCGTAAAAGATGATTGGTGGGTCCTCGGAGGAGATGGTTGGAGGGAAGGAGTCGTACCAACACATATGGCAAGATCTAATTGGGTGTTAAACAAATAACATATACTTTTGATTAAAAATGAGAAAAAAGGAGTAAAATGACATTCTAGTAATTAGAGAGAAATCTCATCAAGATGGAATCAAATGATATGGGAGTTACAAATCAATTGATATGGGAGTTACAAAATCAAGCTACATTAATGTGATATGGGAGTTACAATATTACATTAATTAGATAGATAGTGTTGCATAGATTAAAGGTTTTCATACTTGTATAAATACCTTTGTAATTTTTCTTGTAAACTCACTTCTCAATAAACCTATATTTCTCACATGGTATTAGAGCTATAGAGTTAGTTTGACCTTTTTTTTTTTAAACCTATATTCTTTACTCCCCTAATCATCCTCTCCCTTCTTTTCCTTCTCAAAATGGCTTCTAACGATATCCTTCCTACTCCAATTCCTACCTTCCCTAATCATCCTCGAATCCCTCGTTCATCTTTTGAATGTTGTAAATGGTGTCGTGCTCAAGGGCACTATGTTACCCAATGTCCAATGTTTCGCCAACAATTTTCCAACGTCATTCAACCTTCCAATTCTCCATTTCCCCAAAACCGGTTCCCACATAAAACTTACTACCCCTCCTCTCCTCCTTGTGCCTATGTTGCTACATTCTCTACTCCTTCTTCTACAGGTTGGATTTTAGATAGTGGGGCAACCCATCATGTAACTAATGATTTTCACAATCTTGTTCTTCATGCACCCTATGAAGGCGTTGAAGAACTCGTCATACGGGATGGATCCGTACTACTAATTGCTAACACCGGTTCCCCATCTCTTCTTACTCCCTCTATAAATTTTCTCTTCATAATATACTTCATGTTCCATCTGTTTCTCGCAATATTATTTCTATTTCAAAGTTTTGTCGAGACAATAATTTCTATCACATTCTCACTAACTCCTTTCATGTGAAGGATCTTCGCACGGGGGCATCCCTACTTCAAGGTCCAAATAAGTCTGGCATCTATGAATGGCATCTTCTCAATCCTGTCGTTCATATTTCTACAAGTTCACATTCTCTTATAAATTGGCACCATTGTCTAGGACATCCCTCTTACAACAATTTACAACATATTAGTTCTCGTTTTGATTTATCAATTCCTAAGTCTACTTCTTTTCATTGCAACTCATGTGACTACAATAAAAGTCATAAATTACCCTTTTATCAAAATTCTATCTCTGCTCGTGGTCTACTCGACATCATTTATAGTGATGTTTGGTCCTCCCCCTTTTCTTCTTTTGATGATTATAAATACTACATAATATTTGTTGATCATTTCACAAAATATATGTGGTATTATCCTCTAAAAAAATCAGACTCAAAAGATATATTTCTTCATTTTAAATTACGAGTTGAAAAATATTTTCAGAGATCGATCGTCACTATTTTCAGTAACAATGGTGAGGAATACCTAAGACTTTATCTTTTTTTGGCAAATCGTGGAATTACTCATCTCACTTCTCCTCCACATACTCCCGAACACAATGGGTACTCTGAGAGATGTCATCGGCACATTGTTGAAACATGTATCTCTCTTCTTTCTCATGCCTCAATGCATCAAAAATATTGGCCACTTGCCTTCAATATTGCAGTGTATCTTACAACTCGAATGCCCACCCCCACCTTAACTTTCAATCTCCCTTCTCTAAAATATATAACACTTCTCCTAATTACCATAAACTATGCAGTTTTGGATGCCTTTGCTACCCATGGCTACGCCATACACCTCAAACAAACTTGATCCACGCTCGATTCCATGCGGTTTTGATGGCTACTCGACCACACAAAGTGCTTATTTATGCCTACACATTGCTTCCAGCAAGATATATGTTTCAAGACATGTCAAGTTTGTTGAACATGTTTTCCCTTTTGCCTCATCCACTCCTTCAACAATTTCTCAAACGGACCAAACACATAATTAATGGTGTACTTTTTTCCTACCCATTACTATTCCTACTACCACTACATCTCCAACCTCAATGCCCCTTTCCCCTACTACTAATCCTAAATGCTCTCCAACCTCAACACTTAATTCCCCTGCTACTATAGATCCATACACCACACAACAAATATCTGCTACCACTTCCTCCTCTTTCAACACACAAACTCCTTGTCCTCCTCTTCATCCTCCTCTTCATCCTCCCCCACCTGCACCCCCTTCCACAACACTCATTTACAAAATGGCATTCGTAAACCGATAGCCAAACTTAACCTCACTACCACTGTGGAGAACCCCTTTCAAGAACCTAGAACTATAATTAATTCTCTTCGAAACCCTTTATGTCATGATGATATGCAAACTGAGTTTAATGCTCTCTAGAAAACCCACACTTGGGACTTAGTTCCTCCTTCCCATTATTGGGTGTAAATGGGTGTACTGAACAAAATTTAATCCTGATGACACTATTAAGCGTCACAAAGCTATAATCGTAGCTAAGGGATTTCACCAATGACCTGGCCTTGACTACACTGAAACCTTTAGCCTAGTCATCAAGTTAGTCACCATTCGAACTTTTCTTTTTCTTGTTGTCACTCATAATTGGCCACTTCGACAAATTGACATAAACAATACTTTTCTTCAAGGCACTCTAATTGAGGATGTTTTTATATGTCCCAAGCTCCTGGCTTCGTTGACCCTAATCATCCCACTCAGGTTTGCAAGTTGCATCAAGCTATCTATGGCCTTAAACAAGCTCCTCGAGCCTGGTACAATGAGCTTAAATCATATCTTCTTACTCTTGGCTTCCACAACTCCATATCTAACTCTTCCTTATTCATTTTATGTCACCATAAACACATATTTTACACTATTGTATATGTGGATGATATCATTCTAACCGGCTCTAATTCTTCCCTCCTAATGTCTCTAATTTCCAAAATTTCAGCTCGATTCTCCCAAAAGGATCTTGGACACCTTTCTTATTTCCTTGGCATCAAAGTCCAACCTCACACCCAAGGTCTCTTTCTGAGCCAACATAAATACATTTAAGATCTTCTTCATAAAACCAATATGTCCTCTGCTAAATCTACACCTACCCCCATGGTCGTTCATCCCCCTCTCACTCTAGAAGGCGGATCTCCTATTTCCAATGTGACCAAATTTCGGGCCATTGTGGGTAGTTTACAATATTTGTCACTAACTCGTCTAGATATTGCTTTTCCTGTGAACGAGTTATCTCAATACATGCATAAACCCACTAATTTTCATTGGGTTGCACTCAAAAGATTACTACGATATCTTGTAGGCACCACTAATCATGGTATCCTTCTACACCGTAACTCCCCTAATTCTTTACACACCTTTATCGATGCTGATTGGGTTGGCGACAAAGACCACTACATCTCCACGACAGGGTATATTGTGTATCTTGGTAAGAACCCGTTCTCATGGAGTTCTCGCAAGCAACGAACCCGTTCTATGGGTTCTGAATCTTCTTAATGAGCTTGGTTTTAAACCTACCGCTCCTCCAACTATATATTATGATAACAAAGGAGTTACTCATGTTGCCGCGAATCGAAAGTTTCACTCTAAATTGAAACATCTTGCTCTAGACTATCACTTCGTTAGTAAATATGTTCAAGATGGTTGCATCCGTGTCTCCTACATTTCGAGAACCGGTCAATTAGCAGATTCCTTAACAAAACCTTTAGTTCGCATACGATTTCAGGCGTTATTTTCCAAGATTAGACTCACTAACTGGTTGTCCATCTTGCGGGGGCATATTAGAGTGAGATCTCATCTAGCTGGAATCAAATGATATGGGAGTTACAAAATCAAGCTACATTAATATGATATGGGAGTTACAGTATTACATTAATTGGATAGATAGTGTTGCATAAATTAAAGGTTTTCATACTTGTATAAATCCTTTGTAATTCTTCTTGTAAACTCACTTCTCAATAAACGTATATTTCTCACACTAGTTAACCTACTTAACAAATGTTTTTAACAATGTTAGGGTAAATGGACCATAATCATGTGAAAATGTAAGCCACATGGATGTTTTCAATAATTATTTTGATGTAGGGACGTACAGTGTGATTTCATATAAATTACATAAACCAAAAATGTAATTTACTCTATCATAAATACTAATGATTATATAATAATAATAAAACCATAAAGAACAAAAAAGAAAGAAAGAAAAAAAGTGATTTAATGTGATTGACCTAAACCCATCTTTTTCAATCTACACCTCCTAGAAGGGGATGTTTGTATAAGACAAACTCCCTCTAGTAAGAAGATTGATTCATAATATTGAGTTGATATATTGATGTTCATATAAAATATATGGAGACTTTGGTCCTTTCCTTGTTTATGAAAGAAATTGAATACCATCAAATTCAGTAATCCCATAAAAAATAAGGATTCTTGTGGTTCTGGAGGATTGTTGGGAACTGAAGATTCTACTAAGTGTAGTTACTACTGCTAGTACAAGTGTAGTTACTACTGCCAGAACAAGTTGAAGATTAATACTGCTAAGTGTTACTACTGCTAGTAGAATTACTACTGCTAGTTAAAGTTAGTACTGCTTGAACAAAGTTAGTACTGCTTAGCTAGTTAGTACTGCTAGTAGTTAATACTGCTAGTAGTTAATGCTGCTACTTGAAGTTAATGCTGCTGAGCATTATTAGTGCTGCTAAAGAGATACGAATACTACAGCTGGATATACTGAAGATATACTTAGAAGATATACATGGAAGATATACTGAAGATTTGTTTATTCTTTGTAATTATCTTTTTATTAGTATATGTATAGAATGTTTAGAATAGATAGGAAGAACTTTTTTGATAATTGTTTTTCAAGAGATATCGACCTCAAGGCATAGATCCTAATTCTAGAGAAGTAGAATTCGTATTGGTGAGCCTGTTCATCAATATTGAGGTTGAGAGTGTAATCTTGTAACTTTAAGCTTTCAATACAAGTTTACTGTTTGATCATTATATACTGTGTTTGATTACTGTGTTATTAAATATCAAAGTGTTTTTCCGCAACTTCTTTGATATTAGTTTCTGAGTATTAATTCTTGTTAAGAATTCGATCCTGACAAGTGGTATCAGAGCTTATTCTCTCAGAAACAATTATTCATCATGGAAAATCTTACAGAATCAAGCAGTACTTTGGTCTCAAAAGTTCCAATGCTCAGATCCAATGAATTTGACATGTGGAAAATCAGAATCAAGCAATATATTCTCCTCACAGATTACTCTATGTGGGACATCATTGAGAATGGCCCATCTGAAGGAGGAAAGATTGGTGAAGATGGCAAAAGAACTCCTCCAAAGACAGATACAGATAGGAAATCAAGACAGTCAGAGATGAAAGCCTTGAGCACACTGCTCTTGGCCATTCCAAATGAGTATCAACACCAATTCTGCAATTGTACTGATGCACAGATGCTCTGGAATGCTCTAGAGAAGAGATTCTCAGGTACTAAAAGTACAAAGAGAAATCAAAAGGCAATCTTAAAACAACAGTATGAAAACTTCATCTCAACTAAGAATGAGTCCATGACTCAAACTTTTGACAGGTTTAATAAACTAATTGGTGAACTAGCTACTATGGGAGTACAGATTGATCAAGATGATGTGAACAGAAAGTTCTTAAGGTCCCTTGGAGATGAATGGACCATGTACACTGTGTCATTCAGACAGAATGATCAGTTGGAAGAAAAAGAACTTGATGATCTGTACAATGATCTTAGAGTATTTGAAGCTGAGGTGGAGGCAAAGAAGAAGCCTTCTGGATATGTTCATAATGCTGCACTCCTATCAGCATCAATTGATTCTACTGCTAACTCTGAATCAGTTAATGCTGCTAATGGATCAAATATAGATAAAGGCACTGACTATGTATTTGAAGCTCTTCTTTCTAATCATGGAAATTCTTCTTTGATCAATGATGACTTAGAACAACTTCATCCTGATGATCTGGAAGAGATGGATATTAAATGGCAGATGGCAATGCTCTCCATGAGGGTTAAAAAGTTTATAAAGAGGACTGGAAGAAACAACTTCTCACAAAGAAGAGAAGATGGAGCAGGGTTTGATAAATCAAAGGTAGAATGCTACAAATGCCATCTGAAGGGACATTTTGCTAGAGAATGCAGAAGTGGAATGTCTCACAACAACAACCATCAACAAGCTCAATCTGGAAGCTTCAATAACAACAGAAACTCTGCTCAAGCCCTTGTTTCTCAACAAGGAATGGGGTTTGATTGGAGTGATCAAGCAGAAGAAGCTATTCAGAATCAAGCTCTTATGGCAAAAGTATCTGATCTCCCATCTGAGGCAAGTTCTAATCTCTGCTCTAAAACTTGCATAGACACTGTTAAAAGGTACAGGGATCACAATCAGAAGATGAGTGATGACCTAAAGAGACTAGAAAAGGATATAAAAGACTATGTGAGGATAGTAGAGAGATTTGAAGATCAAATCAAAGGTTTTCAAGCCAATGAACTACAACACTCATATGACACTAATTACTGGCAGTGGGAGAAAAAGGATTTAGAACTTAAACTGACCAAATCTAAAGAGGAGAGTGAAAAACTGAAAGAGGAGTTAACCAAGGTTAAGCTTGATGTAGAAAAGTTTTCCAATGCTTCTAAAGCAATGGACTCCTTACTGCAAAATCAGATTCATGATAAATTAAGAAGAGGAATTGGGTATAATGCCACACCTCCACCATATAACAACAATTACATTCCTCCTACTTCAGACCTGTTAGACACCAAAGATAGGAAGGACTTGCCTGAGGGAGCCACTGAAATAGATCCCTTAGATGAGGTAATTGTTGAGGATAAGACTGAGAAAGAGGTTGACAAGAGTAAGGAGAACAAGGTGAGTGGTGAGATTTCTATAGAAAACAACATTATCACCAATGAGGATTGTGGAAGGGCTTGGATCAAATCCAAGAACATAGAGAAGACAGAGGAAAAGTTTGGTAAGGTCCATTATAAACAGACCACAGTTGTGAATCCAGGTCCTTGCAAACAGTGTGCATGTAAGAAGAATGAGCCCCAAAAACAGGACAAAAAGAGGGGAAATCAGAGAAATTGGAATAATCAGTGGGCACATAAACAAGGGGTTGATCTGAGTAAAATAAATAGACCAAAACCTTGTTTTATATGTGGCAAATTGAATCATCTTGCAAAATTCTGTTATTTCAATCCTATGAAACAAAGGATGAATTTCCAAAGATCCATGCAAAAACCCTTTGGTTATAAGAAAATTGAAAAGAACCATATGGCTAAGAAAATTGTTAAAACTAAAAGCCACATGAAGAAAAAGTATTCTGTTAAAGAAAGTGTCAATATGTGGATTCCTAAAAGCACTAAAACTGTTAGTACTGCTACCACAAATAGTGCTGCTGACAATGATAGTGCTGCTAGAAGTAATACTACTGCTAACAATGTTAATGCTGCTAACAAGGTTAGTACTGCTAAACCTGTTAGTACTGCTACACCTGTTAGTACTGCTAACTCTGTTAGTACTTCTAATGTTAGTACTGCTTCTAGTGTTGGTTCTGCTAAGCCAATAACATTGACAAAGTACTCTAATAAAGAATGCTCTGAGTTTAAAAATCTCATTAAAAAGGAATGTAAATACTTTGATGAGAAAGGAAGACCCAAGACAACTGTTGCTTGGGTCCCCATTCATACTAATTGATTTATTTAATGTGCAGGGCAACCAACAGCTCAAGGGAAAGAGCATATGGCATGTTGATAGTGGTTGCTCTAGGCACATGACTGGCAACATGTCATGCCTTCAGGATTTCAAGCAAATTAATGGAGGACATGTTGCATTTGGAGACAATCTTACTGGTGGTAAGATAAGTGGAAAAGGTAATGTCACCAAAGGTAAGATGACATTTGAGGATGTCTACTATGTTGATCAATTAAAGTACAACCTGTTAAGTGTATCACAGGTTTGTGACAAACAACATAGTATATTATTTACTAATACTGAGTGTATGATCCTTGCTCCAGGGTTCAAGGTAGTTGATGAAAACATGATACTACTCAGAACTCCTAGGAAGGACAATGTTTACTGTCTTGATTTGGACAATGTTGATAGTGATTCATCTTTAAATTGTCTTGTTTCAAAAGCTTCTATAGATGAATCCTTCCTTTGGCACAGAAGAATGTGTCACATGAATTTCAAGACTATGAACAATCTTGTTAAAAACAACCTTGTAAGAGGTTTACCTTCAAAAGTCTTTTCATGTGATGATCATTGTGTTGCTTGTCTTAAAGGCAAACAACACAAAACTTCTCATAAGACCAAAGAATTAAATTCTGTTTCTTCTTGTCTCCAGTTATTGCATATGGATCTGTTTGGTCCTACAAATGTTATGAGTATAGGAAAGAAATCTTACTGCTTGGTTATGGTTGATGATTACTCCCGATTTACTTGGGTATATTTTCTAAGGACTAAGGATGAAACAAGTGGTCTTATCAAATCCTTTATTCTAAGAATTGAAAACCAAACTAATCAAAGAGTAAAAGTCATTAGATCAGATAATGGAACTGAATTTAAAAATCATGATTTAAACACTTTTTGTGAAGAAAAAGGTATTGAGAGACAATATAGTGCTCCTAGGACTCCTCAACAGAATGGTGTTGCTGAAAGGAGAAATAGGACACTAATAGAGGCTGCTAGATCTCTGTTGGCTGATTCAAAATTGCCAATTACATTCTGGGCTGAAGCAGTTAATACTGCTTGTTATGTCCAAAACAGAGTTCTAGTGGTCAAGCAAAAGAACAAGACCCCATATGAGCTTTTAAATCAAAGAAAACCTTTTATTGGTTTCCTCAAACCTTTTGGGTGTCCTTGTACAATTCTAAATACCAAATCTCACTTAGGTAAGTTTGATAGCAAAGCAGATGATGGATTTCTTGTTGGATACTCATCTCAGAGTAAGGCCTACAGAGTTTTTAACTTTTCTTCTAGAATAATTGAAGAAAGTGACAATGTCAAATGCAATGAGAACACACCAAATCCTGTTGGGTCTGGACCTCAATGGCTATTTGACATTGATTCACTAACTAACTCTTTTGGTTTCAGTAATGAGTATACAGGAACAGATGGTGGAGAATCAGAGATCACACAAGTTCAAGAAAGTATATCTAAATCTGTGATTTTTCCCATACCCACAGTAAATGAAGGCTGTGAAAAGGAATCATTTACTGAACCAAGTCAGAGTGAAGAAGACACTAGAGATGAGGAGACTCAAGAATCAGAAGTGACATCTGAAACCATTTCAGTTGAGTTGCATGACTCTAATCTAGAGGCTGGACTGAATGAAGAACCTAGTCATAACACCAGAGTTCAAAAGAATCATCCTCCACAGCTGGTAATAGGAGATATCTCTTCTCCCATGATGACTAGACATCAAAGCAGGCTTCAGGAAATGCAAGATCAACAGCATACAGTGCTCTCATGTTTTCTATCCCAGCTTGAGCCTAAAAAGGCACATGATGCTATGAAAGAATCTAGCTGGATAGAAGCAATGCAAGAAGAATTGTTACAGTTCAAGCTACAAGATGTGTGGGATCTAGTAGACCTTCCTAAAGGTCACAGAGCAATTGGCACAAAATGGATCTTCAGAAACAAGAGAGATGAAAGAGGTATTGTTATAAGGAACAAAGCAAGGTTGGTGGCTCAAGGCTATACTCAAGAAGAGGGTATAGATTATGAAGAAGTTTTTGCACCTGTAGCTAGGATAGAAGCAATCAGACTATTCCTAGCCTATGCTTCTTACATGAACTTCAAAGTCTACCAAATGGATGTAAAAAGTGCTTTTCTCTATGGGTCAATTGAAGAAGAAGTATATGTCTGTCAACCACCAGGGTTTGAAAACCCAAGCTATCCAGACAGAGTATACAAATTAAAGAAAGCACTTTATGGACTACATCAAGCCCCAAGAGCATGGTATGACACTCTGTCATCCTATCTCTTGGAAAATGACTTTGAAAGAGGAGTCATTGATAAGACTCTATTTATCAAAAGAAAGAAGAAGGATATCTTGCTGGTCCAAATCTATGTTGATGACATTATCTTTGGATCTACAAGAAACAACATGTGCAAGGAATTTGAGGATTTAATGCATCAAAGGTTCAAAATGAGTGCCATGGGGGAACTTACTTTCTTCCTTGGACTCCAAGTTCAACAGAAGTCAGATGGCATTTTTATATGTCAATCCAAGTATGTGCAGGATATTCTAACCAAGTTTGGTTTCTCAGAATCAAAACCTGCCAGCACACCTATGGAAACACACAAGCAGATCACAGCAGATCTTGAGGGGGAGGACATGGATATGCATCTTTATAGATCCATGATTGGCTCTCTCATGTATCTCACAGCATCAAGGCCAGATATTATGTTTCCAGTCTGTGTATGTGCAAGAGTTCAAGTTAGGCCAAAGCATTCTCACTTTCAAGCTGTTAAGAGGATATTCAGATATCTCAAAGGGCAACCCAGACTGGGACTTTGGTATCCTCATAACTCACCTTTTGACCTAATAGCATACTCAGACAGTGATCTAGGTGGGGCAAACTTGGACAGAAAATCTACTTCTGGAGGATGTCAGTTCTTGGGTGCTAGACTAGTCTCATGGCAGTGCAAGAAACAAACCACAGTATCCACATCTACAACAGAGGCAGAGTACATAGCAGCTGCAAGTTGCTGTTCTCAAGTCTTATGGATTCAGAATCAAATGCTGGATTATGGGGTAACCTTTCTACACACTCCAATCTTTATTGACAACAGCAGTGCTATTAGCATTGTAAATAATCCAGTCAAGCACTCAAAGACAAAGCACATTGAAATCAGGTATCACTTTATAAGAGATTGTAATGAAAAGAAACTTATTCAAGTTGTCAAAGTTCACACTGATAATCAGTTTGCTGATCTATTCACTAAAGCTTTTGATGTGGGTAGATTCACTTTCTTGGTAACAAGTGTGGGAATGATAAACTTTGAATAATCTACTTCTCAACAAGTGAGTTTATACCTGTATATTGTTATTTTTGGTGTTACTAATCTTCTTTTCAGGATATGTATAGCAGTACTCAGTATTTAGCAAGTTTACAAGGAGTAAGTATAGTTAATACTGCTAGTTAGTTAATACTGCTAGTGGTTAATACTGCTTTCAGTTAATACTGCTAGTGGTTAATACTGCTTTCAGTTAATACTGCTCGCGGTTAATACTGCTTTCAGTTAATACTGCTCGCGGTTAATACTGCTAGTTCAGTTAATACTGCTAGTGGTTAATACTGCTTTCAGTTAATACTGCTAGTTCAGTTAATACTGCTCGTGGTTAATACTGCTCGTGGTTAATACTGCTCGCGGTTAATACTGCTAGTTAGTTAATACTGCTCTAGGTTAATACTGCTTATATTCCGAATACTATAAATACTTTTTGCCCGCCTAAAAGTTCATAACGACTCTTTGCATACTATTCACCTGCGCTCTAAACCCTTTCTCTCTCAAAGTTCAAAGTTTTCAGGCAAGAATCTTCAAGGTCTATGGCATCCATGGCGTTTATTGATGAGCACAATGAAATTGCGATGCTCCAAAAGCCAAAACAATCTGAAGGTTTTCATCAGATAGTCGACTTTCTGAAGTCGAGCCACATTGCCCATGCTCTCACTATGTCTCCAACTATCTACATTGAGCACCAAAGGCAATTCTGGGCACATGCCACCATTGTTACTGAGGATGGTGTGCGAATGATCAAAACGACAGTATGTGGCAATCCATTGACAGTTACTGAAGAGATAGTTCGCATCAGTCTACGTCTAGACGATGCCTCTGGTATAACGTCTATCCCTAATGATGAACTGTTTTCTACTCTGACAAGAATGGGGTATGGAGGCCCATTGGGTATTTTTAAGTTCTCAAAAGCTAAATTCTCACCTCAATGGCGTTTTCTTGTTCATACCTTGATGCACTGCATTTCTAAAAAGACTACTGGATGGAGTGAGTTCAGCAGTACCATTGCTTATGCTTTGGTCTGTTTGGCCACTACCAGAAGGTACAATTTTTCACAAATGATTTTCAATGATCTTGTCTCAAACATGGGAAACAAAAAGAGCTTTTATATGTATCCCAGGTTTGTTCAAGCAGTTATTAACCATGAATTGACGGATATACCTCAATCTGTTGGGGTATATGTACCTAAACCCCCAAAAGGCAAGGTCTTCTCAAATATGAGAAGATCTGCTGGGGACTCGGAAGGAGTTGACACCCCATTGTTCTCTACAATGATGGTGGTGTCCCAACCCAATGAAGGTATGGCAGCAGGGTCAAGGACCTCAATAGATCAATCCACTGCTAGCCAAGCCCAACCTTCCCACTCTATATCTATCCCACAGTCCCTACTAAATAAGCCCACTTCTCCAATTACCCAAACTTATCAAAGAAAACAGGTAAAGAAGGCTCCTTCCCTTCATGTACCATCACCCACTAAGCCTTTAAGCCCTCTAAGGGAGAATTCTCCCTTAGAGAATATCCAAAGGGAAACCACAAGGGTGTCTCCCAACCCAAAGGAGGTGCTCTCTGAGGAGGAGGTAGAGCATATGGGTGATGAGGCTGCCACTACTCCTGCTAGCACAGAGGAGGAAAGTGGTAACATCAATAAGACCTCCCCCATGGCAACTTTGAATGAGCAATCATTTGAAGGACCCTGGTGCCAAGAAACCACAGGGGTGGATAGTGCTTCTGCTAGGCAGAAGACTTCCACAACTAAAAGATCCAATGATCCTTCAATAGGGGGTAACACTCCTGGAGAAGTTGAGGACAGATATAACTATGATGAATTGATGGAGACCATGGGAAACATCAACCAGGATGTCATCAAGCAAGGAAAAGAAATAGAGGAGATGAAGCTGGTGATCCTGTCACAACAAGTCCAGATTGAAAAATTAAAGAAGATGGTGACCAGGCTGGTTCAAAAGAAAAGAAAGAAACAATTTGTGCTCAAAAGGAGGAAACCAGAGACTGATGCTCCCAAAAAGGGGGAGATCAACATGGAAGAAGCATCAAGTGAAAGGGAGATTGATAAAGAAAGAGTAGAAGTTGAGGGGGAGAAGGAAGCAGAAACTGTTAATGCTGCTGAAACCTCACAAGCAGCAGTAACAGAGTTAACACCAACAGAAATTGAAGTAGCTGAAGTGCTAATCAAAGCTAAGAATGACACTCCCAAAGCAAAGGGAGTGGTCATAAATGAAGGGAGAGACAAGAAATCAGAAAAGAAAGACATGGCTGCAGATATAAAAAGAAAAGGGAAAGAAAAGATGATAGAATCTGATCAACCATCTAAAAAGCAAAAGATGATTGAGTCAGATGAAGCATTAGCAAAGAAAGTGCAAGAAGAGTTAAATCTAGCAGAAAAGGAACAGGTTGAAAGAGACAGAGAAATGGCCAGAGCACTAGCAAATGAGTTAAATGAAGCATTCCAAAAAGGGTTGGAAACAGAGAAAGCCAAGCAAAGAGCAATAACCTTGAGAAAGGCTATGATGGCCAGATCAAGTGCAAAGAAGAGAAGACCTTCACAAACTTACCTTGCCACTCAGGAAAGAAACAAAATGACAACTTTCTTGAAAAGTGCAATTGGGGTAAAGAAAGAAATGTTTGTGAAGATGAATTTTGATCAAATCAAGGATCTATATGAGAAAGAAATGGAGAAGCTGAAGAGCAATGAGAAGGACAGAGTGGAGTTTGAAAAGAAGGCAAAGGAGAGACATGATATAGACATGAATCAACCATTCCCTGAAAGTGAAGAGGGAACTCCTATAAAAGAAATGGAAAGGGAAAAGGAAGAAAAGAAGAAGGAAGATACTTTAGTACAGGTTCAAAAGACTTTGAAAAGAACCAAGATGATGGCCAAAAGAAAGAAAGATAAGAAGCCCAGAATAGAAGAAGAACAAAATGTTGCTGAAGAAGAAGGGGCACCTGAGTCATCAAGTCAACAAGGGTCATCAATCAAAGATGATGTAAGCTTATATATGGTAGTGATGGACAAAGTGCCTGAACCAATTTCTGCAGAACCTGTTGGAGTTAAGCCACCAGAGATCATTCACTGGGATGTTCTGAAAATGGATGGAAAAGATTACATCAGACTAAAGAGGAAGGGTGATAAGTATGAAATATTCAATACTTGGATCAAAATTGTCAAAACATGCTCTAGATCTGATATAGAAGAGATGTTTGAAATAGGAATTAAGCTGTATGCAGACCATCTGAATACTCCAGGAATTTCTCTTACAAAACTGGTGATGGAGTATCTATGCATGATGTTCAAACCTGAAGAAGTGAACCAGGTCATCAAGAGTGTGTTTAAAGAAGTTACAAGTTGGACTCTATATGAAACTAGTGGAGTATATGCAGTGACTTTGGATAGAAATCACACAGAATACTTCCTAGTGGATAGAGTATATAATCACACCAGACTAAAGGTCCATGCTATGTTAAAGAAGAAGTTGGGTTGTGCACAAAGTTCAGAAATGGCCAAGTATCTCATTCAGAGGATAATCAATCAGAGTTTGGGACTGAATCCAGACTTAGCAGCGTGATCTTGGAAGTTTTGGGAGCATTAAAAGAGCATCTGGAAGAATATCTGAAGAACTTGACTTCTCTTCTAAAAGTCAAGTTAGGGGGAGATTGTTGGGAACTGAAGATTCTACTAAGTGTAGTTACTACTGCTAGTACAAGTGTAGTTACTACTGCCAGAACAAGTTGAAGATTAATACTGCTAAGTGTTACTACTGCTAGTAGAATTACTACTGCTAGTTAAAGTTAGTACTGCTTGAACAAAGTTAGTACTGCTTAGCTAGTTAGTACTGCTAGTAGTTAATACTGCTAGTAGTTAATGCTGCTACTTGAAGTTAATGCTGCTGAGCATTATTAGTGCTGCTAAAGAGATACGAATACTACAGCTGGATATACTGAAGATATACTTAGAAGATATACATGGAAGATATACTGAAGATTTGTTTATTCTTTGTAATTATCTTTTTATTAGTATATGTATAGAATGTTTAGAATAGATAGGAAGAACTTTTTTGATAATTGTTTTTCAAGAGATATCGACCTCAAGGCATAGATCCTAATTCTAGAGAAGTAGAATTCGTATTGGTGAGCCTGTTCATCAATATTGAGGTTGAGAGTGTAATCTTGTAACTTTAAGCTTTCAATACAAGTTTACTGTTTGATCATTATATACTGTGTTTGATTACTGTGTTATTAAATATCAAAGTGTTTTTCCGCAACTTCTTTGATATTAGTTTCTGAGTATTAATTCTTGTTAAGAATTCGATCCTGACAAGGATCTAGCTACAGGAGAACCAAGGAATTATATGTATCCGCGAGACTTATTTGGAAAAACGATAAACAACTCACACAGAAAGAAGGCATAAAGGAGAAATCAAAATCCATATTGAGATCATTGAATATTTTGTTTCAATTCATAAAATGGTTTCAAGTATGTTTTAGGCTCAACGTGAACCAAAACTTCATGGGTTCAAATAATATTATGTTTTATAGTTCACATCAGAGTGTTGTTGAGAACTCATGATAATCCTCTAAACAAGGAATACATTTTAGGAGAAATTGATAAAGTTGTATATTGGAATCAAAGAAAAGAAACTCTAACTTTAGATTAAATTTGGAAAACGGATTAAGAACATGTTTTAACAAATAAAGATTAGTGCCTTTCATTTCTTGCACCGATTTTGCATAAATATCATGATGCTTTGATGCATTGTTTTTGTTTCTTCATAAATTTTCTATTGTCATTGATGTCTCATATGAATCAATATATTCTGGTATACACTCTAATTTATCATCAATTTTCCTAACCCATCATCATTTTTTTCCCACGAGTATCTTGCAGACAATGGAACATCACTGTTCCAGCATCGACCAAATGAGGTCTTTGTGGAGATGTTGAAACCAGTTAATTCGTCAATTTAATTTTACTAGCCTTATAATGATTGTTTATTGAGCCAACCACTATATTAAATTTCTGGAGGGCTTTAAATGTGTGTATTACATATATATAAAGACTTAGGATTTAGGATCGTGTGAGAATAAGAGTTTTGGTAAAAAAAAATGGTGAGAACACTACTGAGTCTTTAGATGAGTTGATTTTTCGATCTATCAACCGTTTTTTTCTACTCTATCTTTACTTTCAGTCATATTCACAAACTTTACATACATTCAATCAAATTCACATGCTTAAATTTGTTAAAGTTTTGGTTATTGTAATAAAAGTAGGTAATGAAGATAAATGAAAGGTTTGTTCTCATGTTCTCATCACTCTAATGTTTCCATATTTAAAAATGACTGCAAAAAAATTCATTTTTTAGGGGTGAATTAAATTTAAAAATTTTCATTTTCCTTTGTTTCATTTTTCAATCAAACTTTGAAAACTCGCAAAATATTTTTTCATGATCTCACTACTAGAAAAACAGGTATTAGCGAGGACAATAATCGACGGAATAGCAACGGACCCATGGTCGTAGCTAATTAGCGACATAGTCCATGAATTCCAATTTAAAAATACGAAAAATGAAAATCCAGGTGTCCGTCGCTGATCTATCGATAATTAGCGATAGGCACATGTATTTTCATTTAAAAAAATAAAAAAGAAATTCCACGTGTCCGTCGCTAATCCTTCGCTAGTTAGATACGGATTATTCATCGCTAAAGCGACGAAATTATTTATTTATCTTGTTTTCTCATGTCTATATGTTATATGTACACATGTGTATGTGTATGTATTATATGTATACATGTGTATGTGTTATATGTATACATGTATATGTGTTATATGTATTCGTTGGTTCATGAACAATTGTACACATCAGATTATTGTTTTTACCTTGATACAAATCTTGTGTATGGTGGGTATGTTTCGGGGGACCCGACACAGGAGTGAGAGGTTTATGATGCATGGGTTTGTACTATGCACAATAGATACGGGGATTGGATGAGGGGTGCACATGATTAGGCCACATGAAGGTCCTTACGAGTGGATCGAGTGACGTGGAGTGGTTTGGACTTCACATCCCTTAGAGGACCCCACCCTCCTTGGATCCTAGAGCCATATTGGCTCCAGATGATTGATCAGATTTTTATCTTTATTATAAGAGTAAACTATGATTTTCATCCCTGTGGGTTGATGTTTATAACGATTTTTGTCTCTGGTCTTTTAAAACTGTTTTTTTAGTCCATGTGGTTTGTATTTGCTTCCATTTTCGTCCCTTCATACAACTTTATTAAAATTAAGTGTTAATTCATTTAAAAATTGAATAAGCAAATTACATATTTGGTCCTTGTGGTATATAAATTTTTACATTTTTATCCTAGTTTACATTTTTTTACTTTTTCTTTATTTATTGTATTTTATCAAGACATTTATTTTTCTATTAATGATATTGTATATTTTCATATTTATTATAACTTTAATTATAAAAATGATCAAATAATTTCATTAAAAATATTGATAAATACATGATATTTTTTCAAAACTTTAGATTTAAATCTCTTAAAATTAATATTTTTTATCTGCTGATTTATTAAAGCTTTTTATTTATTTTAAATTACCATTCGAAAAAGTTTAATAAAATTCGAGAAAAAAATAGTCTTATTTTATAACAACCGGTTGTTTATTGTTAAATTCATTTTACTCTCACTATTCCATATTTTCATTTAAACTTTATTTTTATTAATTATTCAAACTTGTTTAATATTTAAAATAAACACACACACACACATACACACACACACACACACATATATATATATATATATATATATATATATATATATATATATATATATCAAGGTTCTAAATAACATAAGATTTAAGACTTGTGTTTGACGTCACGTTAATTATGTGGCACGTCATGGCCCATTGGATGATTTTTGTTACACTATATTGAAATCTTCTTATCCTTTTATTGTCTTATTTTTTGTTTTTAATATATAACCTAATGTAAAATGGTGTGTGTGTGTGTTTATGTTTATGTGTGTATATTTTATTTTAAATATTAAACAAATTTAATTAATTAATAAAAAATAAAGATTAAATAAAAATTTAGAATAGTGGGAGTAAAGTGCATTTAACAATAAACAACCGGTTGTTTTAAAATAATACTATTTTTTTCTCGAATTTTATTAAACTTTTTCCAATGGTAATTTAAAATAACTAAAATCTTTAATAAATCAATAGATAAAAAATATTAATTTTAGGAGATTTAAACTTAAAGCCTTGAAAAAAATATCATGTATTTATCAGTATTTTTAATGAAATTATTTGATTATTTTTATAATTAAAGTTATAATTATGAAAATATACAATATAATTAATAGAAAAATAAATGTCTTGATGAAATACAACAAATAGAGAAAAAGTAAAACAAATGTACGCTAGGATAAAAATGTAAAAATTTATATACCACAAGGATCAAATATGTAATTTGCTTATTCAATTTTCAAACGAATTAACACTTAATTTTAAGAGTAAACTACACTTTTGGTCCCTGTGGTTTGGTGTTTATAACACATTTGGTCCCTACAATTTAAAAATTACACTTTAGCCACTACAATTAGCTATTTCGTCCGGATTTGGTCCCTCTGACAAACGTCCGTCTATTTTCATACGTTAGGGTCGATCACGTGAGTTAGGCGTGAGGGTAAATCAGTCTTTTTAGGTTAAAACCCTTGTCTGTATTTAGTCCCTATCCTTTACCTTCTTCAACGTATCCACCTCTCCACCATTATCAAACCATCTTCATCGAATGCAACCTGCAATGTGGACTATCAGGTCAGACCTTGAAGATTTTGATCTACATTTCGTCTATGGTAAGTACATTCTTGACAAAGTTTGTGTTTTTTCATGTGTATTGAGGATTAGAACTCATATTGGTTACTGTTGGTGTTTTATTGCAGAGCATTACCCTAATCTCATTACATTGAAGATACACCATGGTGGGCTTTTTACAAAACGACCTGGAAGGAAGTATATTGAAGGTAAGACTAGTTATGTTGATTTGGTTGATGTTGATGAGCTTAGTGTCCATGAGATCAATGCCATGGTGAAGGAGCTTGGATACATTGGTAACTATCCCATGTATTACCATTTTCTTACCCCTGAATTCTAACCTAGATATTGGACTTAAAGCCTTAGGAAATGATCAAGATATTATCAATCTGATCAAGTACAGCTTAACTACTAAGATTATTGAGTTATACACAGAGCAGATTAGGACAACTGTGGGTACCTACAACAAGTCACCAGGTGGACCAAATGTTGTAATTGAGGAACTTCCTAATGAAAATCCTCCTCTAATTACTCATTCAAGAAAAAACGGAAGTACCTCATGCAAAAAGAAGTTACTATTAGAGTGGAAGGAAACAGAGGAATACACACCTATAGTTGAGAGTTGGTTAGGATAACAATCTGGGATTGATGAGTCTGTACTTGAAAGTGGATTGGGACAAGATTTAAATCAACAGTCATTTGAATTTGATCCTTTTTGGGAAGAACATGGTATTGAGCAACCATCTTTCCAAAAACCACCTATCCAAGAACCACCTATCCAAGAAAAATCTGTGCAAGAACCACATATCCAAGAACCATCTATGCAAGAAAAATCTGTGCAAGAACCACCTATCGAAGAACAATCTGTGCAAGAAGATGACAGTGAAGATTCAGATTACATGGAGGAGGAAATGGCAGAAGTTGGTGTTGACATGAAGAACTTTAGTTCCATCATAGATTGGGATCTTGAATTGTTGGGTAATAAGGAGCAATTAATTGAGGATCAGAAGTTGGGAGAAGATGATCCTCTTGAAGTTGAAGTTGATGCATTTTATAGTGGATATGAGTCAGACATTGAAGGAGAAAGGAAGCATAATCTTAGAAAACTAAGAAAAAAGCATGCAAATGATGGAGGGGCTGTAAATTTTTATGTTGGGGAATGTTTTAGCAATAAAAAGGAGATTAAATAGAGGACCAAAACATTCCATTAAAACAAGGAGAGATTTTTCAATACTGAAGAATGACAATGTAAGGGTAAGGGCTGTGTATAGGGGTAAGTTTCCAACATGCAATGAACAAGTGGGTGAGAGTTGCAATGTAGAGTCAAAGTCAACACAGTCAAAGTCAAAAGTTGATGGGCCCATCTGCCCTTGGGTATTGCACATCTCAACTAATGGTGAAGACAAAACTTGGGTAGTAAAAACCTACAATGATGTGCATAAATGTCTTCAATGCAGAAAAGTTAGACAATGCACATCATCCTTTATCTCATCACAAATAGAGGGAACTATCCTCCCTAACCCATCAATTCCTATTGGAGCCCTAAAAGACCAACTGCAATCGAAGCTCCAATTACATCTTTCAAGGCAGAAGGTATTTAGGGAAAAAGCAAAGGCTTTGGATAAGATGCAGGGGACTTACTCTGCACAATACAGTTTGTTGAGAGACTACATTAAGGAGCTAAAGAAGACAAATACATAGACAACAGTGAAGTTAGAGGTTGAAAGTGAACCAAACATGGAATCCTCAACAACTAGGCAGTTTAAGAGGATTTATGCCTGTCTTGGTGCACTAAAGAAAGGATTCATGGCTTGTGACAAGGAGTTGTTGGGACTAGATGGGGCTTTCATGAAAGGTTCCTTTCCTGGTCAGATATTATCTGTTGTAGGAATTGATCCAAACCATGGGATTTATGTAACGCCCCTAAAATGGGACAAACAAAAATTTTCAGAAACGGAAATGTGATATACATAGATATGCCAAAGCACGAGCTCATCCAAAAAAGGGAAACAATATACGTCTGTTAAGATTACAAGTTTGTAATAAATAACAATAAAAGGGAAAACAACCCTTTAATCTAAATCCTATCTAGGAACAATATTACTTCAAGTTGTGATCCAATTCAAAATACAAATCTTCTATAATTGGCATCCCAAAAATATCCCCAAGCTCGCATCTAAAGCCATCTAAACCTTCTTGGCGGGTGCGCCGCTAGAACCTGAGATACACATCGACCAATCAAGTTTTAGGCTAAACGAGCCTAGTGAGTTGAACAAAAGCATGTCATGATCATTTATATCAATTATAATCTATAAGGGTCATAAAGGAATCAATGAGGGAGACCCATCACACCAAAGAGTTTCACCTCAAGTCAATGCACCTTGATGTTCACTCTTATGAACAACATCCCGAAGGCCCGACACACTTGAAAACTACCTATCAGGCATTACTCCAAATGGCGGAGGTCTAGGTGCATACCGTCATGGTGGCACCCTAGACTACATCCTTCTAGCGCTTAATCATGGTTCATCCAATAAACATGCAATATCCATCTCTATACATATTCCATATCAATAGGATACATGTATAAGACCTCACATAGTTCCAATCCCATTTTAGGTACAAAACTCTAAAACATATAAGTCCAACAATGATATTCACAAATCCCATGATATTACACAATCATGACCAAATAATGTCAATAAATATCCCATCGAAGTCTACATGATGAGCAATAGCCAAAATTCCCAATAATCACAAAAGTAGTAGTTAGGTCAAACCTATCAGGTGATCAGATTTATACATGTATATGAAGTAATCACAAATAAACACACAAGACATGTATCTTATTTGAAAATGGTTAGAAGAAACTCCCTATCTAGGTTTTATAGAAAACCCTAGAAACTTGCAAGAAACCCTAGAAGTGTGGATGGAGGAAGAAGATGATCTTGAGACTTGAGATCCTTGGTTGAAATATTTGATTAAAGAAGCTTGATTCTTGCAATAATGTAGTAGATGATGGTTGGGATGCCTATTAAATCGATTTTGGGGAGCAATAAGTGAGGAGAGAATTTTGAGAGAAAGTAGATGGAAAAGTTAATGAAAGTGAGGCTGAAATCCCCTTTTAATTTGTCAGGGTGCGTGCATGGCTTGTGGCGCGTGTTGACCCGTGCGATCATCTGCGCCGGTCACTGGACTTTTAGACGGACAGTGCCTCATGCAGTTTACGGCGCGGCCCCACCCGCGCGGTCACCCACGCAGGGCACTGTTTTCACTGCTGTCATCAAATCAACCAGAAATTAGGGTGTTACAATCCTCCCCACCTAATAACGATTTCTTCCCCGAAATCACGACTATTCAAAATAAATGAGGGTATCTCCTCTTCATGTCCTCTTCCGACTCCCATGTCACGTTTGTACCCCGGTGGTGTTTCCATTGAACCTTTACCATTCTTACTTCCTTATGTCACAATTGTTCGTCTTCGAATCGAAAATGGATTTCGGCTCCTCAACGCACCGGTTGCCGTTGTCCATCCGAATCTCTGTTAACAGTATAACACTTTCTTCTTCAGCCAAGTACTTGCGAAGGTATTATACGTGAAATGTTGGGTGAATCCCGTCCATTTCCGGTGGCAAGTCCAACCTGTAGGCTTGAAGTCCAATCTTCTCTAATATTGTAAAGGGTCCAAGGAAACGGGGACTAATCTTCCCACGCTTCCCAAAACGAATAATTCCCTTCCACGATGATACTTTCAACATGACTCGCTCACCTACTTGGAATTCGACTGGTCTTCGCTTTTTGTCCGCGTAGCTCTTTTGTCAATCTTGGGCCGCCTTTAAACGCTCTCGAATCTCTTTCACCTTATCCGCCGTATCTTGTATAATTTCCGGCCCCGCAAATTGTTTTTCTCCCGCCTCGAGCCAACACACCGGCATTCTACATTTTCGTCCATAAAGCGCTTCGAACGGTGCCATCCCGATGCTTAAGTGATAACTATTATTGTACGCGAATTCCACTAACGACAAGTCTGAATCCCAATTCCCTCCGAAGTCTATGACACATGAACGAAGCATGTTCTCTAGAGTTTGAATGGTCCTCTCACTTTGCTCGTCGGTTTGAGGATGGTAAGTCGTGCTCAACTTGATCTTCGTGCCTAAATCCTTTTGCAACCCATCCCAAAATTTGGAAGTAAACCGACTATCCCGATTCGAAACTATGGATAGTGGAATGCCATGACGTGCCACTACTTCATCGATGTAGATCTTGGCTAACTTGTCAATCGGTAACGTCACTCGCATCGCTAGAAAGCAATCGGTATCGTCACTCGCATCGCTAGAAAGTGTGCGCTCTTCGTGAGTCGATCCACCACCACCCAAATTGTGTCGTGTCCTCTCTAGGTCTTCGGTAGTTTAGTGACGACGTCCATTGTGATATGCTCCCACTTCCATTCTGGGATGGCTAGTGGTTGCAAACTTCCGTAAGGCTTTTGATGTTCCGTTTTGACTTGAAGACACGTGATGCACTTTCCCACATAGTTATCCACATCGAGCTTCATCACCGGCCACCAATAATGCAACTTCAAATCTCTATACATCTTGGTGGTACCGGGACGTATAGAGTACTTGGACTTGTGAGCTTCCGCCAAGAGCAGCTCACGGGTTCCTCCAATCTTTGGTACCCAAATCCTCCCTTGAAATAATTTGAGACCGCGGCTATCCTTCGTAAGTAGCTCTCATTGTTTCACCATGATCTCGGCCTTGAGATTCTCTTCATGAAGCGCCTCGGCTTGACTCTCCTTGATGTTCTCCACTAGGCTTGATATCACGTCGATCCTTGAAATAGTGGCTTTAATTTCACTCCCGTAGTTTTTTCGACTCAAGGCATCCGCCACCACGTTGGCTTTACCGGGGTGGTAAAGCAACTCACAATCATAATCCTTTAAGAGTTCCAACCACCTTCGTTGCCGCATATTGAGATCCTTTTGGTCAAATATGTATTTCAAACTTTTATGATCGGTGAATAGAGTACACTTCGTCCCGTATAGGTAATGTCGCCACAGCTTCAAAGCAAATACCACTGCCGCTAACTCCAAGTCGTGCGTAGAGTAATTCTTTTTGTGATCCTTGAGTTGTCGCGATGCATATGCGATCACCTTCCCTCTTTGCATCAAAACGCACCCGAGACCCAATTTAGAGGCGTCGCTATAAACCACGAAGTCTTCGGATCCTTCGGGTAAGGAGAGGATTGGTTCTTCGCATAACTTCTTTTGGAGAGTCCGAAAGGCTTTCTCTAGCGTCTCGGTCCATAAGAACTTAACGTTCTTTCTTGTCAATGATGTGAGTGGAGAGGCGATCTTCGAAAAATCTTGAAAAAACCGCCGGTAGTAACCGGATAAGCCCAAGAAACTTCTTATCTCCGTTGGGCTCGTCGGTGGCTCCCAATTCATCATCGCTTCTATCTTCGCTGGATCCACTTTCACTCCGTCCTTGGATACAACATGGCCTAAGAATTGGACTTCTTGAAGCCAAAATTCACATTTCGAAAACTTCGCAAACAATTTCTCTTTTCGAAGAATCTCCAAGACTTCTCGCAAATGTCGTCGATGCTCCACCTTGTCCCGAGAGTAGATAAGAGTATATCGTCGATAAAGACTATGACCGACTTGCCTAATAAGGGTCGACATACCCGGTTCATCAAGTCCATAAAGACGGCCGGAGCATTAGTCAATCCGAATGGCATGACTAGGAACTCATAATGGTCGTATCTCGTCCGAAACGCCGTCTTCGGAATATCGCTCTCCTTCACCCGCACTTGATGGTAACCGGACCGCAAGTCTATCTTGGAGAAACACTCCGCCCCTTGTAGATACTTGTTCTTGATGGTAACCAACTTGTAACGCCCCTAAAATGGGACAAACAAAAATTTCTAGAAACAGAAATGTGATATACAGAGATATGCCAAAGCACGAACTCATCCAAAAAAGGGAAACAATATAAGCCTGTTAAGATTACAAGTTTGTAATAAATAACAATAAAAGGGAAAACAACCCTTTAATCTAAGTCCTATCTAGGAACAAGATTAATTCAAGTTGTGATCCAATTCAAAATATAAGTCTTCTATAATTGGCGTCCCAAAAATATCCCCAAGCTCGCAGCTAAAGTCATCTAGACCTTCATGGCGGGCGCGCCGCTAAAACCTGAGATACACATCGACCAATCAAGTGTTAGGCCAAACGAGCCTAGTGAGTTGAACAAAAGCATGGCACGATCATTTATATCAATTATAGTCTATAAGGGTCATAAAGGAATCAATGGGGGAGACCCATCACACCAAAGAGTTTCACCTCAAGTCAATGTACCTTGATTTTCACTCTTATGAGAAACATCCCGAAGGCCTGGCACACTTGAAGACTACCTCTCAGGCATTACTCCAAATGGCGGAGGTCTAGGTGCATACCGTCATGGTGGCACCCTAGACTACATCCTCCTAGCGCTTACTCATATTTCATCCAATAAACATGCAATATCCATCTCTATACATATTTCATATCAATAAGATACATGTATAAGACCTCACATAGTTCCAATCCCATTTTAGGTACAAAATTCTAAAACATATAAGTCCAACAATGATATTCACAAATCCCATAATATTACACAATCATGACCAAATAATGTCAATAAATATACCATCGAAGTCCACATGATGAACAATAGCCAAATTTCCAATAATCACAAAAGTAGCAGTTAGGTCAAACTTATCAGGTTATCAGATTTATACATGTATATGAAGTAATGACAAATAAACACACAAGACATGTATCTCATTTGAAAATGGTTAGAAGAAACTCACAATTTAGGTTTTATAGAAAAACCCTAGAAACTTGCAAGAAACCCTAGAAGTGTGGATGGAGGAAGAAGATGATCTTGAGACTTGAGAGCCTTGGTTGAAATCTTTGATTGAGGAAGATTGATTCTTGAAATAATGTAATGGATGATGGTTGGGATGCCCATTAAATCGATTTTGGGGAGCAATAAGTGAGGAGAGAATTTTGAGAGAAAGTAGATGGAGAAGTTAATGAAAGTGAGGCTGAAATCCCCTTTTAATTCGTCAGGGCGTGCACACGGCTTGTGGCGTGGGTTGACCCATGCCGGTCACTGGACTTTTTGTCAGGATCGAATTCTCAACAAGAATTAATTCTCAGAAACAATATCAAAGAAGTTTGCGGAATAACACTTTGATATTTAATCAAACAGAAAATCAAAACAGAATATAATCAACAAACTGTAAACTTGTATTGAATGCTTTGAAGTTACAAGATTACTCACTCAACCTCAATATTGATGAACAGGCTCACCAATACGAATTCTACTTCTCTAGAATTATGATCTATGCCTTGAGGTTGATTTTCTCTCTAAAAGAATGAAAACAAAAGTTAACCCATTATTCTAAACTATACAATATATATACTGAATACAAAGATAATTACAATAAATAAAATATCTTCAGTATATCTTCCATGTATATCTCTAAGCTTCCATAATCTTCAGATTATCCAGCTGTCATTCTTTCCATCCGAATCTCTTTAGCAGCACTAACCATGATCAGCAGCATTAACTTCTTCTAGCAGCATTAACTACTAAGCAGCACTAACTACTAGCAGTACTAACTAGCTAAGCAGTACTAACTTTGTTCAAGCAGCACTAACTATGACTAGCAGTATTAATAATACTAGCAGTAGTAACTTTGAACCAGCAGCATTAACCATACTTGATGAATTCTTTAGTTCCCAACAATCTCCCCCTAACTTGACTTTTAGGAAGAGAAGTCAAGTTCTTCAGAATTAATCTTCAAGATGCTCCCAAAACTCTATCATGGCCTAAATTCCAGTGTTTGCATCCAATCCCAAACTCTGATTGATGGTTCTTTGAATCAAGTATTTAGCCATTTCTGAATCTGGAACACACCTTAACTTTTTCTTCAGCAAGGCATGTAACTTCAATCTGCTATGATTATACACTCTATCCACTAGGAAGTATTCAGTGTGATTTAAATCCAAAGTCACTGTATATACTCCACTAATTTCATATAGAGTCCAACTGTTGACCGACTTGAATACATCCTTGATCATATGCTTTACTTCTTCAGGTTTGAACATCATACACAGATACTCCATTACCAGTTTTGTAATTGAAATTCCTGGAGCCTTTAGAATATCTGCATACAACTTCATTCCTATCTCAAACATCTCTTCAATATCTGATCTAGAGCATGTTCTGACAATTTTTGCCCATGTGTTGAACACTTCATACTTTTCATCCTTTCTTTTCAGCCTTATGTATTCCTTTCCATCCACTGTCAATGTATCCCAGAGAATGACCTCAGGAGGCTTAACTCCTACAGGTTCTGCTGAAATTGGTTCAGGCACTTTGTCCATCACTACCATATACAAATTTACATCATCAGTGTTAGCTGGCTCTGTCTGTTTAGATGACTCAGGTGCCCCTTCTTCTTCAGCAACCTTCTTAGCCTCTTCTTCAGATACTTTAGGCTTCTTGATTGGCTTTCTCCTTGCCATCATTTTTGTTCTCTTTAAAGTTCTTAGACTTTCTCCCAGAGTGGACTCTTTCTTAGGAGGTGTTTCTTGCTCATCTGGAAATGGCTTTTGACAATCAAAATCATTACTTTCTTTTATCCTCTTCTCCATCTCCACCCTAGCAGTTTCATTTCCCTGAAGCTTTAACATCTCTGAATCATAGAGCTCTTTGATCTTCTCAAAAGACATTTTGGAGAACATCTCCTTTTTGACTCCTACAGCACCTTTAAGAAATATAATCATCTTGTTTCTCTCTTGGGTACCTAGGAATGTCTTTGAGGGTTTTCTCTTCTTTGCAGCTGTTTTCACTACTGATTTCTTCATACTTGCAGCTTTCTTCTGTGCAATTTCAGTTGCCATACTCTGTTGATAAGCTTCATTCAGTTCAGCAGCTAGAGCTTTTGCCATTTCCCTGTCCTTTTCCATCTGAACTCTTTCTTCTTTTTCAAAATCCTCCTGCATCTTTTTAGCTAGGGCTTCATCTGATTCAACCAACCTTTGCTTTTTGATTGGTTGATCAGATTCTACCATCTTTGCTTTTCCTTTGTCTTTGCTCATTGCCTTTTTACTGTTATCTTTCTTGATCACTTCACCTTGTTCTTTTATGATTACACCTTTGGTCTTTGAAGTGACCTTGGGAGTATCATTCTTGGCTTTTAGTAAGGTTTCTGCAATCTCAAGATCTGTTAAAACTTCTTTCACAGTTTCTGCTGCTTTATTAATGTCAGCAGTAGTAACTGTTTCTGCTGCTTCTTTTGATTCTTTTGGCACCGAGTCTGTTTGTGTTTCTGCTTCCTGCTCCCCCTCAACATCAAGTTTTTCTCTATCAATCTCCCCCTTTCTTGTGACTTCTTCCATGTTGATCTCCCCCTTTTTGGGAGCATCATTTTCAGACTTCCTTCTCCTTAGTTGGAATTGCTTTCTCTTCTTCCTTTGTACCAGACTAACCACCATCCTCTTCAGCTTAGCAATCTGTTCTTGTTGTGACAGAATGACTAGCTTCATTTCTTCAATATCTTTGCCTTGTTTGAGAACATCTTGATTGATGTTCCCCATTGTTTCCATCAATTCATAGTACGTATATCTGTCCTCACCCTCTCCAGAAGTGTTACCCTCCTTTGAAGGATCATTGGATCTTTTATTAGTGGAAGTCTTCTGCCTTGCAGAAGCACTATCCACCCCTGTGGTTTCTTGGCACCAGGGACCTTCAAATGATTGCTCATTCAAAGTTGCCATGGGGGAGGTCTTATTGATGTTACCACTTTCCTCCTCTGTACTAGCAGGAGTAGTGGCAGCCTCATCACCCATATGCTCTACCTCCTCCTCAGAGAGCACCTCCTTTGGGTTGGGAGACACCCTTGTGGTTTCCCTTTGGATATTCTCTAGGGGAGAATTCTCCCTTAGAGGGCTTATAGGCTTAGTGGGTAATGGTACAAGAAGGGAAGGAGCCTTCTTTACCTGTTTCCTCTTGTAAGTTTGGGTGATTGGAGAGGTTGGTTTTTCAAGAAGGGACTAGGGAATTGATTTTGAGAGGGAAGGTTGGGCTTGGCTAGCAGTGGGTTGGTCTAATGGGGGCCTTGACCCTGCTGCCATACCTTCATTGGTTTGGGACACCACCATATTGGAGAAAACCTTGCCTTTGGGGTGTCAACTCCTTCAGAGTCCCCAGTAGATCTTCTCATATTGGAGAAAACCTTGCCTTTGGGGGGTTTAGGTACATATATCCCAACAGGTTGAGGTATATCCGTCAATTCATGAGTAATAACTTCTTGAACAAACCTGGGATACATAAAGAAGCTCTTTTTGTTTCCCATGTTTGAGACAAGATCACTGAAAATCATTTTAGAAAAATTATACTTTCTGGCAGTGGCCAAGCACACCAAAGCATAAGCAATAGTGCTGCTGAACTCACTCCATCCAGTAGTCTTTTTGGAGATACAATGCATAAGAGTATGGACAAAGAAACGCCATTGGGGTGAAAATTTTGCTTTAGAGAATTTGAAAACTCCCAATGGGCCTCCATACCCCATTCTTGTAAGATTTGAAAACAGTTCATCGTTTGGGATAGAGGTTATACCAGAGGCATCGTCTAGACGTAGACTGATGCGAATAACCTCTTCAGTAACCGTTAGTGATTGATCACAGATTCTTGTCTTGATCATCTGCACACCATTCTCAACAACAATAGTTGCATTAGCCCAGAACTGCCTTTGATGCTCAATATAGATTGTAGGGGATACAATAAGAGCATGAGCAATGTGGCTTGACTTGAGGAAATCCACAATCTGATGAAATCCTGCAGCTTTCTTTGGCTTTTGTAGCATTTCAATCTCGTTGTGCTCGTCGATAAAAGTCATGGATGCCATTGATCTTAGTGAAAAGCTTGCCTGAAAACTTCGAACTTGAGAGAGAAAAGGTTTTGAGCGCAAGAGAACAGTATGCAAAGAGTCGTTATGAACTTTTAGGCGGGCAAAGAGTATTTATAGTATTCGGAACATAAGCAGTATTAACCTAGAGCAGTATTAACTGAAAGCAGTATTAACCACTAGCAGTATTAATTGAAAGCAGTATTAACCACTAGCAGTATTAACTGAAAGCAGTATTAACTACTTACTCCTTTTAAACTTGCTAAACACTGAGTACTGCTATGCATATCCTGAAACAGAAGATTAGTAACTCCAAGAATAATATACAGATATAAAACCACTTTTTGAGAAGGGGATTATTCAGAGTTGATCATTCCCACACTTGTTACCAAGAAAGTGAATCTACTCACATCAAAAGCTTTAGTGAATAAATCAGCAAACTGATTATCAGTGTGAACTTTGACAACTTGAATAAGTTTCTTTGCATTACAATCTCTTATAAAGTGATACCTGATCTCAATGTGCTTTGTTTTTGAGTGCTTGACTGGATTATTCACAATGCTAATAGCACTGCTGTTGTCAATAAAGATTGGAGTGTGTAGAAAGGTTACCCCATAATCCAACATTTGATTCTGAATCCATAAGACTTGAGAACAGCAACTTGCAGCTGCTATGTACTCTGCCTCTGTTGTAGATGTGGATACTGTGGTTTGTTTCTTGCACTGCCATGAGACTAGTCTAGCACCCAAAAACTGACATCCTCCAGAAGTAGATTTTCTGTCCAAGTTTGCCCCACCTAGATCACTGTCTGAGTATGCTATTGGGTCAAAAGGTGAGTTATGAGGATACCAAAGTCCCAATCTGGGTTGCCCTTTGAGATATCTGAATATCCTCTTAACAGCTTGAAAGTGAGATTGCTTTGGCCTAACTTGAAATCTTGCACATACACAGACTGGAAACATTATATCTGGCCTTGATGTTGTGAGATACATGAGAGAGCCAATCATGGATCTATAATGATGCACATCCATATCCTCCCCCTCAAGATCTGCTGTGATCTGCTTGTGTGTTTCCATAGGTGTGCTGGCAGGTTTTGATTCTGAGAAACCAAACTTGGTTAGAATATCCTGCACATACTTGGATTGACATATGAAAATGCCATCTGACTTCTGTTGAACTTGGAGTCCAAGGAAGAAAGTAAGTTCCCCCATGGAACTCATTTTGAACCTTTTATGCATTAAATCCTCAAACTCCTTGCACATGTTGTTTCTTGTAGATCCAAAGATAATGTCATCAACATAGATTTGGACCAGCAAAATATCCTTCTTCTTTCTTTTAATAAATAGAGTCTTATCAATGACTCCTCTTTCAAAGTCATTTTCCAAGAGATAGGATGACAGAGTGTCATACCATGCTCTTGGGGCTTGATGTAGTCCATAAAGTGCTTTCTTTAATTTGTATACCCTGTCTGGATAGCTTGGGTTTTCAAACCCTGGTGGTTGACAGACATATACTTCTTCTTCAATTGACCCATAGAGAAAGGCACTTTTTACATCCATTTGATAGACTTTGAAGTTCATGTAAGAAGCATAGGCTAGGAATAGTCTGATTGCTTCTATTCTAGCCACAGGTGCAAACACTTCTTCATAATCTATACCCTCTTCTTGAGTATATCCCTGAGCCACCAGCCTTGCTTTGTTCCTTATGACAATACCTCTTTCATCTCTCTTGTTTCTGAAAATCCACTTTGTGCCAATTGCTCTGTGACCTTTAGGAAGGTCTACCAGATCCCATACATCTTGTAGCTTGAACTGTAACAGTTCCTCTTGCATTGCTTCTATCCAGCTGGATTCTTTCATAGCATCATGTGCCTTTTTAGGCTCAAGCTGTGATAGAAAACAAGAAAGCACTGTATGCTGTTGATCTTGCATTTCCTGAAGCCTGCTTTGATGTCTAGTCATCATAGGAGAAGAGATATCTCCTATTACCAGCTGTGGAGGATGATTCTTTTGAACTCTGGTGTTATGACTAGGTTCTTCATTCAGTCCAGCCTCAAGATTAGATTCATGCAACTCAACTGAAGTGTTTTCAGATGCCACTTCATTATTTTCTTGAGTCTCCTCATCTCTAGTGTCTTCTTCACTCTGACTTGGTCCAGTAAATGATTCCTTTTCACAGTCTTCAACAGAATTTACTGTGGGTATGGGAAAAATCACAGATTTAGATATACTTTCTTGAACTTGTGTGATCTCTGATCCTCCACTTCCTGTTCCTGTATACTCATTACTGAAACCAAAAGAGTTAGTTAGTGAATCAATGTCAAATAGCCACTGAGGTCCAGACCCAACAGGATTTGGTGTGTTCTCATTGCATTTGACATTGTCACTTTTTCAATTATTCTAGAAGAAGAGTTAAAAACTCTGTAAGCCTTACTCTGAGATGAATATCCAACAAGAAATCCATCATCTGCTTTGTTATCAAACTTACCTAAGTGAGATTTGGTATTTAGAATTGTACAAGGACACCCAAAAGGTTTGAAGAAACCAATAAAAGGTTTTCTTTTATTTAAAAGCTCATATGGGGTCTTGTTCTTTTGCTTGACCATTAGAACTCTGTTTTGGACATAACAAGCAGTATTAACTGCTTCAGCCCAGAAGGTAATTGGCAATTTTGAATCAGCCAACAGAGATCTAGCAGCCTCTATTAGTGTTCTATTCCTCCTTTCAGCAACACCATTCTGTTGAGGAGTCCTAGGAGCACTATATTGCCTCTCAATACCTTTTTCTTCACAAAAGGTGTTTAGATCATGATTTTTAAACTCAGTTCCATTATCTGATCTAATGACTTTTACTCTTTGATTAGTTTGGTTTTCAATTCTTAGAATAAAGGATTTGATAAGACCACTTGTTTCATCCTTAGTCCTTAGAAAATATACCCAAGTAAATCTGGAGTAATCATCAACAATAACCAAGCAGTAAGATTTCTTGCCTATACTCATAACATTTGTAGGACCAAACAGATCCATATGCAGTAATTGGAGACAAGAAGAAACAGAATTTAACTCTTTGGTCTTATGAGAAGTTTTGTGTTGTTTGCCTTTAAGACAAGCAACACAATGATCATCACATGAAAAGACTTTTGAAGGTAAACCTCTTACAAGGTTATTTTTAACAAGATTGTTCATAGTCTTGAAATTCATGTGACACATCCTTCTGTGCCATAGAGAGGATTCATCTACAGAAGCTTTTGAAACAAGACAATTTAGAGATGAATCACTATCAACATTGTCCATATCAAGACAGTAAACATTGTCCTTTCTTGGAGTTCTAAGTAGTATCATGCTTTCATCAACTACCTTGAACCCTGGAGCAAGAATCATACACTCAGTATTAGTAAATAATATACTATGTTGTTTGTCACAAACCTGTGATACACTTAACAGGTTGTACTTTAATTGATCAACATAGTAGACATCCTCAAATGTCATCTTACCTTTGGTGACATTACCTTTTCCACTTATCTTACCACCAGTAAGATTATCTCCAAATGCAACATGTCCTCCATTGATATGCTTGAAATCCTGAAGGCATGACATGTTGCCTGTCATGTGCCTAGAGCAACCACTATCAACATGCCAAATGCTCTTTCCCTTGAGCTGTTGGTTGCCCTGCACATTAGATAAATCAATTAGTATGAATTAGGAACCCAAGCCAAAGTGGTCTTGGGTACCCCTTTCTCATCAAAATACTTGCATTCTTTCTTGACAAGATTTTTGAACTTTAACTCCTCATTCTTGGAGTACTTTGTTACAATAATAGGCTTGGAACTATGTTTGCTAGAATCAGTACTAGTTTTAGAAGTACTAACTGCCTTGGCAGCACTTGCATGCTTAGCAGTACTAACCTTGTTAGAAGTAGTAACTGTGTTAGCAGCAGTAACTGTGTTGGCAGTATTAACCTTTGAAGAGGTATTAACAGTATTAGCAGCATTAATATTTTCAGCAGTACTAACACTGTTAGCAGTAGTAACTGTGTTAGCAGTACTAATATTGTTAGCAGTACTAACACTGTTAGTACTTCTAGGTACCCACATTTTGACACTTTCTTTTAAAATCTTTTTCTTTAAAGTGCCTTTACTTTCAACAGATTTCTTTATCACATGTTTCTTTCCAGCCTTCCTATAACCAACAGGTTTTTGCACAAATCTTTTAAAGTTCATCTGTTGGTTAATTGGGTTGAAGTAACAATACTTAGCCAAATGATTCAACTTGCCACATATAAAACAAGGTTTTGGTCTATTGATTTTATTCAGATCAACTCCTTGTTTCTGAGCCCATTGATTATTCCAGTTTCTTTGATTTCCTCTTTTTAAACCAGAATTTAGGCTCTTGGCTTTATTGCAATCACACTGTTTACAAGATCCAGGATTCACAACTGTGGTTTGTTTGTAATGGACCTTGTTATCATTTCCTTTAGTCTTCTCTATCTCCTTGGACTTGACCCAGATTTTCCCACATCCCTCATTGGTGATAATATTGTTTTCTAATGGTATCTTTTTACTCACATTATTATCCCTGTTCTCACTGGCTCCTTTTTCAGTCAAATCCTTAACTACTACCTCATCCAAAGGATCTATCTTAAAAGCTTCTTCAGACAAGTCCTTTTTCTCCTTAGTTTCTAACAAGTCTGATGTAGGAGAAATATAGTTGTTATTGTAAGGAGGGGGTGTATTGTTGTATCCAATACCAGGCTTCATCTTATCATGTATCTGAGCCTTTAGAAGAGAGTCCATTGCTTTTGAAGCATAGGAAAACTTGTCTATGTCAAGCTTAACTTTTGACAGTTCCTCTTTCAGTCTATCATTCTCTTCTAAGGACTTAGACAGTTTGGTTTCTAACTCATTCTTTTCCCACTTCCAATAGTTTGTGTCATAAGAGTGTTGAAGTTCATTAGCTTGAAAGCCTTTGATTTGCTCTTCAAATCTCTCTACTATTAACACATAATCTCTTCTGTCTTTTTCTAATCTTTTGAGGTCATCACACATACTTTGATTGTGATCCCTGTATCTTGTAACAGTGTCAATGCAAGATTTAGTGCAAAGATTAGAACTTACCTCAGTAGGGAGATCAGACACTTCTGCCATAAGAGCTTGGTTCTGAATGGCTTCCTCAGCTTGATCACTCCAGTAAAATCCCATTCCTTGTTGAGAAACAAGGGCTTGAGCAGGATTCTTGTTCTGATTGTATCCTCCATTCTAAGCTTGTTGGTGGTTATTGTTTGGAACAGCACTCCTGCATTCTCTAGCAAAGTGTCCTTTCTTGTGACACTTATAACATTCCACCTTGGTTTTGTCAAAACCAGCTCCATCTTCTCTTCTTTGAGAGAAGTTATTTCTTCCAGTTCTTTTAATGAACTTTTTCACCCTCATGGATAACATGGCCATCTGCCATTTAATATCCATCTCCTCCAGATCATCAGGGTGAATTTGATCAAGATCATCATTAATCAGAGAATTGCTGCTATGACTGGACAAAAAGGCTTCAAATATAGTTTCAGTGCCTTTTTCTGAACTTACTCCACTGGCAGTACTAACTGCTTCAGGGTTGGCAGTAGTATCAGTGGATGCTGAAAGAAGTGCAGCATTGTGAATATAACCAGAGGGCTTCTTCTTGGTTTCTACCTCAGTTTCAAAAACTTTTAGATCATTGTATAGATCATCAAGTTCTTTCTCTTCCAGATTGTCACTCTGTCTATATGAGACAGTGTACATAGTCCATTCATCCCCAAGAGATCTGAGGAACTTTCTGTTGATATCATCTTGTTCCATCTTCACCCCTACAGTAGCCAGTTCACCTATGAGTTTATTGAACCTATCAAAAGTTTGAGTCATAGACTCATTCTTTGTGGAAGTGAAGTTCTCATACTGCTGCTTTAGAACATCTCTTTGATTTCTTTTGATGCTCTTAGTTCCAGCAAATCTTTTCTCTAGAGCATTCCAGAGAATCTGAGCATCAGTGCAGTTGCAAAATTGATGCTGATATTCATTGGGAATGGCCAAGAGCAGAGTGCTCAAGGCCTTCATCTATGTCTGTCTGATCTTCCTCTCACCATCTGTCTTTGGTGGAGGTCTTTTCCCATCTGGTCCTATCCTTCCAGCTTCAGAAGGACCATTCTCAATGATATCCCACATTGAGTAGTCAGTGAGAAGAATATATTGTCTGATTCTGATCTTCCACATGTCAAACTCACTTGGTTTGAGCATTGGAACCTTAGAAACCAAAGTACTGCTTGATTCTGTAAGATTTTCCATGATGAATAACTGTTTCTGAGAGAGTTAGGCTCTGATACCATTTGTCAGGATCGAATTCTCAACAAGAATTAATTCTCAGAAACAATATCAAAGAAGTTTGCGGAATAACACTTTGATAATTAATCAAACAGAAAATCAAAACAGAATATAATCAACAAACTGTAAACTTGTATTGAATGCTTTGAAGTTACAAGATTACTCACTCAACCTCAATATTGATGAACAGGCTCACCAATACGAATTCTACTTCTCTAGAATTAGGATCTATGCCTTGAGGTTGATTTTCTCTCTAAAAGAATGAAAACAAAAGTTAACCCATTATTCTAAACTATACAATATATATACTGAATACAAAGATAATTACAATAAATAAAATATCTTCAGTATATCTTCCATGTATATCTCTAAGCTTCCATAATCTTCAGATTATCCAGCTGTCATTCTTTCCATCCGAATCTCTTTAGCAGCACTAACCATGATCAGCAGCATTAACTTCTTCTAGCAGCATTAACTACTAAGCAGCACTAACTACTAGCAGTACTAACTAGCTAAGCAGTACTAACTTTGTTCAAGCAGCACTAACTATGACTAGCAGTATTAATAATACTAGCAGTAGTAACTTTGAACCAGCAGCATTAACCATACTTGATGAATTCTTCAGTTCCCAACACTTTTAGATGGATAGTGCCTCGCACGGTTTACGTCACGTCCCCACCCACGCGGTCACCCGCGCAGGGCACTGCTTTCACTGTTGTCATCAAATCAACCATAAATTAGGGTGTTATAATCTATCTAATAGTTTATGCATTCAACATTGAGCCAATAAGTGGTAGAGAACATTGGCATCAATCAAATTGCACACTCAGTCTCACTGCACCAAAGCATCACACTCCTGTTGGGAGGCCCAAAAAGAAAAGAAGAAAGACTGCAGAAGAGTTGAGTCAGCCTATTGTGAAGGGTACAAAGCTTGTCAAGAGGGGGAAGACAGTAAAATGAAACAAGTGCATGAAGAAAGGTCACAATTCTAGGACTGCAAAAGGCAAGAAGATAGGGCAGCATAGAGGGTGCAGGGGACTTTTATGGTTGGTTGGTTTGTTTTGGTTGGTTGTTATGTAGTATGTTTGATTTGATCAGTAGAACAATTTGGTATCTTTTGTTTTGGTTGGTTGTTATGTACTATGTAGCACATATATGGTTGGTTTGGTTGGTTGTTATCAATTCCACTGTGTTACTTCCCCTGTTTTTATCACATATATGGTTGGTTTTGTTGGTTGTTATCAATTCCACTGTGTTGAACAATTGTGCTTGTTTTTGGTCACTTCCCCTGTTTTTATCAATTTCCCCTATGTTGAACAATTGTTTTTGAACAATTCAGTTCCATTAACAAAAGTGCAACAATTTCCATTAACAAAAGTGCAACAGTTTCCATTAACATAGATTTTTCAAAAAGTACAACAATTTGATCAAGATTGTTCTAACAAACCATTATAAAAACCACCAAAACACCCATTTTGATCAAGCTTGTTCTAACTGAAATAAATGAAGAAAAGAACACCTGACTGATAATCAACAAAAGTTTCCACTTTCTAGGTTCAATTGTCTTCTCATTCAACTGTTGACCAACAATACTCTTACTTCTTATCAACCCAGGAATCACTTGCATAGCACGTTGACACATTGGTCTGTCAAGCCATCTTACAAACCTACAATTTGTAGCCTGTCAAACAAAAAAGAATAAATTTTTAGGAAGGATTTAGGGTTTTTAAAAGGGTTTGAGAGCACACGACTTACTGGGTTTGTACAACAATAAAACCTTCATCCAAGGTTGTTCATACACGAGGTTTGTAAAACCGCAGGGTGGCCACACACGCATATCACCATTGTTGAGAGCTTACTGAATTGAGAGAGAAGAAAGGGTCGAGGTGTTTTTAATTTGGAGGGAAAGGAATAGTGTGGGTAACGAAAGGTTTTTAATTAAAAAGACCGATTTACCCTCATGCCTAACCCACGTGATCTTCCCTAATGTCTGACAATATATGAACGTTTGTTAGAGGGACCAAATCCGGAAGAAATAGCTAATTGTAGTGGCTAAAGTATAAATTTTAAATTGTAGGGACCAAATATGTTATAAACACCAAACCACAGGGACCAAAAGTGTAGTTTACTCTAATTTTAATAAAGTTGAATGGAGGGACGAAAATGGAAGCAAATAGAAACCACAGGAACTAAAAAAGCAGTTTTGAAAGACCAGGGACGAAAATCGTCATAAACATCAAACCACAAGGACGAAAATCATAGTTTACTCTTATTAAAAGCTTTGTGCATTGCCTTTGTTTTATATCGACTTATGTGTTATGTTTTGAACAGGTGTTGGATATCGACCATTGGAGATCCCAGTCAGGCGACCACGTTTGAGGTGGTGTCATCCAAGCACACCGGGGGATCGATCAATGCTACACGACATGGACACCAATTAAATGATAAGTGTACATTTTTTTAATATATAATTAGATTTGCATGTTTACTAACAAAGTAACTTAATTGTCTATTGTAAAGAGATACATGAGGTCACGACCCGACTACTTTTGAGGTATTTGAGCGGATCCACTACTCGAACGGAAAAGTGACTAAGGGTTCGTCCGGTCCGCCAACTGATCCTCCGATTTTCATTTACCCCAAAGAGGTTAGAGTGGGGATAAGTTTTCTAAAATAATTGCTTTGTTTTCTAGTTTCGTTGGTAGGTTTAAAGTAATACATTTTAATAAAAGTAGTGATGTCATTAGTTTGGGTTTCCATCATTGGGCAGACGTTAGGCTAAGTAGATAGGTTGGTTGACAATGTGACTACCATTGGTAATTTAGAATATTGTAATTGTTAAAACCAAGCATTCGATATGTTCGATGTATAGCTATGTTGATCCATACTCTCAGTGATTTGATAAAGACCCTTTTCTATACTTAGTGAAAATTACGTTTAATAAATATGTATTAGTGTTTCATCATCAGCGATCAGACTGTGTCTGCTCAGTTATCACTGATGATCTTTCTTGTAAACATTTATATGTATTAGTGTTTAACTATCAACGGTTAAATACTGAGTATGTTCAGTATTGCTGATAGTTTCTAATGTAAATAGTTAAATGTAATCCCTGAAGACAAGTTTCGCGTAAAAAGATGTTCATAGTTGAATCGAAGACGAAGCTGCTGAACAAATACAAGTCTACTCATGACCTGATGCGAATATCAGTGAAGCAAGACAAATCTACACTCACGCGAAGAAACATGAGGAAAAGCTTCAGCGATAGCTGAACTTCTTTGTATCTCTAAAGGAAGAGATATTCAGCGATCGATGATCACTTAGCTTATGCCTCAAGTCTCTTTTGTCTTTCCCTTGCACACCTAGTACGATGTGTCAGAACGGACATACCTCTACCACAATTCGTACAACCACTCTATTAACTACACTATTCATGATACGGTTGAAAACATGTCTCCCAAAGTCAGACTCTCTCAGCCAATCAATGAAGGACACGTGTAAAGTGCTCTTCCATGCATTTAATGCATAGAGTATAAATAGAAAGATCAACTCTCCATCTGAGAGCAGTCTTCATCTTTCAAAAAAGATAGAAACCCTTGTTTTATATACTCTCCAATCTCCCATTCTCTATCTTCTTGTGCAACCATCTTAGTGTTTCTTAAGTTTGTTTAGATTAGGTTCTACTTAATCTTATTCCGCAACAGACTTGTAAATTGTGTTTGATTTATCAATAAACAATTTATTAAACTTTAAAATTATGTGTTTGTATTCAACCCCCCCCCCCCCTTCTACAAACTTGTTAAGCACCTTTGGGACCAACAAGTGGTATCAGAGCAGACTATTTAATCTAATAAACAAGATCTTGCTTTATTCTCTTCCTTGCTATTCTAAATGGCACTTAACACAAACACAAACTACTCTGATAATGGTTCACTTTCTAAACCTCCTCGATTTAGCAGAGATAACTTTGCTCTCTAGAGGAATCGAATGATGCTATCTCTAGAAGGTGTAGACCCTACTATACCTGATTACGTAGCACATGGACCTTATGAACCTTTCACTATCATAAGCGTCGTTCCCGCTACTGCCACAACTCCTATTGTCCCTGAGCACTATGCTCTTAAGGAGATAAGATAGTGGAGTGATGAAGACAAAAAGAAAGTCGGTCTAGATGCAAAGGCAAAAACCATTATCTCTATGGCTCTGCCTGATGAAGCTTTCCATTCCATCATGCATCATAAAACGTCTAAAGAAATGTGGGAAACAATCTGTGTTCAATATGAAGGCACCACTAAAATCCAAGAAACTCGAAAGATTAACTTGGTAAGACAGTATGAAAGTTTTATCGCTGATAAGAATGAATCTCTCTCTGATGTTCACCAGAGGTTTAACTGCTTAATCATTGATCTAAGAATTGTGGGTAGGACATATTCTAATTCTGAGGTCTTATCCAAATTCTTAGAATGTCTTCCTGAAAGCTTGGACAGTTATTCAATATGTCTAAAGCTAACAAAAGACTTAAATTCTCTTTCTCTCAGCACCTTATATGGAATATTGCTCAACTATGAGCAATCAAATCTCTTGAAGAAGAATCTTGTAAAAGATTCTAAAGACTCCAAAAGCACTCCTGTTGTTTTAGTCTCTTCAGAGATAATTCCATCTCAGCGATCTACTCTCACTATCACTGAGTTAGATTCTGAATCTGAGGAACTATCAGACACTGATATTTCAGAGTTTGATGAGTCCTTAGCACTCTTGACAAACTCTTTTAAGAGATTTGCAAGAAAGAGCAATTTCAAAAGAAATAAGCCTCTCTCTCTCACTCACAAGCCAAAAGCAACCCCTGTTGATAAGGCTACTGCTACTTGCTTTAACTGCGAAAAGATTGGACACTTTGCAAGTGAGTGCAGGTCAAATAAAGTCTTCAAACCTTTTACCTCCAAAAGAACCAGCAATAGAAAATATCTGAAGCTTAAAGAGAAATATCAAAAGTTGAAAAACTTTAAGCGAAAAGGTAAAGGACTCATCGTTGAATAACATGACTGGGCTAAATCAGAAGAATCAAGTTCTTATGAAGAAGAAGTCGTTAATCTCTGTCTTATGGCGGAGATTAAAGAAGAAGTGGAAGAACCAACCAGTACTTCCATGAGCTATATATCATATCAGGTATCTATCTCTACTAATCCCTCTCTATATGAAGCAGAGAGAAGTCGCGTTGTTGATGTGCTGGCGATTGATCTATACAATGCTCTAAACGGCAAAACTCTAGCTGAAAACAAAAACATTGATTTAACTAAACAGCTAGAAAAATGTCATGAAAAGATCATAGAACTGACTCTTTTAGAGGAAAGTTTGAAAGATCAAGTCATTGTTAATGAAATCATCAGCATAGAACGCGAACAAGCCATCGCTGCTTTAAAAGCATAAAAGGCTACTGTTGAAGGATGGTGCAAATCCTCAACAAAGATTACTGAGATTATAAGTGCTCAGATCCCTGCCAGTGATAGAACTGGTCTTGGTTTTTGGAAACCACAGGATGAACCTTAAGAAGACAGTTCCATGTTTAAGTTTGGAATGTTTGTCTTCTCTATCCCTGACACCTCTTATGCTCAGTGCTCTTATTCTTCAACTTTTAATCCCATCCCTGAGGAAATATCTAAAGGCTCTAAGCCTGCAAATAAAGGATCAGAAGGTTACCAAGAAAGCAAAGCTGAAAGTTCCTTCTAAACCTTCAGTAAATCGATCTTCTGGCTCTATGACAGAAATCTTTGATATTTGTCCTCTATGACAGATCTGAAGAAATGAAAGTTCCTCCCAGATCTCATGCTAAAGGCATTCTTGGAGCTGGCCCTGCTCATCTCCAATTCTCAAATCCTACTACTCATGGTCCTAAAACCACCTTCAAATATATAAAATGCTATCACTGTGGATTTACTGACCATATTGCTAGTAAAATGTCCAACTTCCACTAAAGCTGATAAAACAACTAAAGTGAAGATGAATGCCTCTAAGGCTGAGAAGGTCACCAAAGCTGAGAAATCGACCACGATGAAAAATACCACTAAGGTTAAGAAATTAACCAAAGTGAAGGTTACCACTGAAGCTGAATCTTCTTCTGTTGTGAAGATTGTTGAACCTTCCATCTCCACTAACCCTAAAGGACCCATTGAAAAGTGGGTACCAAACGAAGCTTAATCTTCCTTATGTTTGCAGGGATCAAAGGGCATCTGGTATCTTGATAGTGGATGCTCTCGTCACATGACAGGACAAAAAGACCTGCTCACTAGATACAAGGAAGAGAAAGGTCCCTTAGTGACCTTTAGTGGAAATGGAAAAGAATATACCCGAGGGTTTGGTGTCCTCAGCAATGGGACAACTACCTTCAGAAGAGTCGCTTACATAGACGGACTGAAGCACAATCTTCTGAGCATCAGTCAGCTATGTGACAAAGACTATGAAGTTCGCTTTACTAAGAAAGCATGTTCAGTGGTAAATGAGAATGGAAAACTTGCTCTTAGTGGTTATTGTAAGGAAAATGTCTATGTTATAGATATGGACTCTACTACCACTGAAAACGTATGTTTTCTTTCTAAAGCCTCTTCTGATGTCAACTGGCTATGGCATAAAAGGCTTTCTCATCTAAACTTCAAAACCCTGAATTCTCTCTCTTCTAAGGAACTGGTCTTTGGTCTTCCTCAGCACTCATATGCTAAGGAATCTCTATGTTCAGCATGTGAAAAAGGAAAACAGACAAAAGCTAGTTTCAAATTTAAACAAGTTTCCTCAGTGACAAGTCCTCTTCAACTCTTGCATATGGATTTGTTTGGCCCTGTCCTATTCAATCCATAGCTGAAAAGAATTATACACTTGTTATTGTAGATGAATACTCTCGCTACACCTGGGTTATCTTTCTTCGCTGCAATAGTGATACTCCAGAAGAACTAATATCTTTTGTTAAAAAGATGAAACTGCTGAATAATCTTACTGTTCGTTCAATAAGAAGTGATCATGGAAATAAATTCAAAAACAGTTCTCTAAACAATTTCTTTGAGAACAAGGGAATTTCTCACAACTTTTCCTCAGTCAGAACGCCTCAGCAAAACGGAGTCGCTGAAAGGAGAAACAGAACGATCATTGAAGCTGCTAGATCAATGCTCAACGATTCTCATCTCCCTACTCAATTTTGGGCTGAAGCTGTTAACACTGCATGTTTTACTCAAAATAGATCGCTGATAGTAAAGCGATTTGGAAAGATAGCTTATGAACTATTTCATGGAAGAAAACCCTCTATCGGTTTTCTTCATATCTTTGGTTTTCAGTGCTTCATTATAAACAACAAAGATCTACTTGGAAAGTTCGATCCAAAAGCTGATGAAGGAATATTTCTTAGATATTCCTCTATCTCCAAAGCCTACAGAGTTTTGAACAAAAGAAGACAAACTGTGGAAGAAAACAATTCATGTCACCTTTGATGAAACTCGCTCAGCGAACTCTAAACCAATCGCTGACAATGAAGAGCTAAATGTTTGGATGTTTTATCATTACAGAGAAACATAACCCTTCTTCAATAACCGTCAGCACACAAATCCTCCAGCTACTGATGATGATCCAAACATCATACCTCCTAATGTTGAATCCACCTCATGGGTTTCAGCTGAGCCTCTAAATACACTCCCTCCATCAGATCTTTCTTCGTCCGAAAACCTCTCAGAAAACAATGGATTGTCTGACTCTCAACAGTTAATCGCTGATGAACCTCAAGCTTCTTCATCAGTGAACATTCCTATTGTTGATCCAACTCCTGAAGGGAGCGATCATGCTTCTGCTCAGCGATGGACAAAAGATCACCCCATAGATAAAATTATTGGTGATCCCGACGTAGGTGTTCAAACGCGACGAAGTTTAGGTAATATCTGTCTCTTTGTCAACTTTATTTCTTTAATAGAGCCAAAGAAGACTGATGATGCCCTCAGAGATACTAACTGGGTCAGCGCTATGCAAGAAGAGCTGACTGAGTTTACTCGTAACAAAGTTTGGAATCTCGTTCCTAGACCATCTAATAAAACTGTTATAGGCACCAAATGGGTGTTTAGAAACAAGTTGGATGAACATGGAACTGTAACCCACAACAAGGCTAGACTTATTGCTCAGGGATACAGACAAGAGGAAGGCATAGACTATGATGAAACCTTTGCCTTTGTGGCTAGGCTCGAAGCAATTCAACTCTTTCTAGCTTATGTTGTTTACAAAGACTTCATTGTATATCAAATAGATGTAAAATCAGTGTTCCTAAATGGAAAGCTGAATGAAGAAGTCTATGTAGACAACCCCCGGGTTCTCTGACCCTAAGTATCCAAATTATGTTTATAAATTGGATAAGGCTCTCTATGGTCTAAAACAATCCCCTCGTGTTTGGTATGACACTCTCTCATCTTTTCTTATCTCTGAAAAATTTGAACGCGGTAGAATTGATAATACCTTGTTTTTCAGAAAGATAAAAGGTCATCTTATTCTTGTGCAAATATATGTCGATGACATAATATTTGGTTCTACTAACCCAGCTCTGTGTACTCGTTTCGCTGAAAGAATGAAGAAATAATACAAAATAAGTATGATGGGTGAGCTAACGTACTTTCTTGGTCTTCAGATTAAACAAACTGAAAAAGGTACTTTTATCAACCAAGGTAAGTATGTTAAAGATATGCTGAAAAAGTTTGATCTAACTCAAACTTCAGCGATGAAAACTCCTATGACACCTCATCTGAATTAAACAAGGATCCAGCTAGAAAACCTGTTAATGTCACTGCCTATAGAGGAATGATAGGCTCCCTGCTGTATCTTACAGCGAGCCGACCTGACATCATGTACTCTACAAGTTTGTGTGCACGCTATCAATCTAAACCCAAGGAATCCCATCTGATCGTTGTCAAGCGAATCTTTAGATATCTGAAAGGAATTCCTAACCTCGGTCTTTGGTATCCCAAAGACTCAGGGTTCGATCTAATTAGATATTCAGATAGTGATTTTGTAGGTTGTAAACTTGATATAAATAGCACTACTGGTGGATGTCAACTTCTAGGAGGAAAACTGGTAAGTTGGACGAGTAAAAAGCAAAATTCAGTGTCCACTTCCACAGCTGAAGTTGAATACGTAGCCGCTGGAAGTTGTTGTGCTCAAGTATTATGTATGAGAAATCAACTATTAGACTATGACCTTCATCTATCAAATATTCCAATCTATTGCGATAGCACTAGTGCTATCGCTATAGCAAATAATCCAGTGCTACATTCAAAGACAAAACACATAGAGATCAGATATCATTTTATCAGAGATCATGTGATGAATGGTGACATTAAACTTCACTTTATCCCCACTGACTATTAGCTCACTGATTTATTCACCAAACCTATTGATGAGACAAGATTCAACTTTCTCATCAATGAGCTTGGAATGTTGAATCTTGAAGAAGGACTCTTCATCGTTCATGCATTATGTCAGTGATACTAAGTTCCCCTTTATCACTTACTCTCTGAACAAATATCTCTAACTCTCAGGTATGTTCTCTCACTCTCAATCACTGAATATTCATTCAGTAAGACGTTTTTCAAAATCAAAACTTTAATCACTGATTTTTCTTCAAATGATTAAAAGCTTTTTAATAAACAAAATCTATCACTGATATTTCTCATCAGTGATCCTTTGAAAAGAAAACTAATCTATGACTTTTTATCAAAGATTCTTTCAAAAAGAAAAACCTATCTCTGACTGTTCTTCAGAGATAATTTCAAAAAGGACAAATGAAACGTTTTTTTTTTCTCTTTCCTATGACGTCATTTGAACCGACAATCCACGACATGGCTTTTTCTCTGACACATTCGTCCGTTCTCCTACTATCCAATCAACTTCGTAAGACGTGTCCATGTCATGATGAGCATTTGTTTTCCTGCCTCACTCATTCTCTCTCTCTCTCTCTCCTCATAAAAAGAATGCTTTTTTCATTCTTATCTTTTTACGCTTTCGTAAACTTTCAAAGCAAGAAAAACTCTCTCAAGGCATTCAAGCAGACAAAAACCATTCAAGTTTTTGAATCTTTATCTCCTCAAGATCAACAGGTTTTTGTTCATCTCATCCTCAACTTATTCTTAACATCCTACATATTTTCATTATCATGGATTTTAAAAGATTTCTCAACACTAAAATCATTTCTTTTGATTTTATCTACTCTAAAAACTCTTGGTTTTTCTACATGTTCTTTCTTCTTCACAAAGAACGCTGTTTTTACTCTAAAAACAATTTTTTTCTATATTTCTTTCTATATACAGAAACTGGTAAATATTTAATTGTTTTTGGACTCTAAACCTTTCCCTCCATTCTACTTCTTTCTATATTCAGAAAATGGCCCAAGCAACTCTCATTTCTTCAAAGAATGTCAAATTCACCATCCCTGAATCAGAGGTACCGAAGAACAACCATCTCACCAGGTTGGACTTCGACACTAAGAAATACCCACATTTGGTGGATGCAGCTGCCTTTCTGAAGAAGTCTTGCCTTTGTTACGCTCTCACTGTGGATCCAAAACCTTCCAAAACACTTCTGCAACAATTTTGATTCACTGCTGACGAGACCACCATCACCAACAAAAAGGTTGAAGTGGTCCCTGCCATTTCTTTCACCACTGAACTGGGTTCAGGCCTACTCACTGCCTATGGTCTCAGGAAGGCACTTCGATTCCCTGAAAAGACCAAAAATGGCTTTGACTCACTCCCTATTGATGCTGAGCTAATCCAATTCTTGGATGACATGGAATATTGTTGGGACAACAAGCCTCTCTCCACGATCCCCGACAAACGCCTGACCAAGATCCAAAAGGCAAACATGCCTTCTCAACTCAACTACATCTTCTCCCACATAATTCAAAGTATGAGTGAGAAGATAGGTTCCCTGGATCAGGGGAGCAAGGTTCAACTCCAGATGGGCTACTCGGTCATCGCTGGTAAACACTTTGACAACGCTGGTGCAATCTTTGATGACCTTAAGTCAAAGATTGAGAAGACAAAGAGGGATCCCAATATCTCGTACGTGTGTTTCATCTACGCCTACCTACACTTCCTTTACGCTGAAAAGTACCCAACTTCTCCTGATGGTACTTTTTCAAAGGTGGGTCAGCGAACGCTCGATATCAAGTCGGTCGCCAACGAGGTAAGTCTTTCAACCCTCCGCTCTCGTCTCTCTCTACATTCTTCGTCTTCAGCGGCCACGCAGGGGGTTCCTTCTCCTGCTATCCCTGCCACTACCACCACTCTCAAACGACCATCAACTGCTCTTCCTGGTCCCTCTAAGAAGGCCAGAAAGACCAAAGAGATCGCCCCTTCGGGTTCTATTCCTGAAGTAGTTTATCAACAAACTACTTTAGATGCTTTTGTGGGTCTCTCCTCCACATCATTTGCAGTTACTACAACAACCGTGCCAGTGATGACAATCACTAACACTACACCAGTGACAACCCCCATCTCCTCAGTTCTTCAACAATAAACTGAGGTAATTTCCACTATCCAAATTTCTTCTATCCCCATTACTCCTCCTACTATTTCTTTGGTCTCTAACCCTCTATCTCTTTCACAGCAACCTCAAGTTGCACCCATAGGACCTGATAATCAAAATTTTGAAGGAGATTTGCACTTCTTCAACATGTTTGATAATTCAGGTACTCCTAAAACCCTATACACAACTCCCATCTCTCCATATAAGCCTGAACAACGTTGTGCTCATCCACTAACTCTACTTGCAGGTCCTAATTTGGCTACTATTGACGCTCACATCAACAAACTTGCTGACAAGGTGGAGTCTCTCACCACCTCTGTAAATGAATCCACCAGCGCTGTGAATAAAGCTGGTGAAGAGCTGACAAGGTTGACCACTGCCTCTTCCTCAAAAGCTGGTTTTTCTCAAATCACAGTCGTTCAGTAAGATATTGTCAAGATTAAGGAAGACCTTGTTGGAACTCATCAACAGGTCCAACTCATTCAGGGACGTTACGACACCCTCAGCAATGATGTTCGGGACCTTTCCCATAAGGTTGACTCCTGCACCATGGTCCTTCAACAAGTACTCGCCAAGCTGAATGAACCAACTCCAGCGCCCACACCTTCTTTCACAGAGAATGACCGCACCTCACTGAACATAGCGGTTGAATTCATTCATCAAGCTACTTCAGACATTCCTGTCATCGAAGGTCTCTTGGAACGTTTGGAGGCTGAAGTCCGGTCTCTGGCTACTGCAAAAGTTGCACCTCAAACCGCTGAACTCTCCCTCGCTGATAATGACAAAGAGGGGGAGAAAGACCTTAATGAAGAAAATGTTGAGGAAGCTTCCGCTGAAGTTCAGGAGGAAGAACCTCCCTCTAATGTTGAGGGGGAGAAGGTTGCTAATCAAGTTCCTCCTTCTTCTGTAATCACTCAAATTATAAATGAAGAAGAAGAGAAGGAGGATGAAGAAAATAATGAAGATCTTGATCTTCATGATCAAGAAAAAGATCAACCAACTGATGATGACGATGAGGAGGACCAATCTCTCTGGTTCTCGGTTGTTAACATCACTTCAGCGACAGCTTCGAAGGGAGTTGTCACAAAAGAAGCACGGGGGAGAGGTGAAACATATTCAGGTACTCCTTCCCAAGGCAAGCAGAAGGTTATAGTTGTCGAGGGAAACCTGAACATTGTCTCACGATCTGAGGGGGAGAATCCTTCTCAGGTATGCCTTTCCATCGTACCCATCTCTTTCTATACCTACCACACCCCTGTCTCTTTCTAAGCCTTTATCTTTCTTTTTCCTAAAAATATACACTAACTCCTTTTCACTTCTTGTCCAGACAGTTCTCTCCCCTGCTTAAGGGATCCGAACTACAAATAATCCCAGCTCCTACAACTGAAGACCAAATAATCCCAATCTCATTCAATGAGATTGATGAACAAGAAGAAGAAGAAGAAGAAGAAGAATCCCTGCTCCACCCAGGAAGGCCCTCTAGACCAGCTCATTGGTCAGAGGAAGAACTGAACAAAAGAACGAAGATGATCTCTCATCTGGAGAGTCAACGACTGAAAATCCCTCTTCAGTCTGCATCCAAGGAAATTGACTTCCTAACTGAAGCTGAGATAGAAGAATCCATCAGAGCTGAGAAGTTGATTGCTGAATGCCAACAAGATGCAACTCTTGCTCTTAAGGTTTAATCTTCTCAGGTTAAAGATAAAAGATTAAAGAAAAATCCAATGGAAGTTCAAGTTGCACTACTAAAGGAAATTGAAGAGGAGCGCTCCAGAGAACAAGAGGTCAGCGATAACTCAGTCGAATGGTGTAAGCAAAATGTCGACTATCGCTCCGACCAACTGAAAATAACAATCGTTGTCATCTCTGGAAGAAATAAGAAGGACCGAACTTCTGTAACCATGGAGATAACCATAGAGGATGCAAGCTCAAAGGCAATGTTCGTTTCAAAGTTCGAGAGTTTTGGCTACATGGAATGGCTAGAGTTCAAAGATGCGCTGAAGAAATCAAAGTCAACCTACAGAGGCTATGTCAAAGGCATCCTAGACGCCCTCATCAACAGAGTCACTGCAGTCTTAAACATGCCATCTGCTCTTCCTCCTAAGCCAAGGCAAATCAAAAGAAAGTTTGCCTCTTCCTCTTCCTCCTCTGAAAATGTTGTTGCAATCAGAAACAACACCTCCATCAAATTTTCAAAGGAAGCGTTGTTCGGACCTCCTCCTGATCTCTCCGTTCTAGACCTATCCCTGTCTCCTGGTGGACCATATATTCCCGGGCAAGTACTTAAAGATCCTTTTGGAATCTTCTTCAGAGATGATGAGGAACAACTCACATTCCAAAGAGTCTCTGAGATCCCTATCTGTCCTCTTAATCATCTCAAGGACCTCTTATGCTTATGGTGTGACTTCTCTCCATTAGCTGAATCGATCAAGACAATCATTCGTCAAGAATCATCAGATCGAAGGCAAAAAGGAGAAGAAGTACCTGACTACATGATCAAGGTCCTGCAATCTCATCTAGATAGCTGATAGATTAGTTTCTTCTTGTAATCTATTAGTTAGACTTACAATAATTAGTTCTTCACTTGTACTTTATATTTTCATCTCTTGTAATTCTTTCTTTGATTTAATGAAAATTCAGTGAAGTACTTAACCCTATCAGTACTGTAAAAGATCACTCAAAATAGTAATTGGGACATGTATGTTATGAGTCCTGATTATTCCTCATTTTGAATTAAAAAGTAATTTTCTTCAGTTACTTTGTCATTATCAAATAGGGGGAGATTTTTGATCCATACTCTCTCAGTGATTTTATAAAGAGCCTTTTCTATACTTAGTGAAAATTACGTTTAATAAATATGTATTAGTGTTTCATCATCAGCGATCAGACTAAGTCTGTTCAGTTATCACTGATGATCTTTCTTGTAAACATTCATATGTATTAGTATTTCACTATCAACGGTTAAATACTGAGTATGTTCAGTATCGTTGATAGTTTCTAATGTAAACAGTTAAATGTAATCCCTGAAGACAAGTTTCGTGTCAAAAGATGTTCATAGTTGAATCGAAGACGAAGCTGCTGAACAAAGACAAGTCTACTCATGACCTGATGCGGATATCAGTGAAGCAAGACAAATCTACACTCACGCGAAGAAACATGAGGAAAAGCTTCAGCGATAGCTGAACTTCTTTGTATCTCTGAAGGAAGAGATATTCAGCGATCGATGATCACTTAGCTTATGTCTCAAGTCTCTTTTGTCTTTCCCTTGCACACCCAATACGATGTGTCAGAACGGACATACCTCTGCCACAATTCGTACAACCACTCTGTTAACTACGATGTTCATGATACGGCAAAAAACATTTCTCCTAAAGTCAGACTCTCTCAGCCAATCATTGAAGGGACAAGTGTAAAGTGCTCTGCCATGCATTTAATGCATAGGGTATAAATAGAAAGATCAACTCTCCATCTAAGAGCAGTCTTCATCTTTATAAAAAGATAGAAACCCTTGTTTTCTATACTCTCCAATCTCCCATTCTCTATCTTCTTGTGCAACCATCTTAGTGTTTCTTAAGTTTGTTTAGATTAGGTTCTACTTAATCTTATTCTGCAACAGACTTGTAAATTGTGTTTGATTTATCAATAAACAATTTATTAAACTTTAAAATTATGTGTTTGTATTCAACCCCCCCTTCTACAAACTTGTTAAGCACCTTCGGGACCAATAAGCTATTATGCTGCTGAAATGTCTACAAACATAAGTTCACCTGTTTTTGTTTTGGTAAACCATATGAACAATTTCGAGAGCTTAGGGATGAGGCTCAGTCTAGCACAACTCCAACACCATACCTCCTGATGATCCAACTCTTTAGAGCAGAGTGTTGAAGGACGGAGGAAGGGCAGTCTATTTGTATTCGAGACCTCCCAAGATCCCCATTATGTTATGACCGGTGATTGTAGCGCCCACAACAACACCGGGAGATCATCCATTACTGGATCAGCCAAGGAGGTAAGTTGGTTATATTGTTATGTATCATGTCATTACTTTTCATTGTCAACAAATTACTGATTTTTATCAAATATTGAATATTTACAATTAGTTGAATTGAAAGAGAAATTGACAAGGATATAGTAGAAGGAAAAGCAGTGAGAGGATCACTATCTAACCAAGCTGGAGGGGAGCGAAAGAGGAAGGCAGAACTAGAGACCCGACAGGCCCATTACGTTACCTAGTTAGCTCAACAGGTAGCATTATTATCTCAGTTTATTGCTTTTATGCAGCAACATGGATACGCTCTCCCCCTCCCCCTAGTTACATTATTATGTATTAACTGGACATTTAAATCGTATTAATTTGATATTTTGAATTGTATGAATTGGTTATATTTAATTTGTTGGGCAATTTTGGTTTGACTTTATGGGCATGTTTTGTACAAAATATACAAGAAATGCAATATTGTAATTTAATTTTTTTTAAATTTTAAAAATCAACGACTGATAGCGACCGAAATTCGTCGAAAAGTTCCTCGCTAATCCATCGTTGATTAAGACTCTCGCTAATCCGTTGCTAAAAGTCCCTTGCTAATTGGTCGCTGAGAGGATCCTCGCTTTACGTTGCTGATGTGGCTCTCGCTAATCCGTCGCTGAAGTTTTCCGTCGCTAATATGTCATTGATCCGTCGCTAACCCATCATTGATATATTCCATCGCTAAATTCTATTGATATCGTGTGAGAAGTTGAGTTTACGGTAAGAAGCGTGAAAAGTGGATCTGAATCGTTTGTCTCTTTTAATCTCAAGCCCACCCATGAATTGCGGCTTAGAAGGGAATTGATCTGGTGCATCTCGGTGCATCTCGGTGCATCTCATCCTAATGTACGTCTATTTCTTATCCAACGGTTAATAACCACTTCTCACGCTTCTCACTGTTAACTCAACTTCTCACCGGAACCCAACCCTTAAGAGGTATATAAATATATATATATATATATATATATATATAGGGTGTGGTTCAAATGCAACCCATTTACATGGTGCAACCCCATGCAACCCCTCTATCCACCACATATTTTATGTAATTAAAAAAAAGATAAAAGTAAAATGTGTGGTGGATAAAGGGGTTGCATGGGTTGCACCATATACAGGGGTTGCATAATAACCTACCTCTCTCTCTCTCTCTCTCTCTCTCTCTCTCTCTCTCTCTATATATATATATATATATATATATATATATATATATATATATATATATATATATATATATATATATATATATATATCTGAAAGCATGTTCCAAAAACATAATTTTTAAATTATAAACTATTAAATAGACGTTTTGTACTATAGGTTCTTAAGCATATAATTTAAACGTACACAGAGGCATAGTTAGTAGGGGGACAGGGCAGTGCTCAGCCCCCCTTAACTGTTGGCCAAATGCTTCATATATACAATAATATAAAAGCAATTTTCCATTAATAAGAAACCCCAAATAATGGTTGGTTCTAGCCCCCCTCAAATGTCTTTGCACCAGCAAAAAAAAAAGATTGAAGTATTTAAATTCTTTATTAAAGCTTATCTTAACTAATTTAGATTTGAATAGTATATTTTGTGAAAAATTGGTGATTATTTTGGATGCTTTTTTCAATGCAATCCGAGTACAATATATCTTTGACTTAATATTTGGATTTAAATCATGATAAATGGTAACGGTGTTAGTTAATGAATGCTCTAAAAAATTCACCAATGTAACCGTCATGGAATCATGGTGCACCATGGCTCAAGACTCGTGTCTGGAGTCATTTTAAGTATGTGACATGTCATGGCCCAATGCGCGATTTTTGTAACGCGGTAATGGAAGAAAACATATGTGTGTATACGATATACATATTTGTTGCCATAAATCGTGTCCTAGAAAACGTTGAGCTCTTGCCGTAACTCCTTAGGCTTTAGGTTTGACATCACCACCAAGCCATGTCTCACACCACTCAGAAGGCTTGAGGTTTTACAACAAAGTACGACTATGGTTGAGCCACCCCTATCTAAAATTCCTAGCTCCGCCCCTAAACGTACAACATTGATTTTTAAAATCTTTAGAGATTACATTCAAGAATTTTGCAAAAACTATGTATATATGAACATATTTGACTCTTTAAGGGGATAAAGTACCCATTTTTGACTATGTTTGAGATTTTTCATGATGTTAATGATTTTAAACATGTGTACATATACTTATTGACAAGTATATGTTGATGTGAGATGAAAGAAAAATAGATAAAATATATGTTTTATATATGTGACCACCATGAGATTCAATCTAAGAGGGTGTCTGGGATTGTTTATTTAAACTCTTTATTGACTTATTGTCCGCTATAAACTATTTCTAGTGTTTGGATTGAAAAAAGAAAACAACGGCTTATAACTTCTTGGCACCGCTAATAAGGAGTTTTTAAGAAGTTAGTCCATAATGACTTATCAACTTATTTAAATCAACTTATGACTTTTTTTGGTTATTTTACATGTATAAGCAATCTCAAACACCTCCAAATAACAACTTATTAGCTTATTACGTTTTGGTACCACAATAAGCTAATCTACACAGTTTTTATAAAACTCTTTTTTTGTCACCACATAAGTTGATAAACATTTTTAAAAAAAAGCATAACTTGTTTTAAATAAGCAATCCCAAACACCACATTAAGTGTCAAAAGAGCTTGTTGGCTGAATGAGTAGTAGATTTCAAAAAGAGTAGTTGGAGAAATATTGTGAGAATTGCAAATGAATCGGGAAGGCTTTCACATCGATTTAAGTTTCGGGTGACTTTGAAATTTGATATATATTTATGTATATTCAAACGTATTTTACAAGTTTTTCGTGCTTTCAAACTTCAAACATGATATATGTGTGAAAACATGTTTTGAAACATGTATGAAATTTTTTACAATATACATGTAGGTTGTATGCCTGGACGCGCTGGTATTGATAATGAAAAACTGCAACGATGTATGAAATCTACGTATATCATGAGGAATATCTCAATACTTGATGATTAATAGCATAGCATGAACAATTGTATGATTAAGGTATGATTGATGTGAGGCCCACATAGTACATAATGTTGAGATTTCGTGAAGTTTTTGTTTCGTCATGCATCACATTGATGATGTTATGCTTATTTTGAAATGTTATGTTTGTTACTCGATACCTGTAACACCCCAAAATTTGAAAAAGAGTGACTAATTTAAAACTTTTATAATACATCAAATAAGGATTAAATTCTTTTCTAATGGTCAACAATCGTTTGTTTAAAATAGCAAACCAAGGTTTAACATCAATAAAGTACAACCCAAAACTTACTCAAAGTCTAAGTTAGGATCAGGTGTTACTAAAACCCAACAATAGTCGATATCTCCAACATACGAAAGACGTCTCCGAATGACTAAGTCCTTCTTATGCCTCTCACTTGCACTCACCTTATCACAATGTCACTAGTACTATTCCCCCACAAGGACTTCATACCCATGCCGACAAATAAAAAAGGTTACGCTTAACGCCTAGTGAGTTTAAGCAATTTTCATCGTAATAATAAAATAATAAAATTGAAATATTGCTTATTTAAATCATAATTTCTCAAATGAAATGTCTATAACATGAAAACAACATCTTTCCAAAAACCATCATTTTCGTGATAAAAACCTCAAATCAAAACACTTATTCAAATATGAATTCAAAACCCAATACTCAATCAAAATGTGAATAAAGCTCAATATTCAAATACTGAAATTTGAATAAAACTCTATTATCTAAAACATCAAAATATGAGTAGGGCTCAATACCCAAAATTATAATTAATGAATAATACTCCATACTTAAAAAACGTCACTGAAAACATGAATAATACTCAATACCCAAAACATCTTTAGGTGACAGGGAGACTCGTTCCATCGATCATGGCGAAACACATAGTAAGTCATTCACAACGTTGTCAAGTAGCACCCTAAGATCACGGTCCCTGTGTCTAACTCCTCTCAAGTTTCGACTGCAATACCTAAGGTCCCAGAGCCTGACCCATACGAGTTCATCTCTGCAATACCTCACATGATGCCTACTTACACACCATAAAGTTACACCTACAAGCCAATGGTTCTAGGGCCTGGCTCCGCACGAGTTCATCCCCAAAATACAAACTTAGTGTCAACTCTACTTGGCTGAAGCCTAAAAAGCAAAGGTCCCAGAGTTCAACTGAACAAGAGATTACCTTCTCACTACTCGAGGTCCTAGAGCCCGATTCATAAGAGTTCATCTCTGTAATATTGAAACGGTCCCGGAGTCCAACCCACATGGTTCCTCTCCACAATACCAACTACGATCCCGAAGTCCAACCTACACGGGTTCCTCTCCGTAATACCAACACAACTAAGCTCAACCACTCTAGGTCTATCGCTCGTATAGACGCCAAGGTCAACCACTTCAGGTTTATCGGTTGTATGGACGCCAAACTATAAAACAGGGATAAAATCTCATTTTCAAACCAACAAATTGGCTCCTATGCCTATGGATCTATTGCATTACAATCTAACTTACATGATCCCAAAAGAATGACCAATGCACTCAAAGCATGTAACTTTCAAATAAATATGCCAACACTACATGTAACCCCAAAAGCTCAACATAGAGCAAATTAAGTCGGACAAATATCCCACAAGACTTATTTGAGTCAAAATCGAGTCAAAAGTTCAACAACACAATTGACTATTCAATAAATGTCATCATAAACAATAAAAATGTATTTAACCAACGCTTATGCAAACAATGCTCCAAAAGTATGATTAACTCAAAAAGAATAAAAAGAAAAATCATCATTGGTTGGGACAATTCACCTTCCAAATGAAAGTATACCATTTATATTTCCAAAATGTCCTATGACCCAATGATATACGTTTTCCAAACCAAATATACTAAAAATGTATTATTATTATTAATTAATCTTCATTTATAAGATAAATCACCAAAATAACACCTACTTATACTTTATGTATCAAAATGTCCAAAAATCTAAATATGGAATTTCGCAAGATTTATGAAATCAAATATACCAAATATACAAATTTCATCAAATAATCAATACATTTGAATTTGATAAATGTTAAGAAAACATGTAATTTAATACATTTGATAAATGTTAAGAAATCAAATATAAATTTCATCAAATAATCAATACATTTTCTTAACCGAAAAACCAAAGATGTTATTAATTCAATACTAACAGATGAGCATGAGGTCGTTATCTCTATAATAACAAGTATATTTTTAGTCATTAATTTACAATAAAAATAACCATTTTATAACCATGATTTAAATATCTAAAGTAGATTGAGGTGATAATTCAAAATTTAATACAAATATAATGTAATAGAATACTTGTATAATCAATACTTACAATTTGCTTTTTCCAAAATTAATATATTAGTAAATTATTTTTAGAGTAAACTACAATTTTGGTCCTTGTAGTTTACCAAAAAATATGAAAGTGGTCCCTGAACTTCAATAAGTGCAGATTTCGTCCCTGAGGTTTCGATTTTGCTATGAAAGTGGTCCTTCTGGCGTTAGCTCCGTTAAATCGTCCGTTAAGTCAAGGGTAAATTCGTCTTTTTACATGTTTTTAGGGTATTATCGTCATTTTGCCTTATTTAATTTATTTTACCATTTTTAATTACTTTTCTTTAAATGTTCATCTTCTTCAACATGAACACCAAAAACACCAAGAATGTTCATCTTCTACCTCAAGAACATCAAGATTTTAAAACCCAAATCAAACTCAAAAACCAAAAACTTAAATCAAACCAAACCAAAAACTTAAATCAAACCAAAAACTCAAAAACCAAACTTAAATCTGAGAGAGATCGAGAGAGAGATCTGAGAGAGAAGAGAGAGAGATCTGAGAGAAGAGAGAGAGATCGAGAAAACAGATCTGAGAGAAGAGAGAGACATCGAGAGAAGATAGAGAGTGCGAGAGAGAGAAACGCCAACGACCTCGTCTTCTCCGGCGAGGTCGTCTGCCTGTGGTCTGCGTCTCGATCTCTCTCTCTATCTCAGATCTCTCTCTCTCTCTCTCTCTCTCTCTCTCTCTTCTCTCATATCTCTCTCCCTTTCTCTCTCTCGATCTCTCTCAGATATGCAAAAATCTTTCTTTATCAAAAGAGAATATACAAATTAATAAACATCATATCTACATTAAATAATGTGTGTGTGTGTATGTATGATTAATTTTAGGGAAGAAGTTAAAGATTGGGGAAGAAGATGGGTTGGGAAAGAAGATGAGTGATGCATTAATGAGTTGTACACATGCTTAAAGCATGTGTACTCTAAAAACAATTTAATAAAAACTGAAAAAACCCTTAAAAGACAAAATTACTCTTGACTTAACGAACAATTTAACAGAGTTAACGTCAGAGGGACCACTTTCATAGCAAAATTGAAACCTCAGGAATAAAATCTGCACTTATTGAAGTGTAGGGATCACTTTCGTAATTTTTGGTAAACCACAGGGACCAAAATTGTAGTTTACTCTTATTTTTAAGAAACATAAAAATAAGAGTAAACTACAATTTTCGTCCCTGTGGTTTACCACTTTCTTTGAAAGTGGTCCCTGTGCTTCAAAAACTGCAATTATCGGCCCATGGTTTGCATTTTGCTTTGAAAATCGTCCCTCGTCGCTAACTCCGTTAAAATCGTCCGTTAGGGTCAGGGGTATTTTTGTCCAACCATGGTTTTTTCTTTTTTTTGCAATATTTCTTTGGCTTTTCTTATTTTTGTAAACACCATGGAAGATTAAGGACCTGTTATGTAATTTTATTTAATTTATATGAATATTATATTAATTTCTCTCTCCTTATATATATATATATATAGGAAGGTTCATGTGAGAATCCTAACAATTTAAGAAAATAAGAGGAGCATTTTTAGCCAATCAAATTATAATTCCCGTTTTATTTAAGGAAGAGTATTTGTGTCATTTGAAATCATATTGTAGATCACATATGATTTACTAAGAGATACCAGGTTGTTTTTTAATCACATATGATTTACTAGGTGTTCCTAACAACAATTCATCATATACTATCAGATTGTAAAACGAGATCACATATGATTAATAACTAAGTGACATCAGATTGTTAAACAAGATCACATATGATTAATAACTAACAACATTTCTTATAGATCACATATGATTTACTAAGAGATATCAGATTGTTTCTTAATCACATATGATTTACTAGGTGTTCAATCACATATGATTAATAACTAAGTATAACAGTTTTTATAGATCACATATGATTTACTAAGAGATATCATATTGTTAAACAAGATAACTGTCCCTATACATCACATATGATTAATAACAGTCCTAGTAAATCACATATGATTCAAGTTGAAGTCGAATCCATCGATGTTGCAGAAGTTTTGTTCGTCTTTTTCAGATTATCGAACTTCTTCGAACTTCGTTTCACTATTGATCTTCAACTCTATAACGAATCGAGAGCAAGATTTCAGGGTTGAAACTTTTCGAAAGTTTTGGTGTGAAAATTTCATCAGACCCGTCGAATCCATTTAAAACCCTAAAATCAAACATGCAATAAAATCTCAAATCTGTCGAATCCATTAAATGTGTTATCGGAATCGTCTTTGTTTTCATATTCTCGACCTCGTTTGAACTGATTGTGTGTATTGATCTTCAAAATTTTCCGATTTCAGGTTGAAGGTTTTGGGAGTGATTGAAGGTTTTGGGAACAATTTTACTTCCTGGGTTTCTCCTATTTGGTAGGGATGATGATTCCCTAATTTCAAATTCAAATATCACGTATCTTTTTTTGTGACTTTTCCAATTTTGCCCCTACATTTATTTATCCTGTGTCCATGTCAGCTATATTTCATTTTTATTTTTATTTTTTGTCATCTTTTAATCACAGCCATTGATCTAATAAAAGAAGGGCTAAGATGCATCCCTTTATTTTTTTAATTAGGTCCCCTCCTCATATGAACCCGCCTCTCTCTCTCTCTCTATATATATATATATATATATATGCATATATATGAATACACATACGCAGACGAAAATCGTGAGAGAGACCCACCATCTGGACAAAAATCGTGACCCACTGCCGACCGATCACCACCTCCGGCCAACCTTCTTCGACTCCGACGACCACCCCAACCCTCCCTATCCCCTTCCTGTGAGCCACCTTCATCGTCCCTTCCCACGTGAACCACCTCCATCGTCCCTCCACCTGTGACCCATCTCCATCTGCATCTCGTCTCTACAGAGTTAATTGGTTGGAGTTCTAACCATGAAATCGAGCTTCGAGCTTCGATCGACCACCGCCGGAGAGGTGCAGGGGTGGAGATGGAGGTGCAGCTCCATCGTTCCTTCCCATCGGCGACCACCCCAACCCTGCAACTCCGACCATCATCCCTTCCCATCTCATTCCCATATACATATATATGTATCGTATACACAGACGCACGCACTCTGACACACACACACACACACACACATATATACATGTAAAGTTCTGGCGACCATATCACCATCTCCGACCAACCTGCAACTCCGACTAACTCCTCCGGCAATCTCCGGCGACAAAGACCAAGACCCACCTCGACTGTGTTTTGGAATCGATCAGTTGCAACCTTGACATCCAACAGGTAGTAGTGGTTTTGTGGATTGTGGAGTTTCACCGGGGCGGAGGGAGGGACGATGGAAGTGGTAATGGTTCTGTGAAGTTTCACGGTGGGAGGGGGAGGAACGATGGGGGAGGAAGAGTGCGATGTGTGTGTTGTAATAGGTGTTGTGTGTGTGTTATTTAAAGGGTGGAGGTCGGTGGTGATCGACCGTCGCCGATGAGTGATCGGCTTGGGGTGATGGAGGTGCAACTCTAAGGTCGGTAGCGATCACCGACGTGTGTGATGCATGTGTTTGTGTGAGTGAGTATATACATAATTTATATATATATAAATAAATAAAATATAAATATAAATATAAATTTAAGTAAATTACAGTTTGGTCCTTGTAACTTAAAATTAATTGTGTGACTAGTCCCTATAAAAGGAAAAAGACGAAAATACCCTTGACTTAACGGACGATTTTAACGAAGTTAGCGACGAGGGACGATTTTCAAAGCAAAATGCAAACCATGGGCCGATAATTGCAGTTTTTGAAGCACAGGGACCACTTTCAAAGAAAGTGGTAAACCACAGGGACGAAAATTGTAGTTTACTCTAAAAATAAAAATAATTAATAAAGAATATTTGTTTCTATGACTTAGGTTTAATGAATAATATTTTGGTGTGTTAAAATCCAAATCCGCCGCTATTTAAGCCCGAGAACTCCACCCGAGAATGAGATAATGTAAGTGAGAGAAACAAAAAAGATTACTTTAGATTCTGTAGCAGCAAACAAAGCCAACCCTTACCCAACCCCAAACCTTTTAGAGAGAGAAAAACTCCTTACTGTGTGTTTTACTGTGAGAGAGAGAGAGAGAGGTTAACGACACCAATCTTCCGGTGAAGATGATAGCTTATTTAGAGCATTTCGTTCACGAGAACGATTCTGAACCTATGCTTCAACAAGACGACGGTGAAGTCGCTACTACTTTATGCCAAGCCATGGACCTCGAAGGCACTATCGATTACAGGTCTACCGCCTACGCCGGAAAAGACTTCGGCGGATTGCATGCTTCCACGCCTTTTGCCGTCATCAGACCTTCCGGTAGTCACGACATCGCAAGCGTAATCAGATTCGCGTCGCAGTCACCGAACCTGACGGTGGCGGCGAGGGGAAATGGTCACTCGATTAACGGTCAGGCGATGGCGAACAGAGGACTCGTCATCGACATGAAGAAATCGTCCGATTCGGTAATTGAACTCGTCCGTTGTGGAGCCGGTTACGCCGTCGACGTCGGCGGTGGAGCATTATGGGAAGACGTGTTGAAACGGTGCGTTTCGAAGTTCGGTTTATCGCCTCGATCATGGACGGATTACCTAGGGTTAACCGTCGGTGGAACGTTGTCTAACGCCGGCGTTAGCGGCCAGACTTTCCGTTATGGTCCGCAAACGTCAAATGTAACGGAATTGGAAGTCGTTACCGGCAACGGAGACACCGTTATCTGTTCCGACGCCCAAAATTCAGAACTTTTCTTCTCCGTTCTCGGCGGTCTTGGACAATTCGGTATCATAACTCGGGCCCGGGTCCTGGTTCAACCCGCCCCGGATATGGTTGGTATTTTCTACAATCCTTGAACTAATTATTGTAACTTGTGCATCAGAATTTATACGCACATTTTTGCTGAAATCTTATACGTTTACAAAAACGCGATTAGGTGAGATGGATAAGGGTAGTATACTCCGAGTTCGACGAGTTCACTCGGGACGCCGAGTCGCTCATAACCCGGCCCGAAGGCGATTCTTTTGATTACGTGGAAGGATTCGTGTTTGTGAACAGCGACGACCCGGTAAACGGGTGGCCATCGGTGGTGCTTGACCCGGACCAACCATTCGACCCGAGTTTCATCACCCGATCCGGTAACCCTGTGTTGTATTGCCTTGAAGTCGCTTTACATTACAGCAAGGGAAACTGCTCCGCAACAGTCGATACAGTGAGCCTCTGTCTTTTCCCGCTTCTTTGCTTTTCTTGATCCTATGCATCGCACCTCATCTTTTTAGAGTGCTCCTGCTTTTCTAATATCAAAAGCTTGACCAAGTCCACTTTTGTCCATTCCAATGTCACTTTTTTATTTTTGGGTATAATCTTGCTGGTAAATGTTTTGACTTTTTTATTTTAAATTTATTTAATGGATTTTATCGGTAAGTGTACGGTGCTAAATAAGCATGCCATAATGTTTGTTTATCGATAATGTTATTGGTCTGAGATGTTGTCTCGATAAGGATCAAGAGCCGAGGATCTTCAAGTAAAACGTTTTTAATAAATGAAAATTTAGAAAATTGTTTTGGTCCCTCTCATGATTTTAACTTTGGACTTTTATTACATGTAATTTAATGAAAGAAAAAAAGGATTATAATAATGGAGTTGACTATGTTGACTTAGGTTGTTATAGATGGAGGTCAAATTGGGAAGTTTTGACTAGCAATTTGGGTAGGGACGGAGGGGTTTGGGTGATATTACCATATTGGCCCCAGCAGCGAACGGTTGTTATTAAGGAAAACCTTTTTGAAACTGACAATAAGGCAACTACAGTATCTTCCATTGGATTCTCTGACACAAAGAAGCAAAAACGACCACAGAATTTGGTCATATTTACGAGATTGACACCCGTACTTTCCGCACTGGTGAGAGCATATTGTGTTGTTGGCCCAAAACAATTAATGTTCACCGTAAGCGTTTCCAGTGCGCTGTCGTTTTGCTGGTCATTCAGATTTTGGCTGACGTTCTTGGTCCCCCACTACTTACTTGCTCAATAACCCCTTACCCTTTACCCACCCATTATTTTTTTAATTTTTAATTTTTAATTTTTTTTTGTTTTGTTTTGTCGCACCCTAATCTACTTTTAAATTACCTTTTTGACCTTACCTTCCACCATTATTTAAATCTCTCTATCTCTCTTTAACGTACACTTGCTTTCCTTTTCCAACCATAGACGGTACACAAGCTACTTGGACGGTTGAGATTTATGGACGACACACAGTTCCAGGTGGACCTCACCTACATGGATTTCTTACTACGTGTAAAGGAAGCGGAAAAACACGCGAAAGCCAACGGCATATGGGATGCGCCACACCCATGGCTTAATCTCTTCGTCTCAAAAAACTCCATCGCCGATTTCAATCGGTGTGTGTTCAACAAGATTTTGAAAGACGGTATCGGTGGCCCTATGCTCGTCTACCCGATTCTCCGAAACAAGTAAGTAGAATGCAAAATTCTCTTTTCAATTTTTGTTTTTTCATTTTCATTATTGTTTATGTCGTTTCAATTTTGATGGTGTAATTGGACCCATGATTCTTAACTTGTTGTGGGAGGGGATGGACATAGTTCGCATGTATATAAAAGCCACGCGTGCAGTGATCATAGTCACGTGGATGATGGGCTACACCATCCTACGTGGCAATCGGATTGCAACCATGGTGAAAATAGACCCCCCGGGTGGGGGTGGGGGTGGGATATGAATATGATATGGTATTTTATGTTGACTATTTTGCTTAGATGGATGGGGTGGTGGTTAAGATCTTCAAGAAAAAATGAGGTCATGTGCATATGTACTTGTTCACGCCTCATTTTTTTTTCTTTCTTTAAAACTCCTCCAAAATCTTGCCGTCCAACCAATCACAGCCTTTCAAATAATCTTGAAATATATAATATTTATATTCCAGGTCCATTTGGTGAGGTTGGTTGGAGTCCACCAGGTAAGTTGAATATTATTGGATATAATTTAGGGAAATTGATTTAAATTGTTATTTTACACAAGCAAATTGGTTTTTTAGTAATTTTTCATTCATTTTTACCAAAATGTCACTATATCCGCAATATAAAAATCCTTAATTGTGGACCTAGCTCAAAAAAAAAAAAAAAGGAATCTAATCGAATTTTCATAATTCTTTTTTTTCCTGCGGTCCGTAGTTGTGGATATGAGTCGTAAGTTTTTCTCTTTTCTAAGGAAAATCGATCAGATTCGTATTTTATTTTTGTAATTTTGACCTAGGTCTGTAATTACGGACCTGTATATTGCGGAAGTAGTGACATTTTATGCAAAACCCATAGATTAATGACTAAGGTGTCGTTTGTTTTTTAAGAGGTCTAAAGTCTGAAGTCTTATTTTAGTGATGATTAATAAGAGAACATAGGTGGTATGTAAAAAGGCCTGAACGATCCAGACTTAAGAGCCATTAAGAGGTTTTTTTCAAAAAACAAACAACCCCTAAGACTAAGAGACCAATTTTGTTGAGTAGAATGGCTATTTGAGTCAATTTCATAATAATTATTCTATATATTTTTATTTGTATATAATTAAGTAAAAAAGGTATTGAAAAAATATTAATCATTATAAAATAAAATGGGGATTTTGGGTGAGAGGGTAAGATGGTAATTTCAGATGGAGAGGAATGGTTTTATCTTTTGATGGAAAACGAGATTCCCAAGTGATGTTGCTATCGGGGCAGTCTCTGGCGAATCAGAAACGACAACGCAAACCGGTTGGGCCCACCCAATGACACCATATGGTTCTATTTAATTTTCTTACTGACCAAAATGTCCCTATCTTGTAAAAATTACAAAAACATTTGATAAATTATTTTCGTTGATATCGACTCCATCTTGCCTCATCATTGAGTACATCTCATTGTGGTCCTTTCTTTGCTTTGGACCACCACATTTTAAAGATCAAATCGATATCGTCTTTAGATAATATTTCGTTTTATATTCTATTAGGTGGGACGAACGTACATCAGTAGTCTTACCCGAAGGGGATATCTTTTATATCGTTGCGTTGCTTCGCTTCACAAATCCATATCAAAAGTCTTCAACCGTCAACGATCTTGTCTTGCAAAATCACGAGATCGTCCAAGCTTGTGTTAGAAACGGATTCGATTTTAAGTTGTACCTTCCGTATTACAATAACGAGGACGGGTGGAAGCAACACTTTGGGGATCGATGGTCGTGGTTTGTGGAGATGAAATCAAGATACGATCCAATGGCTATTCTTGCACCAGGACAAAATATTTTTACAAGACATTAATCTTGTTGAATAATATTCATTCAATTGAAGTTGATGATTGTAGGCTTGTACAATTATTTTTGTTTCTTACAAATTTTCTATTTTTGTTGTCTGACTCTTGTTCCTATTTTAGTTTTTCGTGTTCAATTGGGGAAAGAAGCAATTTCAAGCAACCAATGTAAATGAATAGCTTTGGGCAACCAATTTTGATGATTAAAGTTGCAATGTTTGATTGTAAATATAATCACATAAAATGTCTTATTTTTATTTAATTGTTGGATAAATTGCATGAACATGTAATCAATTTTGTTTGGATTACTATTTTGGGTAATAGTGAATTCAAAACGCTAACTAATGTAATGAAGCTTCTAGAATTCATATCTCGAGACCAAATACCTGTTAGGTCTGATTTTATAGTAATCATTGTATTTATAGGTTTGGTCAAATATTGTGTCTAAAGTCTAATACTGTGTTGTATTGGGTAAAATATAACCAAGGTCCTTTGTCGTACGTCTTTAGATTCCAAACAGTCCATTAGCCCATAGTCGCACGACTAGAGAAATAATTGACGTCCTTCCTTTGAGCGACTTCGACCAGACTATCAAGACCCGTCCACGATGACTGTCGTACGACATGATTTCAGTTACTAATTTGCAACATACTTTATATTATATTTAATGCAAGATTTCAAGGACGTTTATGATGAGAGATCATAACGGAAGACGTTACCAATAACAACGGATATAACGGGTGTTATCATCAATATCAAACGGGTACTTTATTAAAGATATGCATTCAAGACTTGCTAACGGACAATTGGAGTATAAATATGAAGATTGAACTTCACATTCGGACATCTGATTCTCAGACTTTACAAGCTCACGAATTACGTTCTTAAACTCATTCAATCTCTCCTGAAGGTGATAAAGCCTTTGCTGATTGTCGTACGACGCACGATCAAAGTCTAATTATACACGACGCACGATCGACTTTACTTTATTGTACTGTTTTACATTACATTTCACTTGTAACACTTGTTAACGAGGACGACGTCCCTGATTGACGTCCATAGTGCACGACGACTCATACTCGTCCGCGGTTTTTACCCATTTTAGGGGTTTTCCGCGTCATCAATTCCCTTGTCTCATTTATTTCATTTCTATTACTGTCGTGCGATTATTAAAGTTATTTTCTTTGGTTGGATCAAGCTCCACATTTACCTTAAATTTTCCTTGGGAGATTTTTGGCATAAACAGTTTGGCGCCCACCGTGGGGCCCCATCCAAAGAAAATCTTCGATAATCTTGCGGCGTACTAACGTTTTCCTTCGAGTGTTTCTCTTTTTTCATTCATTCAGGACAATGTCATTCCAAGGAACTCAAGATCATGTTGTGGCCCAAATGAACATGGAGTTGACTGCTGCTCGCGCCCGTATTGACGCCCTAACAGCCCAGGCTCGACAGGCGGCTGAAACCATCGAGCATCTAAGAAACCAGGGTGGAAACAATGTGACGGGAACTACAAATGCTTATACTGGTGCTTGGAACGTACCTCCTCCATTGCCTAATTACCCTCGTCCATCTCCAGTTAATCCTTCAACCTTCGTAATCCCAACCATGCCTATGGCTTCTATGCCATTCAATGGATATGCCTCTGATTCTTCGCAGCAAACTAACTTCAACGGATCAGGTTATATTCCATTGGGTGTCTCTGGGGGTATCCCAGTAGATCCCGTTGCACAACGATTGAAGCTTCTGGAAGAGCAGAATGAGCGTGTCTTGTCAATGCTGGCCAAATTACCGGGGGCAGCAGTTCCAGTTGATGTCGAGCCACGTACAGGATTTCAGGCGTCACCATTCATTGATGAGATCGCGTTAGTGGACGTTCCAAAGAAGTACAACATCCCAACCTTCACTCCAAAATATTCAGGCCTCACTGATCCAACAGAACACGTCGCCCAATACAAACAACTTATGTGGACTGTCTCGATACCGTATCAGTTCCAAGAAGTCTGCATGTGCAAAAGTTTTGGGGCGACCTTGACCGGAGCAGCTTTACAATGGTTGATTAATCTCAAACCTAAAACCATCGGGTCTTTTGCAGAGTTGGTGAATCAATTCACTCAGCAATTCGCTAGCAGCCGAAAAATGGAAAAACAGACGAGCGACCTTTACTATGTCGTACAAAAGAATGGAGAATCCATCCGGGACTACTTTAACCGTTTTAACGCGGAAATGATTAGTATCCGAAATTGCGACGTAAAAACAGCAATTGAGGCATACAAACGGGGTCTGGATGATAGTTGAGGGTTGTATCTTGACCTTACGAAGTATCCGCCAGAAACCTTTGAAGACGTACGAGCAAGGACGCTCGCTCATATGAGAGTCGAGGATGATCTCGTTTTCAGAAATAAACACTCGAGCGATCGGAAAAACCTAGGTGTTAAAAAACCAGACTTCAAACCAAAGCCGACCGGTCGATCAGAGCCTGCCAGACAGATTTTGAACGTCAGATTCGAAAAGAAAGGGTCGACGACTTCTAAATTTGTCCAATATCCTAAGGTGTCATCTTATGGCTTCCCTGGATCAGCCAAGGACGTCGTCGCGTCCCTGAAACAGCTTCAGCAAAACGTTCGATGGCCGAAGAAAAGCGATAAAGACAGTGACAAGAAAGACAAAACAAAATGGTGCGATTTCCATAACGACTTCGGTCATGTAACGGATGATTGCATTACCTTAAAGAAAGAGTTGTCCTGGCTTAACTCAAAAGGTTATTTGCAAGAGTTGACGAAAAAGAAAGACGCACGTCCCACATCCCCAGAGCATGCCAAGGTGATTAATTGTATCACCGGAGGTTCTGATGTTTGTGGTACCACCTATTCAGCTGCCAAGAGGCATGCTAGTCGCGGTCCCGACGACCGACCAATTCTAAAGGAGGCGAGACCCAGGGAGGACGCGGAATTGGAAGTTATGCCCTTGACGTTCGACCAAGCAGATCTCGACGACGTATACCAAAAACATCATGACGGACTAATTATCCAATTGAGCATTGGAAATTTCCTGACAAAGAGGATACTCGTCGATGGAGGTAGTTCTGCTAACATTATCTTTTTTGATGCAGTGAAAGCTATGGGGATCGACAAATCCGAAATTACTCGATGCTCGACCACACTCGTTGGGTTTAACGGTGGGGCGACAAACACCATGGGGGAAATCACACTACCAGTATATGCTAAAGGAATCAACAGACATACGAAATTCAACGTCGTCGACTGTTCATCAGCTTATAACGTCATCCTTGGGCGACCATGGATCCACGATATGAAAGTTGTACCTTCGACGTACCACCAAACCTTGAAATTTCCCACGCAATGGGGAGTATAGGAGATCAAAGGCGAAAGAAAATTTTCTAGGGAATGTTACAAAGTTTCTTTGAAGCCCCCGAAGCAGACAGTATAACAATTACAGAACCAGGACGTTCCTAGGACTAACGACGACTATCGCTTGGAAGCTGTCGTCCTAAACCAAGATAAGCCTGATCGGATGGTTTACATAGGTTCGACGCTCGACCCTTCTTTTAAAAAAAGACTAATATCTTTTTTGCAGGATCACTATGATTGTTTTGCATGGACGCACGAAGACATGGTGGGTATCGATCCAAGTATCATTTCTCATAAACTCAACGTTGATCCATCGTTCAAGCCTGTTCAGCAGAAAAGACGAAAATTTGCTCCTGAAAGAAATAAAGTTATCAACGACGAAGTTGATAATTTACTTAAAACAGGAAAGATACGAGAAGTCAAATATCCAGATTGGATCGCCAACGTTGTAGTCGTCCAAAAGAAAAATGGCAAGTGGAGAGTCTGCATTGATTTTACAGACCTTAACAAGGCTTGTCTAAAAGATCCATTTCCATTGCCACACATCGATTCTATGGTTGACGCTACAGCTGGACATGAATTACTCACTTTCATGGACGCATATTCTGGTTATAACCAGATATTGATGCATTTTGACGATCAGGAAAAAACAGCCTTCATGACAGATAAATGTATTTATTGTTATAAAGTAATGCCTTTTGGTCTTAAGAATGCAGGTTCGACGTATCAACTATTGGTGAATATGATGTTCAAAGAACAATTGGGCGACACTATGGAAGTATACATCGACGACATGCTTGTCAAATCGAAATATATGGACGATCATATAGAACATTTGAAGCATTCGTTTGACATTTTGCGTGAATATAAAATGAAGTTGAATCCGACAAAATGTTCTTTTGGAGTTCGAGCTGGCAAATTTCTCGGTTATATGGTCACACGACAAGGAATCGAAGCTAACCCAGACCAAATCAAAGCAATTGTCGAGCTAAAATCGCCCAGAAATTTTAAAGAAGTCCAACGTCTAACAGGACGTGTAGCAGCGTTGAACCGGTTCATCTCTCGGTCGTCCGACAGATGTCATTTATTCTACAATGTCCTGCGAAAAAATAAAGGATTCAAATGGACTGATAAGCACGAGGAGGCATTGAAACAACTCAAGAAGTACATGACATCACCTCCCTTCCTCTCTAAACCTGAGAAGGGTGAAGTTCTTCAACTCTACTTGGCCGTCAGTACTAATTCGGTAAGTGCAGTCCTTATACGAGAGACCGATGGACGACAATTGCCAATCTACTATGTAAGTAAAACTCTATTAGACGCTAAAACCAGGTACTCGTCTATAGAAAAACTCTTGTTTTCGTTAGTTATGGCCGCTAAGAAGTTACGGCATTATTTTGAATCGCATCCTATAACTGTTGTAACTAATTTTCCCTTAAAATCTGTGCTAAGAAAACCTGAGCTAACAGGACAACTAGCTAAATGGAGCATATACCTCAGTAATTATGATCTGGATTTCAAGCCCAAGACGACGATCAAATCACAGGTCTTGGCAGATTTTGTTACAGATTTCAGTCCAGAACTAGAAGAAGCAACGACGACCAATGAGTTAATTGTAGCGACTTTGCACGACACCACTTGGATGCTCGACGTTGATGTTTCGTCGAACATACGGGGAACAGGCCTGGGTGTCGTCCTACAGTCCCCACAAGGGGGCAAAATAGTGTACTCCATACGGTGCGACTTCAAGGCAACAAATAATGAGGCAGAATACGAAGCACTGATTGCAGGAATGAAAATTGCTCATGACTTAAGGGCAACATGTCTACATGTCCGGAGTGATTCATCCCTAGTTGTTAACCAAGTTAATGGAGAGTTTGCAGCGAAATATTCAAGGATGATTGCATATTATAAAATAGTAAAAGAAGAAGTAAAGAAGTTCAGTCGCTTCATAATCGAGCAGGTACCAAAAGATCAAAACATTCAAGCCGACGCATTAGCCAATTTGGGATCAGCACTTAGTCAAACGACATTCGACAATATCCCAATAGTTCACCTCATGACATCGTCCATCGAAGATAATAGTAATACTTTGATCGCACCAATTGAAGAAGAAAACTCTTGGTCGGACGACATTAAAAATTATCTAGAGAACGATCAATTGCCTGATGACAGAATGGAAGCAAGAAAGGTCAGGTTTAAAGCATCAAGGTACATCATGATCAGAGGACAATTATATCGAAGATCTTCGACTGGTTTGAATCTACGATGTATTACCAATAAAACGCAAGTCCAGAAAATCCTACAAGATATGCACGATGGTGAATGTGGAAATCACTCAGGAAGTCGTAGTCTAGCCAACAGGATATCGCGACAAGATTACTATTGGCCGACATTAAGGCAAGATGCGATCAGGTATGTACAATCGTGCGACGCATGTCAGCAACACGCAGGTATGTCTCATAAACCATCTGAACCCTTGCACTCGACGTTGATTCCATGGCCCTTTATGAAATGGGGAATGGATATCGTTGGAAAATTACCACCTGCCCCTGGGCAAAAGGTATTTCTTCTAGTCTTAACAGATTATTTCTCTAAATGGATAGAAGCAACGGCTTTCTCCCAGGTTCGGGACAAAGAAGTCGTTTCTTTTATCCAAACTAACATTATTTGCAGGTTTGGAATTCCGTCCGAAATTACATGCGACAATGGGACACAATTCGTTAGTGATCGGACGCGAAGATTCTGTGAAGAAAGAAACATCAAGTTGGTAACATCGACACCCCGATATCCACAGTCGAATGGACTAGCTGAGTCAAGCAATAAAACTATTATCAATTCAATCAAGAAAAGACTCAAAGCTGCCAAAGGAAAATGGGTGGAAGAATTACCTTCCGTTCTATGGGCTAATCGTACGACACCACGTACGTCCACAGGACAAACTCCCTTTTCCTTAGTCTATAGATGCGAAGCTGTGTTGCCTATTGAAGTACGACTACCGATGTCGCGACATACGTCCGTTGAACATAACTTAGTCGACCTAAGTTATAACCTTGATGCCCTAGAGGAACTTCGAGAAGCTGCTCACATTCGCATGGCGTCACAAAAACAAACGGTCGAGCGACATTTCAATAAAAATGTTCAAGTCAAAGTCTTTCAAGAAGGCGACTACGTCCTACGTCGAATGTTTCAAAACACTCAAGAGCACAATGCAGGTAAACTTTCCACTAATTGGGAAGGCCCTTATCAAATCTCTAGTGTCATGGGTAAGGGTGCTTATAAAATCCAAACCCTCGACGGTCGAGATATCCCACGAAGTTGGAATGCAGTTCATTTAAAAAGGTATTTCTTTTAAATTCCGAATTCGTTTCTTTGGATTATTTCTTAACAAGATTACTAACTTAAGCATCGGAGGGTCGTTGGTCAAACCAACGACCACCTCGCTAACATTGATCTTCACAGGGACGCACGACTTAGTTAAAATCTTATGTCGAGTAATGCTCATGTGATTGTACACATACGATTGGTCATAGTTGATGATAAAGGTTATTCCTGTATTCGATGTTCGATGTGGAGATTCATGAGCTATTATGACAATTGCATTTGGTTGGTCAAAAATATCAGTTGATTTTGTTAATAAGTGTATGATATATAGTGACTTTGCATTTTCTTAAACTTACTCGACGTATGTTTAAAAAATGGAAACACATGACGAACGTTGATAAACAAAAGAGACTTTTTTCATTTCCAAAAGAAGATGAAATTACAAAACAAAGGGACGACCACAGACGACCGACCTTTAGATGATAGGTTCAAAAGAAATTAAGTAGGAGGAACGCCAGGTTGTCCCTGGACGACAACGGTCTCCTCTGCTACCACTTCTTCTACGACGTCACCCTCTTCCAAATCATCATCTTCATCCAAGTCCCTCTCAGTCCCGACAGTGTCGAGGTAAGTTTTGAGTTCTTCGGAGGTCGACGCCATAGGATCCTTCCCCTTCAAGTGACGCCTCATTAAAGCCGCTCGGGCCGTGAAGCGGGAGAAAGCCTCGATTTGCTTATTCTCCATCTCCAAGTCTTTGACGTCGCCCTCCAGATCTTCGACCCTCTTCTTCAGAGTCGCGATTTCGTCAGCAGAAGCAGCAGCAGTGGTGACAGCCTTAATCTTTTCGACCTCCAACTTAGTCGACAACGCCTCCAGCTCAAGAAGTCGGTCCCTGAACTTGACCTTCTCACGATTCGAAATCTCTAGTAGACTTCGAGCATCGGTGAGTTCAGTCTTAAGGCCCTCGACCTTCGTTTTTTCAGCCTCGACCGACTCCAAGGCGACCTTCTCCCTTTCAAGAGCCTCGTCAGCCCTTTTCTTGACATCAGGAAAGGACGACCTAAGACCTTCTGTCTGAGCATAAAAGCTCAGACAAGCTTGGAAAGCCTGCACGACAAAAGGAAAAGAATTAGTAGTAAAAAATGAGCAACGAAAAAGGAGAATAAATAAAGCTTACCATGAAAGAGAGGCCAGCAGCATGTGCCCCCGTGTCCTCCACCCGAGATTCTTTGTACCGATCGTAGAAAGTCGGGAGGAGAAATTTTGCCAAGTGTGGAAAAATGACGTCTATTTAGAGAACCTCATTAGCCATAAAGTCAGCTGGGAGAGTGGCTTTGAATATCATCTCTCCCACTTTTTCCTTATTCTTCTCCTCACTCCTAGAGGAAGACGAAGGTGCGGCAAAAGGCTTGTCAACGGCCGACACCCCCATTGTTGAAGCATCCTTCGTCGCCTTGGTCGAGACTCCAAGCTCGACCCCAGCAACGGTTTCCTTCGCTGGTGTCGCCCCTGAAAGGGACGACAGAGTGGCATCGCCCGTCTTCTTGGACGAAGACCGAGGCTTGCCTCGGACACGTCTTGGATCTACCCCCGTGGAAGGGGCAAATCTTTTCCTCGCTTTCTCCCTCCCTTGATGAGCGAGCTCCAGTTGCTCGGCTCACTTAGCGGCAGCCGACTTTACAGCTGCATCTTCTGAAAAAAGAGAACAAGTTAAAAAATGAAATGACGTACGATATACAAGTTAAAGGTATTATCGAGCGACTTACCGGTCATTTCTTCTTCTCTTTCTTTTTCTTCTTCTTTTTCTTCTTCTTCCCTCTCTCCTTCTCTATGAGAACCCTCGACAGACGTCACCTCAGCTACAAAAACGGCCTCGTCTTCTTCGTCGTTCGACCGAGGGGAAAATGAGCGATCAGTAATACTTCTTTCCAAGATCTTCTGAATCTTGTTGTGAGAATCTCTCCTTGGCTTCACTTTAGTGAAGTCGATCACTGTCAAGCAAAGAAAGACATCAGAATATACGCACGACAAAAATGCACGACAAAAACACACGATATTAAACCTACCCGATCCGTTCCAGCCAGATGACAACCATTGGCTGTCTTCGTCATTTACAGACGCCACTTGGAGGAAAACGTACTGACGTTTCCAGCCACGATCGTTCACCGCGGTGTTATGTATCAGTACATTGTCTCCCTTCGAACGAGGGAACAGACTATACCGGTGATAATTATCTGGTCGAACACTATAGGCAGTCAAGAGGTCGTTCACATTGAACGGTACCTCCCAATCGGCCGTAAGACGATTGATCACCTGGACAATCCGCCAGAATTGAGGCATTAACTGTCCAGGCGTTAGGTCAAATGCATCTAAAAATGCCCTGACCAAAGGGCTAAAAGGCCAAGAAAAACCTATCTTAAAGGGATATTCATACATAACACAATATCCCTTCGGAACTTCATCCGGTCTTAAATCTTCTGGCGACACCAGATTTATTTCATCTGGAAGCTTAGCCAAACTCTGAAAGTAATCTAAATGTTCTTCCTCCCTAAACATGCTCACAGGTTCACTCAACATCTGGAAATTAGGGATGTTAAGAGTCGCAAACCAATAACTAAGAATATACCAAGCTTTCCTAGGCTTCTTGGCTATGGACTTCTTATGCATAAATCGACACAGAGGGAAGAACGGGAAATCGTACCTTAAATAGTGTTATAAACCTCGAATTTAGAATGAAAAGGATTCTGGTCGATCGGAAAGTGAATCTTGCCGGAGATATATGTTCTTTAGAAAGGTAAGCGTAAAAAAGGTAAGGATTGAGGGTAATCCTTATTAATACTAAAAATCGGAAACCAAATCGTCAGAAAATTGAATCGCCAGAAAATAAAATCGACGGTCAATGAGATTGACATGTGTCGTTTGTGTCAGGCAACCACTCGAGTACACTCAACAAGAGTATGACACCTGTCCTTCATTAGCTATCAAATTGTTTTAACTAGCATGCCGTCATCATTCATTTGAAAACGAACCAATTCGGTTCTATGCAAGTTACCCGCTTTTTCTTTTATAACACGTGTCTTAGTCTTAAATTTAAATTTCAAAAAATTGCCGCTTGAATTTTAAATTTGGGGGCAAACTGTTTGGGTAAAAAATAACCAAGGTCCTTTGTCGTACGTCTTTAGATTCCAAACAGTCCATTAGCCCATAGTCGCACGACCAGAGAAATAATTGACGTCCTTCCTTTGAGCGACTTCGACCAGACTATCAAGACCCGTCCACGATGGCTGTCGTACGACATGATTTCAGTTACTAATTTGCAACATACTTTATATTATATTTAATGCAGGATTTCAAGGACGTTTATGATGAGAGATCATAACGGAAGACGTTACCAATAACAACGGATATAACGGATGTTATCATCAATATCAAACGGTTACTTTATTAAAGATATGCATTCAAGACTTGCTAACGGACAATTAGAGTATAAATATGAAGATTGAACTTCACATTCGGACATCTGATTCTCAGACTTTACAAGCTCACGAATTACGTTCTTAAGCTCATTCAATCTTTCCTGAAGGTGATAAAGCCTTTGCTGATTGTCGTACGACGCACGATCAAAGTCTAATTATACACGACGCACGACCGACTTTACTTTATTGTACTGTTTTACATTACATTTCACTTGTAACACTTGTTAACGAGGACGACGTCCCTGATTGACGTCCATAGTGCACGACGACTCATATTCGTCCGCGGTTTTTACCCATTTTAGGGGTTTTCCGCGTCATCAATTCCCTTGTCTCATTTATTTCATTTCTATTACTGTCGTGTGATTATTAAAGTTATTTTTTCTTTGGTTGGATCAAGCTCCACATTTACCTTAAATTTTCCTTGGGAGATTTTTGGCATAAACATGTATTTAAGTCCCTTTGGTCTTGTTTGTTTGTAACAATTCACGCTTCATTCAATACAACATTACTTTGCGCTACATTGCTTTCTCTCTCTACTTTCTCTCACTATATTTAGAGATCTTGGACTCAGAATTGGTATCAGAGCTATTCTGAATCTGAGAGGACTGAGAGAATTCGTTTTTGGATTTTTCATCAAATTTGATCTGTTTTTTGAGTGAATTTCTTTGCAAATTGGTTTGTTGGATTCGAAATTGATAGGAGAACATATTTGATTCACATCATTTTGCAAGAAAAACAATGTTTGATCATCGATTTTGAGATTTAAAAATTTTCTGGAAATACGTTTTTTACGTACTGTTCGATTCTTGAAATCTTGATTTTGTCGTTTTTGATCGAAATTTTTGTTTGAAAAAGTGTTATAATATTGTTTTCGAACTTGTCTGTGTAAGGAATTCTCATCAAATTCAGTTTTGTAATCGTTTTTGTAAGATTTTTGCATTCTGACATCGGTTTGCGCTAGATCTGTATGTTTGCGCGAGTTCATCTTAGTTTGCGCTAGTTCTTGTTATTCTAATCTTTGCACCAGTGTATTTTAGGTTTTCGCTTTGTGTTCATCACGCAAAGCTAACTTTGCGTCTCCAGTGCATCCAGAAAAGCTTAGTTTGCGTTTTCAGCATCTCACGCAAAGTCTACTTTGCGCTATTGTCAGTTAACGCAAAGCGAAGTTTGCGTCTCATTTGGCTCAAGCAAACCTATTTTGCGTCTTGCTCTTCTCACGCAAAGTTGGTTTGCGTTTCTAGCTACTCGCGAGAACTTCAGTTTGCGTCTCCTTCGCATAACGCAAAGCTACTTTGCGTCTTTGCCTTATCACGCAAAGTCTTGTTTGCGTCTTCTGCCTCTCACGCAAACATCAACTTTGCACTAGTCTCAGACTTAGAATTTTTCTGGATTCTCTGAAACATGGATTCTGACAAATTTGCTTATCAAGCTCAGTTCTACAAAAGTGATCTTATGATGTCTTTGGGTACTGAAAATCGTCCACCAGTGCTGATTGATGAAAATGAATTTACACAGTGGCAAGATCGGTTCCTGAACTTCATTGAACGTCAAAAGAATGGAAATGACATGATGATCATTCTATTTGAAGGACCGTTTGAAAAACCCAAGTTGGCTTATGGATAATTTTATCCTAGGCATATCAGTGTTATTCCAGTTTTTCTCAAAAAAAAAAAAATCAAGAATCTGAGCTTCTTCGACTAACTCTTGAATCTGTATAACCCAATATTTTTTTATTTGAGACACAAATTTTTTTTACAAAATGTGAAAGATAAAATTATTGAATTTTATTTTGTTCCAACTAAATATCAATTTGCCGAATTCGTTACTTTGTGTCTTTATTGATTTTTTTTTTAAAAGCGGCATATTGAATTTAAAAGTTTAAATCTTTACAAATTTTATTCTATAAAGTAAGGTTTTTACATTTTTTCTTTCTTTTGAATAAAATATGTGTCTAGGATAAATTTTCAAGTTGCTTTGTTTATATTAAAGTTTTATATGTTCAACTTTTAAGTCTTACAAAAGTCGAAAAGTCTGCAACATGTTTGAAACTTTTATTACTGCTTTAAAGTTGTGTGATTCAGAATATTTATAGTTTACAATGCTTGGAAAATTCTAAAAAGTCAAAATTTTGGATCGTAATGAAAATATGGGCTAAGCATTCTTATGTAAATCTAAGTGATTGAGATGAATTAATTTCATAAAATACAGAAATCTATAAGTTTAAAAGTTTGTACCTGTGACCTTTATGGTTTGGGAAAGTAAGTTTTTTGGGATGCTTGTCATCTGGTCCTCTAAGGTCATTTGGTCTGGGAGTGATCGAACCCAAATCCTTCAATAGAACCAGATCGAAAGTCATGTTCTACTGGTATGAATGGGTTTAGGATATGTCGCTGTAGCCTTTCTGATCTGGGAGAGTAAGTTCCAAGGGGTGCTTGACACCTAGTCCCCTAAGGCCAACTGGTCTGGGAGCGGCTGACCCAAATCCTGCAATAGGGTCAGATAGAAAGTTATGTTTACGGCATGTTCTTTACTTAATAAACTTTTTGATTAAAAAGATGCCAAAGTGCACGAGCTTAAAAGATGCCAAAGAGCACACTAATGTCAAGATGCCAATGTGCACACTACTAAAAAGATGTCAATGAGCACACATCTCATGATACTTGGTGATATGTTTGTGTTGCGATAAATCTATAAATTTGTGAAAATCTTAATTTTTGATGCCTTAGTGTGAGTACATGCAAAGTTCTTTATTATATTTTTATAATTAATTTTTCTTGAAGCTAATTGAAGATTCGCATGCGAGCACACTGAATAGATTGATGGAAGTTTTTGAAACTGAACATGTTTTAACTTGATATGCAACGAAACTTGTTTCTGTATCCAACAACATATATTTGATTTCAACTGATTGATAAATCTGTGATATTATACTGAGTAGAATTTTAATTTGTTTAGTGTTTAAAATTTTATATGTTTAGTTGTTTCAAAATTTATACTCAGTATATTTTTCTTTCTACATTGATATTTGATCATTGTGTTCTCATAAATATATTTTAATGGGTTTGTGCATTATTCAAGGGGGAGTGAACAAAGAGAATATTTTTCAAAGATCATATCTGTTTTTGAGGGGGAGTGTCTGATTCTCTATATAATTGTTAACTTGAATTGTCAAATTTAGTGCATTTGTGTAGGGGAAGTCAAAGGGCTTAACAGGTAAAAATTTTCAGACTCCAAGTCAGATTTGCGTCACACGTTGGTAGAGCAAAGCTCAATTTGCGCCAACAACTTCAAGCGCAAACCTCACTTTGTGTTTCCTGCATGTCGCGCAAACTTCACTTTACGCTTCTCTCTGTTAGCGCAAATCACACTTTGCGCCACCAACTAGTAGCGCAAACCTTCCCTATTTTCTCTGTTTCTTTGATTTTGCAGATCTGTAGATGTCTCGTCTCCAACATTTACATGACCAAGTTGATCAAGATCATCAAGGTCATGAGGGGGAGAAATCAGAGAAGTCAAGGAGAAGTTAAAGAGACAAAGAGCTCAAACGTTTATCTGCTGATCAAGATTCGCCCAAAGATTCTATTCTCTCAGCCATTTTAATTCTTTTGTTGTTCTTGCTCCGACCACCACAGTTAATTCAAGATCTTTCAAAAGAGGTGTGTCGTTTAGAGCACAAGTTACTGATCCAGACTTGTCAAAGGCAGCAAAGACAAATCAAACTGAAAGATGCTGAGAAGAATTTTTTTTTAAAAGTCAGATTGCTTCATAAAGTCGCTTTTATGGTCCGTGCTGATTTAGAAGATGATTTTTGAAGACCAAAGCGCCAATGATTACTAAGGGGGAGATTGTTAGGTCTGATTTTATAGTAATCATTGTATTTATAGGCTTGGTCAAATACTGTGTCTAAAGTCTAATACTGTGTTGTATTGACCAAGGGTATTTAAGTCCCTTTGGTCTTGTTTGTTTGTAACAATTCACACTTCATTCAATACAACATTACTTTGCGCTACATTGCTTTCTCTCTCTACTTTCTCTCACTAGATTTAGAGATCTTGGACTCACAATACCTATTATAAATTTTCAATCCTACGTGTTGTCGCCAAATGATGATTGTTTATGTCAAAAATTACACTTGAATTAATTTAAGGTTGGTTTGTGGAGCTTTAACAACTAAAGACTATTTCTTTTAAATAACAACGACGATCGAAAGTATATAAAAAAGATAAGAGAATTGATGATGCAGAAAGTCCTGTCGAGGGTAAAAACCACAGATGACAATAAAAGTCATCAATATACTATGGACGTCAAATAAGGACATCAACCTTATAATAACAAATGCTATTACAAGACATTGATGATAATAAATAAATGTAAGTAGACTGTCGTGTCATGGATAATCATGAACGATTGTCGTGTGAATGGTTAAGAGTGCTCTAGAGCACTTCTGATGGTAACTTCTGGATTGCAATTACTTGTGTGTCCTTTTGAATTCTCTTAAGGTCTTTATATATGTGCTTCTATCGTAACAGTCGTCTTGAAGGTCTTTAATGATAGAAACAGTCGTCTCATTAAGTGGGTGTTTGGGATTGCTTATTTGAAGTGCTTTTTAGCTTATTGCGGTGTGACGCCGGAGATAAGCACTTTCTAATGTTTGGATGGAGAAAAATTAAAAGGGCTTATAGCGGTGCCAATCCACTGAAAAGGAGTTTTTGATAAGTCATTTGGTTCTAACTTATCAACTTATTTGAAAAGTGCTTATGACTTTTTTGGTTATTTTATATGTATAAGCAATCCCAAACACCCTTAAATAACAACTTATTAACTTATTACGTTTTGGTACCACAATAAGCTAATCCAAACATTTTTTAGAAAACTCCGATTTAGTACCGCATAAGTTGATAAGCACTTTTGAAAATAAGTATTAGTTGTTTTAAATAAGCAATCCCAAACACCCCCTAAATGGTCTTGAATCTGTGTCTTCGGTTACAATCTGTGCTTTAATGTGCTGGATTCTACATTAAATAATGAATCATAATGGATGTCGTGGTTAGTCAGTAATGAACGTTTCGTTATTAGTTTTTTGGTCGTATGTCGCTTATAACTTACGACTATCCTTAATATTGACAATTATAAGCCATAAGGGCTTCGGTCGTTGATATTTAAGCTATAACTTCGTCTAGTCGTAAGTTTGTTACGTCAGTCGTTACTATGATATTTTTACCAAAACAGTTTGCCCCCAAATTTTGGAATGAGAGAGGCAACTTTTAAATTTCAAAATTTGCACCAAATTTAACACGTGTCATCTGGAGAAACTGAATCGGTTTCTTTGGAACCGAATTGGTTACTTCGGTAACTTAAAGGCGACAAGACCGTGACGTCGTGGGTACGTCATGTGCATGATGCAACTGTCAAGGGACACTTGGAGGTCATCCAACGAAGGATGCGGAAAGGCGATGGACAGGTATCGACCATCGGTCAAGTGACCTGACACAAGAGGTCATATAAAAGGTTATTTCCTTCAAAAGCCCTTCCTTTCACATATACGAGCTTTTAGAGAGAGATAGGATTCCCAGAATCCTTCCAAACACTTGCAAAAAATCCATACCATTTTTCAGACTCGAGGTTTAGGCTCTATTTAAGGTACGATCCTCCCCTTTTCTTTATATGCATGTTAAGAGCCAAGCCAAAAAGCCTAGAAAACATTGGGAAGCTTTTAGTTTATAAAGAGCTTCGGTAAAAGTCCAGATTTTTCCATGATGCTTGACCATTTAAGAAATATTGCGAAAATTGAGGACGTCGAGACTTTTAAGGCCTTGGCGGAGATACCTGCCGGTATCACTTTGCATTCTCCTAGCAATCTCAGGTGGGAGGATTACCCTCCTAGGTATTTCGGTTTATACGAATACCAATTTAAGATTGGGTTCGCATGGCCCTATTCTCTGTTGTCGAGGTCGTTTCTCACGACCTTTGATCTCTCGGCGGGGTAGATGATTCCCCAACTTTGGAGAATTCTCAACTTCATAGAACTTTTGATGTCTAATTGGACATCGTCGTTAACAATCCACGAACAACTAACGACGTATTCAGTTAAAGCGGAGGTGAACAACCGGTACAACCTCTACACTCGAGGTAGGGGTGTCGGAACCTTGGTGAAAGGCACCACGGTCAATGATCACAAGTTGAAGACCAGGTACGTCCTGGGAAAGCTGTTGTCCCTGGATGACGACAGTCAATGGTTGATCTTAGGTTGGAATATCGAAGGTAAACTAATAAGTATTACGATATTTTGTTTTCTTTATGTCATTATTTGTCAACTGAAAACTTTGGTTATTTTTGACAGCCATTGATTTCTCTACAGTTTGTGCATTGCTAGATACTCATGATAAAATTGATGCCTTACTCCGTATTTTCGACAGGAGCTTTACCACTACGTCAAGAAGCAGGAAGTTAATAAACGAGGATGACAACGAGGACGTGACCTTCGTCGGAACTTCCGTCGTAGAGGAGAGAGAGAACAAGGAGGAGGAGGAGATGGCGGGTAAGTCGTGCGAACCTTTATCGTGTAATTCTTGTCGTGAGTCGTAAGTCGTAACTTACTTGTTTTTATTTGTTTCAGGAGAGACAGTCAGGCGACAATGACGGTGACTTCTCTTTCCAAGAAGGAGAGATATGAAAGATTTAAAAAGAAAGATTCCTACTGCTGTGTCGGGATTGAAGAAGACGAAGGTGGATCCCTCGAGGGAACCATCTTCGAAGAATGACGACCAACCCCTGGTCATCAATATTAAGTTTAGGTGTGACACCCCAAAGCGACGCTGCAATGGTGTTGAAGACTAAGTCCCTAACTGCCAAGGGCAAGGGGAAGACGATCGAGGGAGATCATGATCCAAACATAATGTCGATGAATCTGAAGCTCCCAATCAACTTCATGAAGTTCGACTCTTTGAACATGAAGAAGATGTTCCCACACATGAACAACTTCCTGATCCCCACTTACTGAGAACGTTACCAGGACGTTTTGGGTGGACGACTTGGATGCCCAAAGGGATTTCCTTTATGGTAAGTTTCTTTTTGATGTCGTACGTTTTGTAGTCGATAATTTAATATGTCTAATAACTTCTTGTTGTTTGTTTTTCAGGCGTTCCAGACTTCCTTGGCTCTCCATTCTAGGATGGATAAGGTAAAGGATGTCGTATCCAAAGCCCCCTCTAAGAAGAAAGAGGCGATGGAGAATAGTGAGGCTCTCTCCATCCGATTGGACGACGCCCTTTCTCATCTAGAAGAAGAGGGTCGGGCAAGGAGGAGCTTAGAGGACGTCTCAAGGAGACTCTTGACAGAGCTTTCACGTCTGAGGCGGAGGCAATATCAGCTAAGTTAGCCTTGGATGCGAGTGAAAAAGAATTTGAGGCGCTTAGGTCAGAGTTGGAGGAGTTTAAGCTGAAGATAGTTGGTTTGGAGGAGCAGTTGGTTGCTCTTGAGGAGTTTACACGTCTCAAGACTTGGGCAACGATTATGCGTCACCACTTAGCGGGAAAGGACCCTTTGAAGGGTGAAGAGGAGGAACTAGGCTACTTCCTCAAAAACATTGGAACCGAGGAGGACCTCGATTCTGAAGACGAAGAGGAGGTTATGGACCAAGCTGGCGACAGGGCCATTCTTGCTGAAGTTACGGATGCTTGAGGACCCGATCGAAGGAAAGAAACCTATTCCTTAGATTGTTTAGATATTTTGTCTTTTATTCCTTAGGTGATTGTTGGTGGTCGTGCCTTTATTTGTAATTTTTTGGAATCAATACAAGTAAAACTTTTGTTGCATAGTCCAATGTTTGTATAACTTTGGCTTTTGTCGTAACTTTTCAGGAGACATAGTCGGTAGTTCATTTATATATTTTTCGTTTGATATTTTCAATCATAAATAAAAAATGGATTTTGTATTTAGGCAAGAAATTTCACTAAGTCACTTGCTTCGTCATGAGTTTCAACTTGGGTCGAAGGCGTTCTAGTTTGTTCGAAGGACTCAATTATGTCTAAACGGATAAATCGTAAGTTTCATCGTTAACTAGAATTCGATCACCCATTTAAGTCTTGTGTCAAGTAGGCCGTGAGTTATCATCGTCCATAGTTTGGAGTCGTGCGTTCTTGCGAGAAAGTAATGTAAGTGGTAGTCATTAGCTAAGCCAATGACCCACTGATACTTAAGTCAGTAACGTCGTCGTAAGAAATAAAGATATGGATTTAGAAGAATACTTCTTTAAATCTACCGCATTCCAACTACGTGGGATGTAGCGATTATCCAAAGTTTGCAATCTATAGGCTCCTTTTCCCACGACTTTAGATATTCGATATGGACCTTCCCAAATTGTAGCTAGCTTGCCTGCATTAAGCTCTTTGGTGTTAGGAAATACGTGTCGCAAAACATAGTCTCCTTCTTGGAAGAATTTAATTTTCATGTTTTTGTTAAAGTGATGAGCGATGGTTTGTTGTTGAGACACCATTTTGATTAGTGTCGATTCTCTTAACTCTTCAAGAGCGTCGAGTTCATAACTTAGGCCGACCAAGGGATGTAGGTCATGCAACAGGTAAATTAACCTCGACTGGTAGGTCGACATGAGGAAGTTGTCCAAATGCAAAAACATCTTTCCCTTGTCAAACGTATCGACCAACATGAAGTCAGTCGGCAGTTTGAAGCTCATGACGATCTCGGGAGCAACTCCGTTCCTTTTGTCATGCAACAAAGGAACTGAAGTCCCCGGCTAAGGCTCCGCCTGCAACAACGTGGGGCCGCCACACCCGAAGGTGTCATCACCATTTTGGAACTAACGACCATAGGAGGGTCGTTAGTCTCCAAAGATGGTTCCCTCAGGGGATCCACCTTGGTTTTCTTTTGCTCCACCTCAACAGGTGGAGCCTCCCTCTTCAGCTCTCTCCCCTTTCCGGTAAGTTGAGCCAGCATCTCCTTCTTCGAGATACCAGTCGAGGGTTTCCCCGAAGAACCACCTACAAACAAAGGAAAAACGTAAGAGAACTTTTACAAAAAAGAATGAGGGAATAAGGGGGATACTACTGTTTACTAGCCATCTCTTTTTTTCTCTTTTCTTCCCTTTCTTCTTCTCCTCTATGCTCCTCACCCCATCCTACGACCGAGGCCTCTGAGGTCCCCAAGTAGGTCCCATCTTCGTCGACGACGACGTTCGACCGGGTCCTGAAAAACGTACGGTCCTTAAGTTCTAGGAACTTATTAACCTTCTCTTCGGAGTCTGGGAAGGGTGTAACCTTCGAGAAGTCAATGCGTGCGAAAAGTATCAAAGAAGAGTTAGTAAGAAAGCAATTGACAACGTATAAAAACTAGCGACAAAACGAAACTTACTCTCGATATTCCAACCAGAGATTAACCATTGGTTGTCATCGCCTACGCTGTGTTCTCAAGTTTTAAAAGGATAGAAAAGAAAAGAAAGGGAAGGAAAAGAAAAGAAAAGAAAGGGAAGGAAAAGAAATAAATATTTGTATTTGTGTTCTTGAGATTGAAGGAAAATAAAGGAAGGGGGAGGAAAGAAAATAAACTTTCATGTTCTCGAGTATGAGAGAAAGGAAAGGAAAGATGTCACTGTTTGGGTAAAATTTCACAAGTCACGACCGACGCAAGGAAACCAACCGTCTTGAGTCTAGGGACCATTCTTGTATTAAGATAAGGTCCTGACGATCACACACACCGAGGACCATAGTCGTCACTTATGACGAAGGTCGTAAGTTTCTCTCGACCGTAACCAAGAAGTTACTCGACGACTCCTATCTTATGACCTCTGTAACGTAACCAACGATTATGTCATTTATTACATACGACAGTTTTCTTTTATGGTTCTTTATTACAGGTTTTAAAGCACATAATGGCCAACACCTATAACGGACAAACATCATCAAGATTAATCATTATCAAGGCCGTTGGACATTCAATGCTCATTTATGACGACCAAAAGCTATATATACAAGGCTCGAAGAATCATTCGGGACAACACTAATCAACCTGAACTCCTCTACAACACTCAAGAACATTTAACTTATTTTATTTTAAGCAAGAACTCTCGACAAAGTGCTCCAATCGCATGATGAATAGTTGCAAGCTTACGATTTACTTATTTCTGTCTATAATATTTTCATTTATACTTTCGATCACTCCTTCTAAAGGACGACGTCCCTATTTGACGACCATAGTACACTTGACGATCTATGCTATCGTCCGCGGTTTTTACCCTCGATGGGGTTTTTCGTGTCACCAAATTCTCTGTCTCTTACTTACTTTTATTACCCGTCATACGATTTGTCGATTGATCGCTTACTTTAGTTGTTAAAGCTCCGCCGATCTTAGATCTTCCTTGAGACGATTTTTGGCATTAACAGTCACTTTTACCAATATACCCTTATTTATTTCATAGTGGAATGTAATTAATGAGTATATGCCTAATTTATAAATATTTTTAATTCTTTTTAAATTCATTTATTTCCTTTCCTCCGTTTCCTCCCACATTTGGGAAGAAAGCTTTGGGTGGAAAATCAACAATATTTTCCTTCCCTTTTGAAACACCCTCAAATTAGGAAAGAGCAACTAAATAAAACTTCAATAAAATAACCAAATAAAGATAAAATCCCTTCTACAAATCCACCCTTGGAAATTCTTCAACATTTATTAATTTAAATCTTACACCAAGACTATGCAAGGTCCGATGTTACTCAACCCAATGCAAATGGCCATTCTCAAAATGCAGAAAACTACACCAAGATAATTACTTCTCATGCATACAACTAACACTTATCTCTTCACAGTGTCGTTAGTACTAATCCCCAACTGGATCTTGATGCACATGCCGAAAAATAAAAATGTTAGGCTAACGAATAGTGCGTTCAAGAGTTTTCATCATGATTAAAATAGTTTGTTAAACGGAAAGAATGCAACTTAAATCATGATTTCCAAAAAGGGTTTATATTAAATATGCAAACCACCCATTTTCCAACGCCTACAAATTCTTATGGCGAATGGTAAAAAATATATGGCATTTCCCCAAAATGAACTCTGATCTGAAACTCACTCAAAACGTGAAAATGTTTTAAACTTCCAAATAATATAAACGGGAATAAAACTCAATTATTCAAAACATCCAAACACGGATGAGGCGTAATACGCAACCCATAAATCATGGACAAACAATCCATATAAATATAACATGTCACCGAAAACATGGACTAAACCCAATACTCACCCGACCCTAAAATGGAATGAAATTCAAATATCAAAGCATGGAAGGGACCTGTTTCATTAAAACATTAATATACGCGGAGGGAAACCCAATATTTAGGTCATTATTTGCAGTCAATCGCACAAGCCCAACGATAATAAAGCAAGGACATTATAATATCCAAAATACTCTTGGACGATAACGGGGGAGACCCGTATCCATTGAGAGTGGAGGAACACAAAGGTATGCCACTCAAACAACTTTAATCGTATGACACTTCACGACATAAAAGCCCAAGTGCCCCTACAAATCCTTTCAAGCTACACCCAACAAGACAACTGACCTTAGTGAATATTACCATGAATATCACCAAACGACCAACATAGTCGGGGGTTACAACCATGACATTGCCCCGACATGGCGGAGGCGCCAAAATCCCATCAACACGATAGCACAATCGGACTCAACCCTCCTAGTGTAAACTTGAAAAGTTAAGGTCATAAAACATGGGTCTCAGAGTCAAATCCTGCAACAGCTAGTTGACCATCAAATAAAGACTGACTTACGTGCCTATAGATCCAATGCAACGTAGTCTAAAATTAGATGACCACATAGGAATGACCAATGGACTTGAGCATGTAAGTATCATTAATATGCAACAAGATGCAAATCATAAATGGGGCTCTACATTGAGCCATTAAAACCAGACAAATGTCCTCAAGACTCTTTTAAGTCAAAACCGGGCTAAATGCTAAAAAACCAATAGACCGACAAATAACGGTTCTCATATAATCCTCATCTTGTATTTCAGATTCTAGACAAAAATCTTACAACTTTTTTAAGTCTTTATCAGATGTATTTGTGTGATCACCAATTCAAATAGTTGAGTCCAATAGTTTTGTCCTAAGAGGGTTTTCGAAGTAAGGTTTTAAGAAGGCACATTCCTATGGACATAAAAGAGGAGTATTACCAAATAAGTGATAAATGTCGATATCCACTCGATATTCAAAACCTGCTACTAATTTGTGTTAATGGTTATTGAGAGCCCATTATATATCATCTTTTAACAAGTCTATATTACAAATGTTATTATTTCATTGTAAACGTCTCTACCTTGGATTATGAATGAAATGGTCATATTATTAATTTCTCCGGTATTTTTGTTTGCTATCTACTTGTATTTCTACTATTACTCATTTCATAAAAGATATATATATATATATATATATATATATATATATATATAGAGAGAGAGAGAGAGAGAGGGAGGTTCAAGGGAAAACCTTAAAAAAATAGAAAACTGAGGAACACCCTGATAACCTTTGATCTGGACGGTATGCACTTGTGCATACAAGTAAATTAAGTTGTTTTTTTGGTTTTTATGCACGTGTGCATGTTAAAATTACTTGTATGCACAAGTGCATACCGTCCAGATGAAAGGCTACCAGGTTGTTCCTCAGTTTTTCGTTTTTTGAGGTTTTTCCCTGAACCTGAACCTGACACTATATATATATATATATATATATATATATATATATATATATTATAGTAAAACTTTCAAAACAAATATATGTTAACAAAACAACTTGAAGACGTAGAAGGTTGTGTTGGAAAATGAGTAGGAGGTTGGAAACTTTTCCATCCCACATTGGTAGAGATACAAAAGAAATTCAAGTTTATAAGCGTATTGTCTCAAGTGGGATTTGAGTAAAATGATGGGCTTATGATGGGGTCTCAAAGAAGTGCAACGCACGCGCACGCGTGGCCGAGGCCGAGGGTGCGGGTGTGGTTCTCGCGAAGAGACGTGCACTTTGCACGCTCTTATCGGAGCTGAGGAGCCTCGCTCCGAGTTTCTTTTTATGGACTGAGTTGTAAAGATAATTAATTAAATGATGTTAATTAGTTAATTAAATTGGGCATATAAAGTTTTGATTTTTATTAACTGGAGCAGATAAGTTTTTATCTTTTTAGCATATAAAAAACGTGGATTTTTTTATCTCAGAATCAGTTGGAGACTTAGTCTCCAACTCCATCTCTATTTTCATTTCTTGGGGAGAAATTCAGGCAAGCGATCAGGTTGCTATCTGATCACTCCTACTATAAATTGATGCATCTTCTCCATTGTTTAAACACACAAAAACGTATCTGCTCTCTCCCTCTACGCTGCTCTCTCACGATCTCTCTCACTCTCTACGGTTTATGTCTCAACTTTGCATTAAAAGTTTGAGTACTATCGTTGTTAGTATCAAAAAATTATGCATCAAATCCTGGGGTTAAGCGATTGTCAGACTCACAACGTTCAAGAGTTTCGCCAAAACCTTTAAGCACAGGTTATCCAAACATGCAGTTCAATTTTCCGCTTACGATCATCTAATTAGGTTGGTTTTATTTTATGTATTGTTTTTCCTTTCGTCCAGTAGAGTGGACATTCTGATTTCTACCCCTTCTTCTAACAATTCAATCACGAAGGATATATTTGTTTTTAGGTTCACCCAATAATTAATCTAAAACAATTTTTGATTGCAAAGTATTTGACTTTATAAATAAAGTTTGAAACTTTATAAATAAAGTTGCCGTTTTTTGTTAAACTAAAACTTGTTTTAATTTTATTGAGCTTGACTAATACGAAAATTATTCAACAATCTTAAAGGTTTTGATTGAAAAATGGAATACGGCAACTTTCGGTTGATGCAACAAGATTTGGTCAAGTTGGACAGTTTCGACGGGTCCAACTACACCCGTTGGGCGGAAAAAAGTAAAGTTCATGCTAATGGTCCTCAAATTGTTTTTTGTCTTGGACCCTACTCTTTCGCCCATTCCCGATAACCCAATTCCCGAAGCCGAGAAAGAACATGACTTTGCCAGAATAGCCAATCTGGATAAGCAGCGGCTACTCCGTAAGGAGGCTGAAACCCTGGCTTGTGGGCATATTAAAAATGCCCTATCTGACCGACTTTATGACCTTTATGCCCCGATTACTTCTCCTCGAGAACTTTGGATTTCTTTGGAATTTAAGTACAAGGCACAAGAAGAAGGCACAAATAAATATATTGTGTCTCGCTACTTGAGATTCCAAATGGTTGATGAAAAACCAATACTTGAACAAATTCATGAACTTCAATTATTGGAAAATAAAATGAGAGTACTTAATATTCCTCTTCCTGAAATCTTCCTAGTGGGGGCCGTTTTTGACAAAGTGCCCCATCCTGGAAGGATTTTTAAAAACGAATGATGCACAAATCTGAAGATTATTCTTTGGATGATTTAATCAAACATATAAGGATTGAGGAAGAAGTACGTAATCGGGACAAAAAGGGAAAGGCCATTTTGAGTGCCAACATCATGCAGGCTGGTGGCAAAGGAAAAGGAAAATTTTCCAGACCCGCTAAAAACTGGAATCTGGGTCCACAAAAGAAAATTTTTAAAAGGCCTGGTCAATCATCAAGTCAGGGACCAAAGCGAACGGGTAAGTGTCAGGTCTGCGGAGAGTTGGGACACTATGCGAGGGAATGTAAGCAGAGGAAGTCTGGCCCACCGACTGCAGCTAATGCAGTTGTAGGCTTAGAACATCTTGTGGCCAACTTGAGCATGGCGGAGATTGACATGATTGCTGAAGAGTCAACCAGGGTGATGGCAGGCAGAAGTGGTTGGTTCTTGGATTCTAGAGCCATGGTTCATGCGTGTGACTCCAGATCCAAATTTTCTGAGTATAATCCGGTTAGAGACGGTAAACATATTGTGACGGAAAATCGTGGTAAAGCTGATATCGTAGGGATTAGAACTGTGCTTATAAAGTTTTCTTCGGGGAAAACTTTAAGTTTGAGAAATGTGTTGCACGTGCCTACTATATGCAAATGTCTTGTTTCTCTAAGCAAACTTGACGAAAGTGAAATTGGAATTACTATGGAAGCCTAGAAGATCGTGTTCCACAAAAGGCAACACTTCATTGGCAAGGCATATCGTCATCTGGGCATGTATTGCCTTAATTTGAGTGAAGATGATGATGACAGTTCTGGTCCAAGTACTAGCGAGTCATTAGCTAGTAATGTTTTAAGTTTGTCTGAGAATAATGATAGTTTTTTTGTTTCTGTTATCGATGTAATCCCTTTTTCTATCAATGAAGTTAATTTTGATTATCTTGCATGTTCTATTTCTTTATGGCATAAATGTTTAGCCCATACAAACATAAAGAACATTGAAAAAAATGTTAAATAAAGGATTGATTAAAATTGACAATAAAGATTTTGGAAAATGTGAAACTTGTGTAAAATCAAAATTTACAAAGAAACCTTTTCCATCTGTTTAAAGGGATACATCAATTTTAAAGTTGATTCACTCTGACATCTGTGAAATAAATGGAATACTTACCCGTGGAGGTAAAAGATATTTTATTACTTTTTCTGATGACTTCAGCAACTTTTGAAGCCTTTAAAATTTATAAAGTTGAAGTAGAGAATCAACTAGAAAAACGAATAAAAATCCTACGCCTAGACAGAGGAGGTGAATACTTCAATAGAGAATTTGATACATTCTGCGAAGAGAATGACATCAAGCATGAACGCATTTCACCTTTTACTCCCCAACAGAATGGTTTGGCGGAACGTAAGAACCGGACCCTTGTTGAGATGGTCAACTGCATGTTGAACCAATCGAGTCTACCAAACAATCTGTGGGGCGAAGCATTACTGACTGCTTGCCATATTCACAACCGGATCACTAGTCGTGTGATCCCAACCTGCCCATACGAGATATGGAAAGGAAGGAAACCTAACTTGAACTATTTAAGAGTTTGGGGTTGTATTGCCTACTATCGTATCCCTGATCCAAAACGATTTAAACTGGGAGCCCGTGCTAATAAAAGCATATTCGTAGTATATGCTAGAAATAGCAAGGCTTACAGATTATTGGATAAGGAAGCAGGAGTAATAATAGAATCCAGAGATGTAGAATTCTTTGAAGACAAGTTTTCAGAAGATGCTGAAAACTCAGAAAGAACATTGACTCCAAATCTTCGTAGTATATCTCGTGATAGTTCGAAAACCTCAACCAAGGTTGGTGAACCACGTAGAAGAAGTACTAGAGCAAGAAAGGAGAAAAGTCTAGGAGATGATTTCTTCTCATACTTAGTAGAAGGAACACAAAAGAAAGTGACGAGAGAGGTCATTTTCTCAATTAACATCGAAGATGATCCTAAGACTTATAGAGAGGCCATATCTTCAAAGGATGCTCCACTATGGAAAGAAGCAATAAACGATGAAATGAACTCTATTATGGGAATGGAACTTGGGAATTAGCTGATTTACCCAAGGGAGCAAAACCCATAGGTTCTAAGTGGGTATTCAAAAGAATGCTTCACCCGGATGGTTCAATCTCAACATTTAAAGCTGGATTGGTAGCCAAAGGACAAAGACAGAAAGATGGTGTAGATTATTTCGACACCTACGCTCCAGTTGCTAGAATTAGTTCAATTCGAACTCTTATAGCAATCTCAGCCATAAAAGGATTGTATATTCATCAAATGGACGTGAAAACAACCTTTTTGAATGGTTATTTAAATGAGAAGGTTTATATGAAGCAATCCGAAGGGTTTGTGGTACCCAGACAAGAGAACAAAGTGTGTAGACTTATTAAGTCTCTGTACGGTTTAAAGCAAACCCCAAAACAGTGGCATGAAAGATTTGATACTACCATCACATCTTTCGGGTTCCGACATAATGGAGCTGATTGGTGCATTTACTCAAAATGTACCAAAGAATCCACTGTAATTATCTGTCTTTATGTCGATGATATGTTGATCATCGGAACCAATCTAGAAGGGATCTGTGAAACGAAAAATACTTATCCTCGAACTTTAAGATGAAAGATCTTGGAGAAATAGATACAATTCTAGGGATTAAAATCAAAAGGTCAGGATCTCAAATCTCTCTTAGTCAATCCCAGTATATAGAGAAAATACTGACTAAGTTTCAATATTTGAATATAAAGGAGTTCAATACTCCATTTGATTCAAGTGTGAAACTTGACAAAAATTCTGGTAGAGCAGTGGCTCAACTAGAGTATGCTAGTGCAATAGGATGCATGATGTATGCAATGTATTGTACTAGACCGGATATTGCTTTTGCTGTGAGCAGGCTAAAACAATATACAAGCAATCCGGGCCCAGATCACTGGAAGACAATCAATAGAGTATTGGGATACTTGAAAAGAACCAGTACTCTAGAGTTGACATACACGACACATCCATGAATCTTAGAAGGATACTCTGATGCTAGTTGGATAGATCATTCAAGTGATTCTAAATCCACAAGTGGGTGGATTTATACACTTGGTGGTGGAGCGGTTTCTTGTGTGAGCAAGAAACAAACATGTATCGCTCATTCGACTATGGAAGCCGAATTCATTGCCCTAGCTGCAACGGGCAAAGAAGTCGAATGGATTAGAGATATGCTGTCAGATATCCATTTATGGCCTCATCCAACTCCTTCGATTCCCATGTATTGTGACAGTGAGGCCACACTGTCAAAAGTATACAATGTCGTATATAATGGGAAGTCGCGACACATAGGTCTCTGACATAATTATGTGAGACAACTAATAGAAAATGGTACCATTAGTATTGTGTATGTCAAGTCGCATGGAAACTTGGCAGATCTATTGTCTAAGCCTCTGACGAGAGACTTAGTAGGATCAACTACCAGAGACATGGGTCTGAAACCACTCAGAATCGGTTAGTGATGGGAACCTAACTTGGATTTAGTGCTCCTATCTCCCAAGTTTAATGGGTAATAACAAGTGACTTGACCGATAGAAGGTACTATCAACTGATAGATCCATGTAAGGTACATGATAGTACGTCGTTGCCGAGAACAAGGATGAGATCAACCACTTAAAAAAATTTATAGGCATCTTAGCAACAAAGATGTTATAAAATTTTGCCTATATGACCGAGAGGTGGTGCCACATCAAATGGAGAGTTATCGTTTCTCTTCTAAAAGGTCATGGAACAGGATTTTAGCGCATTGCCATATTTGCGCTCAGTGAGAATGCAAAGACAAAAGATGATGTGTGTGAATTAGCCGAAGTAATCATAAGATTCAAAGTTGAAGTCCTAAAGATACTTTTGAATTGATTTCTTCTTGCATATTTACATTAAACAGAGTTTAATCTTAGTGACACTACTGTGACATCATTTTTTATGAAAGTCAGAAAACTTTCCAACCTGGTGGGGGATTGTTGGAAAATGAGTAGGAGGTTGAAAACTTTTCCATCCCACATTGATAGAGATATAAAAGAAATTCAAGTTTATAAGCCTATTGTCTCAAGTGGGCTTTGAGTAAAATGATGGGCTTATGGTGGGGCCGGTCTTAAAGAAGTGCAACGCACGCGCGCGGGCGCGGTTCTTGCGAAGAGACGCACACTTTGCACTTCGCATCGGAGCTTCACCCCGAGCTCCGAGTTTCTTTTTTATGGATCGAGTTGTAGAGATAATTAGTTAAATGGTGTTAATTAATTAATTAAATTGAGCAGATAAAGTTTTAATTTTTATTAACTGGAGCAGATAAGTTTTTATCTTTTTAGCATATAAAAAACGTGATTTTTTTTATCTGAGAATCAGTTGGAGACTTAGTCTCCAACTCCATCTCTATTTTCGTTTCTTAGGGAGAAATTCAGGGAAGTGATCAAGTTGTTATCTGATCACTCCTACTATAAATTGATGCATCATCTCCATTGTTTAAACACACAAAAACGTATCTGCTCTCTCCCTATACGCTGCTCTCTCACGATCTCTCTCAGTCTCTACGGTTTCTGTCTCAACTTTGCATTAAAAGTTTGAGTACTATCGCTGTTGGTATCAAACAATTCTGCATCAAATCCTGGGGTTAAGCGATTGCCAGACTCACCAGCGTTCAAGATTTTCGCCAAAACCTTTAAGGACAGGTTCTCCAAACCATGCAGTTCAATTTTCCGCTTACGATCATCTAATTAGGTTGGTTTTATTTTATTTACTGTTTTTCCTTTCGTCCAGTAGAGTGGACATTCTGATTTCTACCCCTTTTTCTGACAATTATATCGCGAAGGATATATTTGTTTTTAAGTTCACCCAATAATTAATCTAAAACAGTTTTTGATTGCAAAGTATTTTACTTTATAAATAAAGTTTAAAACTTTATAAATAAAGTTGCAGTTTTTGTTAAACTAAAACTTGTTTGACTAATACAAAAATTATCCAACAGGTTGATGACGACACCTAGCTACTAACCCTTCCTATCCCCCTCAATGCTCCACACGACAAGTTCCTTTGAAAGTGAGGAACTATATGTCTTGACTCTTGAGTATGAAGGTACTCCAAAAATCCATCTATGAAACTTAGCGATGAGTGTTATGTCATTTAATTAGTCAATGGAGGGAATGGGGCTAGGTTTGAATTATTTAAATTTAAAAAGTTAATGCAAATGTATCCAAAAATGCGTCCATGAAACTTGGCTTTCAAACTTATAATTATATATATTCCATGTGTTTGTGATTTGAGATCTTTGATTTCCCTTAGGATTTCACACTTGAAAGCTTTGTTACTCTATGACATTTAGGTACCGTTTGTTTTTTAAGAGGTTTAAAGTCTGAAATCTTATTTTAGTTATGATTAATAAGATGTGGTGTGTAAAAATGTCTGAATGATTCAGACTTAAGAGCCATTAAGAGGTTTTTTTAAAAAAACAAACAACCCCTTAGTCATCTATTTTTAGACGAATCATGATCCAATAATACAATGATTTTAAAGAGTAATTAATTAACTCATAACTTAAAGAGTAATTTATAATTAGCTAATTATAAGATATGTCATTCTCCGGTCAAACTTGATTTAAGGTTCCTTAGCAAAAGGCTGGCATGCATTTAACCTTGATACATGTTCCCCTACTATTGGGATTGGTCAAACATGAGTCAATATTGATAGATAGGAAGTCATGCATGGAATTTATTTAATTACAAGGATTTGGGTATCAGATTCTCTCTTCTCGTCCATCAAAACTACAAAAAGCTGTGCATGTAATTAAAGCTTTTCTTTTTGTAAAGGAATTTGTTCTTCCGTTTCCCTTTTCATTCCTTCAACTTAATTTGGTTGTTTTTTTCCATGAATCTTCATACACACACACATATATATATATATATATATATATATATATATATATAGGGATTGTTTTATTTGCAACCCTTAAAAAGGTTGCAAATCTTGCAACCCACATCTTAACCGTCGGATTTATGATCGGCGGTTACAATACATATGAGGCCCAATATTTTTAATTAAAAAAAACAGAAAAATAAAAATAAAATAACCGTCGATCATGAATCCAACGGTTAAGATGTGGGTTGCAATGGTTGCAATCTTTTTTAGGGTTGCAAAATATCCTTCCACTATATATATATAATACATAAAAAGTTGATATATATAGATTTTACTTTTTGAAAATGGCTTTTTAAAGGTTTTGGAGAAAAAACTATATAGTTATAAAAACATTTCCTTTAATTCAAAACAAGAATCGCATTTGCATTTGTAGTTTGAGTTGATTGACTTAAAATGTTGTACTTAATTATTCATTGTAAATACTTAAAACTATTTTTTAAAGCCAAGAATATATATAGAAAATATTAATTATACAATGTTAGCTAGATAGCATTGAGTTCTTAATTATGTTTTGAAATTCTCTTAAATTCTATCAACGAATTAATGGGGAAAATCACAAACTGATTGCAAACTTTTTAGGTAAAAATTGTTTAATTATATGGTTTAACACTAAAAATTTTAAACTTGTCAATTACTTACAAAAATTGAAAGAAAATAACAGTATCTATTAACTTTTCTTCCTTTGGCATTACTTGTTAAGTCAAAAATACGAATCTAAATCGTTTTTATATTATCAAGTACAAAGAAATTATCATTTATTACTTGTTTTCAATCTCAAATATATTATATTTTCCCAATTTCCCATTGCTTTTGGTTTCTTGGAAAGATCGATGGTATTGTTTGTGTTGAATTAAATAAATAAAAACACAAAAGATAATTGAGGGGATTTTGGTATGTACGTAGATGCATGGCCTTGGATTTTACAATTGCTTTTAAGTCCATGTGTTAAAAGAAGCAAATGATAATAAGATGATGATTTGTTAACGATGCATGGGTTTTCTTCCCAATGCAAATTAAAGATACGACGACTCTGGTATTTGTGCCATGCAAACCACCAACTTTGCTTTAACTTTGCTTTTACTTTTTTACCCTTTAAAGATTGTTATCATGATGACCCATGGACTATGAAATGAACTTTCGACTTGGATTGGTTGGATGTCAAAGGGGTTCTAATAAGGTTTCTTTCTAGCATTTCGATTTTTATATATGGTTTTTGTGGAATCGGTTTTTTGTTGGATGATATGTGATTAAGTTAACTCTTTTCAAACTCTTTTACACACGTCTATGATGATGTTGATTAGATCTGGCAAAAACTGACACGACACGCTAACCCGACACGAAATAAACGGGTTTGGGTAATCAGGGGCGGAACACAAGCCTTCCAACCGCAGGGGCCGGACCTAATATACTATATAATTTCTAGTCCTTACCAACAGGGACGGATGCAAGGATTTTTTCGTAGGGTGACACCATATTTTCAAGTACAATTTTTATTAACGTATCTTCATTTTTTACCAACGTTCAATATCGACCGTTGTGTTTTCAGCCTAATTCCGCTCTTTCAAGGGATTTTTAAAGTTTTTGGCTTGATCTCGAGAGATTTTTAAGTTTTTTTTTTATCGATTTCGAGAGACTTTTTCGGTATTTTTTGTGGATTTCAGGAGATTTTTTTCGGTTTTTTTGTTGATTTCAAAAGTTTTTTTTGGTTGATTTCAATATCGACCGTTGTGTTTTCAGCCTAAACATTCAATGATTCAAACAAGTCACAACTCACAACCCAATGACCTATCATTTACAGATTTACTGTAAATGATTTACTGACTGATTTCAACTTCAAGAAATGAAGAAACGCTAAATGAGTAAATGGAGTGCAAAGTACTGCTTACCGATCAAAGTCAAACGATTTGGCCGCTGAGTTGAGTACTGACCTACAGGCTGCAGCCTGTGTTCCTCAAAGCAATCAAACTATCAAAGTATCAAACAATGTCAAATAAATCTAAACCTAGATAATCAAACAGTTTAAAGCTTGAATAAATTGGGGTAAATTGAAAAACCTGTGATTTTGGGGATTGTTAGGTCTGATTTTATAGTAATCATTGTATTTATAGGGCTTGGTCAAATACTGTGTTTAGTGCTTTTCTGTGTTGTTTCTGACCAAGGGTATTTAAGTCCCTTTGGTCTTGGTTTGGTGTAACTTTTGACACGCACATTAATCTGAATTTCATACTTTGCGCTTCAACATTTTCTCTCTCTACTTTCTCTCTCTAAAGAATCAGTGATCTTGGAATCTCAATTGGTATCAGAGCCAACTGAATCTTGAGAGAATTGAGAGATTGTTTTTCTAAATCTAAATTTGTGATTGAAATCGAAAATTTGATCGATTTTCTTGAATTTTTCAAGAAAATCTCGTTTTCTTGATTTCTCATAAAATTTGGATCTGTTTGTGATCGAATTTGGTTGTTTTTGGTCTCATTAGATTCGTTTTTAATAATCGATCATATTTGTTTCAGGTTGTTTTCCAAGAAAAACAGTATTCGATCATCGATTTTGAGTTTTAAAAGTTTTCTGGAAAAACGAGTTTGGTTACTGTTCTATCGTCGAAATCTCGTTTATATGGGTTTTAATCGAAATTTTTGGTTGATTTGAGTTGAAAAAGTGTTTTCGATCTTATTTGTAAAAGAAATTTCATAAAATTCAGTGTTGAAATCGATTCTTTAGAAGTTTTTGTGTTTTGCGTTCGGTTTGTTCAAGATCTAAACTTTGCGTTTCATTCATAGTCTTTGCGCGTTACTCATAATACTTTGCGTGTCTTTCATGTTGCTTTGCGTTTCATTCATTGAGTTGAATCGCATGCTCTACTAATCTTGATCTTGTTTTTCAGGTTTTCGGTTCTCATTGGAAACACAAAGCTACTTTGCGTATCAAGTTCAACCCGTAAAGTGAAGTTTGCGTTTCCCTCTACAAACGCAAAGTTTGATTTGCGTTTCTGCCTTCGACCGAAAAAGGACAAGTTCGCGTTTCAAGTCACACCCGCAAAGTTTACTTTGCGTTTCCCTCTTCACACGCAAAGCTAACTTTGTGCTTCCTCCTACACCCGCAAAGTCACACCCGCAAAGTCTTCACAAACGCAAAGTGTCATCTTGCGTTTCTCTAAGCAAACGCAAACCTCCTGTTCGCGGTTCAGTTTAGTTCGCGGCTCTCTCTTGAAACGCAAACCTCTAGTTTGCGCGTCTCACTTCAATCGAAAAGCTTCTCTTTGCGCGTCTCCCTGACTTAGTTTAAAAAAAAAAAGTCTGGAATTTTTTTTAGTGTGTCATCTTTATTTTTTTTTAAACTTTGTGTCATAACAAGTGTTTTTCAAATTTTCAATTTTTAATATTTTCGAATTTTTTCAATTCAATCTGATTTTTGATTTTCTGGTACATCACCAATGGATTTTGCCAAGTTTGCTCTCCAAGCAAGATTCTACTCAAATGATCTGATGATGCAATTGGGAACTGATACTCGTCCACCAGTCTTAATCAACGAAGATGAGTTTACACAGTGACAAGATAGGTTCATAAATTTCATTGAGCGTCAGACAAATGGAGAAAATATGATGAAGTCGTTTACTGAAGGACCATTCATCAGACCGAAAAATGACATTCCTTTGACTGATGATGAAATCAAACGTGAAAAAGCCGATAGAGAAGCAAAGTCCAATTTGATACTAGCACTGCCTAACTCAATCTACAATAGAATTGATTGTTTCAAGCATAATCCAAACATGATGTGGACTCAGTTAGAAAAGATCATGCTTGGGTCATCAGTTGCTACTCAAATACGCCAGACACGCTTCATGAATAACTTTGAGGAATTTAAGGCAAAGGACAATGAATCTCTGAAGGTGACTTTTGACCGGTTTTGCACTGTAATTAATGATCTCAGAAAGATTAAAGTGGAAAAGACTGCTCTTGAGACGAATCTGAAATTCCTTAATGCTCTTCAGTCTGAGTGGAATAAATCATGCCACAGATTAAGGAATGATGTCAAAATCTCCACAATGCAGATTCAAGAACTTTACGAGATTCTGATGACTGATGAAAGCTTGGTGTTAGATAAAAAGGCCAAGATGGATAAAAAGAAGAAAACAGTAGATTCGGTTGCTCTTCTCACAAAGCAAATATCTGAACAAGCATTGTCTGAAAATGCTTACACCAGATCAACTGAAGATGATGGCGAGGCTTTACAGAAAGCAATGATCCTTCTTTCTCAGCACTACCAGAAGAAGTTCCAACCAAAGTCGGGTTCCAACTCTTCTCGCTTCACTTCCGGTCCTAAAGTGAAAGTGCCCGAGCTAAAGAATGCTGCTTGCTACAACTGCGGAAAGCCGGGTCACATGTCAAAGGAGTGTAGAGCAAAGGTGGTTAGGGATTCGGCATACTACAGAAAGAAAGTGGAATTGGCTGAAAAGAGAGAGAACGAAACTGCTTTGCTGGCCGAGGAAGAATTCTGGCTGGATTATTCCAATGATGAAGCTTCAAACGTCGAGATCGCTCAGATGTGCTTAATCGGTGATGATCAGTCAGATGATTCCGAAACAGATGAGGATGAGGTATATTCTGAATTTGACTATAATTTCATTACCTCTCAGATGAATATCATAATTAATGCTTTGTTTGATTTACGTTCTAAGTTTTTATCTGAAAAGAATTTAAATTCTGAAAAGTCAGATTTGATTGACAAACTGAAAATTTCTTTGAAATATGAAAAATCAATTTTAGAAAAACACTAAAGACATCTTTCAAAAGAAATTGGATGATTTGAAAAATTCAAATAAGACTTATCTTGAATCTTTGACTAACATGACCAAATTAAAAGATGAATTTTCAGATAAAATAAATAAGTTAGAAGAAAAATTTTATCGAAGAGACCAATCTGAACAAACAATTTATATGAATAAACCGAGGAGTGAAGAGGCTTTAAAATAAAGATGGAGACTTGGTTTTGAAAATCCTCATTGTTTAAACAATGCGATTGAAAAATCCCCAACTTTATATAAATACGATTATCTGACTCTTGCTCATTATGCTCCTCAATTTAAAATTGATTGGATGAATGAGAAGCAAGTGTTAGAGATCAAAAATGAGAAAAGGATAAATAATAAGAAAAATGAAATTCCTTTTGTTTATACAAGTGAAAATGCAAAATATTTTCCTGAAAAATCAAGAAGAGGAAGAAGAGTTTTAAATGATATATCTCCTATCAAATCTTCAATGTCTGGTGATTTTATTGCTCCTTATGCACCTGATTCTGATAAAGGAAATATTTCTCCAATCATTTATGATTCGAAGAAATATACTCCTCCGTTAGTTTTAGAAGGCAAAATCATCGATCTTGAAGATAAGATAGAAGATCAAAATATTTTAAAGGAAATTGAATCTGATATTATTCTTTCTTTCATGACGTCTAGTCTTGAAGAAAATTTATTTTCTCAAAAATCAGATTCTATTTCTAGTCTATCTTCTGATTCTAAGGAAAATGAAAAGGAAGTTTCAAATTTTAAAATCTTTTCTCAAAATTATTCAGACTCTGAGGCAAATTCAGATTTATTAGTTGATCAGATTGGTTGCTTGGATAAATTTATTTCTTCTGATTTAAATATTAAGTCTAAAATTCTTGATGATTCTTTTACGCTCAATGATCAATATTATAAACCTAAGCGTAAAAGAAGACGGTCAAAGAAGTCGAAGAAACAAGATAAAGTTATTTCTGATTGTTCTAATTCTTCTGTTATAATTCTTACAGATAGGGCTTTGAGTGCTCGATCAAAGAAGCAAATCTGGAGAGCAAGGCGGACATCTGATGAACCTATTGTTGATGGGGATAAATGTGTAGACAAACTTTATAAAAGTGATTCATTTGCTACATGTAATAACATTTCAAAATATTCTAGAAAGCAAATGTTTCGAATTTCAAAACATGTCTCATGTTCTTCCTCAGATTCTAGTGTTGATGATTATGCTTTCTCTTCTGATGGTTGTGATTATTTTTCTGATTATATTCCTCGTGCTTTAAATGTTCAATCTGCTTATTATTTCCCCATACGAACTGCAACTAACAAACATGGGCCCAAATTTAAGTGGGTTCCCAAATCTCAATCTGATTCAAAGTTGCAGACATCTCAAGTCAAGGGGGAGTAATAGAATATTGGCTTCTGAGTACTTCAGCTCAGGACCCGTACTTCATAGACTATGACTTCTAAACAAATCAGTTTAGAACTCGTTCTTCAATGATTTAAGCTTCTAACTAAATGAGATACTGTGAGTACATCATTTTTATTTCCGCTGCATTTTATCTCTGATTATGATGTGTTCCATTTTTTCTCTTTATTTTTCAAGAATCTGAGCTTGTTCAACTATTTCTTAATTTTGTATAACCCAATTTTTTTTAATTTGAGACACAAATTATTTTTATAATGTGAAAGATGAAATAATTGAATTTTATTTTGTTCCAACTAAATATTTATTAAAAGTTTTACATTTTTTCTTTCTTTTGAATAAAGTAAAGCTTTACATTTTTTCTTTCTTTTGAATAAAATATGTGTCTAGGATAAATTTTCAAGTTCTTTTGTTTATATTAAAGTTTTTATATGATCAAATTTCAAGTCTTACAAAAGTCGAAAAGTCAGCAACATGTTTGGAACTTTTATTACTGCTTTAAAGTTGTGTGATTCGGAATTTTTATAGTTTACTTTGCTTAGACTACCTAAATAATCAAAATTATAGATCGGAATGAAAATATGGGCTAAGCACTTTGATGTTGACCTGAGTGATTGAGATGAATTATAATTTCTTAAAATACAGAAATCTTTAAGTTTAAAAGTTTGTACCTGTGGCCTTTCTGGTTTGGGAAAGTAAGTTCATTGGGATGCTCGACATCTGGCCCCCTAAGGCCATTTGGTTTGGGAGTGATCAAACAGAAATCCTTCAATAGAACCAGATCGAAAGTCATGTTCTACTGGTATGAATGGGTTTAGGATATGTCGATATAGCCTTTCTGATCTGGGAGAGTAAGTTCCAAGGGGTGTTTGACACCTAGTCCCCTAAGGCCAACTGGTCTGGGAGCGGCTGACCCAAATCCTGCAATAGGGTCAGATAGAAAGTTACGTTTACGACATGTTATTTACTTAATAAACTTTTTGATCAAAAGATGCCAAAGTACACACGCTTAAAAGATGCCAAAGAGCACACTCACGTCAAGATGCCAATGTGCACAATGCTAAAAGATGCCAATGAGCACACATCTCATGATACTTGGTGATATGTTTAAGTTGCGATAAATCTGTATATTTGTGAAAGTCTTAATTTTTGATGACTTAGTGTCAGTGCATGCAAAGTTTTCTATAATATTTTTAGAATTGCATTTTCTTGAAGCTAATTGAAGATTCGCATGTGAGCACACTGAATAGACTGCTGGAAGTTTTTGAAACTGAACATGTCTTAACTTGGTATGCAATGAAACTTGTTCTTGTATTCTACAACATATGTTTGATTTCAAATGATTGATAAATTTGTAAAATTTTACTCTGTAGAATTTAATTTGTTTAGCGTTTAAAATTTTATATGTTTACTCGTTTCAAAATTTACATTCAATATATTTTTCTTTCTACATTAATATTTGATCATTGTGTTCTCATAAATATATTTTAATGGGTTTATGCATTATTCAAGGGGGAGTAAACAAAGAGAATGTATTTCAAAGATTATATCTGTTTTTGAGGTGGAGTATATGATCTTCTTTATATGAATGCTAATTTGAATTGTCATATCTAGTGCATTTGTGTAGGGGGAGTCAAAGAGTTTAAAAAGGTAAACTTTGTCCAAGTCAGCTTTGCGCTTCCAGCATGACACGCAAACTTTGATTTGCGCTCCCTTTATGAAACGCAAACATTGGTTTGCGCGTCCAACATGAAACGCAAATCTTGGTTTGCGCGTCCAACATGAAGCGCAAACCTCCTCTGTTTTCTCTGTTTCTTTGATTTTGCAGATCTTAAGCTGTCTCGTCTCCAACATTTGCATGACCAAGTTGATCAAGATCATCAAGGTCATGAGGGGGAGAAGTCAAGGAGAAGTTAAAGAGACAAAGAGCTCAAAAGTTTATCTGCTGATCAAGATTTGCTCAAAGATTCTATTCTCTCAACTACATCTGATTCTTTTGCTGTTCCTGCTCCGAACACCACACAGTTCATTCAAGATCATTCAAAAGAGGTGTATCGTCTAGAGCTCAAGCAGCAAAGACAACTTAATCTGGAAGATGCTGAGATGAATTTTTTTTTCTTAAAAAGTCAGAAAGCTTCACAAAGTCGCTTTATTGGTCCGTGCTGATTTAGAAGATGAATTTTGAAGACCAAAGCGCCAATGATTACTAAGGGGGAGATTGTTAGGTCTGATTTTATAGTAATCATTGTATTTATAGGGCTTGGTCAAATACTGTGTTTAGTGCTTTTCTGTGTTGTTTCTGACCAAGGGTATTTAAGTCCCTTTGGTCTTGGTTTGGTGTAACTTTTGACACGCATATTAATCTGAATTTCATACTTTGCGCTTCAACATTTTCTCTCTCTACTTTCTCTCTCTAAAGAATCAGTGATCTTGGACTGTCAGGGATGTTGGCGGATTATTTGTTGAAGAAGAAGTTAAGATCACTGGAATTCCAGGATTTGGTTGTTGCTCCTCCATTTAAAACTTAAAGATTGGAGTTTAAGTCTTGGAAGTGGTCTGACTTTGACCTGCAACTGGGAAATCAAGGATGTGAAACTGTGAAAGACTGAAATAAACTAATCAAGGTCAACAAAGTATAAATCTGTAAATCTAATCTGGATGGGATGGCACCTACTGCTCGAAGGGACAAAGCCTCAACTCAGTTGTTGCTTTGGAGGTCGCCGGCGGAGGTGTTGCACTGCTGCTGCCGCTGCTGCCAGTCGCCGACAATGTGCAGTGTGTTGCTGCTACCGCTGTTGTTGTATCAATTATCAAAGAACAAAGATTAAGTCTTTACAAGGTGTTAAGGTCAGAGAGTTTGGAATTGGAGGAGATGAGGGTGCGATAGGCGATAGCGACTGGAGGAGAATCGAGATGAGGCTGAGGCCTGAGGGTTTGGATTGGACTGGCCGACTGGGCCTTTTACTCTTTTAATTAATTTAGTGGACTGAGTAGTGAGTATATAGTATTGGACTGAAATGGTGAGTGGGGGGGGCCCAAACCAATTTTTTTTTATAATTTGCTGAATGTAGACCTCTTCATCGATTGTAGCAAATCACAGGGCCAAGGCCCCTAATTGCCCTTTGAGGCATCCGTCCCTGTGGGTAATACATTTCAACCCGTTTAAGTAAACGGGTTGACACGACACGACACGAAAAATTAAACGGGTAAGGTCAGGGTCAAAAATTTCAACTCGAAAATGACCCGAATAACCCGTTTATATATAGACTTAAGTTCGTGTGAGACCAAACAGTTTCCGTGAGACCTGTGAGACCAAGCTTTAAAGTATGAAACTTCACACCAAAAAACTGTGAATGTAAAAAAAATGAACTTTTCATAGGGAAAACACCGTAAATGTTACGTTCACGGTGTTTTTCGCTGTGAATGTTCGTTTTTTTTACCTTCACAGCGTCTTCACTGTGAAGGTTCGAATATACCTTCACAGTCTTTTATCTGTGAAGGTTTGATTTTTTTTAACTTGGTTTAGGTTTTTTTACCTTCATAGTGTGATTACATTATGAAGGTTCGAATGTTTTTTACCTTCACAGTGTTTCGGTGTGAAGTTTCATGTATTAAGGTTTGGTCTCATGCGGTCTCACGGAAACAGCTTGGTCTCACGTGAACCTGACCCTATATATATATATGTATATATATATATATACATATAAGTTTTCCTTTTAATGCTTTGGATTTTTAGTGTTTTAGATTTGATTATAATTTTGAACTATAAATTTTGGATTCTAATGCTTTCATTTGAATTTTGTATTTGTATTTTTTTGTGAATTTTCGATTTTTAATTTTAATTTTATAAATGTTAAACGGGTTAGGCGGGTTAGGCGGGTCGGGTCAGGGTTGGGATTTTCTGACTCGTTTATTAAACGGGTCGGGTTATGGTTAGACACTTTCAACCCGTTTAACTTTGAACCCGACAAGAGACGACACGTTTGCCAAGTCTAATGTTGATACTCGTTTATCCGTATTTAATTTACATAATCAACCTCTATACATATTATCATTTTTTATATTTTAAACCAATTTTATCTTAAAAAGTGAATCAACTAATCATCTTTGTAAGGGGTTATGTTCGGATAGAGGGGTAAAATGGTAATTTATTTAGGTGTCATGGTTGTAGAAAAGTGCATAAGCTTAAAGCTAGACAAAAAGTGGAAAAAATATCAAAAATTATAAAATATTAAATATTATAGTAAGTGATCCTGTTTCAAGCATTTAATATAAAATTTTAATAATTATGGTTAGAATGAAATAAAAAAAAGGTAATGTGACACTTAAATGGTATTTTGTGTGTGAAATTTTAATTACTTGGCTTATTAATGTTTAAATATTTAATTAAAAAATCATGATATTCAAAGAAAGAAAGTTTGAGTTTATGTTATGTTGCCCCAAAATATCAAACTATGCTCAATGTTATCATTTTTCAGTATGTTTGGCTTTTATATCCTCTTCAAAATACCTTCCAAAAATTTATACGGGTTCTAATTACAACATATGCTTAATGTGGTCTACCTATACTTTTGTAGAATTTTCCTTGATTGTCTCGATAAGTTATCTTGATGATATCAATACTTACAAAGTGGTGGCACACACTACGGTTTCTATAACATTTATAGTGATCATGGTTGTCAACGATATATAAAGCTAGATGTGTTCACAATGAGTTTAGTGCATGCACAAATTATGTGCTTACAAATTATATTTTGTCCACGATGAGTTAATGGAATCTGAATGGAATTGTTCGATATGATTACTATTTAACACAAGTTACTGCCCTTTCATTTATTTCCTCAAACAATTTATCTTGAACATTTCATTTCCCTCTGAAACTACTCAATCCTCTTCCTCTTCTTCACCCTCACCCTTACCTTTGCAACTACACAAGCTACCGGAACTCCACAATATTCCTTTTCCTCCTGTTGTCTACATCTCAAAAAGTTTATTTCAAAAGGTAAGTTATCAATAAAACCTAATGTAATCTTGATAGTTTCGAATATGTCACTATGGTCTTTTTTTTAATACATTTGTTCTAATACAAATGTCGTAATTACTAATAAAAAAGGAAGAACATTTTTTCTTGTCATATCACTTATAGGGCTAGTAGACATTTAACGACAAAAAATAAGAAGTTTAAAGACAACGAGTTGATAAATAAGGTTAGAGAAATCCTATTAAAACAGTTATTCATGGTTGAGGATTTATAGTTCTTTGGTGTACTGATGTACCAACTGATGTTGCATAAGGTTCGCAATAAAAAAAAGATGATAGTGCACATTTTTCCTAGGTATAAAGCTATTTAGGTTTGGAGTTGGGGATTTTAACCTTGTTAGCGGACTAAACTTCTGTAAGGGACCTACGATCTCAAGGAAAATCTCACTAGCAACCTCATCATTGATGAATCAATGGGGCCAATAGTATTCCCCTGTCTCGTCTAGAGTACGTCTTCAAAATTTTCTAAAAGTTGATGATGTTTACAAGTTGGGACTATGCTTATTTATAAATGCAATATTATACGATTGAGAAAGGAAGACTACCATACAGTTTAGATATACTGCGGATGGTTACCAACCTCGACACATCCAGGCGGTTTACTATAAAAGAAGGTTTTGTGGGAGCAACCTTTCTTTCTACGTTTATCACCAACCTCTCGATTCTCCTTGGTACCATGTGCATTCCTTACTCCACCAGAACCACCTATCGCATTTTCATCAACTGTTTCATGCCTGTGATTGCTTGCTTCTCTTTCCTACATCAACTTCATAAACATTCTACGTTCGCATCTAGGCACGCATCCATAACTTCGGTCATATTAGTCATCATTTTCGCTTGAGGGTTCACCTCTTCGATCAAGGGATTTGAGTTGAACAATGACCCTACAGAATGTGCTCTACCCTGCCTCCCAATAGATTTACATTCCAAGTAAATTGGGTAGATAGATCATTTTGTGTCACGTGGTTTGATTTCCCGTCGTGACATTACCATCACGGCCCTCCTCTTGCTCAAAAGCTCGACTCCTCGTATTCGCCATACTCCACTATCATCCTATATAACAAAGCAAAACATGTTAATTCTTTACAAGATGAACAAATTGGAACGTACTACATTAACGATATAATTCAAGTGTGCGTACATAAATAACATTGGCGAAATGAACCTATGAATATATTACACATGGAAATCCTTGTTACCATCACCACAACTTTTAACAAATGCATTCCAACAATCCTAAAGGTGTCGTACTCAAGAGTTCTATCCAACTCTTATGGATAATCACTTAGAAAAATAAGTTTAAGTCTTGGCATCCTAAATCCATACCTAGTTCTTTTATGCTAAATCTTTAATATCAACTTGTACCACCCTAAAAACTCATGAAATAGCAACTTACAACAACTTGGTATGCATATATCAACATATGAGCTTTACCTATAATAAGAGATTAATGCAAGTTTATTATATGTGTAATAAATGAGTTTAAAGTTAACAACCTACTAATCTAATCTTTCAAGAACTATATTACATCATGTGTTCCAAAACCACCAAAAAGTTACTATCCCCTTAACACGATAGGCGTCCCAAAATTGTTATCCTCATCAGTGCTTCTAAGTAGCACCCAAAGCCTAACCCCAAGCGTCTCTAGGCCCACCGCAAGTGGGACATGATACACATGTAGACAAGAAAAAATGTTAGGCTTAATGTCTTGTGAGTTCAAGCAATTTATCTTGCAAGTATAAAATAATAGTAGTGAAAGAACATGTTTAAATAACCTTTACCCACAACTTGGTAATTTTTGTCATAAAAGTGTATCTTTCCAAAATGCCCAAACCATGCCAATTTAAATAACTCAACATCTTACGATGGCAGGGAGACCCATTTCCATCGGGTGTGGTAGGAACGCATGAGTATCGTAACAAGTCGATGTTATCGAATTATTTGGTTACACCTCATATTCTATGGCTTTAGTGCATGTTTTACCTAGCATCACCTAAGTCCTCAATACCTTTAGTGTCAATTCCATCGAGTTAAACGTCAAGGATTAATGAATCTTAGTGCACATGTTAGAGCATAAATATTGTATCCAAGATCATCAAAGGTTAAATGTCAAAGTCCAAGTCAAAACCTCTCAAGCAAAGTCAAAGTCAAAGCTCAAGGTCAAAATAAAGTCAGCTAGTTTTAGTTTAGATTCCTTTGTAATTGTCTTTTTGTATAAATAGGTTTCCTTTTGTAACCGTGTAAGTAGTTCCAATAGAAGTAGAATTAGAACTAAGCGCACAAGTAAGTGGTTCTAGTGTGATATTGAGACTTCACATCTTAGAGAGAGAAAGTAGAGAGAGATAGCATCCAGTGTACTGTTGAATCGAATTGTAAAGTGTGAATATTAATATTAATGACATATGGCAATTTGGATTGAATTTCTTGTTGTTAATCTTGATTAGAATTGTTATTGTGGGACACACAATTGGTATCAGAGAAGAAGTTCAATTGAATTTTCAAGAAAAAGTTCTTCGCACCCTGTCTACTTGAGTCTTGATTGATTTTTGTGTTTTAGCTTGTAATTGTGAGTTTAATTGAGTCTACAATGTTCGTTTGATGTATTAGATAAGGTGTGTATAAAATTGAAACACATTTGCACTGTAAATTTTGGTCAATTTGATGTTTTTGAGATTTTTTTTGTTTTTCACGAGTTCGAAGCATTGTAACAAGATCAAAATGTATGTTTGAGTCGATTTTATTGAAATTAATTGTTTGTAATCGATTCCTGCACTATACGTGAGTAAATTGACAAAGTTTCAGACTTGAATTAGAAGAATTAATGGGTTTTTGGATCGATTGAAGGATTTTTCATCGAAAACTTGAAGAACTCGCATAATCCTTGAAGAACTCGCAAGATCCAAAGAGTTCGTATAAGGATTTCACATAATACTGAATCTGTGAAAAAGACAAGTGAAGAATTCGTATAGGCTTATATACGAATTATACAGAATTCGTATCAGCCTATATACGAAAAGATCAGATTTCGCATACTTCGGTGTACAAAAAGTTGGAAGATTAATTTTCTGAGGACAAATTTCGCATCAGGCTATTTGCGAAAAGTACGGATTTTGCATATAGTAGCATACAAATTCCTTGAATTCGCATAGGGTTCTTTTAATAATTGTATGAGGTTGAAATAGTTTCTAAGTATATAATTCGTATATCCCTGTTGTGCGAAAAGTTGCATGCGAAAAGTTGGGAGCTCTAGAATTTCTAAGTCTAAAATTCGCATATAGTTGTGTGCGAATTCCTCAGAATTCACATATAGCAGCGTGCGAATTCCTAGAATTCGCATCTAGTTACGTGTGAATTGTGTAGTTGTGCGAATTATGTGGTGTGCGAATTCCTTCAGCGTACGAATTGTGGATGTTCTACGAATTGTGGTGTTGTGCGAATTGTATAGCTACAGTGGTGTGAGAATTCTTGCCTTAGGAAATTTTTGGAATTTTATTTCTGAAAATTTTTCTAAGGTTTTCTGATTTCTGATTTCTTTCGAACTAACGATCATTTTAAGTTCTTATTTTACAGTTTATTTGTCAGGATGACTTCGAGGGATGCTCTTTCTATCGGAACCGATGTCAAACCACCAATTCTGTTCAAAGGAGAATACGAACAGTGGAAAGATAGATTTCTGGACTTCATTGACAAAAATGAACTTGGTGATTACATCAGAATTTCTTTGAATGAAGGAGTGATGAAACCTCCAACAAAGATTCATTCTACACAAGCTGATGGAGAAGAGGTAGTGAACAAAGAATATCCGATGGAGGTAGACGAATATTCTGATGAACAGAAAAAGAGACACAAAGATGACAGACAAGCTTGATCTTTTCTACTCCAAGGTATTCCAAATGAGATCTATGTGAAGATAGATAGCTACAACGCAACAGGAAAACAAATGTGGGATCAACTGGAGAAGATGATGTTAGGATCAAAGATTGGCAATCAGCTGAAAGTTTCAAACGGTCTCAACAACTATGAAGAGTTCAAAGCGAAAGAAGGTGAAAACCTAGAGGATGCTTATGACAAATTTGTTACTCTTTGAATGAACTGAGCAATAACAGAGTAAAGAAATCTCAGATTGAACTGAACGTGAAGTTTCTGAGTATCTTACAGCCTGAGTGGAAAAGATTTACTCGTTAAATGAAGCAAATGAAAGATCTTAATGAGACTTCTTTACATGAAGTTTACAAGACTATGCGACAGATTGAGGAAGAGATGGAGGAGATAAGAGATGAAAAGAAGAAAGCAGAGAAACCTATAGTTGATCCAGTTGCCTTGGTGGTTAAGATAAAAGAGAAAAGATCAGTCAGTCTGAAGAAGAAGAAGGTGATGGTTTCTGAATCTGATGAAGAGATTAGTGATGATTCTGATTCTGATGATGGTGAGAACCTAAAGAAAGAAATGCTCCTATTGACTAAGGCTTTCCAGAAGAAATTTTACAAAAATCCAGGGTTAAACAGTCACCGGTATTCGTCAGGGTCAAAGAATTTTGAGCACAAAGAGAGAGTAGAAAGTAAAAGATTTGAAGAGAAGATGCCTGAAGCAAAGAAGTATGGAAGAAAAGAAGATTTGTTGAGAAGAATGTATTGATTGAGATTTTACATAAAAATATTGATACCAGTGCTAGAGAAAAGATTGTAATCCATAATCAATTATCTGAAACATCTTCCAAATTCAAATCGTGTGAACTTGAGATTAAAGAGGTTGCTAAAAAGTGCTTATCTTCAAAGAAAGAAAACAAGTCTTTGGTTTAAAAAGTGAGTGTTTTGGAAGAAAAACTTTATACTATAGGCCAGACTGAGCAAACCATTCATCTTAATAAACCAAAAGAGGGTAGTGACTGTTGGGGTATTGGTTACAATAACCCACATTATTTCAAAAAGGGTATTTCCAAAATGTCTGCTTTATATGATTTCGGTTTTCTAAAATTGGCACCTAAATATCCTGAACTCAAAGTCAAATGGACAAAATTGTCAGATGAGGACGAAGCTAAGGAAAATGAGAAAAGGAAAAATAAAACTAAAATGCAACTACCATTTCGTTATGAGAAGTTGAATTCTAATTACAGTTCCAAACAGTCAAAATTTCTTTCTAACGATTATTTCCAAAGCTATTCTACAGAGGAAATGGAGGCAAAACCGATGGAAGGCAAAATTTATGTTCCTCCACTCATTTTAGAAAGTAAAATTTCTGAACTTGAGAACACTCTTATAGAAGAGAAAATTTTGATTGGATTAGAACAAATGGTATTTTCAACTGTTTTTTGTAAACACTGATTTCTCTGATACTTCCAAAGTTTCTAAATCAAATGATGTTAATGTTCTGTTTGATGAAGAGTTTGATTTTCTAAACTCTGATGGTTGTTTTGATGAATGTGTTGATCAATTTGATTTTAATGCAAAACTTCCATATCATTCCCCATTTATTGTTACTTCCAAAGATTTACCAAGTGTATTTGAAAAGGGTGAATCATCAACTAAGGTTGATAGATTAGTTTCTGTGAGTACCAATCATGCCAAAGGTAAGAAGAGAAAGAATAGGCATTCACGGAAACAAATTAACACTGGTAAATCTAGGAAAAGAAAATCTTTTAAATCTCAAATTTCTAACTTTCAAAATTCATATGTTTCAGATGTGAAAAAGAGAAAGCCTGAAGTGAAAACGGAATGGAGACCAAAGCAGAAAGTTGGAGAGAATACAAAATCATGTTCTGATATTGAGTTTAATAGGTTTACTGTTAGTGATTCTGATGTAATTGGTAATATTGCTTCTTATAAAACAAAACTTGTAACTTCTTACAAGACTTACTCAATAAAGCAATTGCTCCAATTATCTCAGTCTACTAATAAGTCTTCCACATATCGTCGAAATGATTTTGTATCTCGACAATATTCTGATAATTGGTTTGGATCATATCATGTATATTCTAATAATACTGTTTCAAAAGTTTTTCAAAAGATCAAAGGGTCCAAATTCAAATGGATGCCAAAATCATGTGCTAACTTGCTAGGACCCATCTATAAATGGGTACGTAAACCTGTTGTTCCTTGATTTCTCCTGTGCAGACCCGTCATATGTGGTACTTGGATTATGGTTGCTCCAAGTATATGACTGGGCATAAAGATATTTTATCTAATTATACAGAGAAATTCTGCGGCAACGTCAGATTTGGAAATGACCAATTTTTGCCAATCTTGGGATATGGAGATGTAGTACAAGAGAACATCATGATTAATAAGGTGAGCTATGTTGAAGGATTTGGACACAATTTGTTTAGCATTGGTCAGTTATGTGACAAGGATTTAGAGGTGAATTTTAAGGCCAAACGATGTTGTGTTAGAATTGAAGATGGTAAAGAACTCTTGTTCAGGATGCGGAAGTCAAACCTCTACACGATCAATCTGTCAAAAGTTAAGACTGATAATGCGGTGTGTCTACTTTCTAAAGCCTCTATGCAACAAAGATGGTTATGGCATAGAAGGCTATCTTATCTCAACTTTCGATACATCAACAAGTTGGTGATTGGAAATTTGGTCAAGAGTTTACCTGAGCTGAAATATGTCAAAGAACATCTATGTGTTGCGTGTGAGAAAGGTAAGATGAAAAGAGCTTCTCATAAGCCTAAGCCTGAACCAAGCATAAGTACTCCTTTAGAATTGTTGCATGTGGATCTCTGTGGTCCAATGCGAACTTAAAGCATAAACGGAAAAAAATACGTTTTGGTGATTGTGGATGATTATTCAAGATACACTTTGTTGGATCATTAATTGTATTCAAGATTTAAGTTAAAGTTCAGGGTTTAAATTGCAATTGTGTCGAAAATATTTAGAGGGTTTATTATGTAATAAGTAAATAGTTATTAGCTATTGGGCCTCAAGCCCATAAGCCCATTAAGCCTAAAAGCCTGGGTATTTAAAGTTATGTTTTGTTTAGTTTTAGGGTAAGAAACCTTTCATATTTTCATAATTATTGTTTAGTGAGAGGTAGCAAGTTTTCTCTGTATTCAAAGGGTATCAAGAACACTCAAGGGTTTCATTGTTTATTCAAGGGATTGGTATGTTATTCTGATCTTATTATCTCTTGATTATTATTGTGTTGCTTGATTACTTGATTGATTATTTACCAACTAGATTAAACTGGGATAACAAGTGGTATCAGAGCCTAAAAATCAAGATTTTGGATTTATCGATTTATCTCTTTATCAACTGTGTTCATCGACTGTGTTCATCGTGTGAAAATTAAATGCTTGATTTGCTATGTTTTTCTGCATAAAATTGATATGATTAGATGCCTTTTATGCTATTGAACATGATCTGAGTGATTAATTGCAGTTAACATCATCAATTGACAGAATTTTTGAATTTTTGGTTTCTGGGTTCGCATACATATAGTCACTGTGTTCTTAAAATCGGAAGCTTAAAAGTTGAAATTGATCTATAATTTTCATTGCACTGTGATTGGTATATGTTTCTGGGTACAAAAGGTTGTTTTATGGATTCAATTTCTGTGTTTTGTTTGATTTCTGGGTCAATTATTGCATCTGTTCATCGTCTTCTGGGCTGGTTAAGAACATACCGGTCTTAACACCATTCAGGTCGGACACTATACCGGTCATAGCACTTTATCGGTCGAACATAGTATCGGTCATTATATTCACCGGCACTCACATTTGTCCGGTCGACCGATACACTCACATCAACATCGGTCGATACCTTGTCCGGTCGAATTAATATCGGTCGAATCTATACCGGTCAAACATTATTTCGGTCGAACATAGTCTATCGGTCATAGAGTATATCGGTCGAGTTACACCGGTCTAAGAGTATATCGGTCGAGTTACATCGGTCCTTAGCACCATACCGGTCCTTACTCTTCCGGTCGAATACCATTTATCGGTCCTTAGCATTCGACCGATACACTCTCAGCTCACCCCGGTCTAAGGAAGTCCCGATCGAAGACCCTTACCGGTCAAAGACCTCTATCGGTCTAAGAATTATCGATCTAAGCATACTTCCGGTCGAACAAAGTACCGGTACAAGCAACATCCCGGTCGAAGCAAGGTACCGGTCTAAGCAAAACCCCGGTCGACTCAATACCGGTCGAAGCACATCCCCGGTCGATTTTTGCAAACTGTAATAGGGCATATAAATATCAAATTTTTTTCTCTTGATCAAAACCGGGACCCCCGTGCTAAGTTTGTGAAGGGGGACAAAGTTTTGCTCTTGATCAAAATCTTCTTAATTTTTCAGTATTTTATTCATAGATATTAGTGCTTTATACTGTCTGCGAGGACTGCATTTGATTATTTTTGGAAATTTATTTTTCTGAAAATTTTTGGGTGTAGTCTTTACTCTTGATTATAACGATCTCATCTAGTTGGTTGTCTTGGTACAAATAAGTTTAATTACTAACCATACAGCTAAGATGTCGAACCAGCTTCTCTCGATGGGTTCTCAGTCCAAACCGCCTGTCCTTATGGCTGATGAATATCAGCAATGGAAGAAGAGAATGGTCCAGTTTTTGAATCATACAAACAGAGACTACATGGAATCAATCATCAATGGTCCGGTCAATCCGATGATCAAAGTTGATGGCCAAGCAGCAACTGACACCTCTCCAGAAATCCCAGACAGATATGTTCCTAAACCTTATCAGTACTTTACTGAAAAGCAGAAGGAACAGTACAAGACAGATGAAGAGGCTCTTATCTATCTGACCATGGCAATCCCGAACGACATCTACAACCGTGTAGACAGTCGGAACTCTGCAAAGGAAATCTGGGATGAACTATCCAGACAGTTTGAAGGAAGTGAAGCCTCTATCCAAGCTAAGCAGAATATATGCATAAATTCATACGAGGGGTTTCATGCAAAAGAAGAAGAGACGCTGCTAGAGACCTACAACAGATATAACATCATTCTCAATGACATGCGGAGGAACAACATCTCTAAGTCTGCTTCTGAGATTAATTATAAGTTCATCAAGAACTTAAATCCAGAATGGAAGAACTTTGCCATCAACCTTCAGATGTCAAAGAACATGGCTCAGGAAAACGTCACTGATATTTTCTCCACTCTTTCTCAGCATGAGGATGAGGTGAGAACCATCAATCTTGAGTCCAATAAACTGAAGGATTCTGTGGCTCTCATAGCCGGCAAAAGTTCTGTATCTTCCGCAAGGTCAAAGAAAAAGGTGACAAAAGCTCTAGTTACTGAAGTTACCGACTCTGACTCTGCTTCAAGTGATGAAGAACTGGAGATTGATTCTGATCCAGATATTCAGAAGTTCTCTGAGGACTTGGCTCTTATTACTCGAAGATTCAAGAAGACCTTTGGCAAGAAGAAGTTTTATTCAAAGCCTAAGTACGAAGGTCACAAGAAAGAGAAGGCTGAATTAAGATACAAGCCAAGCCAAGGACGGCGAGAGGAAAGACGAGAAGAGAGAAAAGAAGACAGAAGAGAAGATAAGAGAGAAGAAAATAAAGAAGACAGGGCTGATGAACCAAAAAGATGCTACAATTGTGGCAAATTTGGGCACTTCTCCAGAGACTGCAGATTCAAGAAGGTAAAGAACTCAGACTATTATGCAAGAAAGTCACTCATCGCCAAGAAAGCCGAAGAAGGAAAGGTGCTTATGGCCGAAGAAGAGAACTGGCTGTTCCAAAGTTCCGATGACGAGGAGCAAGCTCACTTCACTCAAGTATCTTATATGGCAAAGCTGGATGGTGACGATGAAGATTCTGAGGCACAATCTGAAGATGCAAACTCTGAGGTAAGTGATAATTCTGAGCTTTTTGAATCTCTTATGACCCAAATACATAGCATGAAAGATGAATTTGCTTTATTGAAAGGCAAACTTAGCTCTGCACAACAATCAATATTGAGTTTTCGTGATGAAAACGCTTTGCTGAAAGTTGTTGTGGACGAAAAAGAAAAGGAAAAAGACGGTTTAAAAGCTGAAAAGGATTCTTTAAAAAGCAAAATATTTGATTTAGAAAAGGATCTTGTGAATATCAATGCTGAAAAAGGTGAGTTCAAAATAAAATTTGAAGTTTGTTATAAAGAAAGAAATGAAGCTTACACCAAAATTAAGCAACTGGAGGACATTAATATGAAACGAGGTCAGACTGAGCAAACATTAAATCTGTTGACCAATAAACTCCAAGACGAAAGGTTTTATAAACTAAAACCAGGTTTGGGTGTGCCAACTAATGAGATTTTGAAAAAGGCACCGGAGCATTTATATAATTTTGATAAATTCGGCTCCGCAATCAGACCTATTCCTGACATTCGTGCAACTTTTGTTGAAGCAAGTACTCCTACACCTTTATCTGAGATCAAAGGTCAAGAAGAAATGGGAAAGAACAAGTCTGGTGACACTGATTCTCAAAATCTTTTTAAATCAGTTGGTTTTACATATGGTGATTTGAATAAAAGCTATGAGACTCGAAAGATCGAATGTACTGAATTTGAATCACTATTTACCACACCTTCCAAAGAATCAGTAAGCACCAACACAGTTCCACCTGAGACTGCATGCAAATATGATGAGTATGAATCGGATGTTGATCCATCTACTATACCATCAGTCTCAAATCCCATTGCTTCTAAACCTTTACTTGTTGAAGAGGTTGAAGAAGAAACTGCTAACACGAATGAATCTTGTTCTAAAAATGATAAAACGGAGTTTATTGAGTTCATGACTGAAGAGATATTCTCTGAAATGATGAATGCTTCAGACTCTGATCCGGTTTCTGATTTAAAGGGGTCAAATTCTGTGAATAATAATACATCTGAATTGATGAAGCAAATTGACTTGTTGCAACAGTCTCTTGATGAGGTTGAAGATGAAAACTTTGATCTTAAACATAAACTTGAAAAGTCTTTAAAAGTAAATCAAGAGCTTTGCATAGAGATCAATGATTTGAAAATTACTCTATTTAAAAATGCTTCAAATGATAAACAGATGTTCAACGATCCAAGCTGGAAGGTAAGAACAAATCCAGAATTTGATGCTTCTACAAAACCTTCAGTTGTTTACTCTGACTGTCGTGAATATCCACCGAGCATCTTTGAGAAGGGTGAAACTTCAACTAATTCTAGAAAAGAATCACCTTCTAAGCATGAGACTAATGAGATTCCTATTTCTGTTTCAGATATATAAGAGGAAATGGAGTTGGGAAGAATAAGAAGAATAAAGATCTTAGTTTGAATAAAAAGAATAGTTTGAATTCTAGTAGTTGTCCTACATACAGTGTTATTTTGAATAGTACTTCTTTTGATAAACATGAATGTAAGATTTGTTCCGATAAATCTAAGTTTATGAATTTTGCTCGAAAGAATCTTTATTGCAAACACTTTTGGGATAATTCATTCAAATACTACTCCCCTCCTAAGTCCAAAAAGAATAAAAGCAAAGCTAAGCTGAACTCTAAGTCTAATTCTAATTCTGATTCTTCTACACAACCCAAAGTGTATCGAGCTAAGGTTGCCAATCCTACTTCTAAAAAGCACTTTCAGGAATTAAATGTTAAGATGGTTTGGAAATGGGTTCCAAAACCGCGTTATGAATGGAGAGTGAAAGTCAAACCAGATGATATTCCTGAGTTGCTTGATGCTAACCGCGAAGGACCCATCCTGATATGGGTGCCTAAGCAAAACTAATTGTCTCTTTTGCAGGCCTGTCAATTGTGGGTAATAGATTCCGGATGTTCACGCCACATGACAGGATTCAAGCACCTCTTGCATAACTATGTGGAGGAGCCTGCCGGAGCAGTTAGATTTGCCAATTCTAAAGCCGAAGGCCACGTCAGAGGATATGGAATGCTCGATAACGGTGTTGTGAAGATTCAAAAAGTGCTATATGTTGAAGGACTTGATCACAATCTGTTCAGTACCAGTCACTTCTGTGACATGAAGTATCAAGTCCGCTTCACAACCACTCATTGCTATCTAGAGGATCCCGATGGTTACGAAGTCTTCAAAGCTGCGCGCCATGGAAATCTATACTATGTAGATTTTCCTACACTGTCTGCCACACGTCCAGTATGTCTACTAGCCAAAGCTTCTAAAGCACAATCATGGACGTGGCATCGACGATTGTCTCATCAAAATTTCAGATCTATAGCGAAGCTACAGAGACAAGGTCTGGTCAAAGGTCTACCAGAAATGAGATTCGAAAAAGACTCACTATGTCCCGCATGTGAGTTGGGCAAAATGAAGCGAAGCTCCTTCAAGTCCAAAGCTGAATCATAGACCTCATCTGCACTGGAACTTCTTCACATGGACCTTTGTGTCCCAATGCGCACAACATCTATCAACGGAAAGAAATATGTGTTGGTAATGATAGATGACTACTCAAGGTATACATGGATCGAGTTTCTTTGCAACAAGTCAGATACTCCAGAGTTGATTATCGCTTTCATCAAGCGCATTCAAGTACGTCTTCAACTGCTAGTCAGAACCATTCACAGTGATAATGGCATGGAGTTCAAGAATGACACCCTGAAGAGTTATCTTACTTCCGTGGGTATTTCACATAATTTCTCCGCCGCCTACACTCCGCAGCAAAATGGCATTGTTGAACGGAAGAACGTACTCTGGTTGAAGCAACTCGTACTATGCTTGCTTACTCGAATCTACCCATGTACCTTTGGGCTGAGGCAGTCACTACAACATGTTTTACTCAGAACCGTACCATTGTGGTCAAGCGATTTAATAAGACAACATATGAGTTGATCAACAATCGTACACCTAACATCAAGTTCCTTCGTGTATTTGGTTGCAGGTGTTACATTCTAAAAGAGCGTCAAGGATTATCAAAGTTTTATAAGAAACAGGATGAAGGATATCTCGTTGGATACTCTCTGACATCCAAAGCTTATCGAATTTACATTATTCGAACCAAGACGGTTGTTGAGAGCATGAATGTCTCCTTTGATGAGAATTCTACAAGGACTTCTGGACACAACAGTTCAGAACTCGGTCTTATCGACAAAGCTTCTATTCAATCAAGAATAGAACCAGCACCTAAAGGATTCACTTCTTTTAACTCTAACTCTACTTCATCTGAGTTAGATTTATTGTTTATTGATGCCTGTGATGATATATGTGCAGATTTTGAAAAAGGCATATCCACATCAACAACAAGTGGTACAAGCTCGGAGGTCCCTACTATTTCTGAAGACATGTCTGGACCTTCCGAAGAAGTCACTGACATTTCATCTTCATCAGGTACGAGTACAAAGTTAGTTTCTGACTCTACTAATGCTGAATCTGTCTCTACAGATAGTTCTTCTGGAAACGAAGTCCCGAGCACTTCAATTGTTAGTCCAGAAGCTTCAGCATCAGAAAGACCAGTACAAGATGTCCCGAGTACATCTATGGAGCAACCTGCCGTACAAGATGACAACGATGCGTCAAATACGCAACAAACAGTTGAAGCCTTACCAAGCACACATCGTTGGACTAAGGATCATCCCCTGGAAAACGTGATAGGTGACGTACAATCTGGTGTCACAACAAGATCTGCAACAGCCAACTTTTGCATGTTTTCAAGCTTCCTTAGTTCCCTAGAACCGAAGAAAGCGTCTGAAGCTCTACGTGATCCCTTCTGGATTTCTGCTATGCAAGATGGGCTTCTCCAATTCGAAAGGAACAAGGTATGGCGCTTGATCCCACTACCTAAAGGTAAATCCGTTATTGGCACAAAGTGGGTGTTCAGAAATAAGAAAGATAAAGCTGGAGTAGTCGTGAGAAACAAAGCTCGACTGGTCTCCAAAGGGTATTGTCAACAAGAGGGCATTGACTATGATGAAACATTCGCCCCGGTTGCAAGGATCGAAGCCATCAGAATCTTTCTAGCATATGTAGCGCACAAAAACTTTCCTGTCTATCAAATGGACGTAAAGTCGGCTTTTCTAAACGGCGTTTTGCATGAGGAGGTGTACGTGGCTCAACCTGAAGGTTTCGTTGATCCTCATCACCCTGATCATGTCTATGTTTTAGACAAAGCGCTTTATGGTCTTAAACAAGCACCGCGAGCCTGGTATGAAACTCTCACTAAATTTCTACTTGCTTCTGGTTTCAAGAAAGGTACTGTTGATACAACCTTATTTCTTAAAAGGCAAGGTGAGGACTTGATTCTCATTCAGATTTATGTTGACGACATAATTTTTGGGTCGACAAATCAGAAATTTTGTAAGAACTTTTCAAAAATAATGGAAACAAAGTTTGAGATGTCGATGATGGGTGAATTGAATTTCTTTCTTGGCCTACAAGTAAAGCAATTACCCGACGGCATATTTATTAATCAAGCTAAATATATAAAAGATATTTTGAAAAAGATCAATATGTCAGATAGTTCAGTCATGAAAACAGCAATGGCTACTGGTACACTCTTAGACGCGGATCCCTCCGGGAAACCTGTTGATCAAAAGGTGTATCGTAGCATAATTGGTTCTTTACTTTATCCGACTGCCAGTCGCCTGGATATAATGTTTGCCACATGTTTTTGTGCGAGATATCAGTCTAATCCTAAAGAGTCGCACTTAACTGCTGTTAAGCGAATCCTTAGATATCTCAAAGGCTCGCCTAATCTAGGCCTTTGGTATCCAAAGGATTCTCGTTTTCAACTAACTGCCTTTACAGATGCTGATCATGCAGGATGTAAGCTAGACCGGAAGAGCACCTCTGGATCATGTCAATTCATAGGTGACAAACTTGTGAGTTGGACTTCAAAGAAACAAAACTGTGTTTCAACATCCACTGCCGAGGCTGAGTATGTAGCTGCTGCTAGCTGCTGTTCTCAAGTCCTCTGGATGACGATACAGTTAAGGGACTTTGGCTACAACTACAAGCGTGTTCCTATTTATTGTGATTCCAAGAGCGCAATATCTATAACTGCTAATCCGGTACAGTATTCGAAGACCAAGCATATCGACGTACGCTATCATTTCATCAAGGATCATGTAGAAAAAGGTAATATTGAAATGCACTTTGTTCAAACTGACTTCCAGTTAGCTGACCTTTTCACCAAGCCATTGGATGAAAAGCGTTTTCAATTTCTCATCAGCAAACTTGGAATGTTGAACATGTCTTAAACCTTACTCATGATTCTAGGGGGAGTATTCCAAGTTTTGATCTTGTGTGTTATTTTCCAACTGTTGTTAACGAGAGAGGAATCATTTTCATAAATGATTACCATTATTTATTTTATTTATGCAGGTTTGGTCAAGTGACAATGGCTTCTAATCACATCGGATTAGAACCCGCACTTCAGTGCCTTATTTTTCTGTTTTTTCTTAATCTTAAAAAAAAAAAAAATCTTTCAGTTAAGGGGGAGAATATCTGTGATATTAACAGATTTTTGGATACTTAAATGCTTATCTGACCGTGTGTTCTTCAAAGATAAATACTTGTGTTTTATCTTGTCTATATACTTTCTCAAGTATTCATACACATAACGGTTCAGAATATTCTATTTGACTTTGTTATTACCATGTATCAAAAGTTAAATCTTTCTATGGTAATACTCACGTTATTTGTATTCACTGTTGATTGAATCAAACGTCATTTCATGTGCTTTCATTGAAAATATGTTTATATATTGTTCATATAAACAACATTCGTTTTTGATTCTCCAAAATCTTATTCTTCATGACAAAATGATATGAGCTTAATTGTCAAACTCTTTTAGTTTGAGGGGGAGAATTGCATCGTCAAACATCTTCTGTTTTGACATCTCCGAAATTCTTATTTTTCATGTAACAAGTGGTATTTGTGCTTACATGTACAATAGCCTGTTGAACAACATGTTTTTTTTGGATCATACATGGGATTCAGTGTGAGAACTTAACAGAACTTCCATGGATTCACGATAACCAGTGTTTCCTACCCAGGAAGTATTCCCTGAGTGATTGAGGGGAAAGGGGTCAAAAGATTTGAGTGTTGGTGTGTAAAAAGAGGTAAAATGGAAAAGAGAGATTGGTTAGACGTGAGCATTAAAAGAAAGAGGGTGAGAGAACAGAGTAAAAGAATATTAAACTCTGCACCAAACTTCTTTCTGAGTCGGGCAGCCACATAATTTGATTGGTTCACATTCTTTGGTGACCATCATTGAAAAAGGCAACTAGCCCATGCCATCTCTTGCATACAACCCCACCAACTACTCATTCTTTTCTCAAAAAGAGAATGTTTCACATTTTCTGGGGACGCAGGACATACGCTATTGGTTCTTCATTTGGAAGATACTAATATTGAAAAAGAAGGAAAGTTGCCCCACCTTCGAACCCTTTCTCATGCACATTGAGTCTTTGTACAATTTGTTGTTGTCTCAACAAGTTTACATACTTTGAGCCTATATTGAAAAAGCAATCATCTATGCTTAATTTTTTTTTTCTAACACATGCACGAGCACACAGAAATTTGTTTTCTGTCAGAACGTTTATAGATAACCATGTGTTATTCGATGATTGAATGGAAGACCTGGGGAGTCTACATCAAACCAGCTCCTTATATAGTAACTTTGTGTTACTCAGTGACTTTGTGTCATTGACAGGCATTCTAACTGAGTCATTTGTTGATTCAGGGTTACACTTATTAAACTGTTTAAATTTGAAAAGATTCGAATGGTTACTACTTTCTATTTTAATCTGAAAAGATTGAAATAATCACTTTCTCCATTTGGAGAGACTGCTCTTATTTCCATACAGGGCTCGTTACATGAAGACTGCGCTTACGTGATCATACATAATGGGGGAGATTGTCTTGAAAAGGGGGAGATTGTTTTGCAAAGTTTTGATGATGATGATTCTCACCACTCATCAAAAAGGGGGAGAAGATACAAAAAGGGAGAATACTCAAAAAGGGAGAATTATCAAAGAAGAATAATATAATCTGAAGACTGCTGAAGATTTTCAAAGATTTGAAGTTTTGAAGTTTTGAAGCTATCAACGTCATATCTGAAGTTTTTCAAGAAAAGTGAAGACCCGAAGACAATTGCAAATTTTTTTTAATCTTGAATCCAAAGGGGGAGATTGTTGGATCATTAATTGTATTCAAGATTAAAGTTAAAGTTCAGGGTTTAAACTGCAATTGTGTCAAAGTTATTTAGAGGGTTTATTATGTAATAAGTAAATAGTTATTAGCTATTGGGCCTCAAGCCCATAAGTCCATTAAGCCTAAAAGCCTGGGTATTTAAAGTTATGTTTTGTTTAGTTTTAGGGTAAGAAACCTTTCATATTTTCATAATTATTGTTTAGAGAGAGGTAGCAAGTTTTCTCTGTATTCAAAGGGTATCAAGAACACTCAAGGGTTTCATTGTTTATTCAAGGGATTGGTATGTTATTCTGATCTTATTATCTCTTGATTAGTATTGTGTTGCTTGATTACTTGATTGATTATTTACCAACTAGATTAAACTGGGATAACACACTTGGGTCAAATTTCTAAGATCGAAAGATGAGACGCTCGATGTCATCATCTCATTCTTAAAGATCGTTCAAGTGAACTTGCAGAAGACAGTTAAGCTTCTCAGAACTGATAATGGCACATAATTCAAGAACAAAACAGTTGACGATTATCTTGAATCGGTCGGGATAACATATCAATTTTCTGTTGCCAGAACTCCGGAACAAAATGGGGTAGTTGAATGACGAAATCAGACTCTTGTTGAGGATGCACGAACAATGTTGAGCCAATCTGATCTACCTTTATTTTTGTGGGCCGAAGTTGTCTCTACTGCTTGTTATACTCAAAACAGATCAATCATTCATCGCCGGTTTGGTAAAACACCATAAACTTTAATAAACAATAGAATACCTAGCATTAAACATTTTCATATCTTTGGATGCAGGTGTTTTGTGATGAACGACAAGGAGAACTTGAACAAATTTAGTCCTAAGGCTGATGAAGGCATTTTCATTGGATATTCTCAGATATCTGCTGCATACAGAGTTTATTTGAAGAAGTCAAATATTGTGGTTGAAAGCGTAAATGCAACATTTGATGAAGAAATGGCTTCTGATCATAGCAGTTCAGAACCCGTTATAACAGGAGTGTTAGTGTAACACCCTAAAAATTAGCGGAATAAAATTCGAAATTTCTGCAATATGACGGCTATAAATAGATAGAAACCTGGGTATAAAACTTACCATAAACAATCCCAAAGTATCATCCCGATAGAACGGGGAATCAAAGTTATAGACATTACAATCAAACAGGTGAAGAATACACTAACAACCTAATAATCTAACTTAAATAAGAAAGATTAGTATCGGCTGTTGCTATTCTTCCAAAAGGTATGTTCACTATTCAAAAACGCCGGTCTATACATCTCCCAAAAAGACCGCTCTTGACCCCAAAGCTATCCGCTCAGTCCCGACGAATCCGACCGGAAACCTGACCTGTTATACATGTCATTTTGATAAAAAGTGTTAGGCTAAAGCCTAGTGAGATCAAATATTTGCAGCTTAAGAATTGAATATATACATAAATGAGTAAAAAGTTTTCTTTTTATACAACAATAATAATGGTAACAATAAAATAATGCTCTTTGAACTACAACCAATACTTCTTGGGTTAACGGGGGAGACCCGCTCACTAACCCGAATGACGGAACACAAAAGTAAGCCATTCGATGGGTCAGTAAGGCCAATAAACACATAAAGTACACGCAAGGGATGTCAGGCTCAGTAGCTTTAAACGTACACCCACGGAAACTCGAGTTCAACCCCGTCGGGTTCCTATGTCGAGCTCCTCATCCAATATCGTAATACTTGGGCACATAGGATTTATACCTCATCCGAAACCTAATGTGCAGCACGAAGGACTTATACCCTCACCCGGTACCTAACGTGCCTCGACGTGGAAAACTAGTCGTCCCAACGCCGGAACAATAATAACCAAATACGGGGTCATGACTCCCAATGCATCAATAAAGCCAAATAATGCACATAAGGCCCAACAAATAATCCCAACAATGGTTAGTACGCAATAATTGATATGGAGGGTGTTTTCCACCTAAACCACTCTCATTGTTTATCAAAAGACCATTAATAAAAATATAGACAATTCCTCTTTATTTCGAATCTCCAAAATATAAATCGAGTTTAATATGCAGACTTAGCAGCAGTTAACCATAATACCAATATTTCCAAAATCATAAGTTTTGCATAGCAATGCCATTCACTTAAAAGTATAAACCAAGTAAAAACTAGTTAAAGAACATTAATAGAGTTCATAACACATCATTTTCCCAAAATCATCAAAACACTAACATCCCAAAAAGTTAGGTTTAACACCATGTTTCTACAATACCGAGTATATGAAAGGGGAGATATTAGGTATTCAAAATCCACCTTTTGACATGTGTAAAGTTTGATAAAATGTGTAAGAACACACCTTGGTAGTTCCCTTAAGAAGAGAACCAAACCCTAGAAATGGAGGAGATGAAAATCACTTGAGAGCTCACCAACAACACTTCCTAAATGTATTAAGGATCACCATAAATGACTATAAATCACCATAAATGAGGAGAGAAGTCTATGGGAAGAATGCTTACCGAAATCAGTTGCCAAAGTCGCTCCCAAAACCCTAGAATCAGATAAAATGCTCTAAAATCACGACTTGAACAATTTATACCCAAACAGCCCGTTGGCGACTATGAAACGGCGACTATGCCAATGTCATAGTCGCAGGGCAATGTCGTCCGTGTGAGAAACCCCGCGCTACCTCCCTCGCGATTGTGACCATGCGATAGTGACCATGGCAAGGTCGCCGGGCACTATCGCTGAACCTGTACCGAGAGTCCGATCTTCTCCGCGACTTTGCCAAGCGACATTGACAGATGTCATAGTCGCCGGGCACTATCGCTTGGTGCATGACACGCTCGAAACTTTACTTTTTCCCCTCCCATACTGATCAGATAACGACGATTAAGCTGTCCACTAGAATCAAACTTGATTACATACACGTGCACTACGAGTCAAAGTTAAATCTTACAGCGATTCAAAAAGGAGATAATCCACACAGAAATTGGGGTGTTACAATCCTCCCCAACATGGAAACGATTTCGTCCCTGAAATCCTACTGACTAAACATATGAGGGTATCTACGCCTCATGTCCTCTTCCGCCTCCCAAGTCACATTGGTGCCGCGATGTTGTTTCCATTGAACCTTTACCATCGCCACCTCTTTATGTCGGAGCTTCTTAATTACACTTTCCAAAATGGAATCGGGTTCTTCGATGCAACGGTTATCCTCCACTCGAATTTCGGACAATGGAATAACGCTTTCTTCCTCCGCTAGGCACTTCCGTAAATAGCACACGTGGAATGTGGGATGAATCCCGTCCATCTCCGGCAGTAAGTCCAACTTGTAAGCTTGGAGTCCGATACGCTTAAGAATAGTAAACGGTCCAAGGAAACGGGGACTTAGCTTCCCGCGCTTCCCAAACCGAATCAATCCTTTCCATGGGGATACCTTTAACATCACCCGATCCCCTACTTGAAACTCTACCGGTCTCCTCTTTTTGTCGGCGTAACTTTTCTGACGATCTTGTGCCGCTTTCAACCGTTCCCGAATCGATTTGACTTTGTCGGCCGTCTCTTGTACAATCTCCGGGCCGCCCAATTGTTTCTCTCCCGCCTCCAGCCAACACACGGGAGTTCTACACTTTCGTCTATACAAAGCTTCAAATGGTGCCATTCCAAGACTTGTGTGGTAACTGTTGTTATACGCAAACTCCACCAAAGGTAGATGGGTATCCCAACTACCGCTAAAATCGATCACACATGATCTAAGCATGTCTTCAAGCGTTTGAATCGTCCTTTCACTTTGTCCGTCCGTTTGTGGGTGATAAGCCGTGCTTAAATTCACCCGCGTGCCCAACCCTTGGTGTAAGGCTCCCCAAAATCTCGACGTGAACCGACTATCACGAGCGGACACTATTGACAAAGGTATACCGTGTCTAGAGACTACCTCGTCTATGTAGAGTTTTGCCAACTTATCCATCGGCAAGGTTTCCTGCATGGCTAGGAAGTGAGCACTCTTAGTCAAACGGTCACCAATAACCCAAATAGTGTCGTTCCCTCTCAAGGTCTTCGGTAGTTTGGTCACGAAGTCCATGGTAATCTTGTCCCATTTCCATTCGGGTATTTCAAGCGATTAAGACTTCCATAGGGTCGTTGATGCTCGGCCTTCACTTGTGAACAAGTTACACATCGCTCCACATAATGTGCTACATCAAATTTCATAACTGGCCACCAAAAGTGTAGCTTCAAATCCCGGTACATCTTGGTGCTTCCCGGGTGGATAGAATACTTGGATTTGTGTGCGTCCTCCAAAAGTAACTCTTGACAACCACCAAAATTTGGTACCCAAACTCTTCCGTTGAAGCATTTGATCCCCCGACTATCTTCGGTCAACAATAACCGTTGCTTGGTCATCATTTCATCCTTGAGGTTTTCTTCTTTTAATGCTTCGATTTGCACCTCTTTAATCTTTTCCACGAGACTCGACACCAAATCAATTCTTGTAAGTTTGGCTTGAAGTCTCCCGCTATACTCTTTCCGACTCAAGGCGTCGGCCACCACCTTTGCTTTACCCGGGTGGTAGAGTAATTCGCAATCGTAATCCTTAAGTAACTCCAACCACCTCCACTGCCTCATGTTGAGCTCCTTCTGATCAAAAACATACTTTAAGCTCTTATGATCCATGTACAAGGTACACTTGGTACCGTATAGGTAATGTCGCCATAATTTTAACGCGAACACTACCGCCGCCAACTCTAAATCATGAGTGGGGTAGTTCTTCTCGTGCACTTTCAATTGCCTAGACGCGTATGCGATCACCTTCCCTTTTTGCATTAGTACACATCCAAACCCCATTTTGGATGCATCGCTAAAGACCACAAAATCCTCCGATCCCTCCGGCAAGGATAAGATCGGAGCTTCGCATAACTTCTTTTGCAAAGTCCTAAATGCCTTCTCTTGATCTTCGTTCCATACAAACTTTACATTCTTCTTGGTCAACATTGTCAACGAAGAAGCAATCTTGGAGAAGTCTTGTATGAACCTTCGGTAATACCCCGCCAAGCCTAGAAAACTTCGAATCTCGGATGGGCTTTTGGGAGGTTCCCAATTCATCAGAGCTTCAATCTTGGCCGGATCCACCTTTACTCCGTCCTTTGAAACTATGTGCCCCAAAAACTGCACTTCCTTCAACAAAAACTCACACTTGGAAAACTTTGCATAAAGTTTCTCTTTCCTCAAGATCTCTAAAACGTGTCGAAGGTGTCGAGCATGATCGACCCCATTCTTTGAGTAGATAAGGATGTCATCAATGAACACGATAACAGACTTATCTAAGAAGGGTCGGCACACGCGGTTCATTAAATCCATAAACACCGCTGGAGCGTTCGTCAAACCAAATGGCATCACTAGAAACTCGTAGTGGCCATAACGCGTCCTAAAAGCAGTTTTAGGAATGTCTTCCTCTTTGACCTTCACTTGATGGTAACCCGAACGGAGATCAATCTTCGAAAAGCAACCCGCTCCTTGTAGTTGGTCGAATAAATCATCGATTCTAGGGAGTGGGTATTTGTTCTTCACGATCACCTTATTCAACTCCCTATAGTCGATGCACATGCGCATAGTACCATCCTTCTTCTTCACGAATAAGACCGGGGCTCCCCAAGGTGAGGAACTCGGTCTCACAAATCCCTTCTCCAAGAGATCTTTCAATTGGCTCATCATTTCCTTCATCTCTGACGGAGCCAAATGGTATGGAGCGCGGGCTATCGGAGCCGCTCCCGGTGTCAGATCAATCTTAAACTCCACTTGACGATCGGGAGGTAAACCAGGAAAGTCGTCCGGAAATACGTCGGAAAACTCCTTTACCACTTCGACATCTTCTAACGTCTTCTTCTCAAGTTTGACATCTATCACATATGCCAAAAAGGATGAGCATCCTTTCGCCAACCCTCTTCGTGCCTTTACCATACTGATGATTAGGACTTCACCCTTTCGTCTTTCACCATACACGGTCACCGCATGACCATCCGAATCCGGGATTCGGATCAACTGCTTTGCACAAAGAATTTCATCATGATTAGTTGACAACCAATCCATACCGACTACAACATCGAATCCCCCGATGACCATAGGCATAAGATCGATCGGAAATTCTCTTCCTTCGATTTCGAGCTTGCAATTCCTTAGAATATCCCGAACCACTACTTGATCACCATCAGCTAGCTCTACCACTAACGCATCTTCTAAGCTAGTAGTGGGAATGGATAGTTTTGGGCAAAACAGACTTGACACAAACGAGAAACAAGCTCCCGAATCAAATAGTACACGCGTAGGTATGGAGTTTAGGAGAAACGTACCCGACACTACATCCGATGACGCCTTCGCCTCTTCGGTGGTCATCTGAAAAGCTCTCCCTGTTGCCTTGGGAGTGTCCACTTTCTTGCCTCCACTAAAGTTCGCCATTGCCTTCGGACATTCACTTCTGACATGGCCCGACTCTTTACACCCGAAACAGACACGCTCTTTAATTGGGCAGTCATAGAAATGATGGTCGAGCTTACCACCTTTGTAGCACGGTTCAGACTTCGAGTTGCAAGGGACGGTGTGCTTACTTCGGCATCTTGAACACCACGGGGAATCCCATCTCGGACCACCTCCCCGTTGATTGTTATTGAAGTGGCTCAGCCTCTTCGAAAACGTGGGACCTCATTCCCATTTCCTCTTCTCAATTGCTCCACTTCTCTCCGCCTTACCCAAACCGTAGGAATCCTCCACAAGTTGTGCCTCCTCTATAGCCTCTCGAAGGGTAGAGGCCTTGGACACTCGAACCATGTTCATCATTTCTGTAGGCAAACCCTTGATGTACGCCTTGATCTTCTCTCTTTCGGTGGGGACCAGATGTCCCACCAAGCCTAGCTTGTCAATAAACAGCTTGTTGTAATCCTTCACCAATAAATTCCCCTTTTTCAAACTTCGGAACTCATCGATGATCCGGTCCATAGCTCGTTCGTTGCAAAATTCTTCCATGACCTTCTTCTTGAAGGTCTCCCAGCTTAGTTGAGTCAATATGGTGGCTTCAATAGAAGCGGAATAGACATTCCACTAGGTGAGGGTTGCCCCTCTAAGCATTTGAGATCCAAATACGGATTTTTGGTTCTCCCCGCACCCGATCGATCGGAAGGCTTGCTCCATTTCCCTAATCCAGTTCATGCATTCTACCGGGTCGTCGGTGCCTTTGAACTCCGGCGGTCGGCATCCGAGAAATGCCTTGAATGTACAAGACTTTGCCTCAGGTCTTGCGATTGGGATTGCCGTCTCATTGGTAGGGATACGGGGTCCCATACCTCCGGATCCTGCCACAATCACATTCTCCTCCACCGTCTCCGGCCTACGATGGTTAGCATCTCTGTCATCCAATAGTTTCAGGAAGGTCTCTTGCTGTTGAACCATGGCTGCATTCATTGCTTGCATCATCCGCTCCATCATTCTAGTTTCCGGAGTTACCTCTTCCATGATCGGATGAGTTGCAGTTATGTTATGTCCAGGCACATGCTCCGGTCCTCCACCCAACACATTTATAAACGCTGGGGGCAAATCGTTATTCGTTACTCTCAGTTGATCGGCCGTAGATGCTGCCGTATCCTGCCCCTCCGGCCGATTACGTGTATTAACCATAGTCTGCCACACACGCGAGAATATAGATAAGATAAGACTATATGGTTATAAGCAAGAAAACGTACTACTGCATTCATTAATCATCATAACAACGGAAAACAAGCATAATCACGTAAAACATCTTCATAATAACGTTAGCTAGGCGAAATTATGAACATGCAATACATAAAAATTTTCATTCCCATTACCATAACTCTTAACTTGTGTAGCTTCCGTCGACTCTAGAACTATCTTATCTTAATAGTTCTACCCCATCTCACAAAATCATTGCCTAATTTCACATCTTAAGTCTAGGTACCCTACATCCATACCTAGTTCACTTAAACTAAAGCTCTGATACCAACTTGTAACACCCTAAAAATTAGCGGAATAAAATTCGAAATTTCTGCAATATGACGGCTATAAATAGATAGAAACCTGGGTATAAAACTTACCATAAACAATCCCAAAGTATCATCCCGATAGAACGGGGAATCAAAGTTATAGACATTACAATCAAACAGGTGAAGAATACACTAACAACCTAATAATCTAACTTAAATAAGAAAGATTAGTATCGGCTGTTGCTATTCTTCCAAAAGGTATGTTCACTATTCAAAAACGCCGGTCTATACATCTCCCAAAAAGACCGCTCTTGACCCCAAAGCTATCCGCTCAGTCCCGACGAATCCCACCGGAAACCTGACCTGTTATACATGTCATTTTGAGAAAAAGTGTTAGGCTAAAGCCTAGTGAGATCAAATATTTGCAGCTTAAGAATTGAATATATACATAAATGAGTAAAAAGGTTTCTTTTTATACAACAATAATAATGGTAACAATAAAATAATGCTCTTTGAACTACAACCAATACTTCTTGGGTTAACGGGGGAGACCCGCTCACTAACCCGAATGACGGAACACAAAAGTAAGCCATTCGATGGGTCAGTAAGGCCAATAAACACATAAAGTACACGCAAGGGATGTCAGGCTCAGTAGCTTTAAACGTACACCCACGGAAACTCGAGTTCAACCCCGTCGGGTTCCTATGTCGAGCTCCTCATCCAATATCGTAATACTTGGGCACATAGGATTTATACCTCATCCGAAACCTAATGTGCAGCACGAAGGACTTATACCCTCACCCGGTACCTAACGTGCCTCGACGTGGAAAACTAGTCGTCCCAACGCCGGAACAATAATAACCAAATACGGGGTCATGACTCCCAATGCATCAATAAAGCCAAATAATGCACATAAGGCCCAACAAATAATCCCAACAATGGTTAGTATGCAATAATTGATATAGAGGGTGTTTTCCACCAAAACCACTCTCATTGTTTATCAAAAGACCATTAATAAAAATATAGACAATTCCTCTTTATTTCGAATCTCCAAAATATGAATCGAGTTTAATATGCAAACTTATCAGCAGTTAACCATAATACCAATATTTCCAAAATCATAAGTTTTGCATAGCAATGCCATTCACTTACAAGTATAACCCAAGTAAAAACTAGTTAAAGAACATTAATAGAGTTCATAACACATCATTTTCCCAAAATCATCAAAACACTAACATCCCCAAAAGTTAGGTTTAACACCATGTCTCTACAATACCGAGTATATGAAAGGGGAGATATTAGGTATTCAAAATCCACCTTTTGACATGTATAAAGTTTGATAAAATGTGTAAGTACTCACCTTGGTAGTTCCCTTAAGAAGAGAACGAAACCCTAGAAATGGAGGAGATGAAAATCACTTGAGAGCTCACCAACAACACTTCCTAAATGTATTAAGGATCACCATAAATGACTATAAATCACCATAAATGAGTAGAGAAGTCTATGGGAAGAATGCTTACCGAAATCAGTTGCCAAAGTCGTTCCCAAAACCCTAGAATCAGATAAAATGCTCTAAAATCGCGACTTGAACAATTTATACCCAAACAGCCCGTTGGCGACTATGACACGGCGACTTTGCCAATGTCATAGTCGCAGGGCAATGTCGCCCGTATGAGGACCCCCGCGGTACCTTACTCGCGATTGTGACCATGCGATAGTGACCACGGAAAGGTCGTCGGGCACTATCGCTGAACCTGTACCGAGAGTCCGATCTTCTCCGCGACTTTGCCCAGCGACATTGACAGATGTCATAGTCGTCGGGCACTGTCGCTTGGTGCATGACACGCTCGAAACTTTACTTTTTCCCCTCCCATACTAATTAGATAACGACAATTAAGCTGTCCACTAGAATCAAACTTGATTACATACACGTGCACTACGAGTCAAAGTTAAATCTTACTGCGATACAAAAAGGAGATAATCCACACAGAAATTGGGGTGTTACAGTTAGCTTCTGAACAAATCAGTCCAGAACCTGCAGTTAAAGTTTCTAATTATGATAAAGCATAAACATCTACATCACATTTAAAAGAATTAGATTTATTGTTTGAACATTTTTATGATGAGTTTCTTGGTTCAAAATTGACTAAACCTGTTGTGATTGCCAGATCTGAAGATTCAAGCAATCATCATCTGATCACTTTAGATGTATCAATTGAATCCGATCCCTCGATTCAGGAAGAAACTATAGTTCAAACACCTACTCACTCAGTTGAAGTTGCAAATGAAACTGCAGAGCCAGAAGTTACACATTCAGTTGGATGTACGATAATGCCTACTCAACAGACATCAAATGTCCAATCCACTGAAACTTCTGCACCGATTACTTCAACTGTACCCCATACTGAACAAGAAGAAGAAATTGGATATCTAGATGTTCAACATGATCAATATGCATCTAATCCACTCCCTCATGTAAACAAGTGGACCAAAGAGCACCCGGTTTATCAAATTATTGGAGATCTGTCAAAACCGGTGCAAACTAGGTCTGCAACAACAAATGAATGCTTGTTTGATTCATTCCTGAGCAAAATAGAACCAACAAAAGTTTCAGAAGCTCTTCGTGATCCAGATTGGGTTACAGCCATGCAAGAAGAGCTCAACCAATTTGAAGCGCTTAAAGTCTGGCGATTGATGCCCCGACCTGAAGGAAAGACAATCATTAGCACCAAGTAGGTATTCAAGAATAAAAAGGATGAAGATGGTGTTGTTATTCGAAACAAAGCAAGGCTTGTTGCCAAGGTATACATACAAGAGGAAGTCATTGATTATGATGAGACGTATGCACCAGTTGCACGTATTGAGGCTATTATGATGTTTCTAGCCTATGCTGCATATAAGAATTTTACGGTCTATCAGATGGATGTCAAGACAACTTTTCTGAATGGATTATTAAACTAAGAGGTGTACGTTTCTCAACCTGAAGGATTCCTAAGTGCGGACAAACCAGATTATTCATAAAAAGGGAGAAATCTGATATAACTTTAATTCAAATAAATGTGGACGATATCATATTTGGTTCAACTAATCCAAAGTACTGTAAGAATTTTTCTAACCTCATGGTGTCACGTTTTCAAATGAGTATGATGGGAGAGATGAACTTCTTTCTCGGATTACAAGTTAAACAATTTTCCATGGGGATTTTTATAAATCAAGTGAAGTATATTGCTGACATTTTAAAGAAATTTAATATGTCAAATTGTACTTGTTGGTCCCTAAGGTGCTTAACAAGTTTGTAGAAGGGGGGGGGGGTTGAATACAAACACAGAATTTAAAATTTAATAAATTGTTTATTGATAAATCAAACACAATTTACAAGTCTGTTGCCGAATAAGATTAAGTAAGACTCAATCTAAACAAACTTAAGAAAACACTAAGATGGTTGCACAAGAATGTCAGAGAATGGGAGATTTAGAATATAGAAAACAAAGGTTTCTATTTGGGGTTCAAGGATTGAGCACACCCTCAGATGGAGGGATGAACTTCCTATTTATACCCTATGCATTAAATGCATGGCAGGGCACTTTACACATGGCGTTCACTGATTGGCTTTGGAAGTCTGATTTTGGGAGACATGCTTTCGGCCGGATCATGAACAGTGTAGTTGACAGAGTTGTTGTACGAATTATGGCAGAGGCATGTCTTGTCTGACACATCGTACTGAGTTGTGCAAGGTAAGACAAATAGAAACTTGAGGTATAAGCTTTGTGATCATTCAATCGCCGAATATCTCTTTCTGCAGAGATATCAAGTGTTCAACGATCGCTGAAGCTTTACTCATGTTCCTTCGCGTATAAGTAGAGTTGTCTTTGCTTCACTGATATCCGCATCAGGTCACTAGTAGACTTCTCTTTGTTCAGCAGCTTCGTCTTCGATTCAGCTATGAACATCTGTTGACGCGAGACTTGTCTTCAGGGATTACGTTACTGTTTACATCAGAAACTATCAGCGATACTGAACAGAATCAGTTTGATCACTGATAGTGAAACACTAATACATACTAAATGTTTATAAGAAGACTATCAGCGATAACTGAACAGACTCAGTCTGATCGCTGATGGTGAAACACTAATACATATTAAACGTAATTTTCACTAAGTATAGAAAAGGGTCGTTATCAAATCACTGAGAGAGTTTGGATCAACAATCTCCCCCTATTTGATAATGACAAAGTAACTGAAGAAAATTACTTTATAATTTAAAATGATGGAATAATCAGGACTCATAATATACATGTCCCAATTACTATTTTGAGGGATCTTTTACAGTATTGATAGAGTTAAGTACTTCACTGAAATTTTCATTAATCCAAGAAAAGAATTACAAGATGAAAATTACAAGAACAAGTGATGTACTAACTACTGTAAGTTTAAACTAATAGATTACAAGAAAGAAAACTAATCTATCAGCTATCTAAAGAGGGTTTAGGAGGATTGATCAAATACTCAGGTATTTCTTCTCCTTTTTGCTTTCGCTCTAAAGATTCTTTGCAGATGATCGCTATGATTGGCTCAGCAGCAGGAGAGAGAGTACACCATAGGCACATGAGATCCTTGAGAAGAGCGAGGGGACAGACAGGGATTTCAGAGACTCTTTGAAATCTGAGTTGTTCCTCGTCATCTCTGAAGAAGATTCCAAAAGGTTCTTCAAGAACTTGTCCTGCAACATATGGTCCACCAGGAGGCAGAGATAGATCCAGAACTGAAAGATCAGGAGGAGGACCGAACAGAGCTTCTCTTGAAAATTTGATGGAGGTTTCATTTCTGATCACCGCGACATTTTCAGAGGAGGAGGAGACAGGCTTTCTTCTAATCTGCTTTGACTTAGAAGGAAGAGTAGACGACACCTTTAAAATTGCAGCGACTCTGTTGATGAGAGCATCATTTATCCTTTCAACATAGCCTCTGTAGATTGACTTTGATTTCTTCAGTGCGTCTTTGAACTCAAGCCATTTCATATAGCCAAGGCTTTCCAACTTTGAAACAAACATTGCCTTGCAGCTTCCATCCTCTCTGGTAATCTCCGTAGTGACAGAAACTTTGTCCTTCTTCTTTCTTCCAGAGATAGCAACAGCTACGATCTTCATTGGGTCAGAGCGATAGTCAATTTTGTGCTTGCACCAATCGACTGTATTATTGCTGACCGCTTTTTCTTTGGAGCATTCCTCTTCAATCTCTTTCAAAAGAGTTGCCTGGACTTCCACTGGTTTCCTTTTCAGCTTCTTGTCTTTGACTTGAGAGGACTGAATTTTGAGAGCCAGAGTGGCATCTCTTTGACAGTCAGCGATCAGCTTCTCAGCCCTGACGGATTCTTTAATTTCAGCTTCAGTCAGGAACTCTAGATCTGTTGATTGAGAGGGGATCTTTAGTCGTTGACTCTCCAGATGAGAGATCATATCTGTTCTTTTCTTCATCTCTTCCTCTGACTAGTGAGATGGTCTAGAGGTCCTCCGTGGGTGTTGCAGGGACTCATCTTCTTCATCCTCTTCATCAATCTCTCTTACAGAGATTAGGATTATCTGGTCATCAGCTTTTGCAGCTGGGATTATTTGGAGCTCTTTACCCTTAAGTAGGGGAGAGAACTGTCTAGTCAGAAAATGAAAAAGGTTAGTTTATTTTTATGGAAGAAGAGAGATAAAGGCTTTGAAAGAAACAGGGGTTGGATTTTTATAGAAGGATAAGGGCACGAGGGAAAGGCATACCTGAGAAGGATTCTCCTCAGATAGTGAAGTCTTCTTCAGGTTTCCCTCAGCAGTAGCAGCTTTGCTTTGGGAAGGGGTTCCTGAAGAAGTTCCATGGCTCCCACCCTGCTTTGATAACCTCTTTCGAAGCTATCGCTGATGAAGTGAGGGCTGAAGAACACCATAGCGATGGATCTTCTTCATCGTCATCATCATCATCTTGATGAGGTTCTTCCTCTTGATCTTCAAGATCAAGGGATTCATCTTCATCGTCCTCTTCTTCTTCATCATCGATTAAATCTTCGAGAGAAGGAGGGGCTTTTTCAGCAGCTATCTCCCCCTCAACCTGAGAGGGAGTTTCCTTCTGTTGGACCTCAGCAGCGACTTCAAACTTCGTATTTTCTTCAACTACCTTCTCCCCCTCTTTGTCATTATCATAGAGGGAGAGATCTTTGGAAGGAGATGAAGCTTTTACAGCGGCCAACACCTGAACTTCAGCCTCCAAACAGTCCAGACGGCCTTCAAACGCAGGAAGATCTGACGTAGCCTGATGAATGAACTCCACGTCAATGTTCAGCGATGTACGATCGTTCTCTGTGAATGAGGGAGTAGGAGTCGGAGTTGGTGCCTTCAGGTGAGTCAGGATTTGCTGAAGAAGAACTTCACAGGAATCAACCTTTGTAGCCAGGGCTGCAAACTGTTGCTGTGAGTCTTCCCTGACTTTGACAATCGCTTCTTGGAGAGTAGCGATTTGAGAAATGTCAGCTTTGGAGGCGCAGCTGGCTGTCAGTATCTTCAGTGCTTCACCAGCTGTTTGAACAGCATTGGTGGTATTGTTGAGAGAGGCAGTCAGAGATTCCACCTTTGCACTCAAACTATTGACATTGGTGTCAACAGTCGCAAAACTAGGACCTGAAATATAAGTTAGTTTTTGAGAAACAGGCTTATATGGTGAGTTGGGAGAAGTGTTTAAGGTTATAGGGATACCTGAATTATCAAACATTTTGTAGAATTGTAACGATTCCTCAAAAGATTGATGTTCAGGTCCTATGGGTCCAAACTGTGGTTGAGTAGAAATAGACGAAGGGTTAGAGATCAAAGAAATAGAAGGACTAGAGATGGGGATAGAAGATGTAGGGATAGGGGTAGTTACCTCAAGTTGTTGAACTGGGATCGTAGGTTGCGTCATTGTTGTTGTGACAGCGACCGAGATCGCTAGCACGGTTGAAGTGGGTATCGCTGAGGATGTGGAGGAGAGATCCACGAATGCATCCAAGGAAGTTTGTTGATAAACATTTTTAGGTATTGAGCTAGAGGTAGCTTTCTCCTTGGTCACCTTGGCCTTCTTCGAAGGACCAAGGGAACCAGTTGATGGTCGTTTGGAAGGGGTAGCGGCAGGGATAGTAGAAGAAGGAACCTCCTGCGTGGCTGCTGAAGACGAAGAAGTGAGGAGACAGAGTCGGGAGCGAATTTCAGAGATACTTACCTCGTTGGGGAGCGTCTTGACCTCCAGGGAGCGCTGACCCACTTTTGGAAAAGATGCATCCGAGTTAGTGGGGTAAGTAGCAGGGTAGAGGAACTTCAGGTACGCGCAGATGAAGCGTACCTAGGGGACCTAGGGATCCCTCTCGGTCTTCTCTATCTTTGACTTTAGATCATCAAAGATAACTGTTGCGTAGTCGAAGTTTCTTCCAGCGATTACTGAGTAAGCCATCTGGACCTGAACCTTGCTGGCTTGGTCCAGTGACCCACTCTTCCCACTCATACACTGAATGAAGTGTGAGAAGATGTAATTAAGCTGGGAAGGCATCAGTGCCTTCTTCACAAGAGTCAGCTTCTTGTTTGGAATCGTCGTCCTTGGCTTGGGTTCCCAAGAGTATTCCATTGCATCCAGGAATTGGATGAGTTCAGCATCAGTTGGCAAGGCATCAAATCCATTCCTGGGTTTGTCAGGAAAACGCAGAGCTTTCCTCAGACCTAAGGCAGTCATCATCCCTGATCCAAGTTCAGTGCTAAAGGAGATAGCAGGAACCTGTTCACCCTTTTTGTTGGTGATAGAGGTTTCTTCAGCGGTAAACCAGAATTGTTGGAGTAGAGCTTTGGAAGGAGTGGGATCCACAGTGATAGCGTAAGCAATGTAGGATTGCTTTAGAAACTTTGCGGCTTCTTTCAGATGTGGGTATTTGACACCATCAAAGTCAAGGCGAGCAAGATGAATGTTTTTGGGAAGCTCCGAGTCAGAGATGGCGAACTTGACGTTCTTAGAGGCGACAAGTGCAGATTGAGACATTCTGAGAGTAAACAAATAGAAGAATAGAAGAAAGGTTTTAGTCTAAAAAATAAAGAAGATTTGGACAGTTTCTATTTTGGGAAAGAAACATAGAAAAATCAACATATTTTGAAGATTAAAAAGGTGTTCTGAATATAAGATATAAGAACAAGAAGAAAAACCAAAGATTTTGAATGAATAAAAAATCAAAATAAAATGGTTTTTACAGAATAAAATCAAAATTGAAAATAATTTTATGTGATAAGAATCTTATAAACCCATAATGGCAGTCCATAAGTGGAGTTTTATGTAAAAAGATTTAAGAAAAGAATAAGAAAAAGATCAAGAATAACCTATTGATCTTTGAAGAGGATGATGCAAATGCTTGAGAATGCTAGAATGCTTGAGAGAGAATTCTTGCTTAGAAAGTATTTCCAGAAAGCGTAAAATGAGAAGAATGGAAAAACATTCCTTTTATACGTGAGAGAGAGAGAGTGCGAGAGGCGGGAAACAAATGCTCATCATGACATGGACACGTCCCACGAAGTTGATTGGATGGAAGAGCAACGGACGAACGTGTCAGAAAAAGGCATGTCGTGGATTATCGGTTCAAATGACGTCATAGAAGAGAGAGACTGTTCATTTGTCCGTTTTGAAATTATTGTTGAAGAAAAGTCAGCGATAGATTTTCTTTTTGAAAGTATCCCTGATGATAAAGTTAGGGATGAGTTTTCTTTTTAAGAAGGATCACTGACTAGAAATATCAGTGATAAATTTATTTTTCAAAAAGCTTTTAATCATTTGAACAAAGTTCAGTGATTAAGGTTTATATTTTGAAAAACATCTTAACTGAATGAAGATTCAGTTGTAGGGATGGAGAGAACATACCTGAGAGTCAGAATGTTTATCAGAAAAAAATGATAAAAGGGGAACTTATGATTACTGACACAATGCATGAACGCTGAAGAATTATTCTTCGAGATTCAGCATTCCAAGCTCACTGATGAGAAATTTGAACCTTGTCTCATCGAGAGGTTTGGTGAATAAATCAGCAAGCTGAAAGTCAGTAGGGATAAAATGAAGTTCAATATCACCGTTCATCACATGATCTCTGATAAAGTGATATCTGATCTCTATGTGTTTTGTCTTTGAATGTAGCACTAGATTATTTGCTATAGCGATAACACTTGTGCTGTCGCAATAGATTGGAATCTTTGATAGCTTAAGGTCATAGTCTAATAGTTGATTTCTCATCCATAAGGTCTGAGAACAACAGCTTCCAGCGGCTACGTATTCAGCTTCAGCTGTGGAAGTGGACACTGAATTTTGCTTTTTGCTTGTCCAACTTACCAGCTTTCCTCCTAGGAGTTGACATCCACCAGTGGTACTCTTTCTGTCAAGTTTACAACCTGCAAAATCACTATCAGAATAACCAGTTAGATCGAACCCTAAGTCTTTGGGATACCAGAGACCGAGGTTAGGAGTTCCTTTCAGATATCTGAATATGCGCTTAACAGCAATCAGATGGGATACCTTGGGTTCAGATTGGTAGCGTGCACATAAACAAGTGGAGTACATGATGTCAGGTCGGTTCGCCGTAAGATACAGCAGGGAGCCTATCATTCCTCTATAGGCAGTGACATTAACAGGTTTTCCAGAAGGATCTTTGTTAAGTATCAGAGGAGGTGCCATAGAAGTTTTCATTGCTGAAGTTTGTGTTAGATAAAACTTCTTCAGCATATCTTTAACATACTTACCTTGGCTTATAAAAGTACCTTTGTCAGATTGTTTAATCTGAAGACCAAGAAAATATGTCAGCTCACCCATCATACTCATTTTGTATTCTTTCTTCATTCTTTCAGCGAAACGAGTACATAGAGATGGGTTAGTAGAACCAAATATTATGTCATCGATATATATTTGTACAAGAATTATATGACCTTTTATTTTTCTGAAAAATAACGTATTATCAATCTTGCCACGTTCAAAATTTTCAGAGATAAGAAAAGATGAGAGAGTGTCATACCAAGCACGAGGGGGTTGTTTTAGACCATAGAGAGCCTTATCCAATTTATAAACATAATTTAGATACTTAGGGTCATAGAACCCTGGAGGTTGTTCTACATAGACTTATTCATTCAGTTTTCCATTGAGGAACGCTGATTTTACATCCATTTGATACACAATGAAGTCTTTGTAAACTGCATAAGCTAAGAATAGTCGAATTGTTTCGAGCCTAGCCACAGGGGCAAAGGTTTCATCATAGTCTATGCCTTCCTCTTGTCTGTATCCCTGAGCAACAAGTCGAGCCTTGTTGCGGGTTACAGTTCCATGTTCATCTAACTTGTTTCTAAACACCCATTTGGTGCCTATAACAGTTTTATCAGATGGTCTAGGAACGAGATTCCAAACTTTGTTGCGAGAGAACTCAGTCAGCTCTTCTTGCATAGCGCTGACCCAGTTTGGATCTCTGAGGGCATCATCAGTCTTCTTTGGTTCTATTAAAGAGAGAAAGTTGACAAAGAGACAGATATTACCTGAGCTTCGTCGTGTCTGAATACCTGCATCTGGATCACCAAGAATTTGATCTATTGGATGATCTCTGGTACATCGCTGAGCAGGAGCATGATCGCTCAACTCATAGGTTGGATCAACAATTGGGATGTTTACTGATGAGGACGTTTGAGGTTCATCAGCAATTAACTGTTGAGTAGTGGACAGACTATTGTTATCAGAGAGGTTTTCAGACAGAGGTTCAGCTGAATCCCATGAGTTGGATTCAGCGTTAGGATGTATGATGTTTGGATCATCATCAGCAGTAGGTGAATCTGTGTGCTGATGGTTTGAGAAGAAGGGTTCAGTTTCTTTGTAGTGAGAAAACATCCAAGCATTTAACTCTTCATTGTCAGCGATTGGTTTGGAGTTCCCTGAGCGAGTTTCATCAAAAGTGACATGAATTGTTTCTTCCACAGATTTTCTTCGTTTGTTGAAAACTCTGTAGGCTTTTGAGATGGAGGAATATCCTAGAAATATTCCATCATCAACTTTTGGGTTGAACTTTCCAAGCTGATCTTTGTTGTTTAAGATAAAGCACTAACAACCAAAGATATGAAGAAAGCTGATAAAGGCTTCCTTCTATGAAAAAGTTCATAAGTTGTCTTTCCAAATCGCTTTACTATCAGCGATCTGTTTTGAGTAAAACATGCAGTGTTTACAGCTTCTGCCCAAAATTGAGTAGGGAGATGAGAATCGCTTAGCATTGATCTAGCAGCTTTAATGATCGTTCTGTTTCTTCTTTCAGCGACTCCGTTTTGCTGAGGTGTTCTTAATGAGGAAAAGTTATGAGAAATTCCTTTATTCTCAAAGAAATTATTCAGGGAACTGTTTTTGAATTCATTTCCATGATCACTTCTTATTGAACGAACAGTAAGATTATTCAGCACTTCCATCTTTTTAACAAAGGATATTAGTTCTTCTGGAGTATCACTCTTACAGCGAAGAAAGATAACCCAGGTATAGCGAGAGAATTCATCTACAATGACAAGCGTATATTTCTTTCCAGCTATTGATTGGATATTGACAGGGCCAAATAGATCCATATGTAAGAGCTGAAGAGGACTTGTCACTGAAGAGACTTGTTTAGACTTGAAACTAGCTTTTGTTTGTTTTCCTTTTTCACATGCTGAGCAGAGAGATTCTTTAGCATATGAGTGCTGAGGAAGACCAGAAACCAGTTCCTTAGAAGAGTGAGAATTCAGGGTTTTGAAGTTTAGATGAGAGAGCCTTTTGTGCCATAGCCAATTGACATCAGAAGAGGCCTTAGAGAGAAAACATAAGTTTTCAGTGGTAGTAGAGTCCATATCTATTACATAGACATTTTCTCTGCGATAACCACTGAGAGCAAGTTTTCCTTTCTTATCCACCACTGAACATGCTTTCTTAGAAAAGCGAACTTCGTAGTCTTTGTCACATAGCTGACTGATGCTTAGAAGGTTGTGCTTCAGTCCATCTACATAAGCGACTCTTCGAAAGGTAGTTGTCCCATTGCTGAGGACACCAAACCCTCGGGTAAATCCTTTTCCATTTCCACCGAAGGTCACAGAGGGACCTTTCTCTTCCTTGTATTCAGTGAGCATGTATTTTTGTCCAGTCATATGACGAGAATATCCACTATCGACATACCAGATGCCCTTTGATCCCTGCACACATAAGGAAGATTAAGCGTTGTTTGGTACCCACTTTTCAATGGGTCCTTTTGGGTTAGTGGAAATGGATGGTTCAGTAATCTTCACAGCAGATGAAGATTCAGTTTCAGTGGTAATCTTCACTTTGGTTAATTTCTTAACCTTAGTGGTATTCTTCACCTTGGTCGATTTTTCAGTTTTAGTGACCTTTTCAGCCTTGGAGGCATTTATCTTCACTTTAGCTGATTTATCAGCTTTAGTGGCAGTTGGACATTTGCTTGCAATATGGTTAGTAAAACCACAGTGATAACATTTTCTGTATTTGAAAGTGGTTTTAGGACCAGAAGTAGAAGTTTTGCAAGTTTAAGATGAGCAGGTCCATGTCCAAGAAGACTTTTCTCATGAGATCTGGGAGGAATTTTCATTTCTTCAGATTTCATGGGTCTAAGATCAATCTTTAGCTTTGGAGGACAGAGATCGAAGATTTCTATCATTGAGCTAGAGGATTGATTCACTAAAGGTTTAGAAGGAACTTTCAGTTTTGCTTTCTTGGTAGCCTTCTGAGGACGAAGAATGGATTTTCCTTTATCCGCAGACTTAGTGTCTTTGGATTTTTCCTCAAGGATAGAATTAGAAGAATAGAATAAAATTGATCATAAGAAGTGTCAGAGATAGGAGTGACAAACGTTCCAAACTTAAGCATGGAATTTTCTTCTTTAGACTCATCCTGTGGTGTCCAAAAGCCAAGACCAGTTTTATCACTTTCAGGAGTTTGAGCATTTATTATCTCAGAGATCTTTGTTGATTATTTGCACCATTTTTCAACATGATCTTTTTCTGCTTTTAGAGCAGCGATGGCTTGTTCGCGTTCAATGCTGATGATTTCATTTATAATGACTTGATCTTTCAACTTTTCTTCTAAAAGATTTAGTTCTCTGATCTTTTCATGACATTTCTCTAGCTCTTGAGTTAAATGAACATTTTTATTCTCATCTTGAGTTTTGTCGTTTAGAGCATTATAAAGGTCAATCGTCAGCACATCAACAGCGCGACTTCTCTCAGCTTCAGGCAGAGAGGGATTTGTAGAGATAGATACCTGAGATGATATGTAGCTCATAGAAGGTTCAGATGGTTCTTCCACTTCTTCTTTAATCTCGGCCATGAGGTAGAGATTAGCGACTTCTTCTTCATCAGAACTTCATTCTTCTGATTCAGCCCAGTCGTGTTCTTCAGCGATGAGACCTTTACCTTTTCGCTTGTATCTTTTCAGCTTTTGATATTTGTTTTTCAACTTTAGGTATTTGTCATCACTGGATCTTCTTGAGGTAGAAGGCTTGAAGACCTTTTTAGACCTGCACTCACTAGCAAAGTGTCCAATCTTTTCACAGTTATAGCAAGTGGCAGTAGCCTTATCAACAGGAGTTGATTTTGGCTTTTCAGTAAGAGAGAGAGGCTTATTTCTTCGGAAATTGTTTTTTCTTGCAAATCTCTTAAAAGAGTTTTTCAAGAGTGCTAAGGACTCATCGAACTCTGAAAGTTCAGGGTCTGATAGATCCTCAGATTCAGAATCTAACTCAGTGATGGTGAGAGTAGATCGCTGAGATGGAATTATCTCTGAAGAGACTAAAGCAACAGGAGTGCTTTTGGAGTCTTTAGAATCTTTTACAATATTCTTTTTCAGGAGATTCGATTGCTCATAGTTGAGCAATATTCCATACAAAGTGCATAGAGAGAGAGAATTTAAGTCTTCTGTCAGCTTAAGACATATTGAATAACTGTCCCAGCTTTCAGGAAGACATTCTAAGAATTTAGTCAAGACCTCAGAATTAGAATAGGTCCTACCAACAGTTCTTAGATCAATGATTAAGAAGTTAAACCGCTGATGAACATCAGAGAGAGATTCATTCTTACCAGGGATGAAACTTTCATACTGTCTTACCAAGTTAATCTTTCGAGTCTCTTGGATTTCAGTGGTGCCCTCATATTGAACACATATGGTTTCCCAAATTTCTTTAGAAGTTTTAAGATGCATGATGGAATGGAAAACTTCATCAGGCAGAGCCATTGAGATAATGGTCTTTGCTCTTGCATCTATACCTACCTTCTTTTTGTCTTCATCACTCCACTGTCTTATTTCCTTAACGACATAGCGTTCAGGGACAGCTTCAGTGGTGGCAGTAGCGGGAACTGCAACTATAATTCTAACAGGTTCATAGGGTCCATTTTCTATATATTCAGGTATAGTAGGATCAGCACCTTCAAGAAATAGCATCATTCGATTTTTCCATAGAGAAAAGTTATCTCTACTAAATCGAGGAGGTTTAGAAAGTGAACAATTATCATAGTAGTTTGTGTTTGTGTTAAGTGCCATTTAGAATAGAGGAGGTTTAGAAAGTGAACAATTATCATAGTAGTTTGTGTTTGTGTTAAGTGCCATTTAGAATAGCAAAGAAGAGAATAAAGCAAGATCTTGTTTATTAGATTAAACAAACTGCTATGATACCACTTGTTGGTCTCTAAGGTGCTTAACAAGTTTGTAGAAGGGGGGGGGGGTGAATACAAACACATAATTTAAAGTTTAATAAATTGTTTATTGATAAATCAAACACAATTTACAAGTCTGTTGCCGAATAAGATTAAGTAAGACTCAATCTAAACAAACTTAAGAAAACACTAAGATGGTTGCACAAGAATTTCAGAGAATGGGGGATTTAGAATATAGAAAACAAAGGTTTCTATTTGGGGTTCAAGGATTGAGCACACCCTCAGATGGAAGGGTGAACTTCCTATTTATACCCTATGCATTAAATGCATGGCAGGGAACTTTACACGTGGCGTTCACTGATTGGCTTTGGAAGTCTGATTTTGGGAGACATGCTTTCGGCCGGATCATGAACAGTGTAGTTGACAGAGTTGTTGTATGAATTATGGCAGAGGCATGTCCTGTCTGACACATCGTACTGAGTTGTGCAAGGTAAGACAAATAGAAACTTGAGGTATAAGCTTTGTGATCATTCAATCGCTGAATATCTCTTTCTGCAGAGATATCAAGAGTTCAGCGATCGCTGAAGCTTTACTCATGTTCCTTCGCGTATAAGTAGAGTTGTCTTTGCTTCACTGATATCCGCATCAGGTCACTAGTAGACTTCTCTTTGTTCAGCAGCTTCGTCTTCGATTCAGCTATGAACATCTGTTGACGCGAGACTTGTCTTCAGGGATTACGTTACTGTTTACATCAGAAACTATCAGCGATACTGAACAGAATCAGTTTGATCACTGATAGTGAAACACTAATACATACTAAATGTTTATAAGAAGACTATCAGCGATAACTGAACAGACTCAGTTTGATCGCTGATGGTGAAACACTAATACATATTAAACGTAATTTTCACTAAGTATAGAAAAGGGTCGTTATCAAATCACTGAGAGAGTTTGGATCAACAGTACTCCAATTTCTATCCCGATGGCACCAGGAACTAAAATCGGAGATGATCTTTCGGGAAAAGCTGTTGATGTTAAAACCTATAGAGGAATGATTGGTTCTTTAATGTACTTGACGGCTAGTCGACCATATATTATGTTCTCTACAAGCTTATGTGCTAGATATCAAGCTTCGCCTAAAGAATCCCATATGTCGGGTGTAAAGCGGATATTTAGATATCTGAAGGGAACTGCAGATCTTGGTTTGTGGTATCCTAAAGATACAGAATTTGAGCTAACAACGTATTTTTTCATCCAATTTTTCATGATCTAAGCTTTTAATGATAAATCATTCATATTTGATCTTTTCATAAATTGTCAGATTCTCAAAACGTATCTCTTGATTTCATTTCATTCATTCAATTTCTTTGTTTTTAGAGAATCTTTCATAATCTTTCATGATTAAAATTCTCAAATATTCATGATTATCTTATTGAGTATACATATATCTGACATGTCTTTCATATTGTGCTTTAACTGTTAAAGTTAAACCATTTGAGCAACGTTTTGCTTTTAGGACAACATACATGGAATTGTGTGAGCTTAATTGAACTTCTATAGATTCATGATAACCAATGTTTCCTACCCAATAAGTTATTCTTTAGTGATCGAGAGGCGAGGGGTCAATTTCTGAGTGTGGGTGTGTGCTGAGATAAAATGAAATGACAGATTGGTTAGAAATGAGCTTACATGTTAAAAAGAAAGAGGGTGAGAGATCAGAGTAAAAGAATATCAAACTCTGAACCAACTTTTTCTGAGCGGGGCAGCCATATTACTGTTGTTTCACAATTCTTTCGTTAACTTCATTGAAACAGGCAACTAACCCATGCCAACTCTTGTTTAAACCCCACCAGCTACTCACTTCTTTCTTAACAAAGAAATATTTCAATTTTTCTTGGGGATGCAACACATAATCTATCTTATCTTCATTTGGAAGATGTGGATATTGAAACAGAAGGAAGTCTGCCCCACCTTCGTACTTCGATCATGCACAATTGAGTCCGTGTAATACTGTTATAGATTTTGTTATAGATTACAGAAGGTCCGTGTAATACTGTTATAGATTTTGTTATAAAGCACATTCACAGATTTTGTTATAGATTACAGAAGGTCTGAAGATAGTTTAAAGAAAAGAAAGATTGATTTTGAACAGATTTACCCAAAGGAGGAGATTGACTTTCAAAGAAAAATTATTTGTCAGAAACATAAAGAGGAAGATTGTTCTTTGTTGCTGAAATTAGCTTTTGTGTATCCCAAGGGGGAGATCATTTGTTTTTGAATCAAAGGGGAGCTTTAATGCATATCTTTTTGGAGATGATCTTGAATCCAAAGGGGGAGATTGTTAGATCATAAATATTGTATCCAAGATCATCAAAGGTTAAATGTCAAAGTCCAAGTCAAAGCCTCTCAAGCAAAGTCAAAGTCAAAGCTCAAGGTCAAAATAAAGTCAACTAGTTTTAGTTTTGATTCCTTTGTAATTGTCTTTTTGTATAAATAGGTTTCCTTTTGTAATCGTGTAAGTAGTTCCAATAGAAGTAGAAGTAGAACTAAGCGTGCAAGTACGTGGTTCTACCGTGATATTGAGACTTCGCATCTTAAAGAGAGAAAGTAGAGAGAGATAGCATCCAGTGTACTGTTGAATCGAATTGTAAACTGTGAAGATTGAGATTAATGACATATGACAATTTGGATTGAATTTCTTGTTGTTAATCTTGATTAGAACTGTCTAGCATTCAAAATAATTTTGACCTTTAGTATATACTTGCTAGCATTCAAAAATAGGAACCTTAAAACATCTTACTTGACTATATAAAGCCTTTTACCCTCATACATAAGGGTTAGAGGATTATAACTCCAAACTTGGTTGTTTATAATATAGAAGGTCACATATTCCCACTAACATGTATAACTCGAATGATAATGAAACTCAAGTAGTTACTATGATACATAATGGACATTCATAATTTGGACACTCTTAATATCCCAATCTTGATAAGTGCCCCTTAAGGATCTCATTTGACCTTTAGTATATACTTACTAGCATTCAAAATAGGAACCTTCAAACATCTTACTTGACTATATAAAGCCTTTAACCCTCATACATAAGGGTTAGAGCATTATAACTCCAAACTTGGTTGTTTATAACATAGAAGGTCGCATATTCCCACTAACATGTATAACTCGAATGATAATGAAACTCAAGTAGTTACTATGATACATAATGGACATTCATAATTTGGACACTCCTAATATCCCAATCAATATGCCTCCATTTCCAAGACCCCCCCCCCCATCATGAGAATGTCTCATGAGTTAGCCTAACTCAATAAAATTGCATTTCTAATCTTACTTTATACAAATATGAGCATTAAATAGTGTTTATATCACCGAAATAACCATGGATTTGTTGTAATAATCATGAAGGAAGTATTAAATGACTCAAAGAAGACCATTTTGACATGTATATAGTTTTAGCAAAACAACAAGAACTCACAATGTTACGTTTTGCCTCAAACCTAAGAACCAAGCATAACTCTATAGAGGTCTTTGGAGAAGAGCTTCAAGCTTCTAATCCAAGTTTCAATCCAAAACTTTAATGCTCTAAGAGGGCTTGAAATATAACCTTAATGCCCCAAAGTTCGTATTCAATGAAGAGAAAATGAGATGATGTGAGTAAATGACCCAAACCTTAGGAAAAAAAGGTATTTTATTCTATCTAAGCATTGTGCACGACCTTGGCCGCGACTTATGTTGCGAGCCAAGTCGTCTATTCTTCAAGCTACATGCCTTTGACACCAGGGGTGGAGCCAGGATTGCAAATCAGGGGAGCACCAAACATAAGTAACTAAAATTTTAACATTAATGTTCTTAAAATGGAAAATTAGGGTAACCTAACTAAAATACATGTACCGACCTTTCATTATCTGAATAATTCTTATATGACATAGATAACTAATCACCGGTTGTTTTCCTCTTTATTAGATATTTTTTTCATGGATGTTAAATGTTAAACTAGTTCATATAAAATAAACTAAAATCATCACTTAACAAAAAACAATATATAAATAGACATCTTAAAGTTTAATCAGTTAAAATTATGCACTGTAGTCACTAAACAACTTAAAAACAAAATATGATCAACATTTCAAATCTTTCAACTTATGTCATAAAGATTATATAACACCCTCAAATTTGGTAAGAATAACTAATTAAAACCTCGGTATAATATCAAATAAAGGACAAAACTTCCACTTATAAATCAAAACCCCATATACCTCAATTATATAATTCATTAGATAACCTCAACAAATACTAACTCCAATAATTTAGAAGGACTAGACTGAAGTCGGGTGTTACTTAACCCAAAGACAAGTTGCTCTTCCTGAAAATATTGCGAAAGACTTCACCAAACTATTCACTCCTCGGGCACACAAATAGTACTCCTTTCTTCATGGTGCTACTAGAACTATTTCCAGTCGGAACCTGTTGCACATGCCGACAAATAAAAGGATAGGCTAATGCCTAGTGAGTTCAAGAGTTTTCGACATGGATAAATATATTGTTAAAAGAAAAGAATACGATTTAAATCAAAATCTTACAAATGATTTACTTTAAAATTTTGGAGACGACTCGTTTTCCAATATCATGCATTTTCAAAGAGGAACACCCCATTACAAAACATCCTTTTTAAAATGAAGCAATCCAAAACTCACCCAAAACGAGAATAGAAATCGACCCCCAATTTAAGAAACGCGGATAAAACTTTATGTCCCGAAACACCCAAGGTACGGGTGGGGCATAATACTCGACCCAAAATCACGTATAAGAATCCATATATATATATATATATATATATATATATATATATATATATATATATATATATATATATATATATATATATATATATAATGCCACCAAAAACATGGATACTAAAATACAATACCCAAAACAACACCCTTCGGTGACGGGGGAGACCCGATTCCATCGAATGTGGCAGGCACACAAAGTTAAGCCACATATCTATGTTATAAGCATAACTTCAAGGATGAACAACCTTTGACATCAACCCTATCCATGGATCTTTAGTCAAGGTAGAAATCAACCCTATCCATGGATCTTTAGCCCAAAGAATCACCAAGATCAACCCTATCCGTGGATCTTTACCTTGGGACCTCACCATCCTCGACACGCTTGTTCATTTAGAAATTACATCGTATCACCAATGCCTATTTCCAAATAACAACTTAGGGACCTTATGCCACATTTACATGATAAAGTCGACTTCTATACCTATGGATCCATTGCATTACAGTCTAAAACATTTCAAGTCCCAAATGAATGACTAACGCACTCAAAATATATCATTCTCATAGTATATGAAATAAATGAAACTGTAACACCCTGAATTTTGGGATTGGGTGAGAAGTTGACCATTACCCAAAGTTCAAGGGGGCAAAGTGTAACTTGGGTAATATATATACAAAGTTAAATCTAGATATTTTGTAAAATATCAGATTTGAGTTCTTGAGATCTTTGAAGTCAGAGAGAAAGGAAGGCAGGAGAAGAAGTTTTGTTTTGGGTCGATCATTTCGGGCAAATCGAGGTACGAATCTAGCTTAATGCTTTGATCTGAATGCTTTTAGCCGTGTAGAATCTCGTTGTGTAGGTTTTGAACCGTTCCATTTTGAGATCTGAGTATTTTCTCATTTGGATCTGGGTTGAATCTGGGTTCTGCATCGCTGTTCTTAATGAACAAGGCGATGGTCAATCGACCGAAGGGTTGATTCGACCGGACTGGTGTTCGACCGAAGGTTTGATTCGACCGGACTGGTGTTCGACCGAAGGGTTGATTCGACCGGATGGTTGATTCGACCGAGGGGTTGTTCGACCGGATGGTCCCTCGACCGGTGTTGTCTGTTCGACCCGGGGTAGTGTTGGACCGGGGAGGTGTTCGACCCGGGGTGGTGTTCGACCGGTTGTTGCCTTTAACCGGATTAGGTTCTGTTAAGTTGTTAGCTTCTGTGTCTTTGAGTCCTATTCAAGTAACGAGAGGTTTATCTGTATTTCGACTTACCGATTCTTTCGGTGTTGTCATAGGTAGCGCTCGTTAAGAAGAAGGAAACAGAGGTGAGTTCCTACTATCATTTTAAACTGTATACATATCAAAAGTTACCTTTTTGATCTTATCTTATTTTAAAAGTAAAATGATGTTTTACCTGTGCGTTTATGCGAAAGAAATATTCAAAGGAACTTCTTTTAAATGATTTTCATTCTTACCAGAAGTTGAACTGGGAATAGCATTTTGTTTACAAAAATGTGTTTGTAACCATATGTTTATTTATGGTTGGTCACATACGTTGCTGTGACGAGTCCTTACCATTACTAGTGGATCCCTAGGTTTTGGAGTAGACTGTATTGTTGGGATGTTACATTCCCCAGAATTGTAGCTATGGATCACTTGTTCCTCGGGGGCAACTTGGTACGGTTATGTGAGGCCGGATACTAGCCATGGTTCATAGTGATCCTAGTGAAGGAGTATACCTTGGTTTTGCGCTTGGGGCTTGATCTCACGTTGAAGCACGGACTTTGTGATTCGTATCCGCGGACTCCAATTGGTTTAGCTCGTAACTCGGATTGTTGGCCTAACTTTGTGTTACGCCACGATCCTTGGTAAAATATTTTATTTTCGGTCCTTTTGTGGTATGTTTATAACGAAAAAGCCCGATTGTGGCGAGGACCTAAATTGTAAACTTAATCTCTTTGGAAATGTTATCTTGATGCAAATGTTTTATCTTTTGAGCTTCATAAACTGTATGTTCTCACCAGGCTTTAAGTCTGACACTTTTTCTCAAATGGTATGTGTATCAGATTTCCATTAGCGGTGGGTTGCCGGGGTTTTGGAGAGACGAGTTTTAAGTCTCGAGGTTTTTGGAGTTGATTAGTATTGTTATTGGGCATTGTTAAGTCCCATTCTTTTGATGAAATCCTTGTATAGGATTGTATAGTCTTGAGGACTGATCCCATTTATGAAAAGTTATGGTTTTACTTTCGTTATATTGTCAGGTTTCCAGGTTTTAATTTACTCTGATTTTTGAGGTGTTACAAGTTGGTATCAGAGCTCTAGTTTAAGCGAACTAGGCATGAATGTAAGATGTCTAGACTTAGACTGCGTATGCTAAGAATTGATCCGCGAGATTCGGGTAGAGCTCCTAAGATGGGTTAGTCTTAGAGTCAACGGAAAGTACGTTTATCAGGCGTTGTAATGGTGGTGACAAGAACCGTTATGTGTTGTATGTTCATAATTTCACTTAGCTAATGTTATTATGAGGATATTGTACGTAAGAGTCCTTGATTTGCTGTTGATATGACAATTGATAATGTGATAGTACATTTTCCTTTCGTGTTTTTCCTATCTCTCTCTTATCTCTTTCTTGTTCTGTAAAGTTGTTCAGCATGGTGAATACGCGTGGTAGACCGCGTACTCGTGTTGACGGTCTGGAAGCGACAGCCTCCACAGCTGATCAGCCGGAAGGAGTTGAGGTTGTCGTGCGTCCGCCAGTTCAACAAATACTAGGTGGGGGGCCAGAGGTCATTCCGCGTGTGGACCTGGCTTCATCTCACCCAGTTATAGGGGATGCTAATCCCCAGTCAGAGTTGTTGGCCAGCGTGATGTTGGCAATGAGAGAAGAGATGGCGAAGCAGCAAGAGTTTCTGCTGAAAGCAATGGAGGACCGCGACGTAAACAATCGGAGAAGTGAGACGGTTGTGGAGAACGTCGTAGCAGGTTCTGGAGGTGATGGTATAAGGGTCGTGTCTGTAGAGCGGGGGATTTCTGGAGCTCAGGGGAACAGGAAGAGTTGTTCCTATAAGTCCTTTCTAGGCTGCGGACCGCCCGAATTCTTCGGTTCTGATGACCCGGTGGTGTGCGTTAAGTGGATCCGAGCGGTCGAGCAAGCTTTTGGCTCTTCCGAATGTGGTGATGATCAGAGGGTGCGGTTTGGTACCCAACTGCTGAGGGACACTGCACTCATCTGGTGGAATATCATCCAATCCACTCTATCTTCTGAAGTGTTGGCTCAGTTGTCATGGGCCGAGTTCAAGAAGAAGCTGCTAGAAGAGTTTTGCAACGAGAGGACCATGGACCGAATTGAGAAAGAATTCCGGTCTTTGGTGAAAGGGAGCCTGACGGTGAGGGAGTATACCCGTCAGTTTATGGAGAAACTTGGTCTGGTGGGGCACGCTGCCCCAACAGAGAAAGACAAGATGAAAGCTTATCTCAACGGCTTGCCAGCGGACATGCAATCTATGGTCCATAATTTCAAGGCTTCTAACCTCCGAGAGATGGTGGAAGAAGCTCAATTTATGGAAGAGATGTTCGCGAAGGGCAAATCTGAGAAGGCAGTGGTGGTGCCTGAAAAGAGAAAGTGGGAGAACAGTTCAGTACCTCCCAAGCGGACCCGACCTTTTGTTGGGAACCGCAATTTCGGCAGTTACCAGGAAGCAAGGTGGTGCCCGAGGTGTCGGACCAAGCATCACGGTAACTGCAGTAACAGTTCTCAAACTTGCTATAAGTGTGGGAAGCCTGGGCATACTGTCAGAGATTGCCCGGTCAGTGGAATCGTCTGTTATGAGTGCAAGGCACCGGGGCACGTGAAGAGAGATTGCCCGAAGCTTGTGTCGGGTAGTGCGCCAGCAAGGAAGGAGAACCCTCCGAAGGTTCAGGGCCGAGCTTTTCAGATGACGGCCGAAGAGGCTAGGACATCCGCTGATGTGGTATCGGGTACTTTTCTTATAAACTCTGTACCTGCTCGTATTTTGTTCGATACGGGTGCTAGTTTCTCTTTCGTATCTGAATTATTCCGTCAGAAAATTGCTATGCCCACTACTAGTCTTGAGGATGCATTAGTAGTAGAAATAGCAGATGGTAGGCAAGTTCTGATCCACGAAATTCTGAAGCAGTGTGCTCTTAGCATCGAAGGGAGAGAATTCCCGATCGATCTGCTACCAATGTCAATCGGGGGTTTTGATGTTGTAATCGGTATGGATTGGTTGTCAAACAATCAGGCTGAGTTCGTGTGTTCCAAGAAGATGATTCGACTTCCCAACCTCTCTGGAGAGGTCGTGGTCATCTATGGCGAAAAGAGAAAGGGTGAAGTGGCAATAATCACAATGGAAAAAGCACGCAAGTGTTTAGTAAAAGGATGTTCGTCCTTCCTAGCCTATGTGATCGATGCCAAGTTAGAGAAGTCCAAGCTGGAAGAAGTGAAGATCGTGCGGGAGTATCCAGATGTCTTTCCGGACGACTTGCCCGGGTTGCCGCCCGATCGTCAGGTAGAGTTTCGGATTGATCTTGTGCCAGGCGCTGCACCGATCGCTAAAGCACCTTATCGTTTAGCGTCATCGGAGATGCAAGAGATGGTAGCACAACTCCAAGAGCTTTTTGAGAAGGGATTCATAAGACCGAGTTCGTCACCTTGGGGAGCTCCGGTCTTATTTGTCAAGAAGAAGGATGGCACAATGAGAATGTGCATTGACTATCGTGAGTTGAACAAAGCTACAGTGAAGAACAGGTATCCGCTTCCGAGAATAGACGACTTGTTCGATCAACTTCAAGGAGCGGGTTGTTTCTCCAAAGTCGACTTACGATCAGGCTATCACCAAGTGAAGGTGAGAGAAGAAGATGTTCCGAAGACGGCTTTCAGAACGCGTTACGGCCATTACGAGTTCCTTGTAATGCCTTTTGGTCTGACGAACGCACCAGCGGTGTTTATGGACTTGATGAATAGAGTGTGCCGACCATTCCTCGACAAGTCGGTCATTGTATTCATTGACGACATACTCGTGTACTCCAAGAGTGAGACAGAGCACGAGCAGCATCTTCGTGAAGTTCTGGAAGTGTTGAGAAAAGAGAGATTGTACGCCAAGTTTTCCAAGTGCGACTTTTGGCTTAAGGAAGTACAATTTCTGGGGCACGTAGTCACTCGGGACGGAGTGAAAGTAGATCCCTCCAAGATTGAAGCTATGATGAATTGGGAGCCTCCTAAGAGTCCGTCAGAGATCCGAAGTTTCTTGGGTCTGGCGGGATACTACAGGAGATTCATTCAAGACTTTTCCAAGATCGCTTCTTCCTTGACAGTTCTGACTCGGAAGAATGTGAAGTTTGAATGGACCGAAACCCAAGAGAAGGCGTTCCGGATCCTTCAAAAGAAGTTGTGTGAAGCTCCGATCTTGACGTTACCTGAAGGGTCGGAAGATTTCGTGGTGTACAGCGACGCTTCAAAGATGGGATTGGGTTGCGTGTTGATGCAACGAGGCAAGGTAATCGCTTATGCCTCGAGGCAACTTAAGATACACGAGCAGAATTATCCAACCCATGATCTGGAGTTAGCAGCGGTGGTGTTCGCTTTGAAGCTTTGGCGACATTACCTCTACGGCACGAAGTGTACTCTTTACACGGATCACAAGAGCCTGAAGTATGTCTTTGGACAGAAAGAGCTGAATATGAGGCAAAGGCGGTGGCTCGAGTTGTTGAAAGATTACGACTGTGAATTGCTTTACCATCCCGGTAAGGCGAACGTGGTGGCCGATGCGCTAAGTCGAAAGGACTATAGCGGGAGTATTCGGGCTACCCATTCAAGAATCGAGCTAGTGTCTAGCCTTATTGAGAAGATCAAGACATCTCAGATGGAAGCATTGTTAGAAGAGAATCTCAAAGAGGAAGTCATGACAAAACAGCGTTTACTCTTAACGGAGGATAGCCGCGGAGTGAAACTGTTCAGTGGTCGTGTGTGGGTGCCAAAGGTTGGGGGAAACCGTGAGCTGTTGCTAGAAGACGCACACAAGTCCAAGTATTCCATTCACCCGGGAAGTACGAAGATGTACAGGGACTTGAAGTTGCACTATTGGTGGCCGGTGATGAAGCTTGATGTGGCACGTTACGTTGAGCGTTGTGTGACGTGTTCGCAAGTTAAGGCCGAACATCAGAGACCGTATGGGAGTCTTCAGTCTTTAGAGATTCCCGAGTGGAAGTGGGAGCATATCACCATGGACTTCGTGACGAAGTTACCTAAAACTCTTCGGGGACACGATACCATCTGGGTGATAGTGGATAGATTGACGAAGAGCGCTCACTTTCTGCCTATGCGCGAGACTTTACCGATGGATAACTTGGCGAAGCTTTATATCGATGAGGTGGTCTCGAGGCATGGAATACCGTTGTCGATCGTGTCGGATCGTGACAGCCGGTTCACTTCGAACTTCTGGGATGGGTTTCAGAAAGAGCTTGGTACGCGAGTTAAGTTGAGTACGGCTTACCATCCGCAGACCGACGGGCAGAGCGAGCGAACGATCCAAACCTTGGAAGACATGTTGAGGTCTTGTGTCATCGATTTCGGGGGTATTTGGGACTCTCACCTGCCTTTGGTGGAGTTCGCTTACAACAATAGCTACCACTCGAGTATTGGGATGGCACCTTTTGAAGCATTGTATGGGCGAAAGTGTCGGACTCCCGTGTGTTGGCTGGAAGCAGGAGAGAAGCAGTTCACCGGACCTGAAATCGTGCAAGAGACTGCCGATAAGGTCAAGTGTATTAGAGAGAGGATGAAAGCGGCTCAAGATCGTCAGAAGAGCTATGCCGATAAGAAGAGGCGACCGATGGAATTCCAAGTAGGCGACCGCGTTATGCTTAAGGTATCGCCATGGAAGGGCATCATACGGTTCGGAAAACGTGGGAAGCTGAGTCCTCGTTTCCTCGAACCTTTCAAAGTACTTAAGCGTGTAGGGTTGCAAGCCTACCAGTTGGAACTGCCACCGGAGTTGAGTAGAATACACAACACGTTTCATGTCTGCTACCTCCGGAAGTGTTTGGCGGTAGAAGACAGCGTCATTCCCCTCTCAGAGTTAAGGGTTGACGAAGGTAACCGTTGTGTGGAAGAACCCGACGCCATCTTAGAGAGAAAGACTAAGAAGTTGCGTCATAAGGAAGTCACTTTGGTCAAGGTGCAGTGGAAGCATCACCGAGGAGCAAATGTGACTTGGGAATCTGAGGAGGATATGAAGCGTAGATATCCTCATCTCTTTGTATAGTTGGATTTCGGGGACGAAATCATTCCCAAGTTGGGGAGGATTGTAACACCCTGAATTTTGGGATTGGGTGAGAAGTTGACCATTACCCAAAGTTCAAGGGGGCAAAGTGTAACTTGGGTAATATATATACAAAGTTAAATCTAGATATTTTGTAAAATATCATATTTGAGTTCTTGAGATCTTTGAAGTCAGAGAGAAAGGAAGGCAGGAGAAGAAGCTTTGTTTTGGGTCGATCATTTCGGGCAAATCGAGGTACGAATCTAGCTTAATGCTTTGATCTGAATGCTTTTAGCCGTGTAGAATCTCGTTGTGTAGGTTTTGAACCGTTCCATTTTGAGATCTGAGTATTTTCTCATTTGGATCTGGGTTGAATCTGGGTTCTGCATCGCTGTTCTTGATGAACAAGGCGATGGTCAATCGACCGAAGGGTTGATTCGACCGGACTGGTGTTCGACCGAAGGTTTGATTCGACCGGACTGGTGTTCGACCGAAGGGTTGATTCGACCGGATGGTTGATTCGACCGAGGGGTTGTTCGACCGGATGGTCCCTCGACCGGTGTTGTCTGTTCGACCCGGGGTAGTGTTGGACCGGGGAGGTGTTCGACCCGGGGTGGTGTTCGACCGGTTGTTGCCTTTAACCGGATTAGGTTCTGTTAAGTTGTTAGCTTCTGTGTCTTTGAGGTCTATTCAAGTAACGAGAGGTTTATCTGTATTTCGACTTACCGATTCTTTCGGTGTTGTCATAGGTAGCGCTCGTTAAGAAGAAGGAAACAGAGGTGAGTTCCTACTATCATTTTAAACTGTATACATATCAAAAGTTACCTTTTTGATCTTATCTTATTTTAAAAGTAAAATGATGTTTTACCTGTGCGTTTATGCGAAAGAAATATTCAAAGGAACTTCTTTTAAATGATTTTCATTCTTACCAGAAGTTGAACTGGGAATAGCATTTTGTTTACAAAAATGTGTTTGTAACCATATGTTTATTTATGGTTGGTCACATACGTTGCTGTGACGAGTCCTTACCATTACTAGTGGATCCCTAGGTTTTGGAGTAGACTGTATTGTTGGGATGTTACATTCCCCAGAATTGTAGCTATGGATCACTTGTTCCTCGGGGGCAACTTGGTACGGTTATGTGAGGCCGGATACTAGCCATGGTTCATAGTGATCCTAGTGAAGGAGTATACCTTGGTTTTGCGCTTGGGGCTTGATCTCACGTTGAAGCACGGACTTTGTGATTCGTATCCGCGGACTCCAATTGGTTTAGCTCGTAACTCAGATTGTTGGCCTAACTTTGTGTTACGCCACGATCCTTGGTAAAATATTTTATTTTCGGTCCTTTTGTGGTATGTTTATAACGAAAAAGCCCGATTGTGGCGAGGACCTAAATTGTAAACTTAATCTCTTTGGAAATGTTATCTTGATGCAAATGTTTTATCTTTTGAGCTTCATAAACTGTATGTTCTCACCAGGCTTTAAGTCTGACACTTTTTCTCAAATGGTATGTGTATCAGATTTCCATTAGCGGTGGGTTGCCGGGGTTTTGGAGAGACGAGTTTTAAGTCTCGAGGTTTTTGGAGTTGATTAGTATTGTTATTGGGCATTGTTAAGTCCCATTCTTTTGATGAAATCCTTGTATAGGATTGTATAGTCTTGAGGACTGATCCCATTTATGAAAAGTTATGGTTTTACTTTCGTTATATTGTCAGGTTTCCAGGTTTTAATTTACTCTGATTTTTGAGGTGTTACAGAAACTCTTACCCAAGCCCCACATCTAGCTATTAAAACCGGACAATTGTCCCATAAGACCCAAATAAATCAAAACCGAACTAAAAGTTCAACAACCCAAATGACTATTTATTTAAAAGTCATGATAAGTGCTAAAATGTATTTGACCGACATTTATGCCAACTCATGCCCCTAAGGTATGATAAACTCAAAACCCATCGTTGGCATTTTCCAAACAAAAACATACTATTTATCTCCCAAAATACTTTATAACACAATAACATGTATTTCCCAAATGATTTATAAATTTAATAACACTAAGGATGCATAAACGTCAAATAATCTCCACATATGAAATAATTTATAAAAATAATACACTTTCAAGATTTAATTACCAAAGCGTCTAGAAGACCCAAATATGTGTATTTCACAAGTTTCATAAATCAAATGTATCAAATACGCAAAACTCATCAAATGATCCAACATTTATAATTATCAAATAAAACTCATAAATACGTCAAAATGAACATTTTTAACATGTACAACGTTTCACAAAGCAAACTTCAACTCACCTTGCTAGATTTAGGCTAAATCTAAATTTTACCCCAACTTGCTCCTTTGAAGAAGATCCTTAAGTCAAATCTTCCAAAAACCTAGATCCACAAGTTTCCAACCGTAAATATTCATAACCAACCATTTAGAATCCATCCCCAAACATTTTACATCAAAATCTCCAATTTGGCCAAAACCCTAGTTTTGACCCAAATTCTCCAAAACCATCCAAACCAAGATTTGAGAAATATAAACACTAGAGAGTCAACAATAGAGGATTTATAACTCATTATAAGGTTTAGAAATGGTTAGAATGACTT